>JBBGZY010000317.1:1005000-2205000 GCA_037952925.1 Lithobates clamitans
CTGCTTTATAGACTGTTTCCTGGCTCCTGTCCAAGACTTCCAACACCGTCCTGATTACACCGTAATTGATCCAGCTTTTAGACTTTATAATTTCATTAACTTTTATAGTCATTTGCCTTATAGCCTCTGAGCACCAGTTTATTTGTTTTAGTGTCGTTCAGCTGTGGGGGGGGGGCTTCTACCCTATGGATGTGTACACATAGATGCATGCCATTGGGCGGAAGCCCTTGTCCTGCAGATGAATGGGGAGGCATTACTATAGGACTGGTTTAATGGATACTATACTATTTCTAGTTGGGTTTGTGGTTCAGCTGCATTGGGTTCAGTTTGCATTAACCTAACTGTTTAGTCCTTCTATAGCTTCGAACGATCTGTGGTTTAGAACTGGTGAAAACTTTTGTTATATATACTATTTTTGTTGAAGATGACTCATTTAACTTGCGGTCCTTGGGATGGAGAGGGTCTGTCTGTCATCTCACCTAGTTGCGGGGGTGGCTGGATCGCATCTTCAACCCCCCCCCCAGGAAGTAGGATCTCTCTCTTATAGAATCTCTTTTGATCCCTCAGAGAGGCAGGATCCCCTCTGAATCTTTCTGGCTTCCCTTTCCCTTCCATCCCTATACTCCCCCTATTAGGTGGACCAGCAGGTCTATAGCTACCTCCAGTACTTAATACATAGGTCACTAATTACTAGGAGTAGAATCTCTGAAAAGAAGGGTTTTCAGGGATCGTCTAAAAGCGAATAAAGTAGGAGATAAGAGGACAGATTGGGGTAGGGCATTCCATAGGATTGGAGAGGCTTTGGAAAAGTCCTTGAGGTGAGCATGGGAGGAGGTGACGAGGGAGCTAGAGAGCAGGAGGTCTTGAGAGGAATGAAGAGAATGGGTAGGTAGGTATTTAGAGACTAGGCTAGTGATGTAGGTGGGGCGAAATTGTGAATGGCTTTGTACGTAGTTGTTAGTATTTTGAATCTAATTCTTTGGCCGAGTGGAAGCCAGTGGAGGGATTGACATAGAGGAGTAGCAGACGCAGAGCGATTGATAAGGTGGATGAGTCTGGCAGCAGCATTCATGATGGATTGAAGAGGTGATAGACTATGTAGAGGTAAGCCAATGAGAAGGGAGTTGCAGTAGTCGAGGCAAGAGATGACCAGTGAGTGAATTAAGAGCTTTGTTGTGTCATTGGTTAGAAAGGGGCGTATTTTGGAGATGTTGCGGAGGTTGAGGCGGAAGGATTTGGACAGTGATTGGATGTGTTGCTTAAAGTGGTGTTCCAGGCCGAAATTATACTTTTTAAATAAAAATACCCCTATAATACACAAGCTTAATGTATTCTAGTAAAGTTAGTCTGTAAACTAAGGTCTGTTTTGATAGTTTATAGCAGTAGTTTGTTATTTTATAAACTTACAGCAGGCCATGGCCATCTTAAGTGTGGGCATCTGAAGCCAGACTGTATTTCTTCCTGGATCTCATCCTTGCAGAACTCGCACATGCTCAGTGCAGCACATGCAGTGTAATAGGTTTTAGGTCAGGTTTCCATAGCAACGGCGGTGTCAGAGGAAGTTGCCGCCCCTTTCCAGAAGGCATTGCAAACAGAAAATGATGTGATGGGCCACGGCCAGGGAGGAGGAAGTGAAAAATTAATACAGCAGATATACAGTAGGTGCTGAGAATTTTTTTTTTTAAATATCCAATTCGTTTACAGCGCACAGTTTAGTGAGGGATGCTGAAGAGTTGTAAAAGTGGGTGAAACTCCACTTTAAAGGAAAGTTCAGAGTCTAGGACTACACCTGGAACCTTGGCATGTGAGGATGGGCTTATAGATGTGCCATTGATTTTGACAGAAAGATCAGGGGAAGGGGCATATGGGGGAGAAAAAATTATAAGTTCGGTTTTGGATAGATTGAGTTTGAGGAAGTGGTGTGACATCCAGACTGATATACCTGATAGTTAATTAGTGATATGTGAGGAGACAGAGGGAGTGAGCTGAGGGGTAGAGAAATAGATTTGGTTGTCGTCAGCGTAGAGGTGGTACTGGAAGCCATGGGAGGCTATCAGTTGACCCAGGGAGGAGGTGAAGATTGAAAATAGGAGAGGTCCAAGAACAGAACCTTGGGGGACCCCAACTGAGAAAGGAAGAGGAGAGGAGGAAGTAGAGTTGTAAGAAACGGTAAAGGTGCGGTTGGATAAGTAGGAAGAGAACCAGTGAAGAGTCGGTTGTAGACCAGACGTTCAAGGAGTTTGGATAAGTAGAGGAGCAAGGAGATTGGGCATAGGTTGTTAAGATTGGATGGGTCCAGTAAGGGCTTTTTAGGTATGGGTCTGACAAGTGCATGTTTTAGAGAGTTGGGGAAGATGCCAGAAGAGAGGGAGAGATTGAAGATGTGGGTTAGAGAGTGTAGCATAGAGCCAGAGGGTGAATGTAGCATTTGTGAGGGAACAGGATCCAGAGGGCAGGTGGTAAGGTGGACATTACCAATTAGTTTAGCAACCTCATCTATAGTTGTGGGGTTGAAAGAGGGAAGTAATGATTGTGCCTGTGGGCATGAAGTGAAAAGCGTGGAGGGTATCGGAACAGTAGAGATCTCCTCGCAAATTATATCAATCTTCTGTTTGAAGTGATTAGCAATCTCCTGGGCAGTAAGTGAGTTGGCGGGTGAAGGCGGTGGATGACGAAGTAGAGAGTTGAAGGTAGAGAAGAGTTGACGGGGACGGGATGATAAGTTGCTAATGCGAGTGATAAAATAGGTCTGCTTGACAGAGAGGAGACTGGAATTGTATTTTTGGAGGGCAGATTTATATTGGTTGAAATCTCTCTGAGACTTAGTCTTACACCACAGGCGCTCATGAACACGACTACATTTTTTCATACTTCTAGTATCATCTGTTTCCCAAGATTGAAGGGGTTGGGGCCTGATTCTGTGTGTAGTGAGGGGGACCATGCCTCTCAACTCACAATGCTCAACTCCTCTATCTCTCAAAGTGTACTCTCTTAACCACTTCAGCCCCGGAAGGATTTACCCCCTTCCTGACCAGAGCACTTTTTACAATTTGGCACTGCGTCGCTTTAACTGCTAATTGCACGGTCATGCAATGCTGTACCCAAACGAAATTTGCGTCCTTTTCTTCCTACAAATAGAGCTTTCTTTTGATGGTATTTGATCACCTCTGCGGTTTTTATTTTTTGCGCTATAAACGGAAAAAGACCAAAAATTTTGAAAAAAAATGATATTTTTTGTTATAAAAAAATCCAATAAACTCAATTTTAGTCATACATTTAGGCCAAAATGTATTCAGCCACATGTCTTTGGTAAAAAAAATGTCAATAAGCATATATTTATTGGTTTGCGCAAAAGTTATAGCGTCTACAAACTAGGGTACATTTTCTGGAATTTGGCAGGGCAGTACAAAACCCCCCAAATTACCCCATTTTGGAAAGAAGACGACACCCCAAGGAAATTACTGAGAGGCATGTTGAGCCCATTGAATATTAATTTTTTATGATTCAGTAGTTCTTTATTAATATTTTCAACAAAGTAAACAAGAGATACATTTGATAGAACATGTCAGATGTTCCGACTGGAGTAATTAAAATCAAAGCTGAGGAAGTAGGGTTAAGCAATGCATAACCAGTCTTAGAAATTGGACTAGACAGCAGTGAATCGTGTATAGTATTTCAACATATTAACTCCAGACGGGAGGGGGAAGATTAGGGGTGAAGAGGGCACCTTTCTACATCTTAGTTTGGAGGTATATAGGGGAGCAAAGAGGAGATGTAAAAAATGGGAGGGAGTCGTGATACAATGAGGACATTAGGTGGTTACAGAACACTTTGGATGTGCGAGCCAGGCTGACCAATTGTACAGAAACTTTTTCATACTTAGATTTTTTCTAGCAACTAATTTCCCCATTTCACATTGTAGATTTAAATCTGCAATTGTATTGGCAATGGATGGGGAATCTGAGGTTTTCCAGAGTTTGGTGATGTTCAGTTTTGCTGCGAATAGTAGCTGCACTATCACTGCTCGTGACCTGGAGGGGAATGTTTCCAATCCAAGGTGTAGTAATGCTAGTGAGGGATTAGGGACTGTTGTAACCTGAGATATGGTGGAGATTATTGCAAATATTTGTTTCCAAAATGAGCTTAAGGATCTGCAAAACCATAGGATGTGTGCTATAGTACCAGCACTGCCACAAGACCTCCAACAGGTAGAGGGATGTCCTGGGAAGAATTTGGAGAGACGGTAGGGTGTAAGATACCACCTGTGTATTGTTTTTTGGCATGATTCCCAGTGGTTAGAGCAATGGGAGGCTATGAAGGTGTGCTTAAAGGCCCGTATCCACATGTCAGGGGTGACAGTAATATTTAGTTCTTCTGTCCATTTTGAGAGAGAAGGTATTTGGGAGTAGGGTCGGTTGTCATTAAGTGCATAGTACATTGTGGAGAATCCATGTTTAGGGTATGTTTTGTATGTGTAAAAGTTGTGGATTGGTTCAGGTATTTTGGCCTCAGTGGGGATTTTAGTGGTTCAAAGAAGGTGGGAGATCCTCATGTAAGTAAAGGCTTCTGTGTGAGTGAGGTTGTATTCAGTTTGGAGGTTTGTGAAAGTTTTTAGAGTGTCTTTTTTATAGAGGTCTGAGATACTTCTGATCTTGTGTTGCTGCCAGGTTTGTAGGTTAAGGTTTGGCAATTGCATCATTAGCATTCTGAGAGAGATTGGAATTGTGTGGGACGGGTGAGCTATGGATGTTGTCTGAGTGATTCTCTGTATGTGTAAAAGTTGTGGATTGGTTCAGGTATTTTGGCCTCAGTGGGGATTTTAGTGGTTCAAAGAAGGTGGGAGATCCTCATGTAAGTAAAGGCTTCTGTGTGAGTGAGGTTGTATTCAGTTTGGAGGTTTGTGAAAGTTTTTAGAGTGTCTTTTTTATAGAGGTCTGAGATACTTCTGATCTTGTGTTGCTGCCAGGTTTGTAGGTTAAGGTTTGGCAATTGCATCATTAGCATTCTGAGAGAGATTGGAATTGTGTGGGACGGGTGAGCTATGGATGTTGTCTGAGTGATTCTCTTCCAGACTGTTAATGAGGCTGTGATTGTCGGGGGTTTTAGCATTGTGTTAGGAGGAAACCCCCCCCCCCCGACGTGCTCAGGAGTATATCATGCAGAGTATTCGGTTTGAAAGAAGATGCTTCCATGATTTACCAAGACTTATTGGGATTTGGGTGCCACCAGTAGTAAAGCTGGTCCAGGATGGAAGCATAGTAGTAGGTTTGTATGTGAGAAAGGCTTACCCCTCCTTTTCTGTGATGTCTGGTTAGAATGTAGTGAGCGCATCTGGGTGGTTTAGTTTCCCATACATATCTGGAAAGTTGTTTTTGTATGGAGGTGAAGAAGGATTGGGGTACAGGTAAGATTACTGTGCGGAATAGGTAGAGTAGCTTGGGGAGGATTAGCATTTTAATGGAGGCAATCCTTCCTAGTTTTGATAGGCCTGTTGTGCGCATTTGGATTAGTAGTTGGAGGAGCAGTTTTTTTGGAAGGTACGGTAACTGAGATCATAGAGGCTAGGTAGTGTGGGTGCTAATTTTATCCCTAGGTATGGAATAAATTGCCGCGTCCAAGAATAAGGAAGAGTGTCTTCCAGGAGAGACTGCTGTCTTTGTGTAAGATTAAATGGGAGGATTAGGGACTTAGAGGAGTTAATTTTATAGAAGGAGGCATAGCTAAATTGAGTAATGATGTCTTGGATCACAGGCATGGAGTGGACTGGGTTTGTGATCAAAAGTATGACATCATTGGCGAAGAGGCTTATTTTATGTTTCATGTCATTGTGCATGATGCCTGAAATGCACTTGTCCTCTCTAATCTTTGCCGCTAGGGGTTCCATAAGTAGGGCAAAAATGAGAGGTGAGAGCGGGCAGCCTTGGCGAGTGCCATTAGAGATCCTGAATGGTTTAGACAGGGTTCCTTCAGTTAACACTCTAGCTGAAGGGTTTGAATAAAGTGAGAGTATGGCAGTTTGAAACCAGCCTGTGATTCCAAATTTGGATAGTACTGCCTTCAGGAATCCCCAGTGCACCCTGTCAAACACCTTCTGTCCATCTAGAGATAGCAGCAGAGAAGACGTTTGTGTTTGGGCGATCTGATGGATCAAATTAATGACCCTTCTAGTTGCATCCGGGGCTTGTCTGTCTGGCATAAAGCCGACTTGGTCCGGGTGCACTAGAGAAGGAGGACACCTCAGCAATCTAGATGCAATGACTTTGGCAAATATTTTGATATTTGTGTTGAGGAGTGAGATAGGTCTGTAATTGGTCGTAGAGTTAGGGTCTTTATCTGGTTTGGGAATGGTGGTGATTATTGAACGCAGCATGTCAGTGGGTAAGGAACCAGAGGTGGCAGCAGAATTGAAGAGGTCAGTGAGGTGGGGGTGAGGAGTTTGGCGAAAGTTTTGTTGAATTCATTAGTGTAGCCATCTTCCCCAGGTGATTTGTGGAGAGGGAGAGTATTAATGGCTTTTAGGTCTTCTTCGGTCGTGAATGGGTGGGAAAGCTCCTGTGATTGGGTAGGGGTTAAAGTTGGGAGATCGATAGCAGATAGGAAGTTTTGTATGCTTTGGTCCGTTGGTTGAGGAGTAGTTATGTCATTTGAAAGGTTATAGAGGGAGGAGTAATAGTCACTGAAGGCGTTAGCTATATCCTGTGGGTTTGTTAGGAGTTGCTTGGTGGTAGGATGGTAGAGGGAAGCTATTTTGCTTTTAACGCGTTGAGCTTTGACCTGTCGGGCTAGTAAGGCTCCAGTTTTATTACCTAGGGCATAATAGTTGACTTTAGTAAATTTAAGGTTGTTTTCAAATTTAAATAGTAAAAGTGAGCGTAGTTTGTGTCGCTGATCTAGGAGCTCAGTGGCTAATTTGTGGGAGGGAGTCAATTTGTTTTGGTGTTCTAATTGTGCGATTTGGGAAAGGACCTTGTCAATTTGTTTGGCCCTCTGGTTCATGACATTTCTGTGAAGTTTAATTAGAATGCCACGCATATAGGCCTTATATGACGAACAAAGTATAAACTTATTAGTGTCCGGTTGGTCGTTTGTTTTAAAATAAGACTGATGCTCAGTGGTGAGTTTTTGAACATTGCTGGGATCGGAGATGAGTGAAGTGTCAAGTCTCCATATTCGGGTTGTTCTAGGTCTACAGTTACCCACAATCAGGGAGATAGGTGCGTGGTCTGACCATGTGATGGATCCATTCTCTGAGTTCCTCACGTCTTGGAGGGTGAGTTTGTCAACAAGGAAAAAGTCAATACGGGAGTATGAGAGTTGAGAGGAGGAGAAATAGGAATAGTCCCGCCCATTGCTGTGTTGACATCTCCACGGATCATAGAGATCGTTCGCTCGGAGAAAAGGGTTTAGAACAGTTCGATGGTGTCAAGTTGTGGACGTAGTATCCAATTTTGGGTCTCCAATGATGTTGAAGTCGCCGCCAATAAGAAGCCTCCCCTTTCGAAGTCGTGCTACTTTCTTGTATAGTTGTTTATGGAAGTGCAGTTGTTGTTTGTTTGGCCCATATATGTTAATCAGAGTGTAGGTGACTTGACTACAGTCACAGATGAGAATCAGGAAATGGCCATGGGGGTTTGCGACGGATTAATGTAACTTAAATTGTAGTGTGCTCCGTATGGCAGTGAGGACTCCACTTTTCTTCTTCTGGCCTGAAGCCAAAAAAACTTGGTCATAGTTTTTCAAGGTGAATCTGGGAGTTTTATCATAAGCAAAATGGGTTTCCTGCACTAGGAGGATATCAGCTTTTTGACTATTGGCTTCTCTGAGAAGTGATGATCTTTTCTGTGGAGAGTTTAAGCCCCTGGCATTAATAGAAACAATTTTGAATGCCATTCTGGGGGTGTGGAGGCAGGGTGGATTGTCCCCAGGTATAGGTGGCGATTGGTAGATGTAGGGCGATTTGCTAGTCCGGCTCTGTGTGGTGTGGACAACGTGGGTTGTTGCTTATCCAGTGTAGTCGAGATCCGGGTATAGCTTGGTGGAAGGTGGGTGGTGATTGGCTGGTGCCGGGTTCGGGTGAAGGTGTAGTGTGCTCCGTATGGCAGTGAGGACTCCACTTTTCTTCTTCTGGCCTGAAGCCAAAAAAACTTGGTCATAGTTTTTCAAGGTGAATCTGGGAGTTTTATCATAAGCAAAATGGGTTTCCTGCACTAGGAGGATATCAGCTTTTTGACTATTGGCTTCTCTGAGAAGTGATGATCTTTTCTGCAGAGAGTTTAAGCCCCTGGCATTAATAGAAACAATTCTGAATGCCATTCTGGGGGTGTGGAGGCAGGGTGGATTGTCCCCAGGTATAGGTGGCGATTGGTAGATGTAGGGCGATTTGCTAGTCCGGCTCTGTGTGGTGTGGACAACGTGGGTTGTTGCTTATCTAGTGGAGTCGAGATCCGGGTATAGCTTGGTGGAAGGTGGGTGGTGATTGGCTGGTGCCGGGTTCGGGTGAAGGGTCTGCGTTTAAAAAGGGAGAGCCCAGTAACAAGAGGGATCTGGGCTCAATGTGCAGAAACAACTGCAAACAGTCGGTGGGGGAGAGAGATCTGTTGTCCACAACGTGGGACAGGGATCACTGAACAGGCAGGCAGGTACCAGATAAAGGCGCTGCAGTTTCCCAGCCATTTGGTGGGTGCAGAGAAGGGTATAGGTTGCAGCTTTCAGGCATCTGGAGGGTCTCCACCTGTCTCCATGTGTGATGGGAGTTGGTCAGTAGGGCACGGTATGTCCTCAGGGATGATGTGCCAGTTTCTCAGGAGCGTAAGTCCCATAGAGAAGGTGCGCACTGCATGGGTTTTGTTTTGGTGCGTGATGAGTAGTTTAGTGGGGAAGCCCCATTTATATGGGATCTTATGATTCTGAAGTGTTTTAGTTATAGTCGCCAGCTGTCTGCGATTTTCCATTGTTGCTTTGTATAAATTAGCATATAGAGCGATGTTGGTGAAAGGATCAGGGAGTCTCGCTGCTCGTTTAGCTGCGTACATGACTTTTTCTTTTACTGTGAAAAAGTGGATGCGGGCCAAAACATCCCTAAGAGTAGAAGCAGGGAGGTGAGGTGGCTTGGGGAGTCTGTCTGCCCTGTCAATTTCCATGTCACGGATTGTCAGGTCAGGTAAAAGGGCACGCATCAGGGACTGCAGGAATTGTACTAGATCCGATTGTTGGATCGACTCTGGGATATTACGGAATTTGATATTATTTCGTCTGGATCGGTCTTCCAGGTCTGCGAGCTTCAGATTAATTAATTGGAGTTCATCATCATGGTCCGCAAAGCCATCCACCAGCTCATTATGTGCAGACAGTAAGTCCCCCATTTTAGCTTCCATTTGTGTAATGGCCTGATCACGCTGATTTACAGTAGTAGCTAGTGACGAGACAGCAGTGGATAAATCAGTATATAATGTTGGCCTCAGTGAGAGCAGCATGCTATTCATTGTGTTTTCAGACAGTGGCTAATCTGAGGCAGGGAAGGCATCCAGCACTGATGATTGCTGTGGTGGGGGAGAGAGAACAGGCAGGGAGCTGTGACAGGCTGGATCTGCTGTGGCTCTTCCATTCTGAGCCTAGTTTTAGCAGGGCTGGATGTTGTGGGTGAGTTGGGAGGAGAGCACTCACCCTGAGGGTCAGAAACCGGTGGAGTCTTTGAGACAGTGTGAGGCTCTGTCTGTGATGTGAGGAGGAGAGCTGTGCCGACATTTCACGGCCGCTTCCGGCACCATCTTGGCTGCTCGCCAGGCCTGGCGAGGTGTAATAGTCAGTGAGTTTCCTGGGGAGCTTTGATGTCTTCCTCCTCTTCAGCATGGCCGTGCGCCATGCTGGAGTGTTTGGGCAGCTGATGGGGTCGTTTTCCCTTCTCTGGAGCTGCTATTTTCATTGCTTTGGACGGTGTAACTGCGGAGCTGTGAGACTAAGCAGCCATCCACATGATTCGTCAAGCCACGCCCCCAAATATTATTTTTTTGTCCCAAGTGATTGAATAATGACAAAAAAAAAATTTACAAAAAGTTGGCACTAAATGATATATTGCTGAATTGCCAAATGAACCCATTGTGGAAAGTAGACACCCCAAGCTATTTGCTGAGAGGCATGTTGAGTACATGGAATATTTTATATTTGTGACAAAGTTGCGGGAAAAAGACAATTTTTTTTTCACAAAGTTGTCACTAAATGATATATTACTCAAACATGCCATGGGAATATGTGAAATTACACCCCAAAATACATTCTGTTGCTTCTCCTGAGTACGGGGATACCACATGTGTGAGACTTTTTGGGAGCCCAGCCACGTACGGGACCCCAAAAACCAAGCACCGCCTTCAGGCTTTCTAAGGGAGTAAATTTTTGATTTCACTCTTCACTGCCTATCACAGTTTTGGAGGCCATGGAATGCCCAGGCGGCACAAAACCCCTTCAAATTAATCTATTTTGGAAAGTAGACACCCCAAGCTATTTTCTGAGAGGTATAGTGAGTATTTTGCAGACCTCACTTTTTGTCACAAAGTTTTGAAAATTGAAAAAAGAAAAAAAAATGTTTTTCTTGTCTTTCTTCATTTTCAAAAACAAATGAGAGCTGCAAAATACTCACCATGCCTCTCATCAAATATCTTGGGGTGTCCACTTTCCAAAATGGCGTCATTTGGGGAGGTTTTGTGCGATCTCAGCATTTTATGGCCTTCGAACCTGTGATAGGTAGTGAGGAGTGAATCAAAAATTTACGCCCTTAGAAATCCTGAAGGCGGTGATTGGATTTCAGGGCCCCGTATGCAGCTAGGCTCTCAAAAAGTCCCACACATGTGGTATCCCCATACTCAGGAGAAGCAGCAGAATGTATTTTGGGGTGTAATTCCACATATGCCCATGAAAAAAAAAAGTTGTCTTTTTCCCGCATCTTGTGTCACAATATAAAATATTCCATGTACTCAACATGCCTCTCAGCAAATAGCTTGGGGTGTCTACTTTCCAAAATGGGGTAATTTGGGGAGGTTTGAACTGTCCTGGCATTTTATGCACAACATTTAGAAGCTTATGTCACACATCACTCACTATTCTAACCACTTGAAGACAAAGCCCTTGTCTGACACTTTTTGTTTACATGAAAAAATTATTTTTTCTTGCAAGAAAATTACTTTGAACCCCCAAAAAGTATATATTTTTTTAAAGAAAATGCCCTACAGATTAAAATGGTGGGTGTTTAAATTTTTTTTTTCAAACAGTATTTGCGCAGCAATTTTTCAAACGCATTTTTTGGGAAAAAACACACTTTTTTAAATTTTAATGCACTAAAATACACTATATTGCCCAAATGTTTGATAATAAAAAAGATGATCTTAGGCCGAGTACATGGATACCAAACATGACATGCTTTAAAATTGCGCACTACTGCTAAAATTACTGCCCTCTATCTGACCTTCACGGTGATACCTCACATGCATGGTGCATTTGCTGTTTACATTTGACGCCAAACCGACGCTTGCGTTCGCCTTTGTGAGAGAGCAGGGGGGACAGGGGTGCTTTTTTTTTTCTTTATTATTTTTTTGCTTTTTTATCTTATTTTTAAGCTGCTCCTTTCATTTTGTTTTTTTAATCATTTTTATTGTTATCTCAGGGAATGTAAATAGCCCCTATGATAACAATAGGTAGTGACAGGTACTCTTTTTTGAAAAAAATTGGGGTCTATTAGACCCTAGATCTCTCCTCTGCCCTCAAAGCATCTGACCACACCAAGATCGGTGTGATAAAATGCTTTCCCAATTTCACAATGGCGCTGTTTACATCAGGCGAAATGTAAGTCATGAAATGCTCGTAGCTTCCAGTTTCTTAGGCCATAGAGATGTTTGGAGCCATTCTGGTCTCTGATCAGCTCTATGGTCAGCTGGCTGAATCACCGGCTGCATTCTCAGGTTCCCTGTTGGGACAGGAGAGCCAGAGAAAAACATGGAAGACGGTGGGAGGGGGGAACATTCCCTCCCACTGCTTGTAAAAGCAGTCTAGAGACTAATTAGCCATTAGGATTGCTTTTACATGAAAGCCGACCGCTGGCTGAAAAGAATGATACCAAGATGATATCTAAACCTGCAGGCATCATTCTGGTATAACCACTCAAAGTCCATCAACATACCAGTACGTTGCTGGTCCTTGTTGGGCATATATTGTAAACTTTTTTTCATGCAGCCTGTGGGCTGAACGAAAAAAAGATATTGATCGGTGGGTATTCCCACCATTAGAATACCTCCCTTCATCCACCCACTTCTAATGATGGGCATACATGCACCGTTTATATATGCCAAAGCATGGGGGCATCCTCCTGCAAAAGGTATGAGCAAATCGCTCCTCCACCCACTGCTGCCCCCACGCTTTGGCATATATACTGAAGTATGTAACTGTGGTGGTGAAATCAGCTCCGACAGTGCTGGAGTCACGGCTTTATGTATTGTGGGAGCAAACAATGTTGCTGTCCAGATGAATAAATCTGCACTGCAACTGAATGGCGTAACTGCTAAGCAAATGATGGTTAACAATAAAACAAAGTAACATTACAGTATAACAGTAATGCCCCATACAAACGGTTGGACATTGATCGGACATTCCGACAACAAATTCCTAGGATTTTTTCTGACGAATGTTGGCTCAAACTTGTCTTGCATACACACGGCCACACAAAGTTGTCGGAAAATCCGATCATTCTGTACGCGGTGACGTAAAACGCGTACGTCTGGACTATAAACGGGGCAGTAGCCAATAGCTTTCATCTTTTTATTTATTCTGAGCATGCATGGCACTTTGTGTGTCGGATTTGTGTACACACGATCGGAAATTCCGACAACGAATTTTGTTGTCGGAAAATTTTATAGCCTGCTCTCAAACTTTGTGTGTCGGAAAATCCGATAGAAAATGTGTGATGGAGCCTACACACGGTCGGAATTTCTGACAACAAGGTCCTATCACACATTTTCCGTCGGAAAATCCGACCGTGTGTACGGGGCATAAGACTTACTATACCTGCAAAGCAAATACAAAAAAAATAGTAAAAAATAAAACATTTAACGCAACCTGTGCTTAAAATATATATATGCCGAAGCATGGGGGCATCATCCCGCAAAAGGCAGGAGCAAATCGCTCCTCCACCCACTGCTGCCCCCACGCTTCGGCATATATGCTGAAGTATGTAACTGTGGTGGTGAAATCACCTCCGACAGCGCTGGAATCGCGGCTTTATGTATCGTGGGAGCAAACGCTGTTGCTGTCAAAATAA
Organism: Lithobates clamitans; assembly: GCA_037952925.1. Taxonomy (NCBI): domain Eukaryota; kingdom Metazoa; phylum Chordata; class Amphibia; order Anura; family Ranidae; genus Lithobates; species Lithobates clamitans. The sequence continues at coordinate 1,018,301 of JBBGZY010000317.1, forward strand.
ATAAATCCGCTCTGCAGCTGAATGGCGTACCTGAAAACAAAAAAATGGTTAACAATAAAACACAGTAAACAGTAAAGTATAAAAAAATTGCATACCTATAAAGCAAACATGATAAAAACATAATAACAATAAAACATTGCAGAATAGAATACAGTAAAAAAGAGCAGAACAATACAGAGAGAATAGAGAGAGAACAATAAAACAACAACTATTTTTGTTTTTTTATTATTATATATTTTTGTGTTTTTGTTTTTTTTTACTTTTTTTTGTTTTTTTACACTTTTTTTTGTAACTTTAACTTTTGTAACTGGTACCAGGTTTGGGTCTCTCAAAATGCGATGGCATCTTGGGAGACCCTGTGAAAGTGTGTCCTAGTCTGTGCAGTGCTGTACCCTACGCTAATACTCAGCTAGTGTATGGCAGCATTCAAAACATTCACCAATGCAAAGACCAGGATTGTCAGGACAGGAAGGATGCCTATATCCGCGCTTGCTGCAGACACAACATCTTTTTTGGGGGGCTCGTTGGGTAGGGTTACTCGGGAGGACATAAAGAAAATGCCTCTCATGCAGCCGGCTTACTGCATTTGGTTGGGGAAGGAGAGGTGGAGCACCGTCTGGAATCAGAAGGGCTCTGACGATCTCTTCTTGGAATTTAAGGAAGGATCCAGTCCATCCTGAAGCTCTGTATAGCACATAAGCATTCAGCAAAGCCAATTGAAATAAATAAACAGACACTTGGCCTTACGGGCAACTAGGTACGGCGCAAACAACTGGTCGTTGAGGTCCACCCCTCCCATGTTAAGGTTATATTCGTGGACACAGAGGGGTTTCTCCACAACACCAGTTGCCATAGTAATTTGGACCGTCGTGTCTGCATGAAGGGAGGTAAGAACGAAAACATTCTTATTATCCCTCCACTTCATAGCGAGCCAATTATCTTCCTATGTAGTCAGGGCAGTTTGTCGGCTCTATGTGACTATCTTTTCCCTCGTTGACCATAAAACTACATGTATAGCCTGTGGCCCTGTCACAGAGCTTATACATCTTGACCCCGTATCTGGCACGCTTGCTGGGAAGGTACTGTTTGAATGACAAGCGGCCAGAAAACTTAATCAGGGACTCATCAACACAGACAACTTGATGGGGAGTAAACAAGTCTGCAAAACGTTGGTTGAAGTTGGTTGAAGTGGTTTACGAGGGGCTGAATTTTGTAGAGGATTTCGTATTCAGGGTCTCCATGAGGACGATAGAGTTCATTGTTGTTGAAGTGCATGAACCGCAAAATCTGCTCGTATCGTGCCCTGGCAATGGAAGCAGAGAACACGGGCATATGGTGAATTGGGTCAGTGGACCAATATGACCACAACTCACTCTTTTTGGTTATGCCCATGAGGAGGGAAAGGCCCAGAAAGATCTTAAATTCGTAAACCATAATTGGTTTCCAATCTCCGGCAAGGGAGGACTGGGGAATAGTGGTGATTTGTTGACCAGCATACAAATTGCTTTGGTCCACAATAGATCTATAGAGATCTTCGGTGAAAAACAGCGAATAAAAATCCAGTGACGTAAAATCAACTGTTTCCACCTGAATGCCGGGTTGGCCAGTGAATGGGGGAAGTACGGGTGCTGCAGAAGTGGTGTGTTCCCAATAAGGATTGGCAAATGCAGCAGGAAGGGCACTATGGGCACGATGGGCCTGTGTTCATCTTCTTGGTGGCAGCGGGACACTACTTGTGCTTGCCACCTAGCCAGCTTGAATTGCACTTATGGGACTCGCCACGTCACCAAGTGTTACTCCCTTCTCCATACGAGGGACCTACGGTTCTTGCACATCAAGGACAGAAGAAGAAGTTCGGGGTCTGGTACGCCTGACCTTGGCAGGGACCATAACTCTGTCGTCAGAGCTATCTGTTCATGGAGCCTCTGTCGTCTACAGGATCGTATTCTGAGCCTGAATCTGACAGATGAGTGTCATGCTCAGAAACGTGTAGGCCTCTTCACTAGTGTACCTTCGATTTGCCATTTTGGGCTCTAAATTTAGTGGTACACTAGTGAGACTCACAGACAAAAAAGCTCCTGACTGTTAGCGACTGATTCAAAACGCTACCAACAAAAACTGTTAGCGATCACGGGGATCAGGCCTGACTCTGTGAATGCTGCAGTTATGTGTGTTTAGTGTTTAGTAAGTGACAATGATCGATCGATACTGCACTTGGGTGGGCTGGGCAGGGCTTGGCCGAGGGGCAAAACGCCGGTGCTAGCAGGTATCTGGGCTGATCCCGCTAACACTGCATTTTTGGGAACCCTAAAGTGCTGAGGACGCTAGTATAGATCTGATCGGATCAGATATTGATCTGTTCAGATACTCTACCACTAAGGGAGGTGTATGGTGCGTGCATGGGTGTTAGCGGTACTGGCACTAACCTGATGCTGCCTGGGGTGACGCAGACCTTATCTAACCTTAAAACTTAACTTATATCACCGCCGGCCGATTAAACCTTTATAAGGTAATAAAAGGCGGGTGCCCTGAAACTATAATAAACAAACTAACTAACCAGCGTCACCTGTAACAGTTATTCAGTGATCACTGGTGAAAGGGTTATTTAGGGGGCAATCAGGGGGTTAAAACCTTTAATAGGTAGTATATGGGGGGTCCCTGTCACTATAAAATGCTGACGGCGAACCTATATACTTACCTCCCTAACTACCGTCACCTGTGACACTAATACAGTGATCAAAAAAATTGATCCCTTAGTGACACTGGCGACGGGGGGTGATCAAGGGGTTAAAACTTTATTAGGGGGGTTAGGGGGGTACCCTAGACCTAAAGGGGGCTAACCCTAACTGCCCTACCACTTATAACTGTCACAAACTGACACCAATGCAAAAAAAAAACTGCTATTGGTGTTACTGTGACAGGTGGTACAGGGGGGTGATCGGGGGGTGATGGGAGGTGAAAAGTGTGCCTGCGTGTTCTACTGTAAGTGTAGTGTTGTTGCAACTCACATTGATGTCTTCTCTCCTCGGCGCCGGAACGAAAAGACCGGCTCGAGGAGAGATGACATCACTTCCTCTGTCGCTGTTTACATTACAGCAACAGAGGAAGATTTTCATTCATTGGGAGCGATCGCGAGGGGGTGGCCACGAATGAGTGGCCTCCCCCTCAGCCTGGATCGCTCCCCTAACAAAGCCGACCGCCTCGGGCACCAGGGGGGTGCGATGCGCCCCCCACCCGCGGGAGGCAGATAACGTACCAGGTACGTGATTTTGCCTGCCCGTGCCATTCTGCCACAGTAGATCTGCGTTAGGCGGTCAGCAAGTGGTTAATATTAGAGGTCTTAATGTGCCTGAAAAGCATAGCAGCCTGCTTGCAGAAGCACACTGGCATAGAGCACAAATTATTTTTTACAAGAAACACATTTTAAATCTGGATCCCACATTTATCTAACAGGCGATTCCCCATTGCATATCATGCAACTCAAAGACAAAGGGGTTTCGATCCTGCTTTCCAAATCTATGGCATTCCACCTTGCAGATAAATTACTGGATACAAAAGGGCAGATTTATTTTATAAAAGGGACTTGGCAGAATAGACCAGTAACATTGGCGAATGTGTACTGTCCTAATTCCAAACAGGTATTCTTTTTACGCGAGGTGCTTATGAAACTTGCGCTTTTCCAGACAGGCCTTCGAATCCTTGGGGGTGATTTTAATATACGCCTGGACCCTCTTGTGGATACCTCAAATTGTGCCTCCTCTCTCCCCTTCTCTGCTCTGCATCAGATTAAGCTTCAATTGGCCTCTCTTACGCTACATGATATGTGGCAAACTCTATAACCTCAGGATAAGAATTAAACCTTTTTTTCATCCCCACATAATCGCTATTCAAGACTGGACTATTTGTTTATTCATCGGGCAGACCTTTCCTACCTCCATAGTGCCACTATAGAAAACATGGTGATCTCTGACCATCACCCTATAACTATGACTTTGCTTTTTACAAATAGAACAATGGAGGAACCCCCTAGGGGTGGGACTTTAAAGGCACTACCACTTCAAGTTATAGAAAAAAATTAATTAAATGTATTAGAAAAGACATGATAAAAATATACATATATAATAGTGGCTAAGTGTTTATGATGTAAGTAATGCCTTGCTTATATTTTCCTATGACTATGCAGCATTTTGTATGTTAAGGTCTGTTGACTGACCATGCATTTGAATCTCATAGATACTGTACTCCCTGTGAAAACCCCTGATGAAGGAGACAACATTTTCATCTCTGAAACATTGTTGGGTTAAGTAAGTTGTTTCATTCCTCTTTGCCATTTTTTTGTACATTGTATTGCATCCTTGACCATGTGTTATATATGTATATTTTTCATCATGTCTTTCAAAAAAATGTGTGGTCTGCCAACATAATGTCTGTGGGAGATGTAAAAGTTTAGAAATTAAATCTAATGTTACTAATAAAACCTATCCCATCAAATCATTTTGCACTACTACACACGTAGTATATATGATTACCTGCCCTTGCGGGAAACAATACGTGGGACGCACTATTTGTGCTTTTTCCGCAAGGGTAGGTGAACACATTGCAAGAATTAAAGGCGGTGACACTAAACATAATCTACCCAGTCATTACAGAAAGCATCACGGCTGAGATCCTAGAGGTTCTCAATTTGGCATTATCAACAAATACATTCACCCATGGAGAGATGGCGCCAAAACTAAGGGGGTTTCCCGTTTGAAAGCATACTGGATATACAAGCTCCAAACTTACTCCTCCTTTGGTCTCAATATAGAGTGGGACATTAACGCTTTTATTAACCAAGGCTAACTTATTTCTATACTGATCGTGTATCCTAGGTGCTTATCATTGTCTCTCTCACCCTTATTTTTATTTAAATTACCTTTTAACATTTTTCCATTTTTACAATTCTTATCTTACCACTAATCACCTACATTTGTATTTATGTATGTATTTTTGTTTATACGTACCATTGTATATGTTTACCATGTATTATTATAATGGCAACCATTGTGAGCACCAGCTCTGAATATTTATAATTATTATTTTACAATATATTTTAATTATAATTTTCATATTCCAATTTTTTCAATTTTTTCGTTTTTACATATTGTGTATGTTATCTAATTTCACGTCCCGGAGATAACACTTGGTCCTTTTTAAGATGGCTGCCACCGTTTTTTTATTCCAATTTTTTAAACATATTTTTTATATTTATTAATAAATATAACTTTCTTTTTGTTGTTTTGCTTTTAGTATACATATTAAACATAACATTAATGCCCCGTACACACAGTCGGATTTTCCGATGGAAAATGTCCGATCGGAGCATGTTGTCGGAAATTCTGACCGTGTGTGGGCTCCATCGGACATTTTCCATCGGATTTTACGACACACAAAGTTGGAGAGCAGGAGATAAAATTTTCCGACAACAAAATCCGATCGTGTCAATCCCGACCGTGTGTGGCCTGTTCCGACGCACAAAGTGCCACGCATGGCCAGAAGAAATTCCAAGACGGAACAGCTCGTTCTGGTAAACTTAGCGTTCGCAATGGATACAGCACTTTCGTCAAGCTGCAATGTTAAAAATGGTTTAATACAGCGCACTCTCTTCTTCTTTATAATGTGACAAGAATTAAGTAGTTTTGCTGCTCATATTCACTCACACTTCTCACAAAGTTTTATTTTTGTTTTTTTATTGGGATTCCCTGAATATATTCTTATTAGTTGTCACATCTGACATAATTTTTTTTTTCTATTTAATTTCTTTTGGTATTTTAAGCCTTTTTTTTAATTTAATGTTTGCATTTTTTCAAAGGCTGATCTTTGTTCAATGTTATTTTTATTTTTACTCCAGAATATTTTTGTGTGTGTTTTGTGTGTCAAGTTACCCCAATACCATTTATATCTTTTATAATTTAATCTCCAGGAGATTGTTTGGTGTTGGTGTCCCTTGTTCATTTCACATTGTATATTTGCAATGTACCTGAATCCATACAAACAAACTGTCCTTTTTGAAGTAAAACACATAGGAGAGTATAATTCAAAACAAAAATCCTTTATTAAGGGATCAGAACCAAACAAAGAGGAAGGCAACACTGGATCAACATGAGAAATTAGCGAAGCCTGGGACCCCCACGGCAGATATCAATTCTTGAACATCAAAATTGGTGGCCTGAGGAGTCCATATGTAAGGGAGGGCAGTCTGGTCCAGAATTCGCAGAGATCCGGATAGCAGCAGATGACATCTGTGTCCCCAGGCTGTGGTACCACAAGAGGCTGCATTTTTTGGCCGACCAGACTGTATCCAGGGTCCTCACTTTCTGGTCTTCCTTTCACGCTTCCTTCCCGGCTGTGGCTGTGCATTTGGAGATGTGGCAGGAGGAGGAGTAGGACCTGGAGGAGGAATGGGAGGACCTGGAGGAGAGGGAGGACGAGGAGGAGGACCTGCAGGAGGAGGAGGAGGACCATCGCAAAGGTGTGTCTGAGCTGTAATTTGGCCCCTCATACCTTTGTTAAGAGCCTCCAATATAAGGGACTCACACATGACTTGTTGGCCCTCCTCCATCCTCTGCATTTTATATGCAATGACGGCAGCAATGTCCTCCTCCACGGTCTGTGGTGCTCCCAGGACCTCTGTAGCCCTCCAAAAGAGTCCTCTGGTAGCCTCCTCTAGGGCACTCCTCCTACTGTCACTTTCTCTTTCCAGGGGGGGTGGAGGGACCTGCAGATCAGCCAGCCGGCTCGGCCCGGCCACCTCCTGGCTGAGACTTCCCTGTGTATGAAAAAGGGACATGGTTTTAGTTGTTGCATCATCAATCACAATCCTAAATTAGTACTCCCAACTAACATCTAGTTAACATCATTGATTGTACAAGCAGAAATATTTAGAGGAATGCTATACCTGGCTCAATCTGGGCTCCTCCACATGTGGCCTGGAAGGCCCAGGTTGGGCGTCAGAAGCCTCAGCCAGGGGGGAAGGAAGCGTGGAAGGAAGACTGGAGAGGGATGACCTGGGTTTAGTCTGGCCTGCCAGAAAATGCAGCCTGTTGTAGTACAACATCCTGGGGACATAGATGTCATCTGCTGCTCCGGATCTCTGTGAATCCAGGACCTTCTTGCGCTCCCTTAGATATGTACTCCTCAGGCTACAAATTTCTTTAAATAGGTGATGTCTGCCATGGGGATTACCTGCTTCACAATTTCACACAATTGCTCCAGTGCTGCCTTCCTCTTTGCTTGGTTCTTGAAATGGGGGTGTTTAATCTCCCACAGACAGGGCAGCTCCCTTAACATATCTACGAATACTGACATGAAGTCATTGTCTTTCAGTAGCATATCCATGTTCACTGCAAGACACAACACAAGACAAAGCCTAATGTCAGACAAAACTCTCCTAATCTTCTTACAATATAGGCCTCAATGTAGAAGCAGTATAGGCACAAGTTTGTCTCTTACCTTCGTTCTTACGATCGGCGCGTCCAATGCTCCTTCCTCTGCTCACAGATCGTACGTAATACGCACGCGTGTTACGCTTTATACACACTGCGCATGCGTGTAACTCCGCCCGCCCCTGACGTTCTTTCTAGTCTATTCCCCGCCCCTTTTCATTCGGCGCAGTGGGGGAAGAGCACATGGCGGAGTCACAGCAGGTGCGTGCTAATTTCAGGAATGAGGAGGAGGAAACCCCGGATCCGGACACGTCCCGATCCAGAAGGAGACGTTTTAAGGCCACAAATATGTCCTTTGGGGAGATGTTGGAGATGGTCGACATCATGAAGAAGTCCCACCATGACTGAAAGTATGGGCCTTACCCCAACCCCAATATCAGAAAGGCCAAGATCATGGCGAAAGTGATCAAAAGTCTGCACAGGAATTTCGGGGTACGACGATCGAAAGATCAGCTCAGGAAGCGGTGGTTGGACCTGAAATTGAGAGAGCCAGAGCAGTACTGAAAGATCCAGAGAGTGCTGGAAAAAAGTAAGTAGTTGTGCTGTGTTCCTATTCTTTCTGTCTTTATTCCGTTCGTGCTGCTCCATATGCTTTTATTAATTGTAACGTTTAAAAGGTCAACTTTAATGTTCATGGGCCCATTATTCGTTCGTATCAAACATTTTTCTTTCGGCCTCTAAAACACCATTGTTTAGGCCATATACATTTTCCCAAATTTTTTTGGGGCCTACTTGGATGCCAAATATTTGTTTGTGTAGATGGGTTTGTTACTCGAATGAAATGCAAACTAGATTGTGTGTAAGGAGAGGACACTGAGCAGCTGTTTTCACATCTGGACACTGGAGCACTAGTGTGGGACACAAGAACACCATTTTTATTAGGGGGGCCACACAGGTGCTCCATTGTATACTATAGGGGGGGCTACATCTGTGAAGCTTGTACCAAACAGGTAAAGTATTGCAGCTTGACAAAGGCCAATAAAAAAAATACATCTTGGAACTCTGCCAAAATAGACAATTATACCCCACTTCCAAGCAATGTTTCCTATTTCTAGTTCTGCCATCAAAGATCTGTGTGCTAATTATACCATTTTTGTTTTACATAGGGGAGAAAAGACTCTGAGGACACCCCTCATCCGAGGAGACCACAGACCCCCCACCTATGGAAGAAGGTGAAATACCACCAACACAAGCTGAGCAGGAGGAAGAAGAAGATGTGGTGGAAATTGGCACCACAACAGGTGAGTGTCTGCGACCACAGGCTCAGGTAAAAGAGATGGATGGTGGCAGATTTTTGATACCTGTTTTTGTTTTCTTTCTCTCTTTTTAGGTGATCGTGATGTGAGGGATCCAGATCCTTTCACATCAGAAAGTGCCCAGATCCTGATCGGGGAGATCATGGGGTGTAATGTAGAACTGCAAAACATACAGCAAAAAATCAATGATGTGATTAAAAAAATAATAACATCATTGATGTTTTGGGGCGAATTTAAAACCCCACAAAATCACTTTTTGTATTGTGGTCCAATCTTTTAAAACTTTTTGCAATGTTTTGAAAAGCCAAATTTGGAGGATGCACACAGTGTGCCAACATGTGCTATCTGCCATCACGGGAGATCAATGGACGCGTTTTGGGGGTGCAACCCCTTCCTCAATTATAAAGTAGCGCTGAGGAAGGGCTTGCTCCCCAAAAACACGTCCCTTGATCCCCCCTGATGGCAGATAGCACATGTTGACATTCGTAAATTGGTGTGCATCTTCCAAATTTGGCTTTTCCAGGGGTGATTTCCCTCCATCTGAACGCTATATCAAACCCAGTTCCTAAATACTGATGTCTGATATAGCCTTCAGGTTTTACCTAATGTGAACTTTGTAAGTTCAAGTTTTTTGTCTTTCTTGTTGGTTTTACACAGGCCTGTTTTATCTTAAATGGACATTTCGATTTTTGATAATGCTACTCCAAAAATTGTTATACAACAAACATGTTGGTTTGTTTTAAAAACCTTTGGTAAATGCACATGTGATTGTGCAGGTATAAAAAAGTTGGTTAATCAACAATGTGTGGATTATTGTCTCAACACTACAACACTTTTGGGGTGATGTAATTGCTGTTTTCAGCAAAAATGGGGGTTATTTCCTAAGGGCAAATCCTCTTTGCACTACAAATGCAGTTTCAGTGCAGTTGCAAGTGAAATGTGTTTTTGCATTTAGGAAATAACAGCCAACAGTGCTTTGTATAATAAGGTTACACAATCACGACATTTTCTGGACTCAACACATTTCTGTCAGGGTCAGCTAAAACAAACACAAGCAGTAAATGTCCACAAAGAATTTCTTTGATTTTTTTATTATAAAAAGGCTTCACAGATTGTCTGGCATATTGATAGCCCCCCTACCCGCAAAGAACTCCAGGTAGCGTAACCGGACATGACGGGCACTCAGGGAGGGCAAGCCAGGACGGCCGCTTTCAAGCGCTGTCAGTGTGGTTTGATGTATGATTCCAGCCTCAGGCCCAACTGAGCCAGCATAGTTGGCCGAATGTTTCCTTAAAAAGTTATGGAGAACACAGGACGCAAGTATAATATGGTTCAGTTTATACTCCACCATATGGATGGGTGTCATAAATAGGCGGAACCGGCTGGCCAGGATTCCAAATGTGTTCTCCACCACTCTTCGGGCTCTGGCCAGCCGGTAATTAAAAACCCTCTGCTCCGGGTGAGGGTCCTCATTGGGAATGGCCGCATCAGGTGGTCCCCCAGCACAAACGCTTCATCAGCAACGAACACAAATGGGAGTCCTTCCACATTGTCCTCTGGAGCTGGCAAGTCCAAGCTGCCATTCTGGAGACGCCTGTAGAACTCTGTCTGGGCGATGACTCCACCATCAGACATCCGGCCATTCTTCCCCACGTCCACATACAAGAAGTCGTAATTAGCCGACACCACCGCCAACATCACTATACTATTGAACCCCTTGTAATTATAATAGTACGACCCCGAGTTGGGTGGTGGGACGATGTGGACGTGTTTCCCATCAATTGCCCCTCCGCAGTTAGGAAAGTCCCACCGCTCGGCAAAGTGGAAGGCCACAGTCTGCCATTCCTGTGGCGTGGAAGGAAACTGTTGAGGAAAAAACAATAAACATTACTATTTTTACTCTGAAACATGGCAAGCAGATTAGACACAAACATTATGGGGCAACCTCCAGATAGCATTTATTAAGGGGAATTTAACAACGCCAAAGTACAAGGTACACCTATCATATTCCCCCTCCCCCACTCTCATGGGCCATTTCTAACATTATAGGGGGTGTGTGGAAATCTTGGACAGGTAACCCTCTTCACTTCATTGAGAGATGAATGCCTAAATAATGCATATTACTTTGAACAGACCCTCCTTAGTTACACTATTGGCAGTCCACTGGACAGGTAAGAATGTGTCATAATACAAAGATATAAATACACATTGTACACATTTGAGGACATTTGGACATTCTGCTATTACCTGTCAAGATAATAATAGGATACAAAAACGTTAAACAGTACCATTTGAAAGTATACAGGCAGGCCCTTGCACTACATACTTTGGGGAATTCATCCATAAATCTGAGCACTAAAGAGGTGGGTATAGTGTGTATGGGTTTGGCAAAGTCAGCAGATAGATGATTGAGGATAGAGAATTGGGATCAGCTGACTTAGCAGTTGGGGGAGGGAGGGTTACTAAAATTTATTTGGGGACACCACAAAAAAAAGCCTCTGGCACTCTGCCTGAATTTAAAGCAAAAATAACATTTCTAAACATTTTAGGGGGTGTTTGGGGTGAAGCACTACTATGGAGCAGAAAAAATACATTGTTAAGTGACTACATGAGGTGAATATAGGGCCAGGAGACACCATGCTGGGGAGGTTAGTGAAGGGCAAATATGTATGAAGGACCTAAAATAATAATTACATAAAAATCCAGCATGCATGAGGACAAAGGGGACATTCACAGCATATTACAATCAGGGTAATTAGGGAATGAGGAAAGAAATACAATATATTAGCAAACATTCAATACAATAAAATGTGATATAAAAAGATAAAAATCTTACCTTCATATACTCCTTATGCAGGACCTGGATGATGGCAGAACAGGTCTCTGGGATAATGATCCCCAGAGCCTGGGGGGAGATGCCTGTCGAGAACTTTAAGTCCTGCAGACTTCTCCCTGTCGCCAAATACCGCAGGGTAGCAACCAACCTCTGCTCTGGAGTGATGGGGTATCCTGCCTGCTGATATAGGGGGTCAGCGAAGCCAACAGATGGTGAAACACGGGGTCCATCATCCTGAGAAAGTTCCTGAAATCATCAGGATTATTCTCACGGATCTCATGGAGCAAAGGCATATGAGAGAACTGGTCACGCTGAAGCAACCAATTCTTGGTCCATGAACTCCTCCCCACCCTGTTCATGGACTGGACTTGTGTCAAGGTCAGGACTCCAACACCAAGCCCCCGCACAGCACGAACTCTACGAGGAGTACGCATACGAAACATGGCTAGAAAATGGTCGGCTGCTCAGAACGAAGTAACAGAATGCACTGAAGAACAGCAAGGCCTGTGAAGAGCGACCTGAAAAACAGTAACGAACAAACAAGAACACAATGACTACTTAAAGTCACGCGGAACTTGCTGCACGCACTGAAGAACAGATACAAACCCACAAGCACAAACTGAACGGCAGAAAATGATCTGAAAGCCACGAGTCTGAAAAAGCGCGAATCGTCTCTCACCAAACTTTTACTAACACGAGATTAGCAAAAGGAGCCCAAAGGGTGCCGCGCTTGGTTCTGAACCGGCCTTTTCTAGTCTCGGCGTACGTGGTGTACGTGACCGCGTGGTTGGCGATCGGAAATTCCGACAACTTTGTGCGACCGTGTGTAGACAAAAAAAGTTTGAGCCAACATCCGTCGGAAAAAATCCTAGGATTTTGTTGTCGGAATGTCCGAACAAAGTCCGACTGTGTCTACGCCCTATTATGCTTATTTTTGTGTTATGGTTAACAGGTTTTCTTAAAATAAGCCCTTAATAATGCTATTTACATCCTTGTGCCTTTTTACAGCACAGTTTGTCATCACATTAGGTCACTTCCTGTTCTGGCTCACCACAATCAGGCTTGGAACACAAGCGGCCGCGCCATCTTGCCTCATACCCGGAAGTGGTCTAAACAACAGCCTGGTTATACTTCCTGTTTCCAAAACGAGGCTTGACATTAGGGGGCTTCATTTATCTATATATAGACAGTGATTGTGGGCGACCAGCACCCCAGATGATGCCTGTTTAGGCGAAACGTGTTGAGTTCCATGCTGGTCCACAGTTACTGTCTCTCTCTCTCATCGGCAAATGTAAGTGTAACTCTTATGGTTTAATCCTAAATAAACATCCATTACAGAATCACGATATGTGCCCCATTTCTTTTCTTTTACCCATGATTTGGCTGACCTACATCTGCATGTAAGCTGCGTTCATTCTGCTGAATCCACCGGAACGCCCACCCAGATGCTGCACTCCATGTATTGAATTGGTTACCTTCCAAGCTTGATTGGCTTGTCAGGTGTACACCTGTGTAAGTCCAACCTTTGCGGTAAGAGACTGGTACTTCTGGTGGTGGACTCTCTATGTTACTCACTACTCACTCTGATGCCTGTTCAAGATCTCAGTGATTGTCACATACTTGCATTGGATCACTTATTTTTGGGACTTATTAATATCTCATCACACATGGACACTAATCTTTATTGGTATCCATTACTGTATTCATCAGTAGTTTCATATTTTTATATTGATCATATAACACTATATGTCACTATATATTTTTTATTTTATTTTGTCACTGACAATATTTTCACTTGTTTGATTCTGTGACCATCGTTATCCGCATTATTGTCCACAAATATTATTCTCGACATTTGTCTGCTTATAGAGCAGGCAACCAGCCGACAGTTTATTGGCCAGCTCAGAGAAGGAAGGGCACAGTACCCCCTCCTCAATGACCCCTTTCCCTCGGAGGACCACCAGGTTTGAGGGGAAAATGTCTATGGAAATCACGGAGGAGGACAGGGGCATGTACATCCGAGGATGCGACCTAAGAGTGTTCCTCTGGACCGTACCCTTTCCATTACACCAGGTACTGTAAGCACCCACAGAACCTACGGGAGTCAACAATGGACCGTATTTCATACTCCTCATGGGTCTTAACCTGTACAGGGTGAGGACATGGCACCGAGGTGGTAAAGCGGTTGCAGACCAAAGTTTTTAATAAGGAGACATGAAATACATTTGAAATACGCATATTAGAAGGAAGGTCTAATGCGTAAGCCATTGGGTTAATCCTGCTAAGAATATGGAAAGGTCCATTAAACCGAGATTCAAATTTCAGTAAGGGAACATGAAGGCGGAGGTTGCAAGATGACAGCCAGACTCTGTCCCCAACCTGGTAGGAAGGCGCAGGCAGGTGTCTACGGTCAACATGGAGTCTGTACCTATCATTAGCATGAGGCAAAGCCTCCTGGACTTGTGCCCAAGTGGAACGAAGACCACGGAGATGCTCCTCTAACGCAGGAATACTCTGTGGAACAAACGAGTCGGGCAACATGGAAGGTTGGAAACCATAATTTGCCATAAATGGGGACAATCGGGAAGCAGAATTCAAGGCACTGTTGTGAGCAAACTCTGCCCATGGTAATAAGTCTGACCAGCTTCTTATGATGGTCAGAAATATATCAACGTAGGAATTGCTCCAAGGACTGATTGGCTCGTTCTGCAGCCCCATTAGACTGCAGGAGATACGCAGAGGAGAAAGCAAGCTGAATTCCCAACTGTGCACAAAAGGCTCGCCAGAACCGGGACACACACTGACTACCCCTGTCCGAGACAATCACCTTGGGTAGCCCATGTAAGCGAAAGATCTCCCGAGCAAAAATGGAAGCTAGTTCCTTAGAAGTGGGCAACTTCTTAAGTGGAATACAATGATACATCTTTGAGAACTGGTCAACCACCATAAGGGTAACAGGGTTGCCTTGGGAGTTGGGTAACTCCACAATGAAATCCATAGACAGGTGGGTTCAGGGCCTCTTTCCATTGGGTATGGATTGTAGGAGGCCCACTTGAAGGTGCCGTGGAGTCTTACTCTGAGCACACACGGAGCAGGCAGCTATGAAGGCAGTTACATAAGCATGTAGACTAGGCCACCAGAATTATTGGAAAATTGCCAAATAAGTTGATTCTTCCCAGGGTGGCCAGCTGCCTTCGGAGAATGGTAAGTCTGGAGCACGGCAGTACGGAGACTCTCTGGGACAAAGCAGCGGTCACAAGGTTTCTCAGGAGGAGCATGGACCTGAGCAGCAAGAATTTTGTCATCCAAAGGAGAAGTGAGACTGGTGCGAACCGTAGCCAGAATACGATCAGGAGGAATCACAGGAACCGGAACCGACTCCAACTTGGAAGTGGAGGAAAATTGTCGTGACAAGGCCCTTACATTCTTAGTACTGGGTAAGAATGAGACAATGAAATTGAAACTTGACAAGAAAAGAGCCCATTGCGCCCCTCTGGGAGAGAGGCGTTTAGCCTTAGACAAGAATGTGAGATTCTTATGGTCCGTAAGAATGAGAACCGACACAGTGGTACCTTAGAGGAGATGCCTCCATTCTTTCAGGGCTAAAATGATCGCCAACAGCTCTCTGTCACCAATCTTGTAATTGCACTCTGCAGGTGAGAATTTCTTGGAAAAGTAGCCACAAGGATGCATATCGCTCTCATAGGTAGGACGTTGAGACAGAAGGGCGCCAACACCAGTCTCAGAAACTTCAACCTCAAGGATAAAAGTAACATAGGATCAGGATGTGCCAACACAGGAGCAGAAACAAAGGCAGCCTTGAGACTCTCAAAGGCCTTAATGGACTCCGGAGACCAACTCTGTGGGTTACTATCCTTTCTGGTCATATCAGTGAGGGCTTGACCAGAGACGAGAAGTTACAAATAAACTTCTGATAATAGTTGGCAAAGCCCATGAAACACTGCAGAGGATATAAACCCACGGGTTGGGGCCACTATAGGACTGCCGAAAGTTTCTCTGGGTCCATCGAAATACCAGCAGTGGAAATGACATAGCCCATGAATTTAACGTGTTCACGATGGAACACGCACATCTCCAATTTACAATAGAGATTGTTCTCTCTTAGTTTCTGAAGCACACGACAGACATCCGTGTGGTGGCTCTCCAGAGACATGGAAAATATGAGGATATCATCGAGATAAACCACCACACATAACTGCAACAAATCTCAGAGGACATTGTTAATAAATTCCTGGAAGACTGCTGGGGCATTACAAAGGCCAAAAGGCATTATGAGGTACTCATAATGGCCTGTTCTGGTATTAAACACAGTTTTCCACTCATCGCCCTCCTTAATCCTCACGAGATTGTATGCCCCTCTCAAATTAGGCTTTGTGAAAACCATTGCTCCCTTGAGGCGGTCAAAAAACTCAGTAATCAACGGAATCGAATAGGCATTCTTGATCGTGAAACGATTGAGACCACTATAATCAATATAAGGTCTCAGTTCATCACTCTTCTTCTTCACAAAGAAGAAACCAGCACCAGCAGGAGATGAGGATTTGTGGATGAAACCTCAAGAAAGTGCGTCTGCAACATACTCCTCCATGGCCTTATCCTCCAAGACAGACAAAGGGTAAACCCGGCCACAAGGGGGTATGGCACCACGTTGAAGGTCAATTGCACATTAATACAGCGGGTGTGGAGACAAACTACTGGCTTGCCCTTTGTCAAAGACATCGCTAAAATCACGGTACTCCCCTGGCAGGGAGGGGAGTGAAGAGGTGCACAGGACCTTGGCTACCTTCAGGAAGCATGTTTTACTGCATTGTTGTGACCAGGAATGAACCTCAGCAAGGAGCCAATCAAAAGAGGGGTTGTGCCTCTGTAACCTAGGATAACCAATAACCAGCGGAAACTTAGGTGAGGAAATAAATTGGAATTGGATTATCTCATGGTGAAGAGCTTCTTGTACAAAGGTTTTTATTGAAAATATATCAACAGAAAAGTACAAAACAGTGATGGATACAGCATAAATGAACAGGTACGTGGCTGCCGGTAACTGACCATTAGAGCTAATGATCAAAAAAAAAAAAAAAAATTTAGGCCTGGTCTCAGGCTACTCCAAGCCGAGGCCAGGCGACATACCAAGGCACATCCTCAACTCACGTTTACTGGCGTAACTATATAGAACCAGCACGAAGTAGTATCTTTGCATACGCACAAGAATAACTGAAAAAATACATAGCAAGATATTGTTGCATTATGAAACGTTACATGCAAAAAAAAAGAGAAAAAAAAAACGAGGAACAAAAAGAACCAAAAATAAACTTCCAAGAAGAGAACATACTTCTGCATGCGATAATTCGTATGTTATATTAAATATC
This sequence comes from Lithobates clamitans, assembly GCA_037952925.1. NCBI lineage: Eukaryota > Metazoa > Chordata > Amphibia > Anura > Ranidae > Lithobates > Lithobates clamitans. The sequence continues at coordinate 1,035,264 of JBBGZY010000317.1, forward strand.
CAATCTCTGCAGAATTAAGCCTGAGGGCTTGAATAAGGAGAAGGAGAAAGAAGATGAAAGTAGGAGAAGAAGGGGGTAGAAAGTAGGGAAGGAAGGACCCTGGGGTGGGGGAATGGAGGCTCATTATAGGGAAAGGAGTGTTAGGTCAAATCTTGATGGGCGGTTATAAGTCACCCAGGGTTGCCATATCCTGAGGAACTTGTCATGTGTGTCCAACAATATGGCCGTAAGTTTCTCGTTTACCATGATATCATTCACAGTGTTTTTAACTGCTTCAAAACTAAGGTTTGGAGTTTTCCAGGCCCTTGCTATGGTCAATTTAGTTGCAGTGAAAATATGTGCTGCTAGTTGACGTTCAGGACGAAGAAGTTCTGTAATCGGTTTCCATAAAAGGGCTTCAAAAGGGTCTCGCTTTATGGTGGTATTAAAAAGATTACGTAATAGTGCATACACTCTGACCCATAATTTGCAAACCCTGGGACAGGTCCACCAAATATGCGCCATCGTGCCTTCCTGTGAACACCCACAAAAACAAAGAGGGGAATAGGCTGGAATGAAGCTAATCTAGCCGGGGTATAATACCATCTATAGAAGACTTTGTAAGCGTTCTCCAAAAAGAGAACATTCTTAGAGCATTTAGCTAGCGCAGTAGTCATGCTTTTCCAATCCTCCGGGTCTAATTGTTTCCCAAGCTCGGCCTCCCATTGGAGATGGTAGGGTCTCAATGGTGGTGTCTTAGACTCAATTATAGCGATATATATTAGAGAAATCAAACCCGAGGATTGGGGGCGCAATCTACAAAGGCTCTCAAATTGGGTCATAATAAAGGGGGCAGAATGGGATTTTATAAGCTGTTGGAGAAAATGTCGAATTTGTAGGTAACTATAATGCTCCCTAAGGGGGATATTGTGTGAGGAACGTAAAGCCGCGAAAGGGATGATCTTGGTTGGGGTGAATAACGAATGAACATCTGTGAAACCATTATCGGACCACCATTTAAACTGTAGTGGATTATCACAACCTGGTTTAAATAAAGGGCAATGGTGGAGACGAAGTAGTGGGAGATGAGGAGAAATTAGACCTGCTGAGTATTTAACCGCATCCCACAGTTTAAGGGAGTGAGCTAGACAGGGATCCATGGTATGGGGGCGATGTGTTTTAGGAAGCCAAGGAAGAGAAGCTAAAGGCGTTGGGTGTGCATTGACTAAATCAATGGTGGCCCATAGTGGCATTTGTTGCTTTTCATGAAGGTGAGATAATGGGGCGATACCCGCAGCTGTATAATATGCTTGCAAATTAGGAACTGAAAGGCCACCATTGACCCTGCGCGCATAAAGCACTTGTCTCTTGATCCTGGGTCTCTTGGGGCCCCATATAAACTGCATAATTTTACGTTGATGTATTCGGATGATGTGGGGGGGCACTTGGACTGGCAGAACTCTAAAATAATAGAGCAATTTAGGGAGGTAGCTCATGCGTACCGTCGCTATTCTGCCGAACCAAGAGATCGGAAGTGTGGACCAAGAGGCAAGCATAGCTTCCAGCTTTCGGAAAAGTGGAGGAAAATTGGCTTGGTATAATCCCGAGTACCTTGGAGTAAGTTTAATACCCAAATAGGGTAGTGAGGTTAACCACTGAAATGAAAATGCCGATTGTAGGGTTTCTAATTCCGGGGCCCAAAGGTTGATAGACATCGCTTTAGATTTTGCTGGATTAACTGAAAGGTCCGAAAACGAGGCAAAGGAGTCTAAGAGGGAGAATAAATTGGGGAGGGAGATTCTGGGTTTAGTAATGGTTAATAAAATGTCATCTGCAAACAGGGACAATTTATGCGCAGTCCCTGCTATTTCCACTCCTGATATATCTGAGTGAGAGCGTATGGCCTCCGCCAGGGGTTCAAGTGCTAGTATAAATAGAAGTGGGGAGAGCGGGCAACCCTGGCGTGTTCCTCTCTTAATAGGGAAAGTAGGTGATTCATATCCATAATAACGCACTTTAGCCTGAGGGGAGTGATATATGGCTGAGACCCAACCCAGAAAGGAGGTGCCAAAACCATAATGTGTGAGGACCTGTGTCAAATAGGGCCAAGATAAAGTATCGAAAGCCTTATTAACATCTAAGGAAAGAAACATTGTCTCCAGGGACCTTTCATGTGCTATATGCTGGATTTGAAGGAGTCGTCTGATGGTATCTCCTGCCTGCCTGCGGGGGACAAAACCCACCTGATCTTTTTTTATCAGGCGCGGTAAAAAGGAATTCAAACGGTTGACCAGAATTTTCATCAATATCTTCATGTCAATGTTAATTAAAGAAATTGGCTGAAAATTTGCCCAGGAAGAATGGTCCTTGTCTGGTTTAGGGATCATCACTATATTGGCAGTCAGCAAGTCTGGTGTAAATGGATGACCCCCCCTTGACCGAATTGTACATAGCCGCTAGATGTGGGGCCAGAACCTCTGCAAATTTTTGGTAATACAAAGCAGTGAAACCATCCGGACCTGATCTTTTGCCCACTTTCAATTCCTTAATACACTGAAGGACCTCAGAGACCTGTATGTCTCGGTCCATTAGGGAGGTGTGGGATTCCGATAGGGAAGGTAAAGATATCTTACTCAAAAAAGCAGTCAGGCCCTGAGTTGAAAGGTGATTTGGGGGGGAGTAAAACTTAGTAAGTCGGTAATGGAATTCTTCCAAAATCCGCTGGGGGTTTCCCGTGAGGATGTTATGGCGGGTGCGCAAGGTTATGGGGGTAAATTTTGAGGTAAAACTACGCAGTCTGTTAGCCAGCTGCACATTGAGTTTGTTTGCCTTAGCATACCATTTCTGGTGGGCCCAACGTAAGGTACGGTCCGCCTCATCTGACAGGCATAGATCCAAGTCTGTACGGGCTTTGTCTAAAAGTCTGCGATTAGCAGGGGTGGGGGTTAATTTAAAGGCCGCCGAGCGGTCCTCCAAGTGCTGCTCTAACTTGTGTCGGGCCTGAATTCTTTCTCTTTTGCGTTGAGATGCTATTCGAATAACACGACCTCGGAGGACCGCCTTATAAGCCTCCCATAATGTTATTGGGGACGAGACCAAACCTGCATTAAGTCTAAAGTATTCCACAGAAGCTTCTTTAAGTTCAGTGAGGATCGGTTTTAAAGATTAAAGTGAATCGTACATCACCCAGGGAGCGTGTTGTGGTTTAGTGAGTAGAGAACTACAAACAGTTAGGACCGGATCGTGGTCTGACCACGGGACTGCTAGAATCAATACTGAATCTATTAAAGGGGGATGTTTCCGTAACACAAACGCATGGTCGATTCTGGAATGGGAGTGGTGAGGGTGGGAATAGTGGGTGTAGTCCCTGCTAGACATGTGCACACTGAAATATTTCGTTTCGGAATTTTGTTTTCGTCCGAAAAATAAATTTATTTAGTTACTCCCGAAATTATTTTTTATTTATTTAGTTTTTCGTTAAAACTTGCATTCGTCCGAAAATCCAAATTAAGGTTGAATCTGTCATTGAAGGCTTATGGTGTCTGTCGAATGTTCAAAGAAGATTCGACGGAGCAGCTAAACTGTACAACGCGTATAGTTTACCTGCTCCGTCGAATATTCTTAGAACTTTCAACAGACACCATAAGCCAAAGTACGTGTGTACTTAGTTCTAGCTATTTTATTGCTCCTCCTCTTTGGTTACAATCAGCCAATAACATTCATCATCATCATTATTTTTATTTATCTTTTCTCCCCTACGTCGAATCTTTTTTCCCCTACGTCAAATCTTTTCTCCCCTACGTCGAATCTTTCCTCCCCTACGTCGAATCTTTTCTCTCTACGTCGAATCTTTTCTCTCTACATCGAATCTTTTCTCTCTATGTAGAATAATCTTGGACTAATAGAGCTAAGGTTAGGCACATTCGACCACAGGTTTGATGGACACAGATTGTTATTGTCATCATCATGTCGAATCTCCTATCTATATCGAACTGTTGTAGCAACGAAAATGAAAATAAAGCATTTGTTTATGTTGGATCTTTCGTTTTTCGGACTCTGCACTTTCATTATCTTATTTCGATAACGAAAATGCCTGAAATTCGGACGAAAATGCATTCGGACGAAAACGAATGCACATGTCTAGTCCCTGCCCACGGGATGAAATTCCCGCCATATGTCCACTAGATCTAAGTTTTATAAGTCCAACAAAAAAATTTTTGCCGCAGGAGGGGGGGGGGGGATTTGTGATCTGCCGGGTATTTATCAAGGGCAGGATTGAGCGTCACATTAGAATCACCCGCCAACAGGAGGGTGCCTCTCTGGTGGACCTGTAACAGAGAACAGACATGAGACAGAAACGGACCCGGATTGTCATTCGGGGCAATAGGTCATTATGGTTACTTCATTATCGGAGCCCTGCAAAAGAAGATATCTGCCATTAGGGTCAGCTATCTGCTTATTGCAGACAAATGGGACCGATTTTCGTATGGCTATAAGAACCCCTCTCTGTTTAGTAGGACCGTTAGCTAAATAGACTTGGGGATAGTTTGCTGCAAAATATTTGGGACAGGAAGAAGAAGAAAAGTGAGTTTCCTGTAAACAGGCTATGTCTATTTTTTGTTGCTTAAGATATTTAAAAATCTTGACTCTTTTTTGTGGGGAATTCATGCCCTGAACATTCAGGGACAGCCAGTGAAGGGTCATTGGGACTGAGATATCATGCTATGATCTACTCCTTCCGCACACCCCAGGGGCCGAGGGAAAAGGGAAGGGGAGAGGGAAAGAAAAGTGAGAGAAGAATAGTAAAAACAGGAAAGGACATAATATATGAGAATACCAAAAAGGACTCTAATTAGAGTGTGTAGTGAATACTTTGACGTATCACGCTGTGGGCAATAAAGCCCACAACAGGGTGGGACCATAGCCAAGGCAAGTGTCTTAGCCATGTGCCAACCCATGGGGGGAGCAGTCATCCATTGGAACCACCAGCCTATAGTGAAGACAATACAAACATGTTAAATAATATTGACATAAAGTTTAAACCATAATTAAGAAATAGCATCAGAACAAGCAACTTAAAATAAGTTACAATATGAGAACCTCAGTGCAGCATTGTCACACAAAGGTGTGTATGTAGGGGACCCCCCCGCCCCCCAGGGGCAACAGCCTCAAGACCATCACCCCCAGGAGGCGGGGCGGGACCTCACATCAAATTCAAAATCTAGGCACCAGCCCCCACACCCCACTAAACAGGAGTGAAGGGTCACGGCACATGAACTAAACAAACAACCTACATAACAGTTGTTGGAGGCAGGTCCCCAGCCTAAGACCTCTTACCCCTCTCCCCCCACCCCACCAGGTCTTGAAAGTAATTTGCCTATGCCTGATGAACCCTCTACTCCATGAGGGCCCTCAACCATGTAAAGGTGGTTCGGGGAGCAAACTATTGTCGGAGACCCATTCAGGGAATCCCAGATGGGGTGATCCATGCCCAAGACTGCCATCTCACAGGCGCGGCAGTCTACAATGGGGCACCGACCCCCCTGCAAATCTACAGTCAACTCGGTAGGGCAAGGGTACAGCAGGGGGATGTCCCCCAAGACAAGTTACTGAAATCCTCCAGTAAGGTTGGAAGTTAGAAGTTGGAACAAAAACAGTCAGTGGCACACTGACTCAAGCGGCCAGAAAGAGTGAGCTGCACATCATGAAAAGGTGGAGATTATCATCCAGTATTAGCTTGTTGGAATCATTGGGCCTGCAGATCCCGCAGTGCCTGGGATCCAGATTGCGAACATTGTGATGCTTGAGAGGATTTACGAGGAGGCCTAGAGGGACCTGGTTGGGAATGTGAAGCCTGGGCATCAGATTGAGACAGAGGGACATCCATTTGCAGTTCCTGGAGATGTTGTTTTAGACCTGATGGGCAGGTGGCATGGAACTGGCGACCTTGATAGAAAAAGGAAAGTTTAAAAGGGAAACCCCACCTGTATTTGATCTGGTGGGATTGTAGAACTTGGAGATAAGGCTTAAGACCTCGACGCCTGGCAATGGTGACCGGCGAGAGGTCCGCGAATATTTGGAGATGATTGCCTTGAAAAGAGATATCCCGCTGTTCTCGAGCTGATTGCAGGAGTTTCCCCTTGGTCCTATAATAGTGGAATTTAATGATGACATCCCTTGGGGGGCCTTCAGAAGGTTTAGGGGCCAGTGACCAATGAATGCGGTCAAACTCCAGTATGTCCACCGGGATTTCAGGGGCCAGTTCTTGGAAAAAAGCGGTGACTGTTCCCTGCAGGTCAGTGATTGTTTCAGGGATTGCATCCTCTAGTTTATCTCTGAGAGCGTCCAATTCTGCGGACATTTTGTCTACCTCTTCCTCATGGCCCTCCAACACGGTGGTAGCCAGGTCCAATTGACGTTCCAATTAATTAGTGCGGTGGCCTATCTCTTTAAGGCCGCGGACCAAATCTGAGGAAAGCTTTCTGGCAGGGAGGAGAGTGAAGAGGTACACAGGACCTTGGCTACCTTCCGGAAGCATGTTTCACTGCATTGTGGTGACCAGGAAAGAATCTCAACATGGAGCCAATCAAAAGAGGGGTTGTGCCTCTCTAACCAAAGAAAACCAATAATCAGCGAAAACTTAGGAGAGGAAATCACTTGGAATTGGACTATCTCATAGTGAAGAGCTTCTATGGCCATGGACAATGGAACCGTCTCATGAGTCACATGGGCAGGCTGTAGAGGTCTCCTGTCAGGAGCCTCAATGGCAAGTGGAGTGTCATGCAACTACAGCAGAATTGAGTGCTTCGATACAAAGGCAGCATCAATGAGCAGGCCTGCAGCCCCAGAGTCAATTAGAGTCTGTATCTCGATTGGCGACTCAGCCCAAGAAATGGTGACCGAAACCAGGGGCTTATCCTTCTGAATAACTGGGGATGAAACAACGCCACCTAAGGTCTGTCCATGACAGGACCTCAAGGTTCGGGCATTCCCTGGATGGGTAGGACAGAACTGCCACAATAAAGGCACAATCTCTCCCTCCTCCTAAAGGCTCTCTCATCTGCAGAGAGACGCGTGAAACTCAAGTGCATGGGTTCACCTTCACTGCCCGACTCAGTACCAGGAGGCATAGGAAGTGAGGGAGGCATGGGTGGGACTGCAAAGCTCAGAGACAGACGCACAGGAGGATTCCGCAAGCGTTCCTTAAAAGAGAGCCGTTCTCTGAGTCTGGAGTCAATGAGGATGGCAAACATGATCAACTTCTCCAGCTCAGTGTGTAAATCGTGGGCTGCTATCTCATCCTTGATGGTATCCAAGAGACCAGCCACGGGGGCCTCATTGTTCCATGCAACCTCAGCTGCCAGAATACAGAATTCAATGGCATAGTCTGAAACAGTTCTTGTACTCTGTTCGATGGACATGAGGCACTTGGCAGCAGAAGCGGAGCATGCGGGAATGTCAAATACCCTTTTAAACAAAGCCACAAACTGTGGGTAACTCAAGACAACAGGAGGTTTTTGTGTCCCCCATAGAGGGTTTGCCCAGGCCAAGGCTCTCTCAGAAAGCAAAGATATCACAAAACCTACTTTGGTTCTGTCCGTGGGAAACACCTGGGGCAGCCTCTCAAAGTATATCTCAACCTGGTTGAGAAACCCTCTGCATTGGACTGTATCGCCCCCAAATCGCTGGGGAAGCGGAGCAGAACCAAACATACCTCTAATAGAGGTAATACTCGAGGCGGGTGCCTGCACAGAGACTGGAGCAGCAGCAGGGTTAGCCTGCAACATAGGTTGTACCGGGGTGGCCACAGTGGGAGATTCCTGGTAAGCCGTGTGACTCATGAGTGTTTGTAACGCCATGGTGAACTGATCCATGCGGTGATCCAGTTCATCCAATCTGGGAAAAATATTACCAACAAGTGGATCTTCTGAATTCATGGCCTTCACCTACTATCAGGAACCATGAATCAGACCGAGATAGAAGTATAGTTAAATCACACTTGTTTAATAAAAATAATAACAAGGCAAACAGAGTAAACGTAGTCAAAACAAGCCAGAGTTCAGCAACCGGATTGGGCAGTCAGCCAAGCAAATGCCAGAGAGCCAGAGACAAATGCAGCAGCACAGCAAGCAGGACCAGGAGCCAGAAGGAAAGACAGCCGAGCAAGTCCTCAACAGGAACCCAGGAGAAAGTCTCAGTGATGCTGACAAAGGCGAAGGCAGAAATCAAGTGAGCTGGATGGCTTTAAGTATGCAGGACTGACGAGCAGAATCAACAACAGCTGGGTAACTGTGGAGAGAGATAGGAGCTGGCAATTAGCCGACAGCTAAGCAGCCTGCTCAGAGAAGGAAGGGCTGAGCCCAGCCCTGACAGTCTGTCCACAGACTCCATTGATCAGTTGACGTTTATCAAAATTAATCATTCCTGGATTAGCAGCAGCTAATAAGCCCCTGATGCCGATGTCGCTGATTAATTGTTTTTGGGATGTGGATTCTTTGCAAGGCTGTCTAGGCTGCCTATATTTGTTTTGATTTTATCTGGAAGAAATTTTCTGATATAGGATTCATGGGCACAATTAACACCCAAGAACCAATTTTTCTGCACCTGTTTGACAGGAGCATAACATTTTTTTTTTTTACAGAAAGGACAATTCTTTCCTTTCATCAAGAGTACCTCTATAGGGTTATGGTGTGGAGGCACCACCAACACCCAAAGCCCAATTTTTTCACATCTGTTCTTTTCAAAGTCTGCAAAACAGACACCAGAATTAATCTCTAATCTTGTTATGAGTGCAGTAAATTGTAGCCTCATTATACAGACTGGCTCCCAGAGCTATTGTTTATAAGAAAAAGAAAGCTTGCAGGGAAAATGTCATTTTTTTTTTTCTTTATAAGTGTAATTTTTGCTGCAGCAGGTTCAGATGCACCACTTTAGAGGCAGACTAAGGGGACCCCCAGGCACTATATTTAAAGAATAACTCTACTTTCATGGGGAAAAAATAGCAAATAAAGAAAAAATAATACAGCGTGTACAATTGTGATATAAGTCATATTGTGATTGAATGTTTTTAAAAATTACCTTTCCTTTTTAATCTGCAGTCACTGTAATTTTCTATAAATGCAATGCAATATGGCTACATGGAGTTGTTCTGTACACAGAATGTGTACTGACCACTCCCCAGAAACATAATTTCCTGCTTGTGTGATTGGCTTACCAATTTTCCCAGAAGTCTGCCTAAGATACAAATCAGATTTCAGGCATCCCCTGGAACAAAAATTTCATTTTTGGTGAGATATTTCCAACAGGAACATGTCTAAAGGGATGCAGCCCCAGCATCTTTCCTCATTAGTGATCTGCAGCTGCCTCATCTGACTGATAATTATGAAACCACTCCCAATAGACCCACTTAGCACAGAGGCACAGACAAACACACATGGATTTCTTCAGAATAACAAAAGGTAGGAATCTGAAACAAAGGTTGTTATAATCCTTGCAATGTACATAGATCACCCAGAGGGGAATGTTTTTTCTCACCAAAAGTGCAGTTACGCTTTAAAGGAAATTTTCATTTTTACCGCTTCACTTTAGGCATCGTTAAATCGTTGCTCACTTAAAAATGATCTTTTAAAAATAAAAAAATACAAATTTTTGACATGCCCCCCAGGGAAGTACCCAGACCCCCATACCCTTTGTATGCCCAATAACTTGCATACAAGCCTTCAAAATGGGAAGTTTTGATCTTTTCCAGTTTGGGCCCTATAGACTTTAATGGGGTTCATTGTTCGGCTCCAAACTTTTGCGATGTTCGAAAGTCCTGACTAGGGATGAGCCGAACACCCCCCGGTTCGGTTCGCACCAGAACCTGCGAACGGACTGAAAATTTGCACGAATGTTAGAACCCCATTGACGTCTATGGGACTCGAACGTTCGAAATCAAAAGTGCTCATTTTAAAGGCTAATTTGCATGGTATTGTCCTAAAAAGGGTTTGGAGACCCGGGTCCTGCCTCAGGGGACATGTATCAATGCAAAAAAACTTTTAAAAACGGACGTTTTTTCGGGAGCAGTGATTTTAATGATCCCTAAAGTAAAAAAAAAAATGAAATATTCCTTTAAATATCGTACCTGGGGGGTGTCTATAGTATGTCTGTAAAGTGGCGCGTGTTTCCTGTGCTTAGAACAGTCCATTACCAGGCCCTTTGGGTCTTGTATGGATATTAAGGGGAACCCCGCACCCAAATTAAAAAAAGGAAAGGTGTGGGGCCACCAGGCCCTATATACTCTGAACAGCAGTATACAGGTGGTGCAAACAAGACAGGGACTGTAGGTTTGTTGTTAAGTAGAATCTGTTTGTAATTTTGAACGGGTAAATTTTTAACGTGTTTAGCTCCAGCCAAAAAATCTTTTTTAAGCTTTTTGGAAAACATAGGGAAGGGTTATCACCCCTGTGACATTTGTTTTGCTGTCTGTGCTCCTCTTCAGAAGATTTCACCTCACTTTTTGTCCCAATGACAAATGTTTTTTGAAAATGTGTTTTTTTTTGTGAAACAAGGATTGGTGATAAAGCATCAGTGGAAAGGAGAAATGTTTTTCCCATATTAACTCTTACAGGAGAGAATTTCCCTTCCTAGGGGTAGATTTCATCTCACTTCCTGTTGTCTCCTTCCGTTTGCAAGGAGGAGTCGTTTGTAAGTTGGATGTTTGAAAGTAGGGGCCTGCCCTATATACTCAGCAGAAATTTGGGCCTTAGGTGTTGTTGTGGCCAAAACACTGTAAGCCCTCACAGGACCCTGCTGTGAAATATTAGATCAAGAATTGTAATTACATGCCCCTGTTGAACAAGGGCAGAAAAATTGGGCCTTTGGTGGTGGTGGTGGTGCTGGTGCCACAACCCTGTAAGTCCTCACTCGCTCTTGGTGGGCGCAGAAATGGGCCCTGCTGTGAAATATTAGATCAAGAATTGTAATTACATGCCCCTGTTGAACAGGGCCTGAAAAATTGGGCCTTTGGTGGTGGTGGTGGTGCTGGTGCCACAACACTGTAAGTCCTCACTCGCTCTTGGTGGGCACAGAAATGGGCCCTTCTGTAAAATATTAGATCAAGAATTGTAATTACATGGCCCTGTTGAACAGGGGCTGAAAAATTGGGCCTTAGGCACTGGTGCTGGTGCCATAACACTGCAACCCCTCACAGATACTCTAGTTGGAACTAGCAGGAATGAGCCCTGCTGCAAAGTATTGCATCAAAAATTGTAATTACATGCCCCTGTTAAACAGGGGCTGAAAAATGAGGCCTTAGGCACTGGTGCTGGTGCCACAACACTGCAACCCCTCACAGATACTCTAGTTGGAACGCAGGAATGAGCCCTGCTGCAAAGTATTGCATCAAAAATTGTAATTACACGCCCCTGTTAAACAGGGGCTGAAAAATTGGGCCTTAGGCACTAGTGACAGTGCCCAGAACCAAAAATGTTCTTATAAGCTATCAGCGTGATCATTGAGGAGGAAGAGGATAATTACTCAGGATAGTCACTCAGCATCAGCATAGGCAGTCTTTGAAGGGATCTGAGATTTCCAAAAAAATTATTCGGTTACATCAGCATCAGGTGCTTGGTAGGTGGTGGTGATCCAAGACTGATTCATTTTTATGAAGGTCAGTCGATCGACCGAGTCGGTGGACAGACGCACCCTGTGATCGGCTACAAAGCCTCCAGCAGCACTGAATGTGCGTTCTGAAAGAACGCTGGATGCAGGACAGGCCAGTAGCTCAATTGCATACTGTGCAAGCTCTGGCCAGTGATCCATCCTCAAGACCCAGTAACCCAGTGGATTTTCAGTGGGAGAGGTATCCAAGTCAGATCCTGCCCCTAGGTATTCCTGCACCATGTAAAACAGACGCTGGCGATGGTTGCTGAAACCGATCATACCTTGGGGCTGCGGACTAAAAAATTGTCTGACAGAGGGCGCATGCATGGCAGCTCCGAAGATGGCCGCCGGCTGCTAGAGCTCCATCACACCGCGGCCCTGTTTTAACCACCGGAGCACCCTGAGCATTCCCCGAACCACACAGCCGGGATACACTAGCGGGGGAGACCCCCAGGCATTGACCGACCATAACGGCGCACGTCCGGAGGAGTCTGGAGGGACAGATGAAGGCGGCCGGCATCCCAGCCAGTTATGCCAAGATGGTGGCGGTCCCACGAGGCACGCTCAGCACAGACAACACAGAAGTCTCCATAGCTGACCAGGACAATCAGCCTCCTCTGTCCCCAGGTATGGATTTTCCACCCCTGCCTCTGGCCACATCTCCTTCATCTACTGAGTCCCTTTTAGGCAGGATGTGCCCGGGCCTCCCATCCACTCCTATGATGGATCCCCATACAGGACTTCTATTGTCCGTTTTAGAGACAGCTGCAGCCATTCCTGCTCCTACAGACTTCCCCTCAATGATGGAGGCCTTCTCCCAGCTACTCTCCAAAAGTTTAGCCCTAAATGCAACCCGAATCACAGCATCTATTCATGCAGATCTGCATCAAATAGGACAAAGAATAGACACTATTGAAAAGAAAGCGGATCAGGCAGTGTCACGCATAAATCAAAACTCAGCGAGGATTCAGGATATGCAGGAACAATTGGAAACAGCGTTTGCGAAAATCGATGACCTCGAGAATAGGTTGAGACGATATAACTTTCGCATCCGCGGGCTCCCCAAATCTGAAAAAGAGGTACACAATTGTGTGAAAACCCTGCTGCGGAATCTCATTCCTGATATTACAGAGCACCACCTGGAACTAGATAGAGCTCACAGGGCTCAGCAACCCCCTCGCTTGGATGGACTCCATAGGGACATTATCGTTAAACCCCATTTCTATTCTGTGAAAGAGGAAGTAATGAGGAGATCTAGGGGCGCAGACAACCTTAACTTGCTGGGCCATAAGATCCAGATCTTCGCGGACTTGTCACCATACACAGTTCAAAAATGACGCTCCCTCAAGCCATTGCTACAACTACTGATGGAAAAGGAAATATTGTACCGATAGTCCTTCCCTCTACGTCTGAATTTCTCCTACAGAAACAAAAACTTCTCTTCCTTCGCAGAGGGAGAACACCTTCTTCTTCGTTTGGGACTGATCCCCCTGGAACCGTCGCCCTCCCAGAACAGCAGGAGCTCCACTTCGTCTACGAAACGACCTCCGCCTGCAAGCCCATTACAACCTACTTGGCTGAAGCAAAGCTCGAAGCGTTCGAAAGAAAATCTTCCGCCATGATGTTCTACATTAGCCAAGGATCAGGGCCCTGATCTGGACTTCTCTTCTTCCTTTTTTTTTGGCATTCTCGGAACTGCAGAGTCTCTCCTGGCTCTCCATTGGCCCCACTTTGGAGTTCTCCTGGATTGAGGGTTTGACTGTTTTGGTTTTAATTAAAGTGCATACCTTTATACATGTTTACCTAGGTCAGAGATATACAGCTCCCACAACTGGGTTGGACTGGGTCAGAGACTGGACTGGTTTTAGTTGAAGGGTTGGTTATGTTACATTTTTCATCTCTGGGAGCGTTAAGGCTCTCTATATGACCTCACCAGCCCTTATACTATGTGGACAATGTTTTGATATCCTGATTAGTTTTAAGTAAAGTTTAGACTTATTGTCCCAGCTCACGGTTTACACTGGACCGCCCTGCAGGCCCAGGGCCCAGGCGATGCAGTGTAACCTACCACTTTTTCCACTAGGATGGCAGACTTTATAACTCTTTAGTACAAGCTCACCCCGAAGTTATGTGTTTATCGGTCCTCCTGGGCCCCAGGGCTGGGGGAAAAGGGGTCCAAGGAAGAGATTGGGATTTAGTAAGCAGCGCCCAGCTATTGGCAGTTTGCTTCAGTTTCATTATAATAGTGGGAATGCTCAATTCTTTTATGTAATGTTAGACTATTCTACAGTCTCCAGTTGAGTTACTCTTTAGGTGGCGGGGCCGCGGTGTTACACATGCACTTCAAGTGGAAACCTAGTGCACTACTAGTGCATTCAGTTTCTTGATCGGCAGTCCTACTGATTGGACTCCGAACCTCTCAGGAATAGGGCACGGTATGGCAAATCCATCCTGCCCTGGGGTATGGGGGGATCTGGGGATCCCCGGGTTATTTTCATACGGTTTACTTACATGCAGAAATGTTTATGGTTTCAGTCTAATGTAATCAATGTTTTCTCTTCTTTTCTCCTTTTCATTCCTTTTTCTCCTTCCCTCTTTATCTCCACATGGGTTGGTCCGGTGGCGGCTTGCGTCTCTGGCTTTCTCTCCCGGGCCACGCGTTCTCGGCATTCTCCAGTCTCAGGGATCTACGAGTTTCTTCATCTCACTGGCCAGGTAAGGTCACTCACACAAATAGGATCTCACCTAACCTGTGGTATGCCTGAACAACCAACAATTTCCCCCACCCTGAAAATGATATCGCATAACACACAGGGTCTGAACTCCCCCATTAAAAGGATACAATTATTCCAACTCTATCAGTCTATGCATGCAGATATTCTCCTCTTGCAAGAGACTCACTTCCCCACTTTCCTTCACCAACGTTTTCCCCAATTTTTTTTATCCTCAGCGCCCAATAAAACAAAAGGGGTAGCAATCTGTTTCGCGAAACATATTAACCTATCTTAACCAGAGACGGTAGTTGACCCCCAAGGCCGTTTTTTATTGGTCTCTGGGAATATAGATGGGGAACTATACACCTTTTTTTCTATTATACACCTAACAACGGACAGAGGGCTTTTTTTGAAACACTACTCCACAAACTTGGGCCGCACCTAAAGGGCACAATTTTTATGGGAGGGGACTCTAACATAGCATTTGACTTCTCCCTGGACAAATCCGGACCGGGTGTGTCAAAACCTAAACGTCCTTCCAAACAAAGTCTCTGAGTAGCGAAGCTTATTCAGGGGGCAGGTTTGATAGACATCTGGAGGGAATTGAACCCTCGGGCTAGAGACTTCACACACTTCTCGGCTCCCCATGGATCATATGCCAGGATAGACCACATCTTCACGCGCGCCAAGGTAATCACTTTACTTGTAAAATCCCAGATAGTAGATACTCCGCTATCTGACCATTCTATGGACACTTTGTTAGCTCGGAGAACCTCGGGCCACAGTGATCGGCCACACTGGCGTCTACAGGAATCAATTCTTAGTGACCCCATTCTAGCCTCTATCATAGAAGTTGCCATTAAGGAATACTTCAGTCTAAACACTACGCCAGATGTATCCCCTTCAACGGTTTGGGCGGCGCATAAGTCTGTGATACGGGGTAAACTAATTCAATTGTCAGCCCAACTAAAAGCAGAACACAGACCAGACACGATAAAACTAACTGCAGAATTTCAATCCCTTTCAAAAGCTCACAAACTTCATCCCACTCCTGTCTCACTAGACAATCTAGACAAAGCTAGGGCTCAGCTCAATTTATCCTTAACTACAGCAGCAGAAAAGCACCTCAGGTGGACTGGGGCGCGGTTTTATTCTCAGAAAGACAGGATGGGGTCGAAACTGGCGGTTAAACTCAACCCTAAACCTCGCCAACTAGCCTTCCCTAAAATTAAGTTGCAACAGGGAGACCTATCTCAGAACCCTACAAAAATTATGGAGGAGTTTCATCGATTCTATTTGGATCTATATCAACTGCATGGCACCTCATCTGGGGAATCAAAAAACAGTTACCTTGATTTGTTAAATTTACCAGCAGTGTCTACAGAACATATGGATCTGTTAGATAGCCCGTTCTCATCATCAGAGATCCTAGATACGATCAAATCTTTGAAATCTGGTTCCTCTCCTGGTCCAGACGGGTTCTCTACTGGTTATTATAAAAAATTTGGTGCTACATTAGCACCTCACCTCTCAAAGTTCTTTAACTTTCTCAGGAAAGGTGCCCCGCTGGGAGCAGATTTGAACACTGCATATATTCCGGTGATTCCTAAACCGGGAAAAGATACGAGCGAAGTAGGGAACTATATCGGCCTATATCGTTAATTAACAACGACATCAAAATTATGACCAAGATCTTAGCGAATAGGCTAGCGAGTTTTATACCCTCCTATATCAACAGAGATCAGGTAGGATTTATACCAGGGCGGCAGGGTCCCAACCAGATTAGACGGTCCATTGATGTAATTTCCCTCCTTAAATCTCCATGGGATGGGAACCCTCCACAAAAAGGTTTCTTACTGTCGATTGACCTATACAAGGCTTTTGACTCCATAGACTGGGGTTACTTGTCTGAGATTTTGAGAAGATGGGGCTTGGGCCCTCACTTTATGAACTTAATTCACGCCATGTACTCCAAACCCACTGCTCAGGTGAGATTAATGGGTAGATACTCAGAGTCATTTACAATTGGTAGGGGGACAAGACAGGGGTGTCCCCTTTCCCCACTCCTCTTTGCCATTGCCATTGAAACCCTGGCTATCGCTATTAGATCCAACCCAGATATTAAAGGGGTTACCTGCGGAGACAGGGTACACAAGTGTGCCCTGTACGCAGATGACCTATTACTCTACATAACTTCTCCGCTAATTTCAATACCAGTCATACTTGGCGTGCTAAACTCTTTTAGTGGTATATCGGGGTTGAAGGTCAATATGTCCAAATCCACGGCCCTAAATGTCTCTTTACCACCCGAAATACTTTCACAGCTCTCAAATAACTTCACATTCTTCTGGGCCCAGAAGGCTATCCCCTATTTGGGGATAAACTTGACTCCGGATATTAAAGATCTATTTAAAACCAACTATCTCCGTTGATCGCAAAGTGTAAGGGAGATCTTCAATATTGGTCAAGATGTGGTCTGTCCTGGCTAGGAAGGGTGCATGCCGTGAAGATGACTCTCCTACCTCGCCTTCTATATTTATTTCGATCACTGCCAATCCCCCTCCCCAAGAACTTCTTGGAGAAATTCCAATCTGGGATAATGCGCTTTGTTTGGGGAAACAAGGGGTATAGATGCCCATCTAAAATACTTATACGCCTGAAATCACAAGGTGGCCTGGGACTACCGGACCTCTGGGGATACTATCAGGCAGCACAGTTATCCCAAATATCGATAGCCTTTTCTTAGGGCCCGAAACCGAAATGGCTCTCTATGGAAAGGTGGGCAACACCCCTCAACACCATCGATTTCCTTTTATGGTGTGACCCCAAACAAAGGCTGGCTATAATGGCACCTACCCTCTCACACTCCATCTCCTTAAGCACTAAGTTATTCAAACACTCCTCTCTCATATGCCCTCTAAAACCATTATCACACATTTTCCATAAACCTAAGTTTCTCCCAGGATTAAATATCCAGGCCTTCTGATGGTGGACAGATAAAGGTCTCTACCGGATAGGTCACTTCTTTTCCCAAACTGGCCCCCTTACATTATCCCACTGTATACACAAGCTTGAAATACCCAAATCGGAACGTTTTAGATACACTCAAATCTCTCACTTCCTAAATACCATTTGGATCACTAGACCAGAACCTCCCTCATTCACCCCCTATGAGTGCTGGGTCTCCAACTTCTCAGAACAGAAGGGGGGCATCTCCCTAATATACAACGCATTACAGACGAGACTGGACAAGCCGAGCTACGCGAGGGCCTGAGAAGAAGACTCAGGTGGATCATGGTCACCAACAGTATGGTTCAGGTCCTGGACACGTTCCTTTAAAGGTATATGTAACATTTCCCTTATTGAGGCTAATATAAAGGTTATGTCCAGATGGTACTATGTCCCCTCTAAATTAGCTTTGATCTATCCTGGGACTTCTCCCTTGTGCTTTAGGGGTTGCGGGCTAGTTGGGTCTATGATACATGTATGGTGGACCTGCCCCCACATTAGATCGTTTTGGCGAAAATCTTCCAAATAATTAGCAAATTAGTAAAGACACCAGTTGGACCCAGCTCCTACATAGCCTTATTCAACCACACCATCCCAGATTTACCTAAACATCTACAAGACCTCGCTTTCTTTGTACTGTTAGGAGTAAAAATCACTATAGCAAAGGCCTGGAAAAAACCCACGGTGGCTCTTCAGCCTTGTAAAAGGAAGGTGTCTTGGATAATGGCTCAGGAACAAATAGTAGCTAAGCTTAATGACAACATGGAAAAATTCTATGCAATATGGGAACCTTGGGCCACGTTCTGTAATATAGCTTTAATACCGGGAACGGAACCTGCTGCCGGACCTCCCCATACTCTAAACTGATCAACTCTCTACTCTTCTTTTTCTCTGTTCTCCCCTCTCCTACGTTCTTTCTGTCCTCTCTCTGGTTATTATTAGCCTCTCAGGCTCTTTTTGAAGAACTCAGCTCTCTCAATCCCATTGGATGGGATGATCCGGGATAAGATGGGATAGGACGTCGGGGGGACTCCACCACCACTAGTTAATTTTAATTTTTTCTTACTCAGGAGCCAGAAGGAAGAGGGCACCACCATTGTGTCCTTTCTCTAGGAGACCTTCCATTACCGGAGACAGCGAGGGATGCTGGGAGGACCCTTATCACACCTACAGTAAGATCCCATAGGGGTAGTGTGTGTGGGCCCCAGCAGATCCTGGCGGGCTCTCCTTAAAAACAAAATACACTCATACCTGGTATTCTTCTAGGGCGGTGGGGAGTCCCATCCAACTATCCTGACCTGAACACTAGGTCCAGATTTATAATTCCTAGGGGTTTTTTTTTTCGGTAACGTTCTAATATTTTCCTTAGTATTTATTTTGGTTTAATAGTACCCTTATTCAGCCTTTAATTGTCCTGCTACTTTACCAAATCTTCAGTTTTATCCTTTTTGTTCTGATTGACTGTAATTTTTTTGCCAGCAATAGCATGTAGCTATTGGTCCCCATTGAGAACGTCCTTTTGATGACGAAACGCGTCTGGGTACGCACGCAGCGACGCTACCACATGACCAGGAAGTAGGACGAGCTTCGCTTCCATGCTTGTATGCCGGCCGGCGATTTACTGATGCGATACTAAGTGCTTTTATTATGTAAGTGCAATATTTTGTTTATTAAATCTGCTTTTAAAACGTACTTCACCATGGAGAGTTTATTATTCTATTTTGGGTGGTACACTAACGATGTGGACTTCGTGTAATGAGGACTTATCAAGGTGCTTCTTGCCAGTTACATGTCAGCTTTTAACCCAATACAAGCCTGTGTATCACCGTGAGTCGGTAAGCACAATCTACAGCCACGGTGGTGGGGTTTTTCACTTCCCTCCCCCCCCTTGTTTTTGGTTGTTTATAAGTGCACACCTGGGTGATTGGTATGTCCGTATGTCCATGTCCAGCATATAACATACTACACTATGGCCAGTCTTTTCTTCTTGTGTTTGCTTCCTCCTGCATCCATTGAGGGGATTTTGATCTGACCACGGACGGTGCTGTTTGGTCCAATACCCCAGAGGCCCCGGCAAGGGTTTTTTGCCATCCGCATAATTCTTTGGAGTTCTGGTAAGAGCAATCATAGCTCATTTGGATCAGCATTTTACAATTATACTGAATACCTACCACGTGGGAAATTTGGACTTTATTCATTTGATTTGTGTATTTTGACAAAATTTTTTTATGTGGTGATAGATTGCATTATTTATCTACCTCAACATATATAATTTTTGTTTAGCGCAGTTTATATATAATTTTTTCTGTTTTTGGTGTTGTCGCACTGTTTACTGCTGCTTGTCCTTTTGTGCTTCTAGCGCGGAATTTTTTTTGCTTATAATAGCATGTAGCTATTTCAGGAATTTATTGTATTCTGATTTACGCCACTGTATGTTTTTATGTGAAATATTTCTTGTTCAAAGTTTTTTATTGAAAAGCAGACATGAAATTCAACAGGCAATATTTGTGCGACATGTAGCAATAGGAATTATACAGGTTTTTTTTCTGCGACATATGCATTACAACAGGCAACAGGAACATATCAAAAACAAAATGTCCAGAGGATATTCCTCGCAGAGATATTTGTGGACATAATATATCTGTTTTGATTTATAACTAAAGAGAAATTAAAACAAAAACAAAAACTAAAGTTTTATTCGTTTGCTCGAAAAGTAAATCTGTGAGCATGTGCAGAGTCAGAATCTGGCAATCGTTTTGTAAATTGTAGAAAACATTACCAGTGATGTATCTGGAGGAGAAACATTAAGTAGAAAAGGTAGAGTGAGGATAGTGGTAGGAAAAGAAAAGGTAGAAAGAGACTAGAGGTAAGGAGTGGAGAGGAGAGGGATGGTCGGGGGGGACGCACAAACCAAAGAAGTACCATTAAGTCTGTCTAATGTTGTTATGACCAGATTAGGGTTTTAGAAGTTGTTTATCGAAGTCCGGGGGTAAAAAGTGTTCAGCCCAAGAATTCCAGAGTTTAAGGTGTTGGGGAATTCTATCAAGGATTGTTGCTTCAATTTTACTGTGGATCATAGCTTGAGTGACCCTGTTTTTTACTTCAGCTACAGCGAGTTTTGGGGTTTTCCAGGCCCTGGCTATCGTCTGTTTGGCTGCTGTCGTGAGCTGAAGGAGAAGGCGGGTCTGGGATCTGGTGAAATCCGAGGGGGTAAGATTCAGCAATGCAACACCTGGGTCAGGATCAATGGGATGTTGAAATAAGGTGGAGGCCATACGGAATATTGCAGCCCAGAATTCCTGTACTATTGAGCACGTCCACCATATATGTATATGGGTACCTCGTTCGTTACAGCCACGGAAACAAGTAGCAGGATAATTTGGGAGAAATTTGGAGATCCTGGCAGGAACCAAGTACCATCTCATGAGTACTTTGTAGTTCGCTTCTTGAGCTATTACATTGTGGGATGATATTTTCGTATTGGACCAGATATCAGACCAGCTCTCTGCATCAAGATCTAATGAGAGGTCTTTGGACCACTGCACAGCATAAGAGGGAAGGTTGGTTGGGGGAGAGGTCAGATGAGTATATAAGAGGGAAATTAGTCCCGGGGCATGAGGATCAGAGTTGCAAATCCCTTCAAAAATGGATAGATCATCTAGTGAGGTGTGTGTGCCTATAGTTGTATGGATAAAGTAAGCTATCTGTAAATATCTAAACACTTCTGTAGGGGGAATGTCAGCATGGTTTTGTAGTGAAGAGAACGTCTTAATGGTAGATCCAGAAGCAAAATCGCATATGCGTTATAGTCCCGCCCTAAGCCAGATTTGAAACGATCTTGGGTTGATTTGGGCCGGATAAAATTTCGGGTGATCCAGGAACGAGAGTAACGGGGAGTGAGCAGATTGTAATTTAAATGGGTCTCAGAGTTTATCCCACAACTTAAGGGAGTGTCCTGTAATGGGGTTACTGATTGGACCTCGCATTGAGGGGGGCAACCATAATATGTTAAACACTTTGAGGGGGTGAAGATCTATGGCTTCCAAACTAACCCAAAGTGGAGTTTCATTTTTTGCATGGTATAGAGTTATCTGGGCTAGCTGAGCAGCGTGATAATATCCCAAAAAGTTAGGCAGACCCAACCCCCACCTGAGTTTACTACGAAGTAATATATCTTTAGCTACCCTAGGTCTAGTGGAGCCCCATATATATTTGGACACTCTTGTCTGAATAATGCGGTGGTAGTATGAGGGAATAGGGATCGGAAGGACTCTATATAAATAAAGTAGTTTTGGCAGCATAGACATCTTTACAGCCGCTATCGGGCCTAGCCATGAGATACATATCGGGCGCCAAGATTCTAATAGGGTTGTTATGTGCTTTAACATAGGGAGGTAGTTGGCTCTAAATAGGTGGGCCGGGTCGCTAGTTAGCTTGATACCAAGGTAGGCTATTGTGGTTGTAGACCAGGTTAAGGGGAAGAATTCTCGTAAATGTTCTAGTTCTGAGTGTGGTAGGGACATGTTGAGGGCCTTAGATTTGGATTGGTTGACTTCCAATCCTGATATTAGAGCAAATTTGTCTAGAAGGTAGATTAGGTTCGGGAGTGTGGTTCGTGGAGAGGTGACAAATAGCAGTACATCATCGGCAAATAGGCATAATTTATGTGATGTAGAGGCTATATCTAAGCCTTTAATATTTGGATTTGCTCTAAGGAGAGCTGCTAGTGGTTCAATCGCTAATGCGAACACTAGGGGGGAGAGGGGGCACCCTTGTCTTGTACCCCGTTGTATCTGAAAACAGTCCGATCGGTATCCTGAATATTTAACATATGCTTGCGGTTGGTTGTAAAGGGAGTCTACCCATTGTAGAAAGTTAGGGCCAAATCCCCATCTTTGTAGTATATAGCGGAGGTAAGGCCAAGAGACTGTGTCAAACGCCTTACGAATATCAAGAGAGAGAAGATGCATAGGGATTTGGCGTGTTCGAGCTAGGTGTTGGAGCAGAATGACACGACGGATGTTATCACTGGCCTGATGTTTTGGGATGAAGCCTACTTGGTCTTTGTGTATAAGGCCACCTATAATTGGGTTGAGGCGTAACACCATAATTTTGGCTAGGATCTTTATATCCAGGTTGAGTAAGGATATGGGCCTGTAATTGGACCACAGAGAATTGTCTGTGTTAGGCTTGGGTATCATGGAGATGATGGCTGTCAACGTGTCTCGATCAAAAGAGTGTTGTTTAAGGAGGGCGTTAAAGGTGTTGGTGAGAAGGGGGGCTAGGATGGGAGCAAATTTTTTGAAGTATGAACTAGAAAGACCGTCGGGGCCTGGTCTTTTGTGTGGTTTAAGAGACTTTATAGCAATAAGAACTTCTTCGGACGTAACGGGGCATTCCATAGACTCTCTATTGGCCTCTGATAATTTCGGAAGTGTGATGTTTTGAAACAATACCTCAGCTTGTGTCGCCGAGAAGGTACGTGTTGGGGTATATAATTCAGCTAACTTTCTGCGGAATTCAGAGAGCACCTTCACCGGGTTACTCGTGAAATTATCCTTGGCCAGTTTGAGTCTGATGGGATTGTGTACCCTTTCCGGTCGACGAAGTCTCAATGCAAGGAAGGTATCTGGCTTATTGGCTTTAGTATAAATTATGTGGTTGGATCTGCGAATGGCTTTGTCTGCTAATTCTGCCAAGAGCAGGTCCAACTCTGTTTTTGTCTTTTCTAGCAAATTCTATAAGGTTCAGTTGGGGTGGATTGGAATTGGAGGAAGAGGCGGTGGAAATCTGCCTCCAATTGCTGGGTTCTGAGTTTTTTATCTCTTTTGAGGTGAGTAGATACGGATATGCAGGTCCCTCGAATTACAGGTTTGTGTGCCTCCCATAATAGGACAGGTGAGATATCAGGAGTGGAATTATGCTGTATGTATTTTTTAAGGGCTAGCTCTATATCAAAACAATAGGATTGGTTAGTTAAATATGCCTCATTTATACACCATGTGCGGTCTCTAGACTGAGGAATCAGGGTAGAGACAGTTGTGATCACTGCACAGTGGTCTGACCAGGTAATTGGAATAATGTTTGAGTGGAGTAGGGTTGGTGAGGACGCAACAGGTATAAAGATGTGATCGATCCTTGAAAAGGATTTGTGTGGGTATGAATAAAAAGTAAAGTTTTTCTTGGCAGGATTACATTCTCTCCATGGGTCTAGTAAAGAGGCCTGCTGGAAAAGTTTGCGAAATAATATAGAAGGGGAGTATTGTTCAGGGGCATAAGGAGATTTATCGAGGTGCGGGTGTAGCACTTGATTGGAATCGCCGCATATAAAAAGGGTGCCCTTGCAGTGCGATCGTATTACCTGTAAGAGGTGATTGAAGAAGGGGTTGGGATTATTATTGGGGGCATAATAGGAGACTATAGTGGACATCACGTCTTGCAAGTGCCCAACTAAAATAATGTAACGACCTTCAGGGTTTTTAATTTCATTTGTTAGGGTGAATGGAAGGGTGTGGTGAAATGCGATGAGGACGCCACGTTGTTTAGTGGCAGCCAAGGCGGTGAACACTTGGGGGTATTTAGAACTGAAGTATTTAGGGGTTGCTTGGGTTGAAAAGTGTGTTTCTTGTAGGGCCACTATACTGGCCTTCAGGTGTGCGAAGGTACGAAAGGCCTTAACCCTTTTGTTTGGGGAGTTGAGTCCCTTAGCATTGAGGGAGAGTATGTTCAGGGGGGCCATTTATGTGGGCTGGGGGAAGTACTATAGGGTAGATGTTTGAGGATCATGCGACCCACCCGACCTAGTGGAAAATGAGGAAGGAGGTGAAAAGAGAGGTGTGAGGAAAAGAAGGAGGAGGAGAGAGAGGATAGAGCATGGGTTTTGTAGAGAAAATAAGAAAGTGTAATAACACTTGGTGCGTTGGACATGTTAGCCCAACAGGTAGATGCCCATACTTCCAAACCAGCTAGCTGGCGAGGAAGCATGTGCATCCTATAGGGGGGAGCAGCGACATTTCCCCGCCGCAGGTCAGGAAAAGTTAAGAAACTGTAGTGCTCAAACAATATAAACAGTACGTACTAAGACCGTATCACTATATTCAATTGTAAGATACCGGTAGTAACCCCACCTTGGTGAGAAAAATTTAGTGCCAAAAAAAAAGGGGGGAGCGAGTGGAAACATAAATAGGTGGTTGGGGAATGGCAGGGAGGAAGAGTGGAAAGGAGAGGTTGGGGTGGGTAAGGAGGTTCTAGGGGGGTAGAGGGGGAAAGAGAGAGAAGGGGGGTAGGGGGGGGAAGAGGGAGGAAAAAAGGGAAGGGATGGGGGTGGGAGGAAGGCATCAATTGGCACAACTGAGATCAAAATCACCAGGGGGGATGAGAAAGTCTAAAAATAAAGGGTATCAACTTAACTATACTTTTATGAGTATTATAATTAGGATTTTTGAAATCTTAGCTTAAACAAGTAAGGTTAAACCGAACAAAGCAAAAGGAAAGTATTCAAGACATATGCACCCTATAATGGGATTAAGGGGGTCACATATGTTGAGTCCCGCAACAATGGGAAATCTTACCAGAAAACAAACTTCTGTGTCTCGGTGACGTAAGATAATAAAAAAAAAAAAAAAGAAAGGAAAAAAAAAGAAAAAGGCAAAATCACAACTATCTCAGTTCAGTGAGATATTAACCGTGTAACCAGGAGTTCTCCTGAGGTGTTGAATAAGAGCATTAGAGGCTAGGTTTTTCAGCGAGATGTGTGTGCTTTAGGATCAAAAAGGTTTGCTTGACGAGACGGTGTTCCTTTTCGAATCGAGGAAGGGCCAGATTGATTCCGCTTAGGAGTGGTGGTGTATGGATAGGCTGCAGAGCGGGCTGGAGTACATGGTAGCGAAGTCTCGGATTGATGTACAGGGGGCGACAGGTGAAGTGATTCAAGAAGACGCTGTAGTGATTCTGGAGATGTGGAGGAGTGTTGCTGCCCCTGGAACGTAAACTGAAGAAAGAAGGGGAAACGCCAGGTATATTTTATCTGATGCTGTATCAGGATTTGTAATTGCGGTTTCATGGCTCGCCCTTTAGCAATGGTAAGGGGTGCCAGGTCAGAGAAAAGTTGGTAGTTGTGGTCTTGGAACTGGAGAGCGTCTTTATTCCGGGCAGCTGCGAGTAGTTGCTCCTTTGTACGGAAAAAGTGTAGTTTAATTATTATGTCCCGTGGAGGGCCGTCTTGTTGGCGGCGAGTAAGCGCCCTGTGATTCCTGTCAAATTCAAGGCGTTCAATGGGTATGGAGGGACAGAGTTCCTGGAAAGGGCTGTTGTAAAGGATTTTATATCCTCAACCACTTCAGGGATACCCCGGAGGCGTAAATTGGACCTGCGAGAGTGGTTCTCGGCGTCCTCTAAACGTGAGAGTAATGTGGCATTTTCCTCACGGAGGGCTGCCTGCTCCTGAGTAGGGATGAGCCGAACACCCCCCGGTTCGGTTCGCACCAGAACCCGCGAACGGACCGCAAGTTCGCACGAACGTTAGAACCCCATTGACGTCTATGGGACTCGAACGTTCGAAATCAAAAGTGCTCATTTTAAAGGCTAATTTGCATGGTATTGTCCTAAAAAGGGTTTGGGGACCCGGGTCCTACCCCAGGGGACATGTATCAATGCAAAAAAAACTTTTAAAAACGGCCGTTTTTTCGGGAGCAGTGATTTTAATGATGCTTAAAGTAAAAAAAAAAAAGTGAAATATTCCTTTAAATATCGTACCTGGGGGGTGTCTATAGTATGCCTGTAAAGTGACGCGTGTTTCCCATGTTTAGAACAGTCCCTGCACCAAATGTCATTTTTAAAGGAAAAAATCTCATTTAAAACTGCTTGCGGGTTTAATGTCATGTCGGGTCATGGCAATATGGATGAAAATCAGTGAGACAAACGGCATGGGTACCCCCCAGTCCATTACCAGGCCCTTTGGGTCTTGTATGGATATTAAGGGGAACCCCGCACCCAAATTAAAATAAGGAAAGGTCCCTATATACTCTGAACAGCAGTATTCAGGCGGTGCAAACAAGACAGGGACTGTAGGTTTGTTGTTAAGTAGAATCTGTTTGTAATTTTGAACATTTTTAATGTGTTTAGCTCCAGCCAAAAAATCTTTTCTAAGCTTTTTGGAAAACATAGGGAAGGGTTATCACCCCTGTGACATTTGTTTTGCGTCTTTCCTCCTCTTCAGAAGATTTCACCTCACTTTTTTGTCCCAATGAAAAATGTTTTTGGAAAATTTGGGTTTTTTTGTGGAACAAGGATTGGAAAGCATCAGTGGAAAGGAGAAATTGTTTTCCCATATTAACTCTTACAGGAGAGAATTTCCCTTCCTTAGGGGTAGATTTCATCTCACTTCCTGTTGTCTCCTTCCGTTTGCAAGTAGGAGTCGTTTGTAAGTTAGATGTTTGAAAGTAGGGTCCTGCCCTATATACTCAGCAGAAATTTGGGCCTTAGGTGTTGCTGTGGCCAAAACACTGTAAGCCCTCACAGGGCCCTGCTGTGAAATATTAGATCAAGAATTGTAATTACATGCCCCTGTTGAACAGGAGCTGAAAAATTAGGCCTTAGGCACTGGTGCTGGTGCCACAACACTGCAACCCCTCACAGACACTCTAGTTGGAACGCAGGAACGAGCCCTGCTGCAAAGTATTGCATCAAAAATTGTAATTACACGCCCCTGTTAGACAGGGGCAGAAAAATTGGGTCTTAGGCACTGGTGCTGGTGCCACAACACTGCAACCCCTCACAGACACTCTAGTTGGAACGCAGGAACGAGCCCTGCTGCAAAGTATTGCATCAAAAATTGTAATTACACGCCCCTGTTAGACAGGGGCAGAAAAATTGGGTCTTAGGCACTGGTGCTGGTGCCACAACACTGCAACCCCTCACAGACACTCTAGTTGAAACGCAGGAACAAGCCCTGCTGCAAAGTATTGCATCAAAAATTGTAATTACACGCCCCTGTTAGACAGGGGCTGAAAAATTGGGTCTTAGGCACTGGTGCTGGTGCCACAACACTGCAACCCCTCACAGACACTCTAGTTGGAATGCAGGAACGAGCCCTGCTGCAAAGTATTACATCAAAAATTGTAATTACACGCCCCTGTTAAACAGGGGCTGAAAAATTGTGCCTTAGGCACTGGTGGTGGCGCCCAGAACCAAAAATGTTCTTACAAGCTATCAGCGTGATGATTGAGGAGGAAGAGGATAATTACTCAGGGATAGTCACTCAGCATCAGCATAGGCAGTCTTTGAAGGGATCTGAGATTTCAAAAAAAATTATTCGGTTACATCTGCATCAGGTGCTTGGTAGCTGGTGGTGATCCAAGACTGATTCATTTTTATGAAGGTCAGCCGATCGACCGAGTCGGTGGACAGACGCACCCTGTGATCGGTTACCACGCCTCCAGCAGCACTGAATGTGCGTTCCGAAAGAACGCTGGATGCAGGACAGGCCAGTAGCTCAATTGCATACTGTGCAAGCTCTGGCCAGTGATCCATCCTCAAGACCCAGTAACCCAGAGGATTTTCGGTGGGAAAGGTGTCCAAGTCTGATCTTGCCCCTAGGTATTCCTGCACCATGTAAAACAGACGCTGGCGATGGTTGCTGGAACCGATCATACCTTGGGGCTGCGGACCAAAAAATTGTCTGAACGCATCGGTCAGACGGCCACCTTCTCCACCGCTCCTTCTTTGACTGACCGAAGCCTCAGCAACACGTTGTCCAGAAACAGGAGTTTGTAACCTCCCAGTCTCTGGGAACGCGTTGCACAGACCTTTCTGCAAGGCCTCCCGAAGATGTTTCATCCTCTGCTCCCTCTGCGATGGCAAGATAAGGTCCGCAACCTTACCCTTGTAACGTGGATCAAGGAGGGTTGCCAGCCAGTATTGGTCCTTCTCCTTGATACCACGAATACGAGGATCCTTACGCAGGCTTTGCAGGATCAGGGAGGCCATGCAGCGTAGGTTTGCTGAGGCATTCGGTCCGGAGTCCTCTGGGTCACTAAGGACAACAACGTCCGCAGCCACCTCCTCCCAGCCACGTACAAGTCCATGTGTTCCTTGGGACTGATCCCTTAAAGACTGCTGATGCTGAGTGCCAGGCTCCACCTCCATACTGACACAATCTTCCTCCTCCTCCTCCTCCTCCTCCTCCTCCTCTTCCTGTGTGATCGGCGGGCACGCAGGAACACTGTCTGGATAAAGGGGGCCTTGAGAGCTAAGGAATTCCTCCTCTTCCTGCCTCTGTTCTGCCTCAAGTGCCCTGTCCATTATTCCACGCAGCGTGTGCTCCAACAGGTGGACAAGGGGGACAGTGTCACTGATGCATGCACTGTCAGTGCTCACCATCCTCGTGGCCTCCTCGAATGGTGACAGGACAGTGCATGCATCCCTGATCATGGCCCACTGGCGTGGGGAAAAAAAACCAAGCTCCCCTGACCCTGTCCTGGTGCCATAGTCGCACAGGTACTCATTGATGGCCCTCTGCTGCGTGTGCAGCCGCTGCAGCATGGCCAACGTTGAGTTCCACCTGGTGGGCATGTCACAGATTAGGCGGTTCTTGGGCAGGTTAAACTCCTTTTGGAGGTCCGTCAGCCGAGCACTGGCATTATATGACCGGCGGAAATGCACACAGACTTTCCTGGCCTGCCTCAGGACATCCTGTAAGCCCGGGTACCTGCCCAAGAACCGCTGCACCACCAAGTTAAGGACGTGAGCCAAACAGGGCACATGGGTCAGTTGTCCCTGTCGGAGGGCAGAGAGGAGGTTGGTGCCATTGTCGCAAACCACCATTCCTGCCTTAAGTTGGCGTGGCGTCAACCACCTCTGAACCTGCCCCTGCAGAGCTGACAGAACCTCTGCCCCAGTGTGGCTCCTGTCCCCCAAGCACACCAGCTCAAGCACCGCATGGCATCTTTTGGCCTGCGTACTTGCGTAGCCCCTTGAACGCCTACGGAGCACCGCTGGTTCCGAGGAAGAGGCCATGGAGGAAGAAGAAGAGGAGGGGGTGGAGGAGAGAGGTGTGTCACAATCAGCATTTTGGAGGCGTGGTGGCGGAACAACCTCCAACACTACTGCACCTTGTCCTGCATCCTTCCCAGCTGCCAGCAGAGTCACCCAATGCGCCGTGAAACTTAAGTAACGTCCCTGTCCATGCCTGCTGGACCATGAGTCAGCGGTAATATGCACCTTACCGCTGACCGCCCTGTCCAGCGAGGCATGGACATTGCCTTCCACATGCCGGTAGAGAGCCGGAATCGCCTTCCGTGAGAAAAAGTGGCGTTTGGGTACCTGCCACTGAGGAACCGCACATTCCACAAACTCACGGAAGGGGGCAGAGTCTACCAACTGAAAAGGCAGCAGTTGAAGTGCTAGCAATTTTGCCAAGCTAGCATTCAACCGCTGGGCATGTGGATGGCTGGGAGCAAACTTCTTTCGGCGGTGCAGCAGCTGGGGCAGGGAAATTTGCCTGGTACAATCTGACGTCGGTGTACCAAAAGCAGATTGCCCATAAGTACTTGGCTGTGACACACCTAATTCTACACCTTCATTCCTCTCACTGCAGGTCGCAGAGAGGACTGAAGGTCTAGTGGGGTTGGAAATCTCAGCTGATGAGGAGCAAGGAGAGATCGTCTTTGTTCTTTGGTGTGGGTCTTTTAGATACGCTTGCCAACGAACTGCATGGCAGGTCAACATATGTCTGGTCAAGCATGTGGTACCCAAGCGGGAGATGTTTTGGCCACGCGAGATACGCTTGAGACATATGTTGCAAATAGCAGCGGTGCGATCTGATGCACTCGTCTCAAAAAAGGCCCACACCAAAGAACTTTTTGAATAACGCGCAGAGACTGCAGCGCCCTGCACATGTGGAGCTTTGGGGTGTGATGCAGTCAATGTGCTGCCCTTAGGCTGGCCCCTGGAGGGCATCCTGCCTAGTTGGTGATGTGCCACCTCCTCCTCCTCCTCCTCCTCCTCCTCTCTCCTATCAGGCACCCACGTTGAGTCAGTGACCTCATCATCCCCTCCCTCCTCATCACTGGAGCAAACCTGGCAGTATGCTGCAGCAGGGGGAGCATGACTGCCAGATTGCTGTCCTTCTTGGGCACCCCCTCTGTCCGTGCTCATGTTACTGCCTTCATTGAGCTCAGTATCATCATCAGAGCCTTCCAAACGCTGGGCATCCTCCTGGAGCATGTACCCAACACTGTGGTCAAACAGTTCGAGGGAATCCTCATGAGGACATGGTGGAGCTAGGGAAGGAGTCACTGATGACATTGAGCTGAGGGAAGAGGCCGCTGCTTTGCCAGACAAAGCACCCTGGGCATGGGTGAGAGAGGATGAGGAGGATGAGGACGGCTTGGTCATCCACTCGACCAAGTCTTCCGCATGTTGCGGCTCAACACGGCCAGCTGCCGAAAAAAAGGCCAAGCGTGTCCCATGGCCACGTGCTGATGAGGATGCACCGTCTCCACGACCAGCAC
The DNA here is from genome assembly GCA_037952925.1 of Lithobates clamitans. Classification (NCBI taxonomy): domain Eukaryota; kingdom Metazoa; phylum Chordata; class Amphibia; order Anura; family Ranidae; genus Lithobates; species Lithobates clamitans. The sequence continues at coordinate 1,066,120 of JBBGZY010000317.1, forward strand.
TAGACACAGAGCCTGCTTGCCCTCTCTTATTGGCTTGTGACTGTCTGCCTCTCCTTCTTGGCCTTCCAGACATACTAATGGCCTGTAGCTGCACTAAGCTGGGATAGAACACCTGTAATTTTCTTCAGGTAGCTTTATATACTGTAACCAGACAAGCCTGCCTGTCAGTAGGAAGATAACAGGAACGGATCTAGCTGAACACTGTGAGCAGGACGTACTGCACTAAATGTATATAGCAGGAACGGATCTAGCTGAACACTGTGAGCAGGACGCACTGCACTGAATGTAAATACCAGGAACGGATCTAGCTGAACACTGTGAGCAGGACGCACTGCACTGAATGTAAATAGCAAGAACGGATCTAGCTGAACACTGTGAGCAGGACGCACTGCACTGAATGTAAATAGTCTAGCTGCCTGACCGTGGTACTAATAGGATCAAAAAGAACACCTGTAATTTTCTTAAGGTAGCTTTATATACTGTAACCAGACAAGCCTGCCTGTCAGTAGGAAGATAACAGGAACGGATCTAGCTGAACACTGTGAGCAGGACACACTGTACTAAATGTAAATAGTCTAGCTGCCTGACCGTGGTACTAATAGGATCAAAAAGAACACCTGTAATTTTCTTCAGGTAGCTTTATATACTGTAACCAGACAAGCCTGCCTGTCAGTAGGAAGATAACAGGAACGGATCTAGCTGAACACTGTGAGCAGGACGTACTGCACTAAATGTATATAGCAGGAACGGATCTAGCTGAACACTGTGAGCAGGACGCACTGCACTGAATGTAAATAGCAGGAACGGATCTAGCTGAACACTGTGAGCAGGACGCACTGCACTGAATGTAAATAGCAGGAACGGATCTAGCTGAACACTGTGAGCAGGACGCACTGCACTGAATGTAAATAGCAGGAACGGATCTAGCTGAACACTGTGAGCAGGACGCACTGCACTGAATGTAAATAGCAGGAACGGATCTAGCTGAACACTGTGAGCAGGACGCACTGCACTGAATGTAAATAGCAGGAACGGATCTAGCTGAACACTGTGAGCAGGACGCACTGCACTGAATGTAAATAGCAGGAACGGATCTAGCTGAACACTGTGAGCAGGACGCACTGCACTGAATGTAAACAGCAGGAACGGATGTAGCTAAACACTGTGAGCAGGACGCACTGCACTGAATGTAAATAGCAGGAACGGATCTAGCTGAACACTGTGAGCAGGACGCACTGCACTGAATGTAAATAGCAGGAACGGATGTAGCTGAACACTGTGAGCAGGACGCACTGCACTAAATGTAAATACCAGGAACGGATCTAGCTGAACACTGTGAGCAGGACGCACTGCACTGAATGTAAATAGCAGGAACGGATCTAGCTGAACACTGTGAGCAGGACGCACTGCACTGAATGTAAATAGCAGGAACGGATCTAGCTGAACACTGTGAGCAGGACGCACTGCACTGAATGTAAATAGCAGGAACGGATCTAGCTGAACACTGTGAGCAGGACGCACTGCACTGAATGTAAATAGCAGGAACGGATCTAGCTGAACACTGTGAGCAGGACGCACTGCACTGAATGTAAATAGCAGGAACGGATCTAGCTGAACACTGTGAGCAGGACGCACTGCACTGAATGTAAATAGCAGGAACGGATCTAGCTGAACACTATGAGCAGGACGCACTGCACTGAATGTAAATAGCAGGAACGGATCTAGCTGAACACTGTGAGCAGGACACACTGCACTAAATGTAAATAGTCTAGATAGAAGATAACAGGAACGGATCTAGCTAAACTGAATACAGTGTATATATATATATGCAACACCTGGGATGCATATATATACACAATACACTGTAAGTGCAGCTAACTGACTGACTGTTCTGCCTAATCTATCTAACTCAAATCAAATGACACTGTCTCACTCTCTCTCTATCTCTCAGCACACCGGAACACACACTACACAGGGCCGCCGTGCAGGCGGCCTTATATAGTGTGGGGTGTGTACTAAATCCCCTGAGCCATAATTGGCCAAAGCCACCCTGGCTTTGGCCAATTACAGCTCTCTCTACTGACGGCGCTGTGATTGGCCAAGCATGCGGGTCATAGTGCATGCTTGGCCAATCATCAGCCAGCAATGCACTGCGATGCCGCAGTGAATTGTGGGCCGTGACGCGCCACACGAATTTGGCGCGAACGGCCCATATCGTTCGCAATTCGACGGACGGTCGAACAGCCGATGTTCGAGTCGAACATGGGTTCGACTCGAACACGAAGCTCATCCCTACTCCTGAGCATGTTCTTGTATAGTAAGCTCTATATCATCTACCCTGGTTTCCAAGTCTGCTGTACGCTGACTTAGTTCCCTTATCTCCCGTGACAGTCTGTTAGTAATTTGGTCAGATGTAGCTTTCAGGGCCTTGTTTAACATCTTCTCCATGTGTTTCAAGAAATCAGGCTGTGACATACCTTGTTGTGCAGGGATGGGAGAAGCGCTGTATACAGAGTCTGTGGCATCATCCTCCTCACTGTCTGCCTGCTCCGTTCTAGCTGGAGAGGCAGCGTGCTGTTTGGCGCGGGCTTTTGCCGCCATCTTGGATGCCAGGGCCTCTTTGATCGGTTTGGTCTTATTCTTGCCTCTGTGGCCCGTCAGAACCATCCCGGTTGTGGCTCGGGTGACGCTGGGGATGATCTTCGGTATTTTGTTTCGGTTAGGCGGTCTGAGTGCGCTATGCGGTCCCGAATCTGCGGCGGGGAATGCGGAGCTCTAAGAGGTAGCGTCCTCCATGCTGAGCCTCGCGCATGTGCCCCCCTATGTGAGATATTTCAATAAAAATCTTTAAAATCTAAAAAAAAAAAAAAAAATTGTCTGAATGCATCAGTCAGACGGCCACCTTCTCCACTGCTCCTTCTTTGACTGACCAAAGCCTCAGCAACACGTTGTCCAGAAACAGGAGTTTGTAACCTCCCAGTCTCTGGGAACGCGTTGCACAAACCTTTCTGCAAGGCCTCCCGAAGATGTTTCATCCTCTGCTCCCTCTGTGACGGCAAGATAAGGTCCACAACCTTTCCCTTGTAACGTGGATCAAGGAGGGTTGCCAGCCAGTATTGGTCCTTCTCCTTGATACCACGAATACAAGGATCCTTGCGCAGGCTTTGCAGGATCAGGGAGGCCATGCAGCGTAGGTTTGCTGAGGCATTCGGTCCGGAGTCCTCTGGGTCACTAAGGATGACATGGTCCACAGCCACCTCCTCCCAGCCACGTACAAGTCCATGTGTTTCTTGGGACTGATCCCTTAAAGACTGCTGCTGATGCTGAGTGCCAGGCTCCACCTCCATACTGACACAATCCTCCTCCTCCTCCTCCTCCTCTTCCTGTGTGATCGGCGGGCACGCAGGAACACTGTCTGGATAAAGGGGGCCTTGGGAGCTAAGGAAGTCCTCCTCTTCCTGCCTCTGTTCTGCCTCAAGTGCCCTGTCCATTATTCCACCCAGCGTGTGCTTCAACAGGTGGACAAGGGGGACAGTGTCACTGATGCATGCACTGTCACTGCTCACCATCCTCGTGGCCTCCTCAAATGGTGACAGGACAGTGCATGCTTCCCTGATCATGGCCCACTGGCGTGGGGAAAAAAAAACAAGCTCCCCTGACCCTGTCCTGGTGCCATAGTCGCACAGGTACTCATTGATGGCCCTCTGCTGTGTGTGCAGCCACTGCAGCATGGCTAACGTTGAGTTCCACCTGGTGGGCATGTCACAGATTAGGCAGTTCTTGGGCAGGTTAAACTCTTTTGGAGGTCCACCAGCTGAGCACTGGCATTATATGACCGGCGGAAATGCACACAGACTTTCCTGGTCTGCCTCAGGACATCCTGTAAGCTCGGGTACCTGCCCAAGCACCGCTGCACCACCAAGTTAAGGACGTGAGCCAAACAGGGCACATGGGTCATTTGTCCCTGTCGGAGGGCAGAGAGGAGGTTGGTGCCATTGTCGCAAACCACCATTCCTGCCTTAAGTTGGCATGGCGTCAACCACCTCTGAACCTGCCCCTGCAGAGCTGACAGAACCTCTGCCCCAGTGTGGTTCCTGTCCCCCAAGCACACCAGCTCAAGCACCGCATGGCATCTTTTGGCCTGCGTACATGCGTAGCCCCTTGAACGCCTACGGAGCACCGCTGGTTCCGAGGACAAAGCACAGGAAGAGACCATGGAGGAAGAAGAAGAGGAGGGGGTGGAGGAGAGAGGTGTGTCACAATCATTAGTAGTGGCATTTTGGAGGCATGGTGGCGGAACAACCTCCAACACTACTGCACCTTGTCCTGCATCCTTCCCAGCTGCCAGCAGAGTCGCCCAATGCGCCGTGAAACTTAGGAAATGTCACTGTCCATGCCTGCTGGACAATGAGTCAGCGGTAATATGCACCTTACCGCTGACCGCCCTGTCCAGCGAGGCATGGACATTGCCTTCCACATGCTGGTAGAGAGCCGGAATCGCCTTCCGTGAGAAACAGTGGCGTTTGGGTACCTGCCACTGAGGAACCGCACATTCCACAAACTCACGGAAAGGGGCAGAGTCTACCAACTGAAAAGGCAGCAGTTGAAGTGCTAGCAATTTTGCCAAGCTAGAATTCAACCGCTGGGCATGTGGATGGCTGGGAGCGAACTTCTTTTTGCGGTGCAGCAGCTGGGGCAGGGAAATTTGCCTGGTACAATCTGACGTCGGTCTACCGAAAGCAGATTGTCCACAAGTACTTGGCTGTGACACACCTAATTCTACACCTTCATTCCCCTCAGTGCAGGTCTCAGAGAGGACTGAAGGTATAGTGGGGTTGGAGATCTCAGCTGATGAGGAGCAAGGAGAGGTCCTCTTTGTTCTTTGGTGTGTGTCTTTTAGATACGCTTGCCAACGAACTGCATGGCAGGCCAACATATGTCTGGTCAAGCATGTGGTACCCAAGCGGGAGATGTTTTGGCCACGCGAGATACGCTTGAGACATATGTTGCAAATAGCAGCGGTGCCATCTGATGCACTCGTCTCAAAAAAAGCCCACACCAAAGAACTTTTTGAATAACGTGCAGAGACTGCAGCGCCCTGCACATGCGGAGCTTTGGGGTGTGATGCAGTCAGTGTGCTGCCCTTAGGCTGGCCCTGGAGGGCATCCTGCCTCGTTGGTGATGTGCCGCCTCCTCCTCTCTCCTATCAAGCACCCACGTTGAGTCAGTGACCTCATCATCCCCTCCCTCCTCATCACTGGAGCAAACTTGGCAGTATGCTGCAGCAGGGGGGCATGACTGCCAGATTGCTGTCCTTCTTGGGCACCCCCTCTGTCCGTGCTCACGTTACTGCCTTCATCTAGCTCAGTATCATCATCAGAGCCTTTCAAACGCTGGGCATCCTCCTGGAGCATGTACCCAACACTGTGGTCAAACAGTTCGAGGGACTCCTCAGGAGGACATGGTGGGGCTAGGGAAGGAGTCACTGATGACAATGAGCTGAGGGAAGAGGCCGCTGCTTTGCCAGACAAAGTACCCTGAGCATGGGTGAGAGAGGATGATGAGGATGAGGACGGCTTGGTCATCCACTCAACCAAGTCTTCCGCATGTTGCGGCTCAACACGGCCAGCTGCCGAAAAAAAGGCCAAGCGTGTCCCACGGCCACGTGCTGATGAGGATGCACCGTCTCCACGACCAGCACTAGACACAGAGCCTGCTTGCCCTCTTTTATTGGCTTGTGACTGTCTGCCTCTCCTTGTTGGCCTTCCAGACATACTAATGGCTTGTAGCTGCACTAAGCTGGGATATATATATATATATATATATATATATATATATATATATATATATATATATTGTGGCAGAGCAAGGCTCTGTCCCTATGAAAATGGGGTTAAAGTGGACACAGAGTCTGCATATTGGCTGAGTGCAGAGCTACAGAGTGTAAATTTGAAATGGAGAAAACTGCTCTGGCAGTTTTCTCCAGGTTTTGCTAGTTCCTTATGGGGCTCTGTAATTTGGAGATCCTTCAGAGTCTTGGGTGGGACGGGATCTCCAACCCTGTGTCCGGGTCTTGTGGACAGCCAGCAGGGTGTGTGCCCAGGTGCACACAGCCCATATAACGAGGGATTGGTGAGAGCAGAAAGGGTGGAGGAAGGTGAAGTTGGAGCAGTGGCTGCTAGTAAGTGTCTCTGTGTGAGAATAGATGCTGTGTGCGTTGAAGGGCTTCAAAGCTATGTGCGTCCAAGGAGCCAGATGCTGTGTGCGTTGAAGGGCTTCAAAGCTATGTGCGTCCAAGGAGCCAGATGCTGTGTGCGTTGAAGGGCTTCAAAGCTGTGTGCGTCCAGGGAGCCAGAAGCTGTATGCATTGAAGGGCTGTAAAGCTGTGTGCGTCCAAGGAGCCAGAAGCTGTGTGCATTGAAGCTCTTGAAACTGTGTGTGACCAAGGAGCCTAATGCCCCGTACACACGGTCGGATTTTCCGATGGAAAATGTCTGATCGGAGCGTGTTGTCGGAAATTCCGACCGTGTGTGGGCTCCATCGGACATTTTCCATCTGATTTTCCGACACACAAAGTTGGACAGCAGGAGATAAAATTTTCCGACAACAAAATCCGTTGTCAGAAATTCCGATCGTGTGTACACAAAGTGCCACGCATGCTCAGAATAAATAAAGAGATGAAAGCTATTGGCCACTGCCCCGTTTATAGTCCCCACGTACGTTTTTTACGTCGCCGCGTTTAGAACGATCGGATTTTCCGACAACTTTGTGTGATCGTGTGTATGCAAGACAAGTTTGAGCCAACATCCGACGGAAAAAATCCCAGGATTTTGTTGTCGGAATGTCCGAACAAAGTCCGACCGTGTGTACGGGGCATAAGACTGTGTGCATCCAAGCCGCTTGTTTGAGGGCCTGTTCCCTATAGCAGCAATACTGCTGAAGAGTAGCCAGGTGGGCTAGCATTTTCATTTGGATTTTCTATTGTGGTTACTTGCTGAAGCTTGGACCCCTGTGTGGGATTCCTGGATGGACTTTTGTTTTGTTTTTTTCCTTTAATAAATGTGGGCTACCAGGCCCTTAACTATAAATTCCTCTCTGATGTGGACTCACTGCACCAAAACGCATCTATCCACTTGAGCTGAACAATCCCCAATGTCACTATATATATATATATATATATATATATATATATATATATATATATATATATACTGATACTGCAGCTAGCAAAATCAACTGCCTGCCTGTAGTATGAAAACACCACCAACCTTCTACAGGTAGCTTTAGCTGAACACTGTGCAGCGCTCGCAAAAAAATAACTTTTAGGTTTAGCTGAAAACTGTGAGCAGGACGCACTACACTAACTTGTAGGTTTAGCTGAACACTGTGAGGAGGACGCACTACACTAACTTGTAGCTTTAGCTGAACACTGTGCAGAGGTCGCACTACACTAACTTGTAGTTTTAGCTGAACACTGTAAGCAGGACGCACTACACTAACTGTAAATAGTCTAGCTGTCTGACTGTGGTACTAATAGGATCAAAAGAACACCAGCAATTTTCTTCAGGTAGCTGTAAATACTGTAACAAGACAAGCCTGAACACTGTAAGCAGGACGCATTACACTAACTTGTAGCTTTAGCTGAACACTGTGCAGAGGTCTCACAACACTAACTTGTAGTTTTAGCTGAACACTGTGAGCAGGACGCACTACACTATCTTGTAGCTTTAGCTGAACACTGTGCAGAGGTCTCACTACACTAACTTGTAGTTTTAGCTGAACACTGTGAGCAGGACGCACTACACTAACTTGCAGCTTTAGCTGAACACTGTGCAGAGGTCTCACTACACTAACTTGTAGTTTTAGCTGAACACTGCGAGCAGGACGCACTATACTAACTTGTAGCTTTAGCTGAACACTGTGCAGTGGTCTCACTACACTAACTTGTAGTTTTAGCTGAACACTGTGAGCAGGACGCACTACACTAACTTGTAGCTTTAGCTGAACACTGTGCAGAGGTCTCACTACACTAACTTGTAGCTTTAGCTGAACACTGTGCAGAGGTCTCACTACACTAACTTGCAGTTTTAGCTGAACACTGTGAGCAGGACGCACTACACTAACTTGTAGCTTTAGCTGAACACTGTGCAGAGGTCTCACCACACTAACTTGTAGTTTTAGCTGAACACTGTGAGAAGGACGCACTACACTAACTTGTAGCTTTAGCTGAACACTATGCAGAGGTCTCACTACACTAACTTGTAGTTTCAGCTGAACACTGTGAACAGGACGCACTACACTAACTTGTAGCTTTAGCTGAACACTGTGCAGAGGTCTCCCTACACTAACTTGTAGTTTTAGCTGAACACTATAAGCAGGACGCACTACACTAACTGTAAATAAATAATGATATTTGAAGCGCTTCACAATGTGCATGAAAATGAATATATAAGAATAAATATAAATAGTCAAATAAATCCAGCGGTGAGTAAAAATTCCTATAAAATCCAGCAATCAAAATAGTGTAAAATTATAAAAAAATTAGTGACACCAAATGTGTAAAAAATTCAAATAAAAATAAATATATAGGGATGTATTCAGAAGGTTCAATTATACAGGTGTAGAATCCTGATTGGTATAGAGCTTTTGATCACTAGCAAAGCTGTTTAAAAACACTTGCTTAATTAAGGTGCTCATTGATACTACCAATGTGTTTTTTGCTTCTATTCACAACCAATGTGGGAATCATAAACAGGCAGATAAGAGAAAAAAACCAATCATTGTGCAATAGTTAGGATACCAAGGTACACAGGCAAACTTCAATCCACTCACGTGTGCCTTATAATGATAAGGCATATGCAGGTTTTACTATAGCAGTCAGCCGCCTTAGACAGGAGCAGATTCAGTGCAGTACACTGTGTGAAACTGCTGATCTGCACAGAGCTTCCTTGGCTCCTCCCACGCGTTACATCACAGTCACGTGACTTTTTCAAGGATCACGTGACTGTGATGAAAAAGTCACGTGACTGTGATGTAACACGTGGGAGGAGCCAAGGAAGCTCTGTGCAGATCAGCAGTTTCACACAGTGTACTGCACTGAATCTGCTCCTGTCTAAGGCGGCTGACTGCTATAGTAAAACCTGCATATGCCTTATCATTATAAGGCACACGTGAGTGGATTGAAGTTTGCCTGTGTACCTTGGTATCCTAACTATTGCACAATGATTGTTTTTTTTCTCTTATCTGCCTGTTTATGATTCCCACATTGGTTGTGAATAGAAGCAAAAAACACATTGGTACTATCAATGAGCACCTTAATTAAGCAAGTGTTTTAAACAGCTTTGCTAGTGATCAAAAGCTCTATACCAATCAGGATTCTACACCTGTATAATTGAACCTTCTGAATACATCCCTATATATTTATTTTTATGTGGATTTTTTATGTGAATTTTTTACACATTTGGTGTCACTAATTTTTTTATAATTTTACACTATTTTGATTGCTGGATTTTATAGGAATTTTTACTCACCGCTGGATTTATTTGACTATTTATATTTATTCTTATATATTCATTTTCATGCACATTTTGAAGCGCTTCAAATATCATTATTTATTCTTTTTAAGTGACTCTGAAAACACTCTCTTTTGATAGCAGCCTCACTTGGTTTCATGTGTAATTATCAGCTATTTAGCATCACAGGGCTTTGTGTTTTATATATATTTTTTCCACTAACTGTAAATAGTCTAGCTGTCTGACTGTGGTACTAATAGGATCAAAAAAACACCAGCAATTTTCTTCAGGTAGCTGTAAATATTGTAACAAGACAAGCCTGCCTGTCAGTAGGAAGATAACAGAAACAGATCTAGCTAAACTGAATACAGTGTATAGGTATATATATGCAACACCTGGTATGCATATATATACACAATACACTGTAAGTGCAGCTAACTCACTGACTGTCCAACCTAATCTAGCTAACTCAAATGAAATGACACTGTCTCTCTCTCTATCTTCTAAACCCCCTGAGCCATAATTGGCCAAAGCCACCCTGGCTTTTTTTAAATATTTTTCCTAAACCACGCCTACAAACGAATGCCCCACCCCCTAGTTATTGTACGGCTCCACCTACAGCCACAAAAGTGTCACACATTTTTTTTTACAATGTTGGCAACTATGAGTTAGGTAAGTTTTCTCACCCAGCTGGGAAAGACAACCCAGGGGACTTTCTATTCTACACCAAAAAATGGTTGCATACATGTGCCGAACAACCCCCTGTTCGATTTGCAGCAGAAGTCCCGAACATGGGAAATGTTCTAAACCACATGGCGAACCCCATTGAAGTCTATGGGAGCCAAACGGGAAACATCAAAAGTTCCCATTTTGAAGGCTTATTTGCAAGTAGTTGGCCATAAATGGGGTATAGGTGCCTGGGTACTGCCTTGGGAGACATGTATCAATATATATATATATATATATATATATATATATATATATATATATATATATATATATATATTTTTTTTTTTTTTTTTTTTTTTTCATTTTTACTGTTTCACTGTAAGCATCATTAAATCATATTAAACAATTGTTTTTTCAGGAGCAGTGATTTTAATTATGCTTAAAGTGCAACAATAAAAATGAAAAAACAATTTAAATATAGTGCCTGGGGGTCCTTTTATTGTACCTGTAAAGTGGCACATCTGTAGCATGCATAAAACATGCTACAGCAAAAATGACATTTCTAAAGGAAAAAAAAACTTGTCAAATCCCATTTAAAATTATTTGTGGTTACAATTGCCAACACCTGGCTATTGGCTATTGAAAAATTAAAGAAAAAAAACAGCGTGGGGTCCTCCTCCAGTCCATATAAGACCCTTATCTGAGCATGCAGCCCGGCAGGTCAGGAAAGGGGATGGGGTGAGTGAGCCCCCTCCAAACCATACCAGGCCACATGCCCCCAACATGGGGAACATGGGGGGTGGGTGCTTTGTGGCAGGGGGGAATTTGACTGGTTTTTTTTTCTTTAGAAACGTAATTTTTGCTGTAGCATGTTTTATGCATGCTACAGATGCGCATTTTTACAGGCACATTAGGAGGACCCCCCAGGCACTATATTTAAAGTAATTTTTTATTATTATTTTTATTATTGCACTTTAAGCATAATTAAAATCACTGCTCCTGAAAAAACGATTATTTAAAAAAAAAAAAAAGATACATTTCCCCCAGGGCAGTACCCAGACCCCCATACCCCTTTTATGACCAATTACTTGCATATAAGCCTTCAAAATTGGCACTTTGATTTTTTCCTGTTTGGTTTCCATAGACTTCAATGGAGTTCGCCATTCAAGTTAGAACATTTCTCCTGTTCGGGAGTTCTGCTGCAAACCGAACAGGTGGGTGTTCGCCCCATCCCTATTTATGAGATGGGGCATTTGCATGCCAGACATACATTCATATTTTTGATTTACTCAACACCAGAATAATCATAGCTTGTTCATATGTTGGAATACAATGTACTACAGGGGACTATATGCTAATTAGCTCCTCAGCATGAGTGAGCGTAACTGATTCATAAGATGAACTAAGATTTCTATGTTGATCTATATAATATTAATTAATATATAGTTAAATGATACTATGTGTGGCATGCAAACCTCCATTGAGTTTGTTCAATTATTTTTTACAGCCCCCTGATGTGAATCCTTCTAGGAAGGGGTGATAACTAATCATTTGTGATGTCTGTAGTCATGCTGCAAGTTACAAACAGAAGTATCAGATTCAGAAGTGTTGGCTCATAAAAGAAAAACTTGTCTAACAGAGTTGAAAATAGGTAACTTTACTGATGAAAAAAAAATCTACCACTATGCTTATTCGATGATCTTACTGATAACATGACTGACTGGTTTCCAGACTCCAAAATAGTAAAATCCTGCAGTTGTAAGCATACCAAAGGGTTCATGCTAATCAAAAACGTCATTGGCAGGTGCAATAAGGAGGTGTTGTGCCAAACACTTACCTGATAAAGCTTACCTGTAGGTAAAATAAATATATCCCCTAAACGTGCACTATTTTTTAGTGAGCAGCAGCCAGTGATGTCATCGGTGCATGCTCTCTGAAGGAACGGCATACTCGTGCCATTCTGTTATAGCTCTGTGCCACGGCCATGACTCCCGCATGGTAGTGACCTCATCGCAGTTCGGCCATTCAATCGTCCGCAACCCACGAACCAGGAAGGGAGTCTGGGTGAATATGAAAGTCTCTGCAGTGGTGACAGCGCACCATTAGGGGGCTTTGTTTCAAGGTAAGTCTTTCATAATGTGCTAGAATGCAATGCAGACTAGCACATTATGCCTTTACCTTGCAGGGAGTGTTTTGTTTTTTATTTAATTTGTCCACGTTTACTACACTTTAACCTATGTTAATTGTTTTGCAGGAAAGGGGTTCTTTTATGTGATCACTTAAAAATATTGGAGGGTACAAGCCTCAGATCAGTTTCAATGCAAATTTTTAATGAAGTACTGGAGCATACATCTAAAATAAACATATGTAAATACAGAGCTAAGTTGTATTATAAAACCAAAACTGACAAAAAACAGCATTAGGTTTCTTCAGGCCATATTTCACCATTGCTAATTAACATTTTTTCAAAGAAGATCTGTTGGTTGCTTTGTGCTGTGAGAATGATACTACAAACTATTGTAATATTCCCAATATTCTAAGCAGATCTCAGCATGTTGATTGATTAGAAGATGTTAGTGAGCAGCTATTACCTTGCAGACAATGGCCCACTGGTGTGAACAAAACACTGTTGCTATGGCAACTATTGCAATATTATTTTTTAATCCACATTCCAACTAGACTACATTATTACATTCAGCATCATATTTCCATTCATTTTTAACTCTGAAAATGCTGAAGTATACTGATATGCACCCATAAAGAAATTAAAATACACTTATTCATTGTATATATTCATATTCACTGTCCTTGTAGCTGATATATTCTTTGATTCTGCTTAGCTTACTTGCTATCATTTTGCTGTTATGGGCAACATCTATTATTTCACAATACAGCAATAAAGATTTAATTTACAAATGTAAATGTTTTATAAGGACATTATTCCAAGTGTTAAATTATCATGCAATGTTTGTTGAGCATTGACTTGCATTTTTCTTCTGCAAAACTGTAATGGGGTCTTATTTCTTTGTACCTATAATATATTGATGTGATCAAATTGGTAATAGAATCATTTTCATGTTCCATCACTGTTTATTATATTTTGGTAAAATTGCAAGTGCTATAAAAAAATGAGAATTTAAATTACTGTCACAGTCTCTCTGGTGTTCCTGCTGGAGCTTACATTGCATGTTGTAGTAAACCAGTCTTTTTCCTCTTGACTTTATCCCTGTGAAAGCAAAGAAGTATAGGGAGAGTTGAGGTGCTGGCTGGTAGAATTTAACGCCGCGTACACAAGAGCGGTTTTGCCATCGGAATAAACTCTGAAGGTTTCTCTGATGGAATTCTGTTTTTTCAGTGTGTTCTTGTCTGCTCGTTTCTGATTTTCAGCTCGCTCTTCACAGGCCTTGCTGTCCTTCAGTGTGTTCTGTTAGTTCGTTCTGACAAGCCGACCGTTTTGAAGCCCTGTTGTGGGTACGTACTCGTCGTAGAGTTTGTGCTGTGTGGGGGCTTGGTGTTGGGGTTCATTCTTTGACCCAAGTCCAGTCTATGAACAGGGTGGGGAGGAGTTCATGGACCAAGAATTGGTTACTCCAGCGTGACCAATTCTCTCATATGCCTTTGCTTCGTGAGATCCAGGAGAATAATCCTGATGATTTCAGGAACTTTCTCAGGATGACGGACCCTGTTTTTTACCGACTGCTTTGCTGACCCCTTATATTAGCAGGCAAGATACCTATATGAGGCAAGCCATCACTACGGAGCAGAGGCTAGTCACCACGTTGCAGTACTTGGCGACTGGGAGAAGTCTGCAGGAACTCAAGTTCTCGACAGGCATCTCCCCCCAGGCTCTGGGGATCATTATCCCAGAGACCTGTTCTGCTATTAATCAGGACCTGCAGAAGGACTATATTAAGGTAAGTTTTCTCCTTTAACATCATATTCTATGTATTTAATGTTTGCTACAGTATTGTATTTCTTTAATCATTCCCTAATTACCATGATTGTAATATGCTGTGAATGTCCCCTTTGTCCTCATGCATGCTGTAATCTTTTATAATGCTCCTTTTTTGTCCTTCATGCATATTGGCATTCACTGACCTCCCCAGCATTCTATCCTGGGCCCATGTACACCTAGCCTAGTCACTTAACAATGTATTTTGTCAGTTCCATTTTAGTGCTTTACCCCAAACACCCCATAAAATGTGTACAAATGTTATTGTTGTCCTTAAATTCAGGCAGAGTGCCATAGGCTTTTTTTGGGGGGACCAAAACTCATCTCCAACCCTCCCCCCCCCTAAAATTTTTACAATGGGCCATCAGAGGGGTTGAGGAATCTGATAAGTGGGCCTTATATTTTTGTCTTTAAATACTCCTTAAAGTAAATGTTATACTGCTGTTGGGCAAGAATTTTTTCTGTTTTGACTCCACAGTTTCCTTCAATGCCACAGGAATGGCAGACTGTGGCATCCCAGTTTGCAATTTTTCCAACTGTGGAGGGGCAAGAGATGAGAAGCACGTCCACATTGTGCCACCACCCCATTCGGGGTCTTACTATTATAACTATTAGGGGTTTAATAGTATAGTATTGGTGGTGGTGGTGTTGGCACAATATGAATGGATGCGGGGAAGAATGGCCGGATGGAGGAGTCTTCACCCAGACGGAGTTCTACCAACGTCTCCAGACTGGTGGCTTGGCATTGCCACCTGATGCAGACAATGTTGAAGGACTCCTGTTAGTCTTTATTGCTGATGAAGTGTTTGGTCTGGGCGAGCACATGATGAGGCCATTCCCCCAGAGGACCCTCACCCCGGAGAGGACAATAGCCAGGCGGTTCCGCCTGTTTCTGACAACAATACACATGGCGGATTACAAAATCAACCACATCATCTTATCTTGCTGCATATTGCACAATTTTTTAAGGAAAAATGCCCACAATTATCTTGCCTCAGTTGGGCCTGAGGCCGGACTTCCTGCAAACCCCCTGACGGGCCTGGATACTGGCCATCCTGGCTTGGCATCCCAAAGCACCCGTAAAGTTCACCAGAAATATGTAAATTATTTTATGGTTAGGGGGGCCATTACTATGCCAGACAATGTCTAAATATTTTTTTATTAAAAAAAAAAAATATGATAAAATCTTGAATTTTCTTTATTGCTTGTGTTTCTTTTTGGCTGTCTCCTAGGTTCTCTTAGTGCACTTGTAGTGCCAATTGGATTTTCCTTTAGTAAATAAGGCCCATTGTCACTGTAAACACAAAATGACTTCAAAAATGGTATTGAGCATTGAAAGAAGAAGCCACGCATTGTTGATTATTAAACTTTTTACTCTCTGCACATTCACATGTGCGTTATAAAATTTTGCTGTAAAAAAATTTATTTTTTTCAAATTTTTTACATTTTTTTTTTTGGTATAAAGATGCATGTTTCTAAACATAACATACCCAACTCTGGAACTTACAAAGTTCAACGTAGAAAAACTGAAGGCATTATAGTGTCAAAAATGCCTTAATATTGCCTTCATCAGATGGGGTGATGTCCCCCTGTAAAAGCCAAATTTTGAAGATGCACACAATTTGGGAGTCAAAATGGGTATTTCCCTCCAGATCCCATGTCTAATGTCAACATGTGCTATCTCCCATCATGGGGGGATCAATGGATGTTCTCACCCCTCCTCTCATGTTCTAGGGTTACGAGGAAGGGGTTGCACCCACAAAATGTGTAGATTGATATCCCCTGATGGCAGATGGCAGATGGCACATGTTGACACACCATGTGCATCTTCAAAATTTGGCTTTTAAAATGTAAAAAAAAAATAGGATTTTTAAATACAGCTTACCTGTAAAAATCCTTTTCTTGAGAGTACATCATGGGACACAGAGTATTCATTACATAGTGGATTAACCCCAATTAAGGAGAATTCCTCCCCTATATAACCCCTCCCATATGGGGAGGACCTCAGTTTTGTAGCAAAGCAATAGGTAACCACGTAAAACCCATAGAAGGGCGGGAGCTCTGTGTCCCGTGATGTACTCTCAAGAAAAGGATTTTACAGGTAAGCTGTATTTAAAAATCCTATTTTCTTGATCATACATCACTGGACACAGAGTATTCATTACATAGTGGGATGTCCCAAAGCAATGCTCATTTGAGGGGAGGGAGACCCAGATCAGAATATATAGACCGCAAACGGACCAGAGGAACTAAACTGCAGCCGGCAGTACACTGCGCCCGAAGGCGGTATCCTCTTGCCCTCTTACATCCACCTGATAGAATCTGGTGAATGTATGGACTGAAGACCAAGTTGCAGCCTTACAGATCTGAGCCATGGAGGCCTGGTGATGCACTGCCCAAGAAGCACTAACAGCCCTAGTTGAGTGCGCTTTCACATGAAAAGGAGGAGTCTTCCTCTTTATATCATAAGCCTGAAAAATAACCATAATCCATCTAGAAAGAGTGGATTTCGACGCTGCTTTGCCTTTCTTATGGCCATCTGGCAGAATAAACAAACAATCAGTTAAATAAGCCTGGAGGCCGGCTTTCTGGCATTGACCAGAGTGGAAAGGACTGACTCCGAGAGCCCACGGTCTTTTAAAATGTGGGTTTCAGCAGCCAAGCCATCAAATTTAGACTTTACGTATATGGTGGTGTTCCGCGCTTAGGACGGGCTTGTGACTGAACTGCAGCCCCCCAGATAAAGAAAGCCCCAAAGGTGCGATCCAATAATTGTAAAATCTGAATTAGGGGATTGGCGCTGTTCACTAGTATGAAATAAATGAATCCACTGTAAACACACTGCTACTACAAGGAAAGCATTTACCCCAACTATAAATGAATGAAAAGTGTAACACAAGTGCTAGGAGTGGTCACAAAAATGTGCAGACTACCCAAGGTAAAAAAAGAATATAATACATAAAAAATATAAAAAATGGAACTCCAAACAATGAGTGATCGATCAAGTGTGTATAGAAAGTGATTGTCAATGTCCACTGAAAATTAATGATGTGTATGCAAAAAAATGCAATAAAAAATGTAAGTGAGTGATACCTAAAAATGGGGACAAACACACTGTTGCCCACTATAAAAAAGTGTGTATACTGGTGTAGCTAAATATTGAAAAAAATATTGTTTGGAAAGAATGTGTTGAAAAAAATAAAATAAAAAAACAAAAAACAAAAATAAAAATAAAAAAGAAAACATAGGAAAAAAAGCAAAGTCCAGGTAACCACAAAATTGTTATCAACAAGCAGCACAAAAACAACAAGTGCCGTGAATATTAGTTCTGTCGTTCAGTAAACCAGTTCTAGTGCAACAGGCTAATGCATCTTCAGAGGTTACAGGTAAGTCCGTCCCAGTAGTTGTATACTGTCCAGTGTGGAGTCCCCTCTAGTGCCCCCACTCACCAGAGCGCCCAACCCCTGCAGGGGTAATGAGCATGTAGATCCAAATCTGATGATCCAATCGGTCGGTGTCCCCCTCACCACCTTTTATCACTTGTGTCACCAGATCGTTCTCAAAGGACATCCATCCGGACCAGTTACCATGTGCAGGGAGAAGAGAAGAGCCTCATAGTGTAATTCCGAAAGTAAATTTATTAAGCTCAAGCTCACAACAGGAATAAATAAAATCCAAAGATTAAAAACAAATAGAAACAAATGGCACTCTGCCGGCTGACTCCACGTGAGAAGTTGCAGACAGAGCAGTGTGAGCGGCGTGCGTTCCACAGCCGTCTGCCGATGCCGGAAGTGCAGGACAAAAACGAAAGGATAAAAAGACGTATGCGTACCAAGAGACCACGCCTTACGCGTTTCGTCATCAAGACGTCATCTGAGGCGCAGCCATCTTGGTACACCATACGTCTATAAATACTGCACGGAGGCGCCACGGAAGCCAATCGAAAAAAGCGGTGTATGACGAACACATCCGCCCTGTTAATAAAAGAATGGGAGGATCCGATGTAGTGCAAATGGGGGACATGCTGTCGGACACCCCCTAGTGGGAGTTTAAGCGATGGATAATAGGTTCCAGGTAAAATAAGAAAGAGCGCCTCCGTGTGTTCCAATAACTTAATGCCACCATTTTAACAAAAACGAAATAGATATCTAATATATAGTACAGAAATCAATGTAGCAGAAGGGAAATGCAAAAAGGAGGGCCTTATCGATACAAACAATATAATGTCATATACACCAGATCATATATAATGCCATAATGTAAAAAATGACCTAATAATGAGATGCCTGTATATGAATACTCATGAGTAAATACATATATAAATATTCATAAAAAAACACATATAAATGGTCATCAAAAATTATTTTAAAATTTTTTCAAAAAATTCTCTCAAAAGATTCTTTGATATAAAAAAGATTATTATAAATATCCCTAGTTCCATAATACGTTAGATAATTGAGTAGATTATAAAAATAAACAAGCAGAATAAGACAAGAATAAAATTAGAAGGTTAAAAACGGATACCATATGAGATAAAAATCCCAAAAAAATTTTTATATAAAAAGGCGGAGTGAATATGGTCAAAAATGATTGTAATATTTCTAATGCGAGGCCTGGGACATGCCATATGGAAAGTGTGCAACCAGGCTCCGGATACCAAGGGATATGCCCTTAGATCCAAGTCTGGGGTCATATATACAGCAACATTACTATCCACATCCAAAAACATTTTTTGTGTATGAGTAAAGGAAAGATACTATAGCTTTAAAAAATGTGAATGGGATACACCATAGAGTAAGATTTAGTTAGGAAGGGGGAACGTAGGTGCCCAAAGTACACTAGCTATCTCACGTGACCTATATTGTGCTATAATACAAGGGTATAGGAACCAGAAGGGGAGAATAGTCATGGACCCTATATAATTATATATGTGTCATACTGTGTGCCGTAAACAGAAGGGATGAAGTGGAGTCCCTATGTACATATGGATATTAAAAATTGGATAAAAAACAGTTAAGATCGATGTCCACATTAAGTCCTCTAGGGACCAGACTGTCCAAACGGTATATCCATCTAGTTTCGTTTTGGGATATCAATACCTTCTTACTCCCCCCCCTCCAATTATCCTTGATCGTATCTATACCGTAAAACACCAAACCCGATGGATCTCTATGATGGAACTCATCAAAGTGCCTGGAAAGGTTATGCTTGGAAAACCCCTTTCTTATATTAGTAATGTGCTCCCTAATACGCACACGTAGGGGTCTCGTGGTCCTGCCCACATATTGTTTCCGACAGGGACACTCAATGACGTAGGTCACATGGGTGGTGTTACACGTGATCAATTCTCTGATGTCAAACTCTGTACCTTTTCTAGAAAAGAAAGAGGACCTTTTCTTCGGTTGCTTTTTGCTGACCCGACATGCCAGACAATTCTGGCATCTATAAAAGCCTTTAAGGCCTGAGAACAGCTTAATGTTTTTTGGAGGGTCTATAACATTATGTACCAATTGGTTCCTGAGGGTAGGGGCCCTTCTGTAAATAAACCGTGGTGTTCTGGTAAGAATGTTCCCCAGCGTTCTGTCAGATTTTAAAATGGGCCAATATTTCCTCACTATATGTTCTATATTCCTGTATTGAGTGTTAAAACCCGTGATAAAAGCTATGTCCCCTGGCGAGTCCCTTTGCGTGTTGTTTCCCTTAGTGACTAAGAGGGAATCCCGGTCCAAATTCATTATCTCATTTTTCAGTTGCCGTAGGGAATCGATATGGTAACCCTTATCAGTGAATTTTTTAATCAACATATCAGATTGTTCACAATAATCCTCAACGTTCCGACAATTCCTCCTTATTCTCAACAGCTGTCCCTTAGGGATGTTATCTTTCCATTTGGGGTGGTGACAGCTGGAGATGGGTTTTTTTATTTATGGACATGTTGGAAGAACGCTACATATATGGGATTTCGAGACCAGAAATTAAATTTTACCGCCGCTACATCGATGATGTCATCATTCTATGGGAAGGCAACCCGGACACATTTCAAAAATTTCTTGATGAACTTAATCAGAACACTTTTGGCATCTCGCTTACTGGAAAATCGGACTTTTACACGATTGATTATCTGGACCTTCAAATTTTTAAGGAAGGGGATGAATTGTTCACGAAAACATACTTCAAAACCACCGATCGTAATGGGTATATACCCATCTCCAGCTGTCACCACCCCAAATGGAAAGATAACATCCCTAAGGGACAGCTGTTGAGAATAAGGAGGAATTGTCGGAACGTTGAGGATTATTGTGAACAATCTGATATGTTGATTAAAAAATTCACTGATAAGGGTTACCATATCGATTCCCTACGGCAACTGAAAAATGAGATAATGAATTTGGACCGGGATTCCCTCTTAGTCACTAAGGGAAACAACACGCAAAGGGACTCGCCAGGGGACATAGCTTTTATCACGGGTTTTAACACTCAATACAGGAATATAGAACATATAGTGAGGAAATATTGGCCCATTTTAAAATCTGACAGAACGCTGGGGAACATTCTTACCAGAAAACCACGGTTTATTTACAGAAGGGCCCCTACCCTCAGGAACCAATTGGTACATAATGTTATAGACCCTCCAAAAAACATTAAGCTGTTCTCAGGCCTTAAAGGCTTTTATAGATGCCAGAATTGTCTGGCATGTCGGGTCAGCAAAAAGCAACCGAAGAAAAGGTCCTCTTTCTTTTCTAGAAAAGGTACAGAGTTTGACATCAGAGAATTGATCACGTGTAACACCACCCATGTGACCTACGTCATTGAGTGTCCCTGTCGGAAACAATATGTGGGCAGGACCACGAGACCCCTACGTGTGCGTATTAGGGAGCACATTACTAATATAAGAAAGGGGTTTCCCAAGCATAACCTTTCCAGGCACTTTGATGAGTTCCATCATAGAGATCCATCGGGTTTGGTGTTTTACGGTATAGATACGATCAAGGATAATTGGAGGGGGGGGGGAGTAAGAAGGTATTGATATCCCAAAACGAAACTAGATGGATATACCGTTTGGACAGTCTGGTCCCTAGAGGACTTAATGTGGACATCGATCTTAACTGTTTTTTATCCAATTTTTAATATCCATATGTACATAGGGACTCCACTTCATCCCTTCTGTTTACGGCACACAGTATGACACGTATATAATTATATAGGGTCCATGACTATTCTCCCCTTCTGGTTCCTATACCCTTGTATTATAGCACAATATAGGTCACGTGAGATAGCTAGTGTACTTTGGGCACCTACGTTCCCCCTTCCTAACTAAATCTTACTCTATGGTGTATCCCATTCACACATTTTTTAAAGCTATAGTATCTTTCCTTTACTCATACACAAAAAATGTTTTTGGATGTGGATAGTAATGTTGCTGTATATATGACCCCAGACTTGGATCTAAGGGCATATCCCTTGGTATCCGGAGCCTGGTTGCACACTTTCCATATGGCATGTCCCAGGCCTCGCATTAGAAATATTACAATCATTTTTGACCATATTCACTCCGCCTTTTTATATAAAAATTTTTTTGGGATTTTTATCTCATATGGTATCCGTTTTTAACCTTCTAATTTTATTCTTGTCTTATTCTGCTTGTTTATTTTTATAATCTACTCAATTATCTAACGTATTATGGAACTAGGGATATTTATAATAATCTTTTTTATATCAAAGAATCTTTTGAGAGAATTTTTTAAAAAAATTTTAAAATAATTTTTGATGACCATTTATATGTGTTTTTTATGAATATTTATATATGTATTTACTCATGAGTATTCATATACAGGCATCTCATTATTAGGTCATTTTTTACATTATGGCATTATATATGATCTGGTGTATATGACATTATATTGTTTGTATCGATAAGGCCCTCCTTTTTGCATTTCCCTTCTGCTACATTGATTTCTGTACTATATATTAGATATCTATTTCGTTTTTGTTAAAATGGTGGCATTAAGTTATTGGAACACACGGAGGCGCTCTTTCTTATTTTACCTGGAACCTATTATCCATCGCTTAAACTCCCACTAGGGGGTGTCCGACAGCATGTCCCCCATTTGCACTACATCGGATCCTCCCATTCTTTTATTAACAGGGCGGATGTGTTCGTCATACACCGCTTTTTTCGATTGGCTTCCGTGGCGCCTCCGTGCAGTATTTATAGACGTATGGTGTACCAAGATGGCCGCGCCTCAGATGACGTCTTGATGACGAAACGCGTAAGGCGTGGTCTCTTGGTACGCATACGTCTTTTTATCCTTTCGTTTTTGTCCTGCACTTCCGGCATCGGCAGACGGCTGTGGAACGCACGCCGCTCACACTGCTCTGTCTGTGGCTTCTCACGTGGAGTCAGCCGGCAGAGTGCCATTTGTTTCTATTTGTTTTTAATCTTTGGATTTTATTTATTCCTGTTGTGAGCTTGAGCTTAATAAATTTACTTTCGGAATTACACTATGAGGCTCTTCTCTTCTCCCTGCACATGGTAACTGGTCCGGATGGATGTCCTTTGAGAACGATCTGGTGACACAAGTGATAAAAGGTGGTGAGGGGGACACCGACCGATTGGATCATCAGATTTGGATCTACATGCTCATTACCCCTGCAGGGGTTGGGCGCTCTGGTGAGTGGGGGCACTAGAGGGGACTCCACACTGGACAGTATACAACTACTGGGACGGACTTACCTGTAACCTCTGAAGATGCATTAGCCTGTTGCACTAGAACTGGTTTACTGAACGACAGAACTAATATTCACGGCACTTGTTGTTTTTGTGCTGCTTGTTGATAACAATTTTGTGGTTACCTGGACTTTGCTTTTTTTCCTATGTTTTCTTTTTTATTTTTATTTTTGTTTTTTGTTTTTTTATTTTATTTTTTTCAACACATTCTTTCCAAACAATATTTTTTTCAATATTTAGCTACACCAGTATACACACTTTTTTATAGTGGGCAACAGTGTGTTTGTCCCCATTTTTAGGTATCACTCACTTACATTTTTTATTGCATTTTTTTGCATACACATCATTAATTTTCAGTGGACATTGACAATCACTTTCTATACACACTTGATCGATCACTCATTGTTTGGAGTTCCATTTTTTATATTTTTTATGTATTATATTCTTTTTTTACCTTGGGTAGTCTGCACATTTTTGTGACCACTCCTAGCACTTGTGTTACACTTTTCATTCATTTATAGTTGGGGTAAATGCTTTCCTTGTAGTAGCAGTGTGTTTACAGTGGATTCATTTATTTCATACTAGTGAACAGCGCCAATCCCCTAATTCAGATTTTACAAATTTAGACTTTAGACTAAAGCAGGGTGGCAAATCAGACCCTGTGTAAGCCGATCTGGCCAGGAATGGGAGGACTCAAGGCCTGCCCACTGCCATCTTTACGATCTCTGCATACCAAGGTCATCTGGGCCAAGCCGGGGCTACTAAAAGGACCGACTTTGCTTCCCTTTTGACCCTTCCCAGGAACCGAGGAAGAAGTGGGTTCGGAGGGGAAGGCATACATTAGATTGTACTGATCCCATGGGATTGTCGGAGCATCTGACCCCTGAGCAAGTACGTCCCTTGTTCTGGACACAAATTTGTCCAGCTTCCTGTTAAATCTGGACTGAATAGATCCACATCTGGTGTTCCCCACCTTTGACATATGGTTTGAAATATGTCGGGGTGTAGGGACCATTCTCCTGGGCATAATTTATGGCGGCTTAAGTAATCCGCTTGCCAACTTTCCACTCCTGGGATGAATACTGCAGACAGGCAGGGAACATGGCTTTCTGCCCATGCAAGAATGCGATTCACCTCCCTTTGGGCATCCAGACTTCTGGTGCCTCCTTGGTGATTGATGTAAGCCACAGCCGTGGCATTGTCGGATTGTATCCGAATAGAATGACCCTGTACCCTGTAGCCTGTAAGACCAGTCCATGAGGGCCAAGTAAATTGCCCGAATTTCTAGAATATTGATGGGCAAGCGACTCTCGGTTGCTGACCATCTTCCCTGCTTGCATGTTTCTTCCAGAACTGCTCCCCAGCCTGTCAGACTGGCATCTGTGGTTACGATCTTACATTGTAGTGGAAGAAAGGCTTTGCCTTTCAAAAGATTTTTGCATCATAACCACCAATTGAGGCTTTTGCGTATCCTTGAGGATAGGCACATAGGAAGATCCAAGACATGAGTCTTTTTGTTCCAAGCTGTGAGAATGCTTCTCTGCAGGGGCCTTGAGTGAAACTGGGCAAATGGAACAGCCTCGAAAGTGGCAACCAACAGTCTCATACATAGCCGAACGGATGGACACTTTTTGCTTAATACTAAGCGGACTAGAGCTCTTACGGCCTTGACCTTTGGCTCTGGTAGAAACACCCTGCCTTGAGCAGTGTCTATGATCATGCCTAGATACTCCAACCTTGTTGAAGGTTGCAAAGAAGACTTTTCTAGGTTGATTATCCAGCCTAGTCTTTCAAAACGTCTTATGCCACGTACACACGGTCAGACTTTTCACCTACAAAAGTCCGACGGACGCCGATGGACTAAAGCTAGCTGACAATCCGATCGTGTGTGGGCTTCCCCGGACTTTTCCAGCCTCAAATTTGACGGACTTTAGATTTGAAACATGCTTCAAATCTTTACATCGTAACTACGCCGGACCCAGAAATCCGCTCGTCTGTGTGCTAGTCTGACGCTAGGGCAGCTATTGGCTCCTGGCTATCAACTTCCTTATTTTAGTCCGGTGTACATCATCACGTACAAATCCATCAGATTTTTGTGTGATCGTATGTAGGCAAGTCCGTTCGTAAGAAAGTCTGCCGCAAGTCCGCCAAAAGTCCGCCAAAAGTCTGTCGAAAGTCTGTCGCACAGGCTGTCGGACTTTTGTAGCTGAAAAGTCCGACCGTGTGTAGGCGGCATTCCTGTCCTGAAGACAGCGCAGTTCAGGTGTGCCACCAATTGCTCTATGAGTAGCAAATCGTCTAGATAAGCTACCACAGTTATGCCCTGAGATCTTAGATTTGCTAAGAGAGAGTCTAGAATTTTTGTAAAAATTCCAGGAGCTGTAGCGAGACCGAAAGGAAGGACCACAAACTGGAAATGGTGCTGGTCTACTGCGAACCTTAGATATCTTTGGTGAGCAGGAAAAATTGGCACATGAAGATATGCGTCCTTGATATCTATTGATGCCATAAATTCTCCCCCCTGCAGGGTGGAGACCACCGAAAGAATTGACTGCATTCGGAAGGATCGAATGTGTAGAAACTGATTCAGATCCTTTAGATGTAGGATGGGTCTGACATCTCCATTTGGCTTTGGAACGGTAAAGAGATTCGAGTAGAACCCTGAACCCTGATCTTTTGGGTTCATTTCTACTATCACTCCCTGGGATAGTAAGCGATCTAAGGCCAGTAGCAGCGGTTCTCGCTTTACTGGATCTTTGGGAACTCTTGACCTTAGGAAACTAGCTGGTGGAAGCTCTAGGAACTCTATTTTGTAACCTAGAGATACTGAAGAGACCAGCCAACTTGTCTTGAACCTCTTCCCGCCAGGCTCCTGAAAACTGTAGGAGCCTTCCCCCCACTCATCCCCAAGCCTTTTTCTGCTCTTGGGTGTGACCCTGGGCCCTTCCTCTGAAAGTAGATTGGGAAGGCCGTCGCCACTGCTTAGAGCCTGATGTTCCAGGGGAAGGGGAAAGAGACCGTTTGAATGGTGGACGTTTACTCCTCTTAACTGGTAGGAGTGTAGATTTACCACCTATAATTTTTTGGATAAAATTATCTAGGTCATCCCCAAATAGGCGTTCCCCTTTGAATGGGAAGCCAGCTAAATATCTTTTGCATGAAAGCTCTGCTGTCCAACTTTTAAGCCAAAGGGACCTGCTCATGTGTACCAACAGGAGAGACAAACAAGATGCTTGCTGGGCAGAATCCAGAATGGCATCAATCATAAAACACAGCACCTGTGGAAGGTCTGCATAGTTCTCCACCCACTTCCTCACTGGGAAGGAGGCCAAGTATCTGCTTAACCTGTTCCTTGAGGAATTGACACAAACCCACAGTTGTGACCGTAGGCTGGACTACAGCGCCAACCATGGAGAAGGAGGCTTTTAATAAAGTTTCCAGCTTTTTATCAGTTGGATCTTTAAACACCTGAGCATTGTCCAGAGGACAGGTCAGGTTTTTGTGCACACAAGAGACAGCAGCATCCACGAATGGGACCTCCCACTTCTTGGTGAAGCTTTCCTCCAGAGGATAAAGCATAGAAAACCTTTTAAGAGGAGTAAACAGTTTATCGGGATGTCCCCAGTCCTCATACAACAATTTATCCATTAAAGGATAAATTGGAAAGGAAAAGGCAGTCTGTGGGATCCTTCTGAGGATGTAGTGGCCTCAGCAGAGGGCATTTTAAATGTGGAATGCACTAGTTCAGTATAATACTGGACCTGCTTCTTGAGTGCCTGAGAGGAAGAAGCTCTCTCCTCTTCCTCTGAATCCTCAGACTGCTCTTGATCCCTATCTCTGGATAGGGATCTCTCCTCATTGTCAGAAGAATCATCTGAAAGAGAAAGTGCAGCAGAGGGAGGGGATCTACCCCTTTTTCTGCTATCTTTTAAGGAAGCTGAAATAAAATTAATAATTCTTCCCTCAAAATGTCCAATGTAGCCCTAAGGGAATCCTCTGTGACATACGCTGTGGCTGTAACATTAGGAGAGGCGGCAAAACCTGACAGGGGCACTGACTCATCCTGTGAGGCTGGCTCCAGTCTTGCAGGGGGGGATGGTAATCTGCAGGCATCTTTAGGACCCCTATACACAGGTGGTGACTTTCTTGTGCCTTTGTTACCTCCCCCGAGACCCTCTTACGAGGAGACATAGTCCCAAGCTGCAAAGCAAAGGTACTAGTACATATGCAATAACTGTTGTGCTAAAAGTCTCACAATATACATATATGCTTAATACTGCACAACCTGATGCCGAGTAGGTGTCTTATGATTAGCCTGGATCCGACCACTTTAGGATGCTCACTGCCCACACTCTGTGTCCATCTGTTTACAGAGCTCTGAACGCTCTGGGCTTTTAAATTAGTCACCTGGCATCTGCACACCTGCAGTGGAGGAAGTGAGCGGATTGGACACCAGCTTCACTGAGTGTGTATCTGAAAAGCAGGTAAGTTTGCTCCTTACTCCCTCTAGTGGTGGAAATCTGGTAAGACATGCAACTACTCATTGAAGAAAATCCATTTGTTATATAAATATATATATATAGGATTAACTTCTCTTACCTGTCCTCATGGCAGGAACTGCTGAGAACAGGCAGTTTCCAGCCTTCACCCATCACGGCGGGTAGCGTTGTGCCAACCTTCAGGGTTTTTGGGTTCCTACTCAGAGAAACCTCTTACTTGGACCTGTAAAAGACTCTGCCAGAAACTTTCATGCCACTGTTTTAATAGTACACCAAGCCTGGTTTTCTCAGAGCCCAGTCCTCCAAAGAGAGACTTACAGGCAAGGCAAAACCTCACTTCTTTGGATGATGAGGCCCGGGTACCATACCATCTTGGGAGTCAAAATATCGGCCAGAGATATGGATCCGGTCAGCATAGTCCTTTAAGCCCCCGCAGGGACCAAACTGGAGCACATGTTTTACGTGACCAACCACCTTAGACACTGGTGAAAAAACTGAGGTCCCCCTCGTATGGGAGGGGTTATATAGAGGAGGAATTCTCCTTAATTGGGGTTAACCAGTGTCCAATCACTGATGGTGCCTATCTAACCCACTATGTAATGAATACTCTGTGTCCCGTGATGTATGATCAAGAAAAGTTTTTGTTTAGTACCAAAAATGGTAAAATGGTGTCATTTTGAAGAAATTCAGATTTTTCCCAACACATCAATCATGTTCTTCATATGTTGTTCCATAACATTGAGTTTCTTCCTTATGATGTCAAGTTCACCATTCCACATCATAATGTCTTGTATTAGCCTTTGTTCACTGTCACTTGTGAAATGCTCAGCTTACTCTTCAACAACCAGCACATCACCTAAAAATTAGAGTAAAAACGTGTATTATAAATGTAGCGCTTACCCCCGAAGGAGCGGCTGAATATTTGCTATATCCGTAATTCATGTTTACTACTCAACTCTCGCAGCCCAAAGATTTAAAAGTCACAGTCCTTAGTGCTTTTTCTTAATGCTTTATTCATCAACATAAACTGGTATGGGAGAAGGACTTCCTTTAAGATGAAGTCCTTAAGTCATAAACGATCGATCACCCAGTTTCCTTCCGCTTTTGTTGCTACTTAATTCGCAATGATTCTTAGTTCCTCTTTGTGGCCCGCTTCCCTCCCCACAGGGGCGGCCTATGACATCCATGGCTACATGCTGCAAGATGTCGTCTGTTCCTCCATGAGGATCAGACCTCTACCCTTCTCGCTATGGGAATGGGAATGGGGAAAAAGGAAATAAACTTTAGACAGGGTTAACATCACCCATCACTACATACAATATCAGCACAATAGTATTTACATGGCCTGACTGTAAATCCCTACATCTAACATTCAATACAAGCGGAACCAAAGCACTGCTCCCGTGGGAGGAATACTCTGATTGCCACAGGCCTTCTTCTGTAGAATGGACAGCCGTCACATCTCCAATATACCTAAAGGAAAACACACAATAATTCTAACTATTACACAAACATTACCATGCAGAGGGGGCTGTAATCCTCTACTGGGTAATTGAACAAATACACATTTCTTTATGGCATGTATGTTCCCATTGAGATAGTCGCTCCCTCAAAAGGAGTCCAACAGTACTCCTGCAAAGCGCATCCCAATAGACATGTTCGGCAAGTAAATCCGTTTGCCCATTGGCAAAATAAACTTTCTGTTTGGCTCTCAAACAAGAGTCCTTGAAGAAGTACTTGTGCTACAAAATGATTTAGGCAGAGACAGCACACCCTAGTGTCCTTAACTTTGTCCTTGTTAGGCACCATGAATGTGAGTCTCCTGCTTAACAGTTTAATTAGGAAAAAACACACCCTAACCCATCTGCCATCCTGAAGTCAATCTGGGTAGAAGACATGCATTTGCGAATACAATCCTTTTCACAAATAATATCTCGGGTCAGGCAACCTC
The DNA here is from genome assembly GCA_037952925.1 of Lithobates clamitans. Classification (NCBI taxonomy): domain Eukaryota; kingdom Metazoa; phylum Chordata; class Amphibia; order Anura; family Ranidae; genus Lithobates; species Lithobates clamitans. The sequence continues at coordinate 1,095,431 of JBBGZY010000317.1, forward strand.
TTTCGACTATCTCCCGGTCCTCTCACCGAGATAGAGTAACTGCGGGTATTTTGTCCAGCCTTTACCACCAATACTCTGTCTTTGTGGATCGCTCTCCCAAGCTTCCACTCCTAATGAATATCTTTGAACCGAACCCAAACCTCACTGTCAGGTGTCGTTTTTGGCTTAGGAACATGAAGGTAGTCCCACACAAATTCATCCTCCCATGATTCTCGAGAACTTTCCACAATGTCCATAACTTGTTCCGGGACATAGGGATAGTCAAAACCCCATTCTTGAGCCACCTTTCGCTGGACCTCTCTCTGAAATATAGAGAGTCTAGGCAAAACTTTAGACTTTCCTCTGCCAGGCAAAACACAAGCTCTACTGACCCATTTCTGAAACGTAGCTGGCCTGCTAGTAACGATGGTATTTGTCACATTAAATGGAGGTACTAAAACTTTAACTGTACCGGTCACTCCTGTGGAAGCCTCCACTGAAGTTGAACTTTCAATAAAACATTCCTCCTCACTTGATTCAAACTCTTCAGGGGATGAACATTCAAATAGATCACTCATCGATCCGTATTTCTGTAAGATCTGTGGTGATCCCCAATCCACAACCCGATCTTCGCTCACCCTGTCTGGCTCACTCGAGGGATCCCCCTCCTGTAATTTAGGCTCCTTCCCGACGGGCAAATCAAAAGGCTCACTGCTAACCGACTCCTCAGGGATTCCCTCCGAAGACTGGGCAACATCTTTAACAGCCCCCGGATCCCCAGCCAGGAGATCCTACCTGATCTCCTGATGGCTCCGATTCAGCTGAATCAGACGGGAGCTCCTCTACTGCTGCTGTAGGTGATACACGACCCTCTCCGGCCTTCCGAATCACCCATTCTTGCGGCAGACAAAGTCCCGTTTTATCTTTAACAACATAAAATTTGACCTCCTGTTGGACGGGTCCCAATCTTGTTAACTGGATACCGCAATGTCCACACTGAGCCCAGGCGGTGACTGCAACTGTAGGCCTCCGACATCCAGAACATAGCATACAGAGCTTCTCTACTCCGTCAATCACTCCCAACGCCAGTCCTCCGGTTAGCTCCAAATGAACACCGGTGTCAACCAGAACCCGGTCCTGCACATCAGATAGCCGTTGCAAGGCAAGCGTGTTCTTAACACCTTCCGCCATCTTCCTCTGCCTTTCTTGCTCTGGCGTGTGGCAAACTGAATGCTGAAACTTTTTCCTCTGGGGCATGGCTTCACCCCCCCCACTTGTTGGTTCAGCGCGCGAGGAACTGTAGCTGCATATTTTCAAAGTCCTCCCCAGCGACCCCTGGTGGCAGGTACTATTATACTGCAGGCTATCTTGGCAACAGTTACTGAAATGCAGGTTTTCGTTGCTATGGGAGATGGTTAGTGTCAAATGTGAAACAGATATCCCGGACGAATCCCCCACTTGTAGCGTTTACACCCGAAGGAGCAGCTGAATATTTCCTATATCCATAATTCACATTTACTACTCAACCCTCGCAGCCCATAGATTTAAAAGTCCTTAGTGCTTTTTCTTAATGCTTTCTTCATCAACATAAACTGGGATGGGAGAAGCACTTCCTTTGAGATGCTCTTTTGTTAAATTGTCATCTTTCAATGGATAAATAATGAAGAAACTCCTGTGCTGTCAGAAATACCTATGCTAAGGGGCACTGCTGCAACACCTAAATGGCTGATCCAAACAGACAAAAGTGGTATGAATAAAGTGAGTGCGCTGTGATACAAGGGGAAGGGGGGAAGAGGAAGGGGAAGGGGCTAGCTCAAATGTATAGAGAGGTGAATGAAAAATAAAAAAGTTATACAAAATATAAAAGTATAATGAGCATGAGGGCTAGTATTATACTAGCACATAAAAAAAATATTGTATATAATGAAACAAAAGAAAACAAAAATCTCAGTGCAAAAGGGCTAGTATCATACTAGCACATATGTGGTAACTCAGCAAATACTTATTGGTGACTCCAAGTAAATAAATAAATGGTGAACCGTCCCACCACCTTGTGGTACAAAGTGCTCAAACAATGAGTCATCAGTTCCAAAAAGGCAAAATGAAAACATTATACAAAATATAAAAGTATAATGAAATGTAATAAAGTGCAGTCTCATGAGCACTAAATATGAATAAACTGAAGAAACAAAATTGCCTAAAATGTAGAAAAAGCTATAAAATGAGTGACAAATACAGTGCGGGTACAAAAAAAATTGAACCAAATAAAAATATATAAATAAAAAAAAGTCCATGTGCATGAGGGCTAGTATCATACTAGCACATAAAAAATATTGTAAATACTGAAACAAAAAAAAAGAAAAAATCTCAGTGCAAAAGGGCTAGTATCATACTAGCACATATGTGGTAACTCAGCAAATTCTTATTAGTGACTCCCAGTAAATAAATAAATGGTGAACAGTCCCACCACCTTGTAGTACAAAGTGCTCAAACAATGAGTCATCAGTTCCAAAAAGGCAAGTCCACAAGTCACAGGGGAGGGAAAACGGTCTTCAGTGGGGACACCTCTGTGCTCGCAAGCAGCTCACCTTACTGCTGCAAGACAACAGTTTGTAATCCAATAACAAATCACCAGCAGGCAAGGGTCCCATCCAGTAATTCAGGCGATTCGGGTGGTGGGTGTGCAGGATAGTATATAAAAAACATAAGCAGACAGTATATAGTATAACTCCATGGCGGCCATAGTGGAAAAAGGGACAGGACACAGAAGGGGGATGCACTCACTTTTGTAAAATGAGTGTGGGCGTCAATCCAACGATATATGTGGAGTGTTGGAAGAGAGTGCACATAGCGTGATCCCGTATATAAATCAGTTTATTAGGTTAAAAAGAACATGGTACACTTACATTTAGCAGAAGGCTATAGTAAAAAACATCCACGAGCGCCAAGCTCGTATCCTATCGTCAGTCTGTGACAGTTCCTGTGCTCCAATCCTGACACGTATCGTCACGTCACGTCACGTCACGTGACTTCATTAGAGGACAACCAGCACATCACCTAAAAATTAGAGTAAAAACATGTATTATAAATGTAGAGCTTACCCCCGAAGGAGCGGCTGAATATTTGCTATATCCGTAATTCACGTTTACTACTCAACCCTCGCAGCCCATAGATTTAAAAGTCACAGTCCTTAGTGCTTTTTCTTAATGCTTTATTCATCAACATAAACTGGGATGGATGAAGGACTTCCTTTGAGATGCTCTTTTGTTACATTGTCATCTTTCAATGGCTCTTACAGGAAAATCTATGAACAACTGCGGATAGTCAGGAAATCATTTTAAACAATCTCTTCGATCAGGAAAGATGGAAGTAGATTTGATAGAGAATGAGTTGATAAAGAGTCCCTCTGAAGAACTTCTTCATCTGGATGACTTTGAAAGGAACGATCCATATCTCTATATGTGTACTTGCAGCTTCACCGCTTCCTCTTTACCACTACTTCCCACCGACATGGTACTTCCAAATTAAGCTAAAGGAGAGCCACTCTGAATAACTCCTCCTGCTTGACTGATTGGAATCCCGGGGCAATGCTGAACTCAAAGTCATAGGCCATTACTGCCCATCTCACTGATTTGTGCACCAACAACCCTCAGTCTCTGGTAGTACCCTTCCCTTGGGATTTCACTCACGTGATCAATAGTCCATGTGCCACTCATAAACGATCGATAGCCCAGTTTCCTTCCGCTTTTGTTGCAACTTCATTCGCAATGATTCTTGGTTCCTCTTTGTGGCCCGCTTCCCTCCCCGCAGGGGCGGCCTACGACATCCACGACTACATGCTACAAGATGTCGTCTCTTCCTTCATGAGGATCGGACCTCCACCCTTCTCACTAACGTGAAGCTCCGTTGGCTCCCCGGAGAGGAAAACCTCCAACCTCCCCTCCGGGAACCAGGCTGGCTCTCCCGCTCCTCAGAGCAGGACTGGACTCAAACTCCCTCCCGGGCACCATGTGACCCCGCTTTTATATGAGAGTCCCGGGACTACCAAGCAAATTAATGATTGGCCGAGACCAAAACATAAACTACCTGTCACTCAAATATGGAAATCAACAAAACAGGCCTGTTGTAATAGCATCAGCCTAGCCTGTCTAAATGTACCTGTCATAGAAAGCTAGCAAGAAAGGTCACCTACCTAAAAGTAGGTGCCCGCTACATAAATATGCAGGCATAAATATATTAACTGAAGCTGGGGTGTCAGACACTCACCAGTTGTGGTAACAATCTCACCGACTTCCTCCACCTCTCCTTCCTCCAGATCCTCTGGGTGTGTTCTTGTTCTGAGTTCCACTTGTTTCTGAGGTGGGGGGTTCCTGTTGTCCTCTGAGTGTTGTCCTCCAAGTATTTTCTCAAAGATATTTGAGTCCAGAAATAGGAATATGAAACATTGCTGGGAAGTGGGGTACAATTGTCTGTTTTGGGCAGAGCTCCAAGCTGAAGACATAATTTTTTACCTTACCAAAGCTGGAATACTTACCTTTTGGTGACAATTTTCACACATGGAGACACCCCAAGTATCCACTGGTGCACCTGTGTGGGACACCTTAAAAAAAGTTTGTTCTTGTGTCCCACACTAGTGCTCCTGAGTCCAGATGTGTAAACAGCTGCTGAGTGTCCTCTCCTTACATTACACTGAATCAAGCTTGCATTTCATTCTAGTTACAAACACATCTGGACAGCAATGTAAAAAAGCTATTTTTAGACAAATAAGCATGACCAAATGTATTTGACCTGTATCTGCCCAAAACATCGTATTTAATGAGCGAACAATGTTTCCGACGACCGATTACTGTGTCCACGAACATGAAAGTTGCCATTTTAAACTGTACAACAGCTAAGAAAATCACATAGCGCAGCATGCAAGTAATACTAATAATAGGAACACAGGACAAGGACTTACTTTTTAGAAATACTCTCTTGATTCTTCTATACTGATCCTGATCCCTCAGTTTCAGGTCTGACTAGCGTTTCCTCAATTGCTCCTTGGATCGTCGTACCCCAAAATTCCTGTGCAGACTCTTAACAATTTTAGTCATGATCTTGGCCTTTTTCACATTAGGGTTTAGTTACGGTCCATGCTTCCCATCATAGTCGTTCCTCCTCAAGATGTCCACCATCTCCACCATCTCTACAAAGGCCATATTTGAGGCCCTAAATCTTCTCCTCCGGGATCAGGTCATTTCAGGCTCTGGGCTTTCCTCCTCCTCATTACTATAATTATCACACACCTGCTCTTTCTCCACCATGTCTCTCCTACTGCGCGCCTAAAGAGAAGGGGTGGGGAATAGACTAGAAAGAACGTCAGGGGCGGGCGACGTGGGTGGAGTTTCACGCATGAGCAGGGTATATTAAGCTAACATACATGTGTCGTACGTATGTTCTGTGTATGGAGAAAGGAGGAACGTAAGTTGCGAGCGTCCTAAACGAAGGTAAAATTTTGGCCTATACTGCTTCATGATTGAGGCCTATATTGGGATAAGATTATGAGAGTTTAGGCTGACATTAGTGTAATGTATTGTCTTACAATAAATATGAATCACTTTAAGGACCCAGAAATCATGGCAAGTTTCATAGACAGGTACAGGGAGATGAGCAATTTGTGGGAGGTGAAACACAGCTTATATTATAACAAACAAGCTAGGATGTCAACGCTGGAGAAACTTCTGGAATTTGTGAAGACTCAGGTCCCCGATGCAACCATCCAGTTCTTGGAAAAGAAAATTGGGATCTTGAGGAACATGTATAAGAAGGAGCATAATAAGATCCAGAAATCACTCAGATCCGGAGCAGCAGCAGCACACGTATATGTACCCAGGCTGTGGTACTTCAACAAACTGCGGTTTCTGGATGACCAGACTGAAGCCAGGGAATCACTTTCTACCCTTCTCTGCAGCCTTCCCCCCACCCTTCCCTCAACCCAAGCAGAGGCTGACGAGGACCAATCTGGGCCTTCCATCCTGGAAGAAGTGGATGCGCCCAGCTGGAGTCAGTTATATTATTTTTAGACATATTTATTGTCCTAATATTAATTATGTTAACTAGATGTTATAATTGATAACAAATTAATGATTTAAAACAAAGAGATTTACATATCAATAGACAGTAGTGGCTAAAAATTTTTGTGGCAAGAATGAAAAATGCTGGGGTCAGAATGATAGTCTTTTCTATTTATTAACATTCAGTTTGCAAGTCATGAGCCAAAAATTGTGTGTGATTGATGAACCAAAAACTAAAAATATCTTCCTTTTTTATACACAGGATGAGCTCGGCCAGGAGGAGGGTCTGGAAAGTGTCAGCCAGGAGGAGGCCGTGCCCAGTGTCAGCCAGGAGGAGGCTGTGCCCTGTGTCAGCCAGGAGGAGGCTGTGCCCAGTGTCAGCCAGGAGGAGGCTGTGCCCAGTGTCAGCCAGGAGGTGGGCAGGCCCAGTTGGAGCCTCACCCAATCCCAGGTGCCTCCCATTTGTCTTACAACAAAAAGGCCCAGGAAGGGGACAATCACGAAGGAGGCAGCACTGGGCCTCATTAGGGAAGCAACTGATGTCCTCAGAAGCCCCCCCAATGCTGAAGAGGCCTATGGCTGCTATCTGGCCACTCTATTGATGAAATTGGAGGAGGGCCAACATCTCCTCTGTAAGGGAATTTTGGTTAGGCCCTTCATAAGGGGTTGAGGGGCCAGCTGACTGAGAACAGCCATGTATATGAGCTCACCCATCCACCTCCTCCTCCTGCCACAAGTCCACCACCAGAGCCACAGCCTCCAAGGAAAGATGCAGGGAAGGTTTCAGGGAAGGGTGCAGGGAAGGGTGGAGAGAAGGCTGCAGTGAAAAGAAGAAAGTGATGGCCTGGGTTCAGTCTGGTCTGACAGAAGACGCAGGCTGGTGTAGTACCACAGCCTGGGGACATATATATCATCTGCTGCTGGTCCTGATCTCTGGAAGTCCTGGACCAGATTGGGCTCCAAATTATATGGACTCCTCAAGATAACAATTTTTTTCCCACAGACTTGATGTGTGCCCTGGGGGCCAAAAGGCTTTGCAAATTCCAAAAATTTCTCTAGCGTTGCCTTCCTCTTTATTTTATTACTCAGAATAAATGGATATTTTATTTTCTGAAAATACTTGCCTATGTGTTTTTTTTTTAAATAGGACAGTTTGTTTGTGAATAGGTAGGTACATTTCAAAAAGACAATGTCAAATTGACAAGGGGACACCAACCAGCCTCCTTGAGGTTAAAGATAATAATGTTATTGTGGTAACTTGACACACAAAGAAAAAATTATGGAGATCTCTAGAAAATAATTTTGCAATAATCCAAAAAAAAGGAAATCTTGATGAAATAAAAAATAATTAAAAAAGATGACTATAAAGAAATTCTAAACATTATTATAGAGATCTGGCTTTAAAAAGATAAACGATTATTCATGAGATCACGAGAAATAATAAAGAAATAAGTTTGTGAGAACTCTGTGTGAATATCAGCATTGTTCTAGCATTATAAAGCACAAAAGAATGTGCTGCATTAAAAGATCACAGAATCTGCAGCTTGAGGAATGTGCTATCTCCATTACGAACGCTAGTTTTACCAGATTGAGCGCTTCCGTCTCGTACTTGCTTCAGAAAATTTGTTGTTTTTGGTACGTCAGAACAGCATACAGACGAGCTGGTTTCCCGATAGTAATTAGTTCCATCGGAAAAATTTAGAACATGTTCTCTATCTAAGTCCGTCTGAATTTTCGACAGAAAAGTCCGATGGGGCATACACGCGGTCGGAATATACGATGAAAAGCTCCCGTCTGACTTTTTCTGACGGACATTCCGCTCGTGTGTACGTGGCATTAAAGGTAAATTGTTGTGCTAGCAGTGAGGAGGAGGTTTAAATTTGGGGCAGCTTCAATAGGTTTCAGCTACAGGGATCTATGCCACCACCGGAGTGGAAGCAAAAAGTGGCCCACTTTGAGACTGTGTGACAAAGAACCACTTAGCTACATTTTCTGATGGCAACTGGATTGACCGGTCTGTAAGCATAGCTGAAGGAAGAACACCTAATGAGTAAAGGCTAGTCACTTTCTCATAGGAACAACTTTGTGTGTGGCACATTACTGCACTCTTCAGTGCAACAAAGGTGTGCTCCAAAGCACCGCTTTTTTTTCATCCACATGTCTGCCATAGCTGCATTTCTTTTTCTATATCTGATATCCGGCTCCACCACACTGGAGACATGGCTGCAAGGGAATTAAAGGGCCTTGGCTGGCCCGCCAAACACAAGTTGACTTTAGTTTAAAACTTGTTTCTGACATGCTTGTTTCAGAGGCTCTTTACCGAGATCGGTGAAACGATGTGTCAGACTGACACACCACACCACCAATCGTCGCCATGCATGGCTGTTCTGGGGGGGCCGTCATATGACGTCCACCCAGAATGAGATCCGCGCCGCCCGAGGTTAAGATGTACTTCCAAGGGTAATCAATACTCCCCGCTGACACCACCAATTGTGGAAGTGTCAGGGCTGGGCTCAGCCCTTTCTTCTCAAAGCTGGCTGCTCAGCTGTCAGCTAATTGCCAGCTCCTATCTCTACACAATGACTCACCTGTTGATGATATCCTGCTCATCAGTTCTACCTACTTAAGCCGTCCAGCTTAGATGATCTCTGCCTTCGCCTTGGTCAACATCACAGAGACTCTTGCGTTCCTGGTAAAGACTTGCTTGGCTTGCATTCCTTCTGACTCCAGAACCTGCTTGCTGTTCCACCACGCTGTTTCCTGGCTTCCTGACTTTCTGGCTTATCTATCTATCCATTCCGGTTACCGAACTTTGGCTATGTTTTGACCACGATTATTCTATTTACTTTTATTATTAAACAAATGTGATTTAACTGTACTTCTGTCTTGGTCTGATTCATGGTTTCTGACAGTAGAAGAAGGCCATGAATTCAGAAGATGCAGTCAATCCACTTGTTGGTAATATTTTTTCCGGAATGGATGAGCAGGATCACCACATGGATCAGTTTGTCATGGCGTTACAAATGCTCCTGAGTCGCACGGCTCACCTGGAATCTCCCACTGTGGTTGCTCCGGTACAACCTGTGTTGCAGGCCATCCCTACTGCTGCTCCAGTCTCTGTGTGGGCACCCGCCTCGAGTATTACCTCTATAAGAGGTATGTCTGGTTCCGCTACGCTTCCCCAGTGATTTGGGGGCAATCCAGTCCAATGCAGAGGGTTTCTCAACCAGGTTGAGATATACTTTGAGATGCTGCCCCAGGCATTTCCCACGGACAGAAGCAAAGTAGGTTTTGTGATACCTTTGCTTTCTCAGAGAGCCTTGGCCTGGGCAAACCCTCTATGGGAGACGCAAAAACCTGTTGTCTTGAATTACCCAGAGCTTGTGGCTTCTTTTAAAAGGGTATTTGACGTTCCTGCACGCTCCGCTTCAGCTGCCAAGTGCCTCATGTCCATCAAACAGAGTACGAGAACTGCTTTTTCTCATGGTCTCTCGGATACCATCAAGGACGAGATAGCAGCCCGAGATATACCCACTAAGCTGGAGAAGTTGATAACATTTGGCATCCTCATTGACTCCAGACTCAGAGAAGGACTCCCTTTTAAGGAGCACTTGCGGAAGCCTCCTGTACATTTGTCTCCAAACTTTGCAGTCCCACCCTTGCCTCCCTCACCTCCCATGCCTCCTGGTACCAAGTCGGACTGTGAAGATGAACCCATACACTTGGGCTTCACGTGTCCCTCTGCGGATGAGAGAACCCTTAGGGGGAGGGAGAGATTGTGCCTTTATTGTTGCCAGGCAGGTCACTTTTTGAAGTCTTGTCCTTCCCGCCCAGGGAACGCTTGAACCTTAAGGTTCTGTCATGGACAGATCTTAGGTGCCGTTGTTTCGTCCCCAGTTATCTAGAAGGATAAGCCCCTGGTTTTGGTTACCCTTTCTTGGGCTGAGTCGTTCGTCGAGCTACAGGCTCTAATCGACTCTGGTGCGGCAGGCCTGTTCATTGATGCTGCCATTGTATCGAAGCACTCAATTCCGCTACTGCTGCATGACACTCCACTTGCCATTGAGGCTCTTGATGGGAGACCTTTACAGCCTGCCGATGTGACTCATGAGTTTGCTCCACTGTCCATGGCCGTAGGGGCTCTTCACCATGATATAATCCAATTACAAGTTATTTCCTCACCTAAGTTTCCGCTGGTTATTGGTTATCCTTGGTTACAGAGGCACAACCCCTCTTTTGATTGGCTCCATGCTGAGGTTCTCTCCTGGTTGCCATGATGCAGTAAGACATGCTTCCACAAGATAGCCGAGGTCTTGTGGAGGAGGAGTACTGTGATTTTAGCAATGTCTTTGACAAAGGTCAACCGGTGGTTTGCCTCCACACCAGTCATATGATTGCGCAATTGACCTTAAACCTGGTGTCATACCCCCTCATGGCCGGGTTTATCCTTTGTAGGTCTTGGAGCATAAGGCCATGGAGGAGTATGTTGCAGACGCACTTTCTCAAGGTTTCATTTGCAAATCCTCGTCTCCTGCTGGTGCTGGTTTCTTCTTTGTGAAGAAGAAGAGTGGTGAACTGAGACCTTGTATTGATTATAGGGGTCTCAATCGTTTCACATTTAAGAATACCTATTCAATTCCGGAGTTATTTGACCGCCTCAAGGGAGCAACGGTTTTCATGAAGCTTGATTTGAGAGGGGCATACAATCTCATGAGGATTAAGGAGGGTAGGGATGAGCTTCGAGTTCGAGTCAAACTCATGTTCAACTCGAACATCAGCTGTTTGCCAGTTCACCGAACAGCGAACAATTTGGGGTGTTCGCGGCAAATTCGAAAGCCGTGGAACACCCTTTAAATGTCTATGGGAGAAATCAAAAGTGCTAATTTTAAAGGCTTATATGCATGATATTGTCATAAAAAGTGTTTGGGGACCTGGGTCCTGCCCCAGGGGACATGGATCAATGCAAAAAAAGTTTTAAAAACGGCCGTTTTTTCGGGAGCAGTGATTTTAATAATGCTTAAAGTCAAACAATAAAAGTGTAATATTCCTTTAAATTTCGTAGCTGGGGGGTGTCTATAGTATGCCTGTAAAGGGGCGCATGTTTCCCATGTTTAGAACAGTCTGACAGCAAAATAACATTTCAGAGGAAAAAAGTCATTTAAAACTACTCGCGGCTATTAATGAATTGCCGGTCCGACAATACACATAAAAGTTCATTGATAAAAACAGCATGGGAATTCCCCACAGGGGAACCCAGAACCAAAATTTTAAAAAAATGAAGTGGGGGTCCCACTAAATTCAATACCAGGCCCTTCAGGTCTGGTATGGATATTAAGGGGAACCCTGCGACAAAATTAAAAAAAAGACCCTCAAAATTTATACCAGACCCTTCAGGTCTGGTATGGATTTTAAGGGGAACCCCGTGCCAAAATTTTAAAAAAATTGGTGTGGGTTCCCCCCAAAAATCCATACCAGACCCTTATCCGAGCACGCAACCTGGCAGGCCGCAGGAAAAGAGGGGGGACGAGAGCCCCCCTCCTGAACCATACTAGGCCACATGCCCTCTTGTCATTTTTAACATTTTTGACAGTTTTTTTGTGAAATGGTAGGGGTACTTTTGTACCTCCTTACCATTTCACACAGGGGGGAGGGCCGGGATCTGGGGTCCCCTTGTTAAAGGGGGCTTCCAGATTCCGATAAGCCCGCAGACACCCCACAACCACTGGGCAAGGGTTGTGGGGATGAGGCCCTTGTCCCCATCAACATGGGGACAAGGTGTTTTGGGGGGCTACCCCAAAGCACCCTCCCAATGTTGAGGGCATGTGGCCTGGTACAGTTCAGGGGGGGCGCTCTCTCGCCCACCCCTCTTTTCCTGCGGCCTGCCAGGTTGCATGTTCGGATAAGGGTCTGGTATGGATTTTTGAGGGGACCCCACGCCAATTTTTTTAAAATTTTGGCACGGGGTTCCCCTAAAATCCATACCAGACCTGGAGGGTCTGGTATAGATTTTGAGGGGGACCCCACGCCATTTTTAAAAAAAATTTGGCCGGGGTTCCCCTTAATATCCATACCAGACCTGAAGGGCCTAGTATGGAATTTAGGGGGACCCCCATGTCATTTTTTTTAAAATTTTGGTTCAGGGTTTCCCTATGGGGAATTCCCATGCCATTTTTATGGCAACTTTTAATGAATTGCCGATCCCACAATACACACAACAGTTCATTGATAAAAACGGCATGGGAATTCCCCACAGGGGAACCCCGAACCAAAATTTAAAAAAAAATGACGTGGGGGGTCCCCCTAAATTCCATACCAGGCCCTTCAGGTCTGGTATGGATTTTGAGGGGAACCCCGCGCCAAAATTAAAAAAAAAATTGGCGTGGGGTCCCCCCATAAATCCATACCAGACCCTTATCTGAGCAGGCAACCTGGCAGGCCACAGGAAAAGAGGGGGGATGAGAGAGAGCCCCCTCTCCTGAACCGTACCAGGCCACATGCCCTCAACATTGGGAGGGTGCTTTGGGGTAATCCCCAAAACACCTTGTACCCATGTTGATGGGGACAAGGGCCTCATCCCCACAACCCTTGCCCAGTGGTTGTGGGGGTCTGCGGGCAGGGGCTTATCAGAATCTGGAAGCCCCCTTTAACAAGGGGACCCCCAGATCCCGGCCCTCCCCCTGTGTGAAATGGTAAGGGGGTACAAAAGTACCCCTACCATTTCACAAAAAAACTGTCAACAATGTTAAAAATGACAAGAGACAGTTTTTGACAATTCTTTTATTTAAATGCTTCTTCTTTCTTCTTTCTTCTATCTTCTATGTTCCTTCGGTTTCTTCTTCCATCTTCTTCTTCTTCTGGTTCCTCTGGTTCTTCTGGTTCTTCCTGCAGTGTTCTGGTCCGGCATCTTCCTCAGCGGCGCCTTCTTCACTTCATCTTTTCTCGGGCCGCTCCGCATCCACGATTGGATGGGAGGCTCGCGCTGTGTGACGCTTCTCCTCTTCTGATGGCTTTTAAATAACGGAGGGCAGGTGACCCCGCCCCCCTCTGACATCACAGGGAATGCCACGGGGAAGTCCCCGTCAAGTCCCCGTGCATCAGAGGGGGGCGGGGTCACTGGGTTATTTAAGAACCATCAGAAGAGGAGAAGCGTCACACAGCGGGAGCCTCCCATCCAATCGTAGATGTGGAGCGGCCCAGAGAAGAAGATGAAGAAAAGAAGATGAAGAGAAGGAGATGCAGCAGAGGAAGATGCTGGATGAGAACACCGAAGGAAGAACCAGAAGAAGAAGAAGATGGAGGAAGAAACCGAAGGATGAAGGAAGAAAGAAGTTAGAAGAAAGAAGATGGAAAGAAGAAGCATTTAAATAAAGGAATTGTCAAAAACTGTCTCTTGTCATTTTTGACATTTTTGACAGTTTTTTTGTGAAATGGTAGGGGTGCTTTTGTACCCCCTTACCATTTCATACAGGGTGGAGGGCTGGGATCTGGGGGTCCCCTTGTTAAAGGGGACTTCCAGATTCTGATAAGCCCCCCTGCTCTCAGACCCCCACAACCACCGGCCAAGGATTGTGGGGATGAGGCCCTTGTCCTCATCAACATGGGGACAAGGTGCTTTAGGGGGGACCCCAAAGCACCCTCCCAATGTTGAGTGCATGTGGCCTGGTACAGTTCAGGAGGGGGGGCACTCTCTCGTCCCCCCCTCTTTTCCTGCGGCCTGACAGGTTGCGTGCTTGGATAAGGGTCTGGTATGGATTTTTGGGGGGACCCCACGCCAATTTTTTAAAAAAAATTGGCGTGGGGTTCCTCTTAAAATCCATTCCAGACCTGAAGGGTCTGGTATGAATTTTGAGGGGGACCCTTACGTCATTTTTTTAAAAATTTTGGCGCGGGGTTCCTCTTAATATCCATACCAGACCTGAAGGGCCTGGTATTGAATTTAGGGGGACCCCCCATGTCATTTTTTTTTTAATTTTGGTTCGGGGTTCCCCTGTGGGGAATTCCCATGCCGTTTTTATCAATGAACTTTTATGTGTATTGTCGGACCGGCAATTCATTAGTAGCCGCGAGTAGTTTTAAATGACTTTTTTCCTTTGAAATGTCATTTTGCTGTCAGACTGTTCTAAACACGGGAAACATGCGCCCCTTTACAGGCATACTATAGACACCCCCCAGGTACGAAATTTAAAGGAATATTATACTTTTATTGTTTGACTTTAAGCATTATTAAAATCACTACTCCCGAAAAAACGGCCGTTTTTAAAACTTTTTTTTGCATTGATCCATGTCCCCTGGGGCAGGACCCAGGTCCCCAAACCCTTTTTAGGACATACCATGCAAATTAGCCTTTTGATTTTGATTTTGAACGTTCGAGTCCCATAGACGTTAATGGGGTTCTAACGTTCTTGCAAAATTTTGGTCTGTTCGCAAGTTCTGGTGCGAACCGAAACGGGGGGGTGTTAGACTCATACTTAAAGGAGGGTGATGAGTGAAAAACTGCATTTAATACCAGAACAGACCATTATGAGTACCTCGTATTGCCTTTTGGCCTTTGTAACGCCCCGGCAGTTTTCCAGGAATTTATTAACGATGTCCTCCGAGGTTTGTTGCAGTTAGGTGTGGTGGTTTATCTCGACGATATCCTCATATTTTCAAAGTCCCTGGAGAGCCACCACACAGTTGTTTGTCGTGTGCTTCAGAAACTAAGAGAGAACAATCTCTATTGTAAATTGGAGATGTGCGAATTCCATTGTGAACAGGTTAAATTCCTGGGTTATGTCATTTCCACTGCTGGTTTTTCGATGGACCCAGAGAAACTTTTAGCATTCCTACAGTGGCCCTGACCCATGGGTTTACATCCTCTGTAGCATTTTCTTGGTTTACCAACTATATTTATTCATAACTTCTCGTCTTTGGTCAAGCTCCTGACTGATATGACCAGAAAGGACGGAAACCCACAGAGTTAGTCTCCGGAGTCCTTTAAGGCCTTTGAGAGTCTCAAGGCTGCCTTTGTTTCTGCTCCTGTGTTGGCACATCCTGATTCTATGTTGAGTAGGAGTTGGCGCCCTTCTGTCTCAACGCCCTACCTCTGAGAGTGCTATGCATCCTTATGGCTACTTTTCCAAGAAATTGTCACCTGTGGAGTGCAATTATGAGATTGGTGACAAGAGCTGTTATCGATCATTTTAGCCCTGAAAGAATGGAGACATCTCCTTGAATGTACCACTGTGCCAGTTCTCATTCTTAGTGACCATAAAAATCTCACATTCTTGTCTGAGGCTAAACGCCTCTCTCCTAGAAGGGCCCGATGGGCTCTTTTCTTGTCTAGTAAAATTACATTGTCTCACTCTTACACGGTACTAAGAATGTAAGGGCTAATGCTTTGTCACAACAATTTTCCTCCACTTCCAAAATGGAGTCAGTTCCAGTCCCTGTGATTACACCTGATCGTATTCTGGCTATGGTTCACACCAGTCTCACTTCTCCTTTGGGTGACAAAATTCTTGCTGCTCCGTCCATGCTCCTCCTGAGAAACCTTGTGACTGCTGCTCTCCCAGAGAGTCTCCATACTGCCGTGCTCCAGACTTACCATTCTTCCAGGGCTTCTGGCCACCCTGGGAAGAATCAACAATTCTGGTGGCCTAGTCTATGTGCTGATGTAACTGCCTTCGTAGCTGCCTATTCCGTGTGTGCTCAGAGTAAGACTCCACGACACCTTCCAGTGGGCCTCCTACAACCCATACCCAAGGGAAAGAGGTCCTGGACCCACCTGTCTATGATGCAGAATCTATTAGCATTAACTCAGAGTGGCACTGCGGATACGTATAGAGTAATCTGTGCCATGTCCTATGATTAAGTAGATTAGGAGAAAAATGTGTGGGCTTGGACTTTTTAGGCACGGTGACAGGTATTATTCAGTTAAAAACTAGAATTTATTGAACATAGATAACATATATTTAGAAAAGGAAAACAGATCCAAAAAATCTGTACAACATCAGTCAATGAGAATAGTTACATCAATGCAGACCATACACAGCTCAGTGAAATACCATATGCATTTCAGGGATAGGATAACCATCATTCCATCATAGGAGTACTGAGTTCAGAGGAGAGCTATGTCATTGGTAGATGTTAAGATTTACAGCTCAACATGTTGCGCGCCTAGCACTTCTTCAGGAGAATGGAACAAGTAGTGATAATGTAGTAGTTAGAAGTGAACCCAATACTTCTATGATAGAATGATGGTTATCCTATCCCTGACATGTATATGTTATTTCACTGAGCTGTGTATGGTCTGTATTGATGTAACTATTCTCATGGACTGATGTTGTACAGATTTTTTGGACCGGTTTTCCATTTTTAAATATATGTTATCTATGTTCAATAAATTCTAGTTTTTAACTGAATAATACCTGTCACCGTGCCTAAAAAGTCCAAGCCCACACATTTTTCTCCTAATCCACCAGTCTATGAATTTCTTTGTGGAGTTACCCAACTCCCAGGGCAACACAGTTATCTTTATGGTGGTTGACTAGTTCTTGAAAATGTCCCATTGTATTCCACTTAAGAAGTTGCCCACTTCTAAGGAACTGGCTTCCATTTTTGTTCAGGAGATCTTTCGCTTACATGGGCTACCTAAGGTATTGTCTCAGACAGGGGTAGTCAGTTTGTGTGCCTTTTGTGCACAGTTGGGAATTCAGCTTACTTTCTCCTCTGCGTATCACCCACAGTCTAATGGGGCCACAGAATGAGCCAATCAGTCCTTGGAGGAATTCCTACATTGCTATATTTCTGACCATAACCATAACAACTGGTCAGACCTTTTACCGTGGGCAGAGTTTGCTCACAATAGTGCCTTGAATTCTGCTTCCCGATTGTCCCCATTTATGGTGAACTATGGTTTCCAACCTTCCATGTTGCCTGACTCATTTGTTTCGTAAAGTATTTCTGCATTGGAGGAGCATCCCCGTGGTCTTCGTTCCACTTGGGCACAAGTCCAGGAGGATTTGTGACATGCTAATGGTAGGTACAGACTCCATGCTGGACGCAGACGCCTGCCTGCGCCTTCCTACCAGGTTGGGGACAGGGTCTGGCTGTCATCTCGCAACCTCCGACTTTGCGTTCCCTTTCTGAAGTTCGCACGTCGGTTTATTGGGCCTTTCCATATTCTTCACAGGATTAATCCAGTGGCTTACACATTAGACCATCCTTCTAATATGTGTATCTCAAATGTATTTCATGTCTCCTTATTAAAACCTTTGGCCTGCAACTGCTTTACCACCTAGGTGCCTCGTCCTCACACTGTACAGGTTGAGAACCATGAGGAGTATGAAGTACAGTTTATTGTTGACTGTGGGTGCATACAGTACCTGGTGCATTGCAAAGGGTACGGTTCGGAGAAACACTCTTGGGTGTCATCCTCGGACGTACATGCCCCTGTCCTCCTCCATAATTTCCATAGACGTTTTCCCTTAAAGCCCGGTGGTCCTCCAAGGGGGAGGGGTCATTGAGGAGGGGGTACTGTCAGGGCTGGGCTCAACCCTTCCTTCTCAAAGCTGGCCACTCTGCTGTCGGCTAATTGCCAGCCCCTACCTCCCACAGTGACTCACCTGTTGATGATATCCTGCTTGTCAGTCCTGCCTACTTAAGCTGTCCAGCCCAGATGATCTCTGCCTTTGCCTTGGTCAACATCACAGAGACTATCTCCTGTGTTCCTGTTAAAGACTTGCTTGGCTTACATTCCTTCTGGCTCCACATCCTGCTTGCTGTTCCCTGGATTCCTGACTTTGTTTTGTCTGACTATCCGTTCCGGTTACCAAACTTTGGTTATGTTTTGACCACGTTTGTTCTATTTACTTTTATTATTAAACAAGTGTGGTTTAACTATACTTTTGTCGCGGTGTGAATAATGCTTTCTGACAGGTAATTAGTTCCACATCCTTATTGCCCTGACAGTGAAAAACCCCCTGAACAGCTTAAGGTTAAACTGCTTCTCCTCCATTCTCATTGTATGGCCCTGTGTCCTCTTACACTACCTGAGACTGAATAGTTTTATTCCTTTGCTGAGATCACTATTGAGGCACCCGGACATCAGGCTGGAGGGCAGCAGGCACCCGGACATCAGGCTGGAGGGCAGCAGGCATCCGGACATCAGGCTGGAGGGCAGCAGGCACCCGGACATCAGGCTGGAGGGCAGCAGGCACCCGGACATCAGGCTGGAGGGCAACAGGCACCCGGACATCAGGCTGGAGGGCAGCAGGCACCCGGACATCAGGCTGGAGGGCAGCAGGCACCCGGACATCAGGCTAGAGGGCAGCATGCACCCGGACATCAGGCTGGAGGGCAGCAGGCACCCGGACATCAGGCTGGAGGGCAGCAGGCACCCGGACATCAGGCTGGAGGGCAGCAGGCACCCGGACATCAGGCTGGAGGGCAGCAGACACCCGGACATCAGGCTGGAGGGCAGCAGGCACCCGGACATCAGGCTGGAGGGCAGCAGGCACCCGGACATCAGGCTGGTTTAACTATACTTTTGTCGCGGTGTGAATAATGCTTTCTGACAGGTAATTAGTTCCACATCCTTATTGCCCTGACAGTGAAAAACCCCCTGAACAGCTTAAGGTTAAACTGCTTCTCCTCCATTCTCATTGTATGGCCCTGTGTCCTCTTACACTACCTGAGACTGAATAGTTTTATTCCTTTGCTGAGATCACTATTGAGGTATGTGTAAATCGTGTAAATCAAATTGTGTAAATCAAGTCCCCTCTCAAGCATTTCTTCTCCAGTAAGAACAAGTCTAGTGCTTGTAGTCTTTCCTCGTAATTGATTCTCTCCAGCTCCAGCACATCCCTTCTGAGGACTGGTGACCAGAATTGGAAGGAATGCTTCAGATGTGGCCTGACCAGAGTTTTATAAAGTGGCAGGATTATAGTTTTATCTCTAGCGTATATCCCCTTTTTTATGCATGCTAATAATCTGTCAGCGTTGGTAGCCGCAGCTTGACAATGCATGCTGTTCCTCATTCTGTCTTCTACTAGGACCCCCAAAATCTTTCTCCATCCTTGATTGTCCCAGAGATTCTCCCCCTAGTGAGTAGTTTGCGTTTAGGTTTTTAGCCCCCAAATGCATTACTTTAAATTTCAACACATTAAACCTCATTTGCCATGTAGTTTCCCACCCTATTATTTTATTCAGGTCTTTCTGTAAAATTTCTATATCCTGATATAAAGTTATTGCCCTGCTTATTTTTGTGCTGTCCACAAAAACTGAGATTGAGTGATTTATCACGTTATTTATCGCAAACCCTTTGGACATGCCCCGTAACCAGTTTTCTATCCAAGAACAAAATTAAAACAAATAAGTGTAGCACTATAACATAATGGGCTGTGGGCCCGAATGATGTTTAGAAATTAGAAACAATGAATAGAAAAAATAATAAATTGTGGCATAGAAAATGTCAATATTAATGAAGAACACAAATCATATGATAAAACTGAGTGACCATATAAATAACAACACTAGTGACACTAGTGAAATTTAGATGAATGTGCGATGCCAGTCTATATACCGGTATTCTAGAGTTGTAAGGCTCTGAAACAAAAGTTCCGGTGAGAAAAACGTGTCTATCCAAGGATAAAAATCTGACTGTGATAGGACCACCACTATGTGAAGAGGAGGCTTACCGGAATGTTTGAACACACCAGAACATATGCTCTGCATGTCAAACAGGCTTGTAACGTGGTGGGTAGATGCAGGGGATATTGATTTCTCTGGGCTGGAAACTCCCTGTTCACATCCAAGTGAGGGCAGATGGAAAGTAGCCTTTCATATTTAGCGGTACTACGATATTCACAAATGTGGAATAGCAAAGGGAGAAGCAAAAAGGGACCAAATAGTGTAATTCCGTATGAAAAATTTAAAATGTATTAAAGTAAAAACACTCACATGATTGTAGATAGAAAAGCGCTTGTATCAAATCAAAAAGGCAGCAGTGGAGACCTTCCCCACGCCTTTCGTATCCAAGGACATCGTCTGGGGTGTCCCTCCACCGCTGCACTACACAAATATATAAGAGATATGACCCCCAACATGACAAATCCAGTCCACAAGTGTTTGCGGTGAATTTACTGAGTACTTCCGGTATGTAAAGATGGCGTCGCTGCGTGCATCTCAGCGTGTGTTCCAGCGTGCGTTCCATAGTGTATTATAACCAATCTGGAGATGAGCTCCAAACTCCTCCCCATTGCCAATCAGAAGGGAGAGGTGACGCAAGTGGGACGGAGCCAACACAATGCGGACCACCACTCAACGTCCAACCCAGGCACACAAGTGTGCATTTAATGACGTCACTCGCCAGACAAGTAAACAGGCGCATGCGCAGATAGAAAGGGTATCAGTCCGAAGGGTGCATTGGCAAGTAGTGTGCGTCACGAGCCTCGATGCACACCACACATTACACGTCCCGCATCCCAGGCACAAACACCAGTGCAACTGCGCATGTGCAATATGGCGTACAGCAAAAAACGGAAGAAGAAATAGCAAGAATGACATCTCGGCAATAGGGGGACACACAAATCTGACATAGATAAGAAAAAATATAAAAAATTAGATATATACTTTATGCCGAAAAGATGGAGATAGAGAGAAATGGCACATAAGTGACATTCCTCAACTCTTCCCACAAAAAATCAGATTATTAAACAATAAAGATTAAAAAAGTTGTGTTGTATTAATTCACTACCAAAAGTGAATGATTAAAGTTCATGGTTATAGTTGATCAAAGGACACAACAAGATCACCATATCCATGTTGACTACATATAAACATAAATTAAAATGTACTAATAGGCTCCAAAAAATATATATTAAAAATTTATTTTATAAAAAATTGAATAACTCCTCGTGAACTGGATATTCATGTGTGGGTATATGTACACACAACTGTAAATTATAAACAAATATATACCGCGCTGTCTCAAAAAAAAAAAAAAAAACTAAAGCAGCCAGCACAGCAGTGGATAAAGTTACAAAAATGACAAATTGGGTGAAATGTGCAACGCTTATGTGATCATATAAACCATAACAAATAATATGAGTACAAAAACGTGAATAATAAATGATGTGCTCAAAAATACTCCAAGCAGTCCTCTATTATGACATGTGATGTCTATAAACAGAGGAACTTGGACATGTGATATCCAAAAAAGAAAAAAGTCAGTGACAAGCTTCAATCATGTGTGATGATAATCCTCAACCACATGTGGATATAATATAGCGACAGTCTTTAACTTCAAATATGGATGATGTAATAACAGTTAATAGTAGGTCCACCACCAAAGACACCAGAAGCTGCTTACCAGAGGGATTGAACTCAAATAGGTGTACACCTAGTGAGTCAATCAAGCTTTGTGGTATTATATACCAAGGGGATCATATGCTCTATCCAGATATGACCTTCAGATGGACCTCCGAACAGGTGTAAGGTATGGATGGGCTCAGTAGATATAGGCAGTCAGCCCCATCATTAAAAGAAAGAGGAAGGCATAAAGCATAACTCCGTATGAAAATTTTAATACATAAAAAGCAAGGGAAATACACTCACGTGTTTAGCAGTAAAATCAAGCGCTTGTATAAAAGAAGACAGTGGTCTCAGCATATCCTCCCGACGCGTTTTGATTTAGAAAGTCATCATCTCCCCAGACTCCGTGGGACAGACCAGAGCCACGATGGATGGTGACAGCTGTCTAGGGGAATAAAGCCGTTTCTATCTGTTGATTTAAATCCAAGAACAAACTCTATGGTCCATGCCTACAGATCTCAGTTTTGACAGTACCCCCCCTAAAGGAGCGGCCTCCGGATGCTCCAACAAGGTGCATCTGTCCAAAGTTCATGGCCTCCAACCGAACAGATGAGGGCACATCAGGCCGGGTATCTGGTATATCAAACTGGACGGTGGGTACATCTGAGATGACAGTGGGCACATCCGAGCAGACGGCTGGTATGTCAGAGTCATTGAGCTGGGCAGCGGACAGGAACAACTTGAGCTGGGCAGCAGACAGGAACAACTTGAGCTGGGCAGCAGACAGGAACAACTTGAGCTGGGCAGCAGACAGGAACAAGCCGAGCTGGGCAGCAGACAGGAACAAGCCGAGCTGGGCAGCAGACAGGAACAAGCCGAGCTGGGCAGCAGGCTCCCGGACATCAGGCTGGAGGGCAGCAGGCACCCGGACATCAGGCTGGAGGGCAGCAGGCACCCGGACATCAGGCTGGAGGGCAGCAGGCACCCGGACATCAGGCTGGAGGGCAGCAGGCATCCGGACATCAGGCTGGAGGGCAGCAGGCACCCGGACATCAGGCTGGAGGGCAGCAGGCACCCGGACATCAGGCTGGAGGGCAACAGGCACCCGGACATCAGGCTGGAGGGCAGCAGGCACCCGGACATCAGGCTGGAGGGCAGCAGGCACCCGGACATCAGGCTAGAGGGCAGCATGCACCCGGACATCAGGCTGGAGGGCAGCAGGCACCCGGACATCAGGCTGGAGGGCAGCAGGCACCCGGACATCAGGCTGGAGGGCAGCAGGCACCCGGACATCAGGCTGGAGGGCAGCAGACACCCGGACATCAGGCTGGAGGGCAGCAGGCACCCGGACATCAGGCTGGAGGGCAGCAGGCACCCGGACATCAGGCTGGAGGGCAGCAGGCACCCGGACATCAGGCTGGAGGGCAGCAGACACCCGGACATCAGGCTGGAGGGCAGCAGACACCCGGACATCAGGCTGGAGGGCAGACACCCGGACATCAGGCTGGAGGGCAGGCATCGGGACATCAGGTAGAAATGCAGAAACCAAGACATCAGGCTGAAAAGCAAGCTTCGGGACATCAGGCTGGGAGGCAGGCATGAAGACATCAGACTGGGGAGCGGGCACTGGAACTTTAGACTGGGCAGCAGACACAGGCGCTGGCACATCGGGCAGAACAGCAGGTGCTGGCATACCAGGCTGAACAATGGGTACATCGGACTGGACAGTAGTCACTGAAGCGTCAGACTGGAACATGGGCACTGAGATGTCAGGCTGAGCAGCAGGCACTGGGACCTCAAACTGGACAGCGGGCACAGGCATTGGCACAACAGGTTGAGTAGAAGACACTGGTGCATCAGGCTCGGTAGCAGGCACTGAACTGTCAGGCTGGGTAGCAGGCAGAGGTTTGATAGAATCGGGTGGGTTAGTTGGTGTGGAAGCAAGTTGGGTTACTGGCAGGATCGTGTGGGTAGGAAAGAATTTTTGTTTCTTTTTTGGTTTAGCCCGTGCAGTCTTGTATGTAGGTGCAGGGCTGAAAGAAAAGAACGTAGCTGGATTGAAGGAAGACCAAGCAACTGTAGCTAGAGAGGGGTTTTGTGGGACTGTTACAGGTGGAGGAGGAGAGACTGGTGGATTGAAGGCGGGATAGGTGCTACACTTGGAGACTGGGTAGAAGTATTTGGTAGGGGGTTGAGTAAACTGGGCTGTAGCTGAGGTTGCCATAGGCGACGGGGAGATACATTTTTGGGAAGACAGATGATTAATGGCAGGGCTGGAATATTGTGGCTTAGCTAAAGACAGGAGATCTGACCATGCCTGCAGCACAGGTTGAACAAACGCTGATTCACACACAGCCTGACTAATCAAGGATTGCACCGACTGGATGCAATTAGACAACACTTGCTGGGAACGAGAGGAATAATGTTCCATAAAATAGGCTGGATCATCCTCTAACAACCAAACCAGGGATTCAACTTGGCCATAATTGAAGGGGGGCGAAAAATCATCACTTCCCTCGGGAATACATGACAGGGCTGGTTTTGCACATAACTGGATCAGGGGCTGAACATCCTCAAAAGACATATAACCCTGATCCACTAGGGAATGAGCTGATCGGATAGTTTCCATCAGCTGGTCACTAGTCCACCCTTTTAAAATCTGGCGACAATATTCACCATCCTCTTCTGCTTGCAGAGAATAATAAATGATTTCATCGAAATCCATATTAGCAGACCCAATACACCAGGATGGTTTCCTCAATGCAGCCATGTCTGGTCAGGGATGGCCTTGGTATACTGTCAGAGAATCTAATTGACCAGACTGTGTGGACTGCACAGAGGAGACCAGAAACACATGTAAGTGAAATAATGGTGTTTATTAACAAATGATAAGTAAAAGGAATATAAACAGTGCAAAACCAACACAACAAACCCACTACAAACAACAATATATACACCAGAAGCTGCTTACCAGAGGGATTGAACTCAAATAGGTGTACACCTAGTGAGTCAATCAAGCTTTGTGGTATTATATACCAAGGGGATCAGATGCTCTATCCAGATATGACCTCCAGATGGACCTCCGAACAGGTGTAAGGTATGGATGGACTCAGTAGATATAGGCAGTCAGCCCCATCATTAAAAGAAAGAGGAAGGCATAAAGCATAACTCCGTATGAAAATTTTAATACATAAAAAGCAAGGGAAATACACTCACGTGTTTAGCAGTAAAATCAAGCGCTTGTATAAAAGAAGACAGTGATCTCAGCATATCCTCCCGACGCGTTTTGACTTAGAAAGTCATCATCTCCCCAGACTCCGTGGGAAAGACCAGAGCCACGATGGATGGTGACAGCTGTCTAGGGGAATAAAGCCGTTTCTGTCTGTTGATTTAAATCCAAGAACAAACTCTATGGTCCATGCCTACAGATCTCAGTTTGTAGATTAAGCATTTATGTGGAACTGTATTGAATGTTTTTGCAAATTCCAGATACACCACATTCACAGACACACGTCTATCTAGATGGCAGCTCATTTCCTCAAAGAATGTTAACAGATTGGTCTGGCAGGAACGACCTATTGTAAAACCATGGTGATTACTACTAATGATACTGTTTTCATCAGCAAATTATTGGATATATTCACTTATTATCCCCTCCAATAATTTACCTACTACTGATATTAGGCTGACTGGTCTGTAGTTTCCAGGAATATGTCTCTGCCATTTTTTGAATACTGGTACCACATTGGCATTTCTCCAATCAGCTGGTACAATTCCTGTCTGTATGCTGTCCCCAAAGATTAGGAATAATAGTCTAGCTATAACCTGACTGAGCTTTTTGAGGACTATCTGGTGTAAGCCATCTGGTCCTGGAGATTTATTTGTGATAGGCCCCTTTCACACATGGACTGTTCGTCTGTTTTTCAACCATCCTTTGAAGATTGAAAAACGGATGACAACGGATGATCATTCATTTGCATCCGTTTTCATTCACTTCCGTCAACATCCATTTTTTTTAATGGAAGAAAGCATTATTTTTCATCCGCCAAAAAAACTTAATGGACAGAAAACGGATGTTAGGGAATGACATCCGCTTACATGCGATCCGCTGACATCTGTTTTTAACCCTTTTTTCCCCTCACTGTATATTAGCTGGTTGCTAAAGAGGGGGCCGGGAAGCCCCCTCCGCCATGTCATTAACAACTCATTAGCTGTCAGCTGTCGGCAAAAAAAATTGCAAAAAAAAGGCATGGGGTCTACCCTATCATGTACCAGGTGCTGGAGGCCAATGGAGAGAGGGCTTCCTTTGCAGCTAAGTTCCAGACTCCCCTGAAGGTGATACAGGAAGAAACAGTCAGGCACAAATTAGCGCAGGTCACCTGTGAAGTTGCTTGCAGAAAGTTCAATAATGCTGCTCTTGTGATGAACAGAGTCTGCAGGCAGGTGGCACCTGTGCGGTAAGACAGTTATGTAAAGTCACTGAGATAATAGAGTAGTTATCAGAGAATCTAATTGACCAGACTGTGTGGACTGCACAGAGGAGACCAGAAACACATGTAAGTGAAATAATGGTGTTTATTAACAAGTGATAAGTAAAAGGAATATAAACAGTGCAAAACCAACACAACAAACCCACTACAAACAACAATATATACAAGTAAATGGAGATACCGTAATCGTAAACAAAGCCAGGCCAAGGTCATACACAGGAGGTCAGCAGATGGGTAAGGACGGGAAACCAGCAGGAAGGGGAGAGGATGGATGGTAAGCTGCAGGGTAGGGATCCAAGGGAATCAGGAGGGACACGAGCAGGATGAGCCTGGGATAGAGATCGGATCGGATCAGAGCGGAGCAGGACAGAGCAGGTTCACAAACAGGATACAGGCAGCAAGGTCAAGGCACAGGGAGAAAGATACCAAGGCAAGCCTATGAGGGCTTGCCGGGTATTTATAAGGCTGTGGTAATTGACCTCATGTCACAGCTGAGCGCAGTGTGTGCTGTTTGCTCCACACTGCCAGAGTGCACCCGCTGGTTGACACCGGTACTACGGCCCAAGGATGCAACAGTGCCACCAGCAGGAAAGACCTCTTACTGCAGGTCCTAGGTGTTGGAAGACACCTGCTGATGGACACTGGTACTGCGATCCAAGAGACCGATAGCGCCACCAACGAGTAAACCCTCTCATGACAGTAGTCAACACAGGCCGAGATCAAAACCAGGTTTAAAGCAGAGCAGACAAAGTCAGGTGGAAGCCGGGTCAAACACGAGAAGCAGGCAGAGGGTATCCATGAGACGAGCCGGGGTCAGGAACTGGAGATAGGCAGGCAGGTCAGGAACAAGCCGGGTCAGAATCTAGGGAACACAGGAGCAAGGAATCACAGGAACACAGGTAACAAGCGGAGATCAGTCAGCAACTTTAAGGACTGATACACTTCCTTATAAAGGCCCATGTGATGTGCTGCTAGGGAGGCCGGGTCCTAGAGCCCTTCTCCTGTTGATGGTGCCCTGACAGATGCTGGGTCCTAAAGACCTTCTCCTGCTGTCCGGGTCTTGACAGTGCCTCCCCCCGATGGGCAGCTTCCAGATGCCCATTTGGGCAATTTTCTCTTGGTATTTGGCCCGAAACTCTCGGAGGAATCTGGGGGCATGTGCATTGGCTTCGGGTTCCCAGGAGCTTTCTTCGGGTGGATATCCTTTCCACTTGATTAAGTATTGGATCTGCCTACCTCGTTTTCTGCAATCTAGAACAGATTCCACCTCATATTCTGTTTCCCCTTCAACAGTTACTGATAGCAACCCCCCCTCCCTCCTTTTCCCTTTCCTCCCCTTCCCTCTCCTCCCCTTCCCTCTCCTCCCCTTCCTCCCCCCTTCCCCTCCCCCCTTCCCCTCCCCCTTCCCCCTTTCCTCCCCCCCCCCTCCCCCTCCCTTTCTCCTTTTCCTTCTTTTCCAACCACCTTTTCAATTTCTTTCTTTTGCACACTGGGTTCTAAACTTAGAGCTATCTCATGGGTACCCCTTTACTCTACCACGCTCTGCCTGTTTTGTGGTTTAGTGATCCACACTAAAATCATTTATTTAAACATTTTACCCACCAGAGGCTGTTCTGTTACCCCTGTGTTCGTCGCAGGGGGAATTGTTTGGGGCCCCACATGCCCACAGAGAATACCTGAACGGGTGAGCCTGTCCTTTTTATATTCAACCTGTACTTTATTGTTTATTGTATTATCCAATGATTGCGCTGTAATTACCACACAAAAAAAACCTCTATGCATCTGTTAATTGTTGTATATTCATTACCTGTCTCCTATGCTACATTATAGACTTTACTCTCCTGAGGAAGCGGTGAATACCGCGAAACCGGTCGAGAATCCAAGTCACTTTTGCAATCTCTGTTATCACTGGATGCAATTTATGTGGTTGTATACATTACTTTGTCCTGTATTACAACTGTATATGCTATTATTATTGTAATATTTAGATATATATATCTTCTTTTAAAAATGGTTTTCTATTAAAAATACAGTTTTTATCCTACTATTTTCCTCCATTCCTTTGTACTAATATCCAACTATCTTCAGTACCGTAATAGTCCCTTGTGTTTTTTCCTGTGAGTGGGGGGTGGGGACAATTGCCGACAGAAGCAGCGAACTGCGGCTCTCCCCACTTCCTGCCTCCTTTTGCTAGTAGATTTTTGGGATGATGGTACTTTATATTCGGTAACCTAACTCTTTGACCATAGGCGCTTTCCCCCAACAGTTACTGATGGTGGAGGTGGTTCCACTCTACCTGGAAAAGACTTCGGAATGGTTAGCTTGAGGAGAGAGGCGTGAAAGACTGTGTGAATTTTGTATGAACCAGGTAGAGATAACTCGAAGGCTACTGGGTTTATTTAACGCTTAATTGAAAAAGGGTCAATATATCTCGGCCCCAAATTCTTCGAAGGGCATGGTAACTTCAGGTTGGCTGTTGATAGATATACTTCATCACCGACTTTAAGGGAGAGATTCCCTCTTCGTTTTCTGTCAAAAAACCTCTTATAGTTGGACTGAGCCTTTTGTATACATTCTTGGAGGGGTTGGTTCTATGAAGGCAAGTCTGTCCTGTACAGCAGGCACTGGCTATTCGAGTATAGTCTCTGGTATAGCGGAAGGGTGGAATCCATAGTTGGCCCATAATGGAGACTGGTTGGTAGCAGAGTGTAGCGAGTTGTTATAGGTGAACTCCGCCAGTGGAAGCAGGGAAGCCCAGTTGTCTTGGGAAAAGGCTGAGAAACAACGTAGGTACTGCTCCAACGTTTTATTTGTACACTCGGTTTACCTGTTACTCTGGGGGTGGTAGGCAGAAGAAAGGCAGAGTTCCACAATCAGGGCTTTACAAAGAGCCCTCCATAATCTGGAGGTAAACTGTACCCCTTGATCCGAGACAATGTTGTTGGGCAGACCATGGAGCCTCACGATCTCTCTGATGAACATGTGAGCTGTCTCTGTAGCTGAAGGTGTGCCTACTATGGGCAAGAAATGGGCCATCTTTGACAGGCGATCCACCACCACCAGGATGGTAGTGAATCCTTCAGAGGGTGGAAGATCAATGATAAAGTCCATGGAGATTAACTCCCATGGATGGTTAGGGACATTTAAGGATCTCAATAATCTCCAGGGCTTAGACTTGTCACCTTTGCTGCAAAGGCACACCATGCAGGTTTTAACATAGGCTCTGCAGTCTCAATCAAGGTCGGGCCACCAGTAGGATGAGCTGGATGAGCTCACTAGTTTTACGGGCTCCAAAGTGGCCAGCTAATTGGTGGTCATGGAATGTTTTGAGAACTGGAAGCCTTGCCTCCTGGGGTATGAAGACCTTATCGTGATGCCAGAGTAATCCGTCCTGTCTCCTTAGAGAAGCATGCTCTGTTTCAAGGCAAGGTGCAGAGGCCTGTTCAATAGTCAATCTCAAGCTAGGCAGAATAAACAAAAAGTTCTGGGCAAAGAGAATGGTGCTCGGGGAGCAGGTTCAGCAGATTCAGGGAACATTCGGGATAGGGCGTCTGCCTTCCCATTCTTAGATCCAGGTCTATATGTCAAATGGAAGTTGAATCTTAAAAAAAATAAGGCCCATCTGGCCTTAGGTGCTTAGTGGATCTCAAATATCGTAAGTTCTTATGGTCAGTAAAGATCATGACTTGGTAAGTAGCGCCCTCCAACAGATACCTCCACTCCCAAATGCTACTTTAATTGCCAGGAGTTCTCTGTCCCCTACATCATAATTCTTTTTGGCTTGGCTTAATTTTTTGGAGCAGAAGGCTACTGGGTGCAACAAGGCCTTTGGGCCCAGATGCTGGGAGAGCACAGCTCCTGTAGCTATTTCGGAAGCATCAACTTCAACAACGTAAGGAAGTGCTGGGTCCGAGTGTTGCAATACTGGAGCGGAGGTAAACAAGATCTTCAGACGTTCAAAGGCTGCCTGGGCTTCCTGGTTCCAGGGGAAAGGGGTATGAAGGCGAGTAAGCTGAGTTATTGGGGAGATAATGGTCAAGAAGCCTTTGATAAACCTCCAGTAGAAGTTGGTGAAACCAACAAATCTTTGCACTCCCTTTCTATCAGAGGGTGCAGGCCATTCAACGATTGCTGAGACCTTTTGGGGGTCCATTGAAATCCCCTCAGTGGGGATTATGAGCCCTAAGAACTAGATGGACTGCTTCTCGAATTCACACTTTTCTGCTTTAGCATACAAGTTATGACTTCGCAGGGTGTTTAGTACTTTCTTGACATGGTCCCAGTGGAGTTCAAGTGAGGCTGAGAGTATCAAAATGTCATCCAGATATCGTTCATGAGGTGTTGGAACATTCAGGGACATTACATAGCCCAAAGGGCATCACGAGGTACTCAAAATGACCGAAGCGGGTTTGAAAAGCCGTCTTCCATTCGTCCCCCTCTCTAATGTGGACCAGGTTGTAGGTCCCTCTCAAGTCCAGCTTAGTGAACACTCTGGCTGCTCAAAACCTCTGGAACCACTCTGGAATGAGGGGAAGAGGGTACTTGTTCTTGGCAGTGATCTTGTTAAGCTCCCTGTAGTCAATACATGACCGGAGTGAGTGGTCCTTCTTCTCAACGAAGAAAATGCCTGCTCCTGTGGGTGAGGAGGAGGGACAAATGAAAGCCTTGGCCAGGTTCTCATCAATATATTGCCTGAGAGCTTTCAACGCAACCTCGGATAATGGGAAGATGTGCCCAAAAGGAATCTCTGCACCAGAAAGCAACTCGATGGAGCAGTCGTAGGGCCGGTGCGGAGGCAGAGTATCAGCTGTCTTCTTGTCGAAGACATCAAGGAAGTCGCGGTAAGCTGAGGGAACGAGCTGACTGGTATCTGTTGAAGATTGAATGGTTAGACTTGTATGGAATGCCACAGTGTTGGCGACAGTAGCTGGAGGAAAAGGTGACCTCCTCTTTGGACCAGTTGATTGATGGGTTGTGGGCCTGCTGTCAAGGTATCCCCAGGATGACTGGTAAAACCATATATCTGATAATATCAAAGCGGAGAAATTCCTGATGACCAGTGTCTGAGGTTGCAAAGATGGGGACCTGGGCCCTGAGCTTGGTGGAGTGCCATCAGCGATGTGTATTTTTCATGCGAGTGATCACTAAAAAAGAAAAACTGTATCTATGTCTGAGCTTTAGCCAAATACCCATGATATATACGGTCCCCAAAATTCATAAAGACCCTATAAATCCGCCAGCTAGACCCATAGTTAACGGAATAGATTTTGTTACAGCCCGCATAGTACAGTATCTTGATCACTTCTTGTAGACCAGTGTAATAACCACAAAGGCATATCTCAAAGACACTTCAAGCTTTTTGCAGAAGATCAGGAGTGTAACTATCCCTAAAGATACAGAAATGCTCTTGGTGACCACCGACGTAGCGTCGTTGTATACAATAATACAACATGACGATGCGCTATTGGTCCTTAATTGGGCCTTTAGCAAAAGAGACAATATTCCTTTTATTCAGAAAAAATTCATGAGAATGGTCTTAGACTACTGCTTAACACACAACTATTTTTGGTACGTCGGCAACTTTTACAGTCAAAAGACTGGGGTTGCAATGGGCGCAAAGTTTGCGCCTAGTCTCGCAAATTTATTTATGAGTCAGTGGGATGATAAGTGGGTGTACCAATATAGGTGAAAAGAATAGTTTTTTTTTTACCAACGATACATCAATGACGTGTCTCAAAGAAAATAGCGTGTCTCTACATTTTAGGGAAAAGCACAATAGAAACCCAATGGGCCTTAAATTCTGGGGTATTGATAAATTACATCCCAGATGGAGGGGGGCTAATATGGTACGAGAAATATCCAAGCGAGAATCACAATGGATTTTTTTAACCAATACTCTTAGTCCCAATGGATTAAATATAGATATTAAAGAGAGATTAAATATAAACAAAAAAAGAGCGTCAATTTTGAAAAAACGCATTAGTTATTACTTTTTGCTATAATAAATATCCCCAAAAAATATATATAAAAAACGTTTTTCCTCAGTTCAGGCCGATACGTATTCTTCTACATACTTTTGGTAAAAAAAAATCACAATAAGCGTATATTGATTTGTTTGCACAAAAGTTATAGCATCTACAAAATAGGGGATAGTTTTATGGCATTTTTTTAAATATTTTTTTTCCTAAAAATGGTGGCTATCAGCGATTTTTATCATGACTGCGACATTATGGTGGACACGTCGGACAATTTTGACACATTTTTGGGACCATTGACATTAATACAGCGATCAGTGCGATTAAAAATGCATTGATTACTGTAAAAATGTCACTGGCAGTGAAGGAGTTAACACTAGGGGGCAGGGAAGGGGTTAATGTGTGTCCTAGAGAGTGTTCTAATTGATGAGAGATGGGCTGTGCAGGGTAACTAACAGATCGCCTGTTCATACTCTCTATGAACAGAGGATCTGTCACTTCTACCCTCAGAGAACCGGAAACTGTGTGTTTACACACACAGATCCCGGTTCTTCGTGTGCCCCAAACGATCGCGGGAGCCGGCAGTGATGGAGACCGCCAGGCACTCGCATTGGCTCAGGGGGGAGCGGGGGGCGCGCGCACCTCTGGTGGCGTGCACACGCCCCCTAGTGGCCACAGGGTGAAGCGACGTTACATAACGTCGTTTCATCCAGCCGTGCCAATCTGCCACAGTGCAACTGTGGCGGCTGGTCGGTATGCGGTTAAGAGAGCTCTTTTTTCGTTTGATTTCGTGACTGAAGTATATGAGATATCATATTGGTGAATGTTTTCATTCATAAGAAGCGCTGCTTTGTTTTTATAAATTGTAAAGTTGAACCTTGAAATAAAGGACATCAACGCCAGCTGCATACGTCTCACACATGGTTTACTCAAGAATATACACTGTACAGCGGACCATCCTTCTGAGTCAGGAGTGGCCCCGTTTACAAATGATTTCAGATATTTATAGAGAAGGGTTATACAGTAATCTTATGGCGGGCACAAGCCCAAAGTTACACATCACAAGTACGTATTTCAATAAGTATTTCACTCAATATTTCAACACAGTTCTTGGCCAGTGTTCTGAGTTTTCTGGGTTACTTTGACCTGGCTAATTTCAACTGTCAAGTTATTTTGACAGAAAGAAAGAATAATTATTTGGAAGAAGTTAAGTTGACTTTTGGACAGGGACTTTCTATGTCAACATCTTTCCTATCACATCTTTTCCGAGAATCATTGGCAGAACATTTAGATGTCAACTTGGTCAACCCAGCCACATGTGTTGCAATACCAAAAGAATTCATAAACAGAAAAACAAGTTAAGTGCAAAAATACAATTTCATATTGAAGAGGAACTCTGTATAAGTAAAAGATATGGTTCCTATATTTCCTATATCTTCACAGCCCCTCCTGTGTTCAGAATTCTTTCGGTATCCCTTTTAAGCTTCTTCTGTATCTTTAGGTTGATCTTCAGGTATACGGATCACCATCTCATGAGCAGTTCTGACTCGAGACCTTAAGGGCTCAGAAGAACCAATATTAGTACCAGCACGTGTGATTTTCAAACAACATTTGTATAACATGTACACCTAATTCCTACAATGTATAAAATACCATGTAAAATTCCAGAAAACCATCCTGCAATACCAGAAAACCAGTTGAGAGGATTGAGCCAGAAAAGCCAGCTTTCCCAGTTACCTTCAACCCAAGTAGTTTCGGTATATTCTTTGTGAAATTTATCCTTCATTTGTTGTACCTTTTCTACATGCGAAATGATGGCATCTTCAGTCTTAGTATAATTTCCGATGTAGTTACAACAAGTAGTTCCCACTATGGCGCATATTCCTCCTTGACTGGCCGTGAGATAATCCAGCATCAGCCGGTGCTGCAAAACCTCCTTTTTGATCATTTTCAATTCTATAGCAAGGGCTATAAAGTTTCTATCATACAGGGCAGTAATGTTATCCATCAGGTCTGCCAAATCAATGATGAAACTGAAAGCCTTTTTAATACAACATCTATTTACCCAAGGAATAGAAAACAATGGTTTAATCTCTCTGTCATGTGATTCAACATTTGTAAAATTACTGCAACTTTAAGAAGCAGCTGGACTGCTGCCAATAATTTAGCAATTTATTCTTTATGTTGTATAGGGGTTCCTGCTGCTGTCAGATAACCCCTCTCTTGCCAGAGTTGTGTAAAACTATGCCCTATGCTTATAGCAAGGCTGAGTCACTATAAATATTTACAATAGCCCCTTTTGCTTGGGGTTAATAAATTGCTGGCATAAGGAGCAAATCTAAAGTTTCCCTTTACTTCAAGTATGTTTTACTCCCATTCCTTCACTGGTTATAACTATAGTTACTCTTACATGTATTACTATACCTCTGTCTAGTAGATAGTCAGGGGAGTTATGGTGATAAAATAAAAGAACATTTATGACACTGACCTCCCATTCTTGCCTATAGAGGTTCAGTGACTTTGGCAGTAATTACATCATTACTTACCCCGACCAAAATTACCTGCTGTTTCGAAGTGGTAACATTGGCATCACGTATATTTAACAAACTCTTTGAATCGCCTTTATCTATTAAACACAGAATAGACAAACCATTAACTGACACATCAATCATTGGTTCTGAATTTTTATCCCAAATTCAAGACAGCAAGTTCAGGGAAGTAATGAAATTTTCATTAATCAAATCACCATACTCCACTATCTGCTGAACTTGAGCCCCCACTATTGGGACATTTGTAACATACATCTTCGTTCTACTAGACTTAGTTCATCTTTACCTTCTAATTTGAACAGCTAAGACCTATAATTGTAGAATATTGAGGAAAAACTGTCTACAATATCCCACTAATCCAAGGATTGCTCTCAACTGTTTTAGAGTTGTGGGCATTTGTTGCTTTGCAATTACCTTTTTCCTTTTTGGCTGTCAAATGTTTGATACCTTGGGAGACACAGTGGCCCAGGTATTGTACTTTTAATTTAACCCATTGTACTTTTGCAGCATCTACTCTTTGTCCTACACTAGCTAGAAAATTCATTAAATAAATAGAATCCTCAGTACAAGCCTGTTCATCAGAGGATGCTAGCAAGAGATCATCCACATATTGCACTAATATTGATCCCATGAGTGGCTGCCACTCATCTAATTTATCCTTGAGCGCCTGAGAAAAACAACTGGGGGAATCATGATATCCCATTTGCAATCTGGTTCAGGTAAGTTGTTTTTTCTCAAAGGTGAAAGCCAATAACCATTGATCATCAGGATGCACAGGATCACTAAAGAATGCTGAGGCAAGGTCAATTACAGTAAAGTGAGTTGCTGAAGGTGGTATTGTTGCAAGTATCCTCTCCTGCTTTTATAGGTTTGGGAACTGCATAAATAGGAGTATTAGCTGAACTCCTACAAGGAGTAAGAACACCCTCCTGTAGTAACTTCCCTATTACTGGTTTAATACCTTCAACTGATTCAGGAGATAAGGGGTATTGAGGTAGTCTAGGTACTGGCAATATAGGGTCTCTATTTAACCGTAGCAACTTTCATAAGGTAAGGAGTGTTTACTCCTGTTACCCATATAGAAGGGTTAATTTTTTGTTTGGCCTCTTCTGGAATTCCTCCCTCCATATCAGCTACTAATAAAGGCATGAACAACAAATCAGTTGCTTCTTCTTTTAACCTATGCGGTATGTCAATAACAGTTTTATCCGGAGATAATGCAATTGTTACCCCCATTTTAGAAAGTAGATCTCTTCCTAATAAATTACAGGGGGAATGTGGAGACGACTACAAATGAGTGTTCTGTTGAATGCTCTCCCAATATCACCGGTACAGATTGCGTAACTCTTACTGAAATTATATTATTATTTACCCCAACCAAAGAAACTCTTTCATTGGAAAGTGGTAAGTTAGGAATAAAGACATGTAAAATAACCAGTGAAGCCCCTGTGTCTATGAGACCACACAAATCAATACCGTTTACATTTATTTCAACTATTGGTTCATCAACGGAATCAACTTCAATTACAGCTAAAGCTTGATAAAATGTGTTATCTATTTTGTCACCACATCCCAGCTTATCCTAGCGCTCCCTATAGCCCTTGGCTATATGCCCACTCAATCCACACTTGTAGCAAGTGGGGAGGGCACAAGGCTGCAGGGTTTGGGAGGCTTACTCTATTTAGGATGATTTTTTGGTATCGAGACTGAATTTTAGGGTTTATGCGTTGTCCCTTATTTTGTCTCCAATTGCCACGTCTTTGCCGTGGCGCCCCATAATTAGAGATATATACTACTCCCGAAGGTGGGTAAGGGGGGGCCGCTACTGGTATACACTGAGGTGTTACCTACACTGTAGATACTGGTACCCCCTTAAATTCAGGGACTTTTTCCTTAACCTCTGGTAGTTGTATATTCATCATTTTTGTTTTCTCCTTCTTTTCTACCTTGTCTTTCCCCTTTTTTTTTGTAACACTTCGTAAGCTATTTGAGCAATCTCAACTAATTCAGGGGCAGGTTTCTTTCTCCATCCCATTGTACGAAGCTCTATTTCTTCCCTACAACATTCCATCCACCAATACATTCACCAACTCTGGTCGTTTCATATCACTTTCATCATCTGGAATCCAATCACTATGCTTCTGAATAGCATCTTTGAATCTATTCCAGTAATCCAACACATCCTCACCTTTCTTTTGCACAACATCCATTAATGCTTGCATATCTTGCAAATACATTCCATACATACACATACTTTTCTGACACTGCACAATTAATCAAGATCCACATATCATATATGTAGCTTGTTGCATTTTCTCTATTTACATCAACTTTTTATACCACTTCTTTGGACATTTCTCTAAGTTGGGCAGATCTGCAATAATTGCCCTAATTTTATTAGGTTTCCAGGGGACATATACTTTTCCTATTCTTACAGTGTAATTACCCTGGTCATCTTCTTCCCCCGTTAAAGCTACCTCTCTCAAGGGCATTTGTCCAAATGGTTCTAATTTGGATTTAAAATACTCTTTTGTCCTTAGTCTATCTTCTGGGGTACGCTGGGGCAGTAATCCCATCCATTTCACCTGTTGCCTAGTTAATACAGGTGTGGTATGATCTCTAAAACTCTCTGCTAGAGGAGTATTAGTATCAGTTTTACTTAATCTATTAAATCTTGCTAAGGCATCTGCTCTTGCTGGAGTGTACTGCCACAGTTCCCCATCTTTTTCAAATGTCATTGTATTATCTACATCATACAATGGTTGTTCTCTACGGTAATGCAGGGAATACTGTTTATTAACAAGTTTACCTATGAGTCTACGCTGTGGAGTTTCTATCATAATAGCTGGAGTGGTCTGCTGATAACTGGATGCCTCTCCTATATCCCCATTACCTGACTCCCCTCCTGTAGTCTCCACTTGCTATACCATAGGTGCAGATGCTCCTAATAATTCCCTTCTTATTGAGTCATAAGGGGAAACCCAAGCATTGGGTATTTTATCCTTATTTTCTACATGTAAAGCAGCTTTCTCTGAGCACATTTTATAGGGGGGGTGGTTTATATCTTTCCTAGATAATTCTTCCCAGGCTGCTAAACATTCAATCCCCCCACAATCAGACCTTTTAAAAAGCAAATTAAACAATGCATCAATTTCAGGTGTATCAAGGGACCCCTCTGGCGGCCATTTAGATGGGTCCTCTTTATACTCCTTTTTTGTTAGTTTACACCATTTTACCATTTTACATAATGTTTCAGGGCATCTGGGTCTCCACTCACCATCATTTTGATGATAGGAGCACTTGTTTGCAATTTAACAATACTTAGCCCTGTTGCTTTTGCTATTTTCAATAACTTTTTTTTTCTTTTTTGTTAACCCAAATGTATTCATGCCAGGTAAAACATTTTTTTTTCCATATTTATCACAATTTCTCATTAGTCTCTTTAGAAATGACAATAATTTGGAACTCCAGGACTGAGAGCTCCACCGTTTAACATTATGGCTGTGTACCAGCAGCCCAGTACATAAGTTGAGATATCTCGCTCGTTCTACTCTCAGAAGGACGTCTCCTTTCTGAGTGGCAATAGGCCAGTCCCTATCTAGACTCCCTATCCCAGAGAACACACAGCAGGTCATTCACCCATTTGTGGATATCCGCTGAAGGCAATACCAATCTGCCTTAGGACCACAAACGTTCAAAAAACATCATTCACCCATTTGTGGATATCCGCTGAAGACAATACCAATCTGCCTTAGGACCACAAACGTTTATACAAAAAAAATTCAACACCACCACCAACTTCTACTCACTATTCAGAAATTGTGGTACCTGCACTTATACATCCCTTCATAAAATATATATATATATTGTCATTTCTGGAGACAAGGAGAAAAAGGCAAGCGCTTAAAATGATCATTACTTAGCATGCTTTAAATTATAATAGGTACCTTTAACATTCTTTAGCAACCATACAGAGACAAGTATGCAGGCAAAATCAAAATAGGAAACGTGTTACCCTCTGTGGCTGCACTCCCCCAACCGACCCCTCCACACCGCAGAGAAAAGACAGTATATATCATGAGAAAATAAAAGTTTTCTCACCTGAGGCCTCATTGCTGCTGTCTGTCCTGGAGAGGATGGGGAGCCGGTGGTGGAGATGCAAACAAGAAGAAACGTCCAGGGGTCACCAAATGTAAAGTTGAACCTTGAAATAAAGGACATCAACGCCAGCTGCATACGTCTCACACATGGTTTACTCAAGAATATACACTGTACAGCGGACCATCCTTCTGAGTCAGGAGTGGCCCCGTTTACAAATGATTTCAGATATTTATAGAGAAGGGTTATACAGTAATCTTATGGCGGGCACAAGCCAAAAGTTACACATCACAAGTACGTATTTCAATAAGTATTTCACTCAATATTTCAACACAGTTCTTGGCCAGTGTTCTGAGTTTTCTGGGTTACTTTGACCTGGCTGATTTCAACTGTCAAGTTATTTTGACAGAAAGAAAGAATAATTATTTGGAAGAAGTTAAGTTGACTTTTGGACAGGGACTTTCTACGTCAACATCTTTCCTATCACATCTTTTCCGAGAATCATTGGCAGAACATTTAGATGTCAACTTGGTCAACCCAGCCACATGTGTTGCAATACCAAAAGAATTCATAAACAGAAAAACAAGTTAAGTGCAAAAATACAATTTCATATTGAAGAGGAACTCTGTATAAGTAAAAGATATGGTTCCTATATTTCCTATATCTTCACAAAATTGAGCACATTTTGGTATTGATTAGGAATTTTATAATAGCGGCTGTTACTGCAAACAATATATTTCTATTGCGCGCTGGGTTCAGGATTACTTAGTATTTCTGATATTTATTTGAGGTGTATTTCCAGTCTTTTTTTCTTGAAAAGGAGAGGAATATGTAAGTCTTTTGCAAGGTTAATCTTTAATAAGCAGCTCCTGAGTCAACGATTGCCTTCTAATTTGACCTCCTTTCCAGCCACCTGCAAAGAGATAGTAAAAATTATGTGAGTAGACACAGTCCCGGATAGCTGGAGGTATGAGGGATATAGGTGCCTGGACCTACATGGCCGAATGGGACAGTTACGTAGGAAGTGGCCTGCAGCTTCACAATAGATGCATAGGTTGTTTAGGTGCCTACGTTCCCTTTCTTCCCGGGCTCAAAGAGGGTCGGAGTAGACCTATCTGAATAGGCTCTACATCGGATGTATTGGAGGTTGGAGGAATGGAGCCAGGTACTGCTGGGGCTTTGGGTAATACCCAAGTTGGCCTAAAGTTCTGGGATCGCTCGGAGCGCTGCTCCTGCAGGCACCTGTCCAACTGAATAGAAACTTGAATGAGGGCCTCAAGTGTAGCGGGAGCCTCAGACCTGGCTAGCTCATCCTTGAGGGTTTCACACAGGCCTAGGCAGAATTGGAATCCTAGGGCCACATCATTCCAACCTGTACCAGCTGCCCACCTATGGAACTCTCCGACGTAGTCATCTGCCTTGCACAAGGGAATGAAGTGCTGGTCGGCAGTGGCGGTTTTCTGCGGGTCATCATATATAACACCGCCATGGCTTCAAAGAACATGGTGACTGAGTTTACCACCTCATCCCTCTTTTCAAGCAGGTTATGAGCCCAGGATTATGGTTCATCAGATAGGAGGGAGATGATGAACCCCACTCGGACGTTCTCAAGTGCGAAAGTCCATGAACAGAGAGAGGAAGACCAACTTGTTTAGGAGAGAGGCCGTGCCACGTCCAATAGTACATAAACACAAAGAAAAGGGTTCCCCTAGGTGGACTTTTCCGGCACTTGCATAATGGGAAAAAAAAATTAGAAATAGAAGCTATAATACATCATAAAAAGGTGTATGTTTATTCAATTAGGAAAATACAAATATTAAAAACAAAGTGGATATCATTGGTAACAAAGCAGTACTAATAGGTAAATACATGAAACAGTCAAGCAATAAGCAATGGTGAAAAGAAACCTCTTTTCAAGCCCGACGCGTTTCGGGGTGTTTAATGTTTCTAGGGTCCTTCTTCAGGGGCATGATCGAAAAGAGGGGTTCATCTAAATATATTGAAAAAAATATATAAATAAGACTGAAAAAGTGTAAACAAGGGTCAAATAGTACACAGGTTGTCAATAGATATCCAATAGGGGGTTTAAATGATCCATAGATCACCTACCTGGGAAAGTTCCATTAACTGCTTGTGGGAAGAAGTTTAAAACACAAAGCCACTGAGAGAGAGCAGGGTGTCGGTGGGCAATTTAAGATGTAATAGGTATAAGTGCTAATATTAGATGGTATAGGCTGCAGGAAGGTAAGCAGTAATCTCCATATAGGAGTATGACACTATGCCCATCCCGCCCGACCCGGGCATGCGCAAGCCAGAGCGGTAAGCTGAGGTCAAAGGAAGACGCCCCTAAAAAATGAAAAGATTAAGGTACCTTAGCAGGAATACAATATATGTAAAGACTAAATGCAAAAATGACAGACCAAAAAGGTGTACAAAAATTATGTATCTATATTTTATATTAAAGTGGTAGCTGTCGAGTATACGCATATAAATAACACAATAGTAGAGGCAGAGTAACAGAAGAGGCACTGAAAATAAATTGCAAGAATCATATACCTTATAGAAAGCAGAGGTAATAAGAGTATATATATATATATATAATAATTGTTGGAGCAAATTAGTGCATATTGGGAAAAATGCCTGATTGGAGATATATAATGGGGAAGTATATGTCCGAATGAATACATACATCATAAAAGATTTTATAGTTAAAGGACTGAAATACTTTGGGCAGGAATGGCATCAAGATATAAAGTCCATATATCAAGAACAAATGTGAAACTGAAAAAGCTGTGTGTATAAATTCCCCTTAGCCTGCAGGAAATGGAATATGACCATAGCAGGATAGGAAGTAGTAAAGAGACAAAAGACAATGCATTCATGTAGCCCGAGAAGAATGAGTACTAGAAGGGGAAGTATAATGCATTTATAGTAATGATCTTTAAGGAGGAGAGGGATGAACAAAAGAGTAAATAAACATACCTATGAGGGTGAGAGTGTAGACACGGCCAGCCACGCAAACCTGCATCCGGCATATAGAGCGCTGTAGCAGGGAGTGAGTGGGGCCGGTTTAAATATATGACAGGCTCCAATCAGCTGGCGTCAATAAGACGCACAGCTGTGTAATGGAGGCCGTCAGCTGGGACGCCTAATAAAACCTCCCGAGGTGAAGGTGCGCGGCGCCGCCCCTACCGCGCATGCGCGAAAGCGCAATGACGTTGGAGCGACGTCGCGCACACACCCGCCCCACCGACACGGAAGTGCCCTTCCAGCGAACTGGGCATGCTCGCCGGAGTGGCAACATGGAGGCGGTGGGCGTGAGGTGAAGCCACGCCCAGCAACCTCCCTAAACACCGCCCCAAAGATGCAGATCTGGGGCGGTTTTCCATGCCGGGCCACCGCTCTGGCCGCACACGCCTCGGGGGGGCGGGGGGTGGGAAAATTGGCCATAAAAAGAAAAACATATGGAAATATATACATCCTAGGTAAGATGGAAAAAATGCAACCAAAAAAGGAATGTGGGAAAATAAAAAGTAATAATTTAGAGATTCAGGACAAACTAAGACGGTAATAAATTAAAGAATGAGTATATGGAATTTAAACATAAACCCTGCTGGATCGCAGTGGCTTTAATGGAAATATATGGAGAGAAGACTGGGACATGTAGCAAAACGGTAAAATGTTGAACAAGGGGGGGTAAACAAAATCGAATGTTAGACAATATAATAATATAGTAAACAAAAACGGATAGTATGATCTCTTAATACAGGACATTATAATAGGTAGAAACACCAAAAATAAACATCCAATGAGGAATCTGGCATAGGGTAACAAAGGACTAAACCACAGGTTGAAATACAATTACTACTGACATAGAATAGAGAACAGGCAAATAGTATATATATACAAGCATGGGGGGGTTCCTGGAGGGGACCCGACCGAGCTGATTGTATGGATCTGATACATGGTTCCCTGGAATAAGCCGATCAATATGTTTGGGTGCACAGTAGGGATAAAAAAAAAAAGGAGCAGGGAGGTATGTATGAGGCCAGACAATCAGCTAGGTGTACATAGTTAAATGTGATACCAAAAAGGGGACATAGCAAATGATAGTACCCGTGATGGAAAGTGGGTAAAAGGGGGGGGGGGGGGAAGGGGGAAAAAGGAAACTGGGAGTAGATGAAAAGAGGGGAGACAAGGAATTATTTTTCCATTCCTCCAGAATTGAAGCCTTCTAAAAAGGGTTTAAAGCAAACAGCCTCATTGAGGCCCGGGGGTGTAGTGGCCTTTAATAAATGAATCCATTTTAGTTCTCGCTGGAGTAAAATTTTATTCCAGTCGCCCCCTCTGGGGTTGGGATGTATGCGATCCAAAATTAAAAATTTAATAACGGGAAACTTGCCCCCATGTACCAAGGCCACATGCCGACCCAGAGGGAGATCCGGGTCAGCTGTTTTCATAGACACAAGTGCGAAAGTCCTAGGTTGCAGGGCGAAGTAAAGTTCGCAGGCATTTTTGAAGGCCCTGAACCTTCGTCTGTCACCGGAGAAGCGTTCTGGAATGGGGACTCTGGGTTCTTGGAGAGGCAGTAACACAGCAGGTGGAGCAGCAGCACCTGAACTGGAGAGTGCTTTTGCAGAGGCGGAGCTTGTGGCTGGGTCGGGTTCGGCGGGAGCCATTGAAGTAGTGAGGGTATGGAGACGTCCCTCAAGCTGGAAGTATCCATCTTGCAGGTTTTTGACGGCTTGTGTTAGGGCTGTCATCTGTTGACACAGCACTTCCAGTGCAGAAGCACCTCTCTCAGCCTCAGACATA
This sequence comes from Lithobates clamitans, assembly GCA_037952925.1. NCBI lineage: Eukaryota > Metazoa > Chordata > Amphibia > Anura > Ranidae > Lithobates > Lithobates clamitans. Next base: position 1,138,684 of record JBBGZY010000317.1, read on the forward strand.
ATGGCTGACTGATACTATCATGTACCAGGTGCTGGAGGCCAATGGAGAGAGGGCTTCCTTTGCAGCTAAGTTCCAGACTCCCCTGAAGGTGATACAGGAAGAAACAGTCAGGCACAAATTAGCGCAGGTCACCTGTGAAGTTGCTTGCAGAAAGTTCAATAATGCTGCTCTTGTGATGAACAGAGTCTGCAGGCAGGTGGCACCTGTGCGGTAAGACAGTTATGTAAAGTCACTGAGATAATAGAGTAGTCAACACAGGCCGAGATCAAAACCAGGTTTAAAGCAGAGCAGACAAAATCAGGTGGAAGCCGGGTCAAACACAAGAAGCAGGCAGAGGGTATCCATGAGACGAGCCGGGGTCAGGAACTGGAGATAGGCAGACAGGTCAGGAACAAGCCGGGTCAGAATCTAGGGAACACAGGAGCAAGGAATCACAGGAACACAGGTAACAAGCGGAGATCAGTCAGCAAATTCAAGCACTGATGCACTAACTGCTGCTGGGGATGCTGGGTCCTGGAGCCCTTCTCCTGTTGTTGGTGCCCTGACAGATGCTGGGTCCTAAAGACCTTCTCCTGCTGTCAGCGCCCTGACACCCCCCTCCAAGTCCATACCAGGCCCTTCATTTTTTTTTTGATTTGGCATGGGGTCCCCCCAAAATCCATACCAGACCCTTATCCGAGCATCCAGTCTGGCAGGTCAGGAAAGGGAACCTCCTGAACCATACAAGGCCAGATGCCCTCACCATGGGGGGATTGGTGCTTTGGGGGACTCTGCCCCTGCCAAAGCACCCTGCCCCCATGTTGATGGGGACAGGGGCCTCTTCCTGACAACCCTGGTCGGTTGTTGTCGGGCTCATCGGGCGGGGGCTTATCGGAATCTGGAAGCCCCCTTTGACAAGGGGGCCCCCAGATCCCACCCCCCACCCTAAGTGAATGGGTATCGGGTACATCATACCCATTCACCGCAAAAAAGCAGTGGAGTGTAAAAAATAACAAGAGACGGATTTCTGACAAGTTCTTTATTAAAAAAATAGCTCTCAGCCGACTTCTCCCCGAGATGTCTCTCCCAGTGCCGTCTTCTCCCGCCGATGTCTTCTCCTGCCACCGTCGTCTCACAGAGCCGTCTTCTCCTGCGCTGCTGTCTTCTTCCTCACCGCCCCTGTCTTCTTCTTTGCCGCTGGTTACCCGCTGAAAACAAAAAAGACGCTCTTCTCCTGAGGGTGTCTTTTTTGTTTTCAGTGGGTAACAGGCAAGGAAGAAGACAGCGGCAGAGAGGAAGAAGACATCGGCGATGAGGAAGAAGACAGCGGCACGGAAGAAGATGGCTCTGTGAGAAGATGGCGGTGGGAGAAGACAGTGGCGGGAGAAGACGGCACCGGGAGAGACAGTTTGGAGAGAAGACGGCTCAGAGATATTTTTTTAATAAAGGACTTGTCAAAAAACGGCTCTTGTTTTCTGTCAGAAACCATGAACCATGCCGAGACAGAAGTACAGTAAAATCACACTTGTTTATTAATAAAAATAAAAAGGTAAATAGAGTAAGCGTAGTCAAAGCATAGCCAGAGTGCAGTAACCGGATCGGGTAGTCAGCCAAGCCAGAGTTCAGTAACCAGATCGAGTAATCAGCCAAGCCAGAGTTCAGTAACTAGATTGGGTAATCAGCCAGGCCAGAAGTCAGGGATCCAAGTAGAGGAACAGCAAGCAGGATAAGGAGCCAGAAGGGATGTCAGCAAAGCCAGTCTTTAAACAGGAATGCAGGAGATGGGTTCTTGTTATGTGACCAAGGTGAAGGCAGGACTGAAGTGAGCTGGAGATCTATAAGTAGGCGAGACTAATGAGCATATCCACAACAGCTGGTTAACTGTGGAGAGAGATGAGAGCTGGCAATTAGCCGACAGCTGAGCGGCCAGCTCAGAGAAGGAAGGGCTGAGCCAGTCCCCCCTCCTCAACGACCCCTCCCCCTCGGAGGACCACCGGGCTTGAGGGGATAAAATCTATGGAAATCACGGAGGAGGGCAGGAGCATGTACAACCGAGGGTGAGACCCAGGAGCGTTCCTCCAGACCATACCCCTTCCAATGCACCAGGTACTGTATGCGCCCACGGAACCTATGGGAGTCAATGGATTGTACCTCATACTCCTCATGGTTCTCAACCTGTATAGGGTGAGGACGTGGCACCGAGGTGGTAAAGCGGTTGAAGGCCAGCAGTTTCAATAAGGAGACATGAAACACATTTGAGTTGCGCATACTAGGAGGAAGGTCCAACGCATAAGCCACTGGCTTAATCCTGCGAAGCATACGGAAAGGCCCAATAAACCGAGGTACGAACTTCAGTGAGGGAACATGAAGTCGGAGGTTGCGAGATGACAGCCAGACCCTGTCCCCAACCTGGTAGGAAGGCGCAGGAGGCCTCTGCAGTCAGCATGGAGTCTGTACCTATCATTAGCATAATGCAAAGCCTCCAGGACTTGTGCCCACGTAGAACAAAGACCATGGAGATGCTCCTCTAGTGCAGGAATACTCTGCGGAACAAACAAGTCAGGCAACATGGAGGGTTGGAAACCATAATTCCCCATAAATGGAGACAATCAGGAAGCAGAATTCAAGGCACTGTTGTGAGCAAACTCTGCCCATGGTAATAGGTCTGACCAGTTGCTGTGATGGTCTGAAATATAGCAACGTAGGAATGGATTGGCTCGTTCTGCGGCCTCATTAGACTGTGGTTGATACACAGAGGAGAAAGCAAGCTGAATTCTCAGCTGTGCACAAAAGGCTCGCCAGAACCGGGACACAAACTGACTACCCTTGTCCGAGACAATCACCTTGGGTAGCCCATGTAAGCGAAAGATCTCCGGAGCAAAAATGGAAGCCAATTCCTTAGAAGTGGGCAACTTCTTAAGTGGAATACAATGACACATCTTTGAGAACCGGTCAACCACCATAAGGATAACTGTGTTGCCTTGGGAGTTGGGAACTCCACAATGAATCCCATAGACAGGTGGGTTCAGGGCCTCTCTCCATTGGATATGGGTTGTAAGAGGCCCACTGGAAGGTGTGGCGGAGTCTTACTCTGAGCATACATGGAACAGGCAGCTATGTTGGGAAATGGCCCAAACGAGTTGATTCTTATCAGGGCGGCCAGCTTCCCTGGGAGAATGGTAAATCTGGATAACGGCAGTACAAAAACACTCTGGGACAAAGCAGCGGTCACAAGGTTTCTCAGGAGGAGCATCGACCTGAGCAGCAAGAATTTTGTCACCCAAAGGAGAAGTAAGGCTGGTGCGAACCGTAGCAAGAATACGATCAGGAGGAATTATAGGAACCGACTCCAACTTGGAAGTGGAGGAAAATAGTTGTGACAAGGCGTCAGCCCTTACATTCTTAGTACAGGGTAAGAATGAGACAATGTATTTGAAACTTGATAAGAAAAGAGCCCATCGCGCTCTTCTGGGAGAGAGGCGTTTAGCCTCAGAATGTGAGATTCTTATGGTCAGTAAGAATAAGAACCGGAACAGTGGTACCTTCGAGGAGATGTCTCCATTCTTTCAGGGCTAAAATGATTGCCAACAGCTCTCTCATAATTGCACTCGGCAGGTGACAATTTCTTTGAAAAGTAGCCACAAGGATGCATAGCACTCTCAGAGGTAGGACGTTGAGACAGAAAGGCGCCAACTCCAGTTTCGGAAACATCAACCTCAAGGATAAAAGATAACGTAGGATCAGGATGTGCCAACACAGGAGCAGGAACAAAGGCAGCCTTGAGACTCTCAAAGGCCTTAATGGACTCCGGAGACTAACTCTGTGGGTTTCCGTCCTTTCTGGTCACATCAGTCAGGGGCTTCACCAGAGACGAGATGTTACGAATAAACTTCCGATAATAGTTGGCAAAGCCCAGAAAACGCTGCAGAGGACGTAACCCCATGGTTGGAGGCCACTGTAGGACTGCCGAAAGTTTCTCTGGGTCCATCAAAAAACCAGCAGTGGAAATGACATAGCCCAGGAATTTAACCTGTTCCCAATGGAACTCACACTTCTCCAGTTTACAATAGAGATTGTTCTCTCTTAATTTCTGAAGCACATGACACACATCTGTGTGGTGGCTCTCCAGGGACTTGTGAAATATGAGGATATCATCGAGATAAACCACCACACATAACTGCAACAAATCTCGGAAGACATCGTTAATAAATTCCTGGAAAACTTCCGGGGCGTTACAAAGGCCAAAAAGCATTACGAGATACTCATAATGGCCTGTTCTGGTATTAAACGCAGTTTTCCACTCGTCGCCCTCCTTAATCCTCTCGAGATTGTAAGCCCCTCTCAGATCAAGCTTAGTGAAAACCGTTGCTCCCTTGAGGCAGTCAAATAACTCTGTAATCAACGGGATCGGGTAGGCATTCCTAATCGTGAAACGATTGAGACCCCTATAATCAATACAAGGTCTCAGTTCACCGCTCCTCTTCTTTACAAAGAAGAAACCAGCACAAGCAGGAGACGAGGATTTGCGGATGAAACCCAGAGAAAGTGCGTCTGCAACATACTCCTCCATGGCTTTATCCTCCAAGACCGACAAAGAGTAAACCTGGCCACGAGAGGGAGTGGCACCAGGTTGAAGGCTAATTGCGCAATCATACAGCAGGTGTGGAGGCAAACCACCGGCTTGATCTTTGTCAAAGACATCGCTAAAATCACGGTACTCCTCTGGCAGGAAGGAGAGTGAAAAGGTACACAAGACCTTGGCTACCTTCTGGAAGCATGTTTCACTGCATTGTGGTGACCAGGAGAGAACCTCAGCACGGAGCCAATCAAAAGAGGGGTTGTGCCTCTCTAACCAAGGATAACCAATAACCAGCGGAAACTTAGGAGAGGAAATCACTTGGAATTGGATTATCTCATGGTGAAGAGCCCCTACGGCCATGGACAATGGAACCTTCTCATGAGTCACATGGCCAGGCTGTAGAGGTCTCCCATCAAGAGCCTCAATGGCAAGTGGAGTGTCACGCAGCTGCAGTGGAATCGAGTGCTTTGATACAAAGGCAGCATCAGTGAACAGGCCTGCAGTCCCAGAGTTGATTAGAGCCTGTATCTCGATAGACGACTTAGCCCAAGAAAGGGTGACCAACACCAGGGGCTTATCCTTCTGGATAACCGGGGGCGATACAACACCACCTAAGGTCTGTCCATGACAGGACCTCAAGGTTTCGGTGTTCCCAGGACAGGTAGGACAAGACTTCAAGAAGTGATTTGCCTGGCCACAATATAGGCACAATCTCTCCCTCCTCCTAAAGGCTCTCTCATCCGCAGAGAGACGCGTGAAGCCCAAGTGCATGGGTTCATCTTCACTGACTGACTCGGTACGAGGAGGCATGGGAGGTGAGGGAGGCACAGGTGGGACTGCAAAGCTCAGAGGCAAATGTACAGGAGGCTTCTGCAAGTGCTCCTTAAAAGAAAGTCTTTTTCTGAGTCTGGAGTCAATGAGGATGGCAAACGAGATCAAGCTCTCCAGCTCAGTGGGTATATCTCGGTCTGCTACCTCATCCTTGATGGAATCCGAGAGACCATGAGAAAAAGCAGCCACGAGGGCCTCATTGTTCCAAGCAACCTCTGCTGCCAGAGTATAGAACTCAATGGTGTAGTCGGCAACGGTTCTCATATTCTGTTTCATGGACATGAGGCACTCAAATACCCTTTTAAAAGAGGCCACAAACTCAGGGTAACAACAGGTTTTTGCATCTCCCATAGTGGGTTTGCCCAGGCCAAGGCTTTCTCAGAAAGCAAGGATATCATGAACCCTACTTTGCTTCTGTCCATGGGAAACACCTGGGGCAGCATCTCAAAGTATATCTCAACTTGGTTGAGAAACCCTCTGCATTGAACTGGATCGCCCCCAAATTGCTGGGGAAGCAGGGCGGAATCAGACATACCTCTTATAGAGGTAATACTCAAGGCAGGTGCCTGCACAGAGACTGGTGCAGCAGCAGGGACATCCTGCAACTCAGGTTGTACCGGAGCAGCCACAGTGGGGGATTCTAGGTGAGCCGTGTGACTCAGGAGCGTTTGTAACGCCATGGCAAACTGATCCAGGCGGTGATCTTGTTCATCCAATCTGGAAAAAATATTACCAACAAGTGGATTGACTGTATCTTCCGAATTCATGGCCTTCGCCTACTGTCAAAACCATGAACCAGACCGAGACAGAAGTACAGTAAAATCACACTTGTTTATTAATTAAAAAAAAGGTAAATAGAGTAAGCGGAGTCAAAGCATAGCCAGAATCCAGTAACCAGATCGAGTAATCAGCCAAGCCAGAGTTCAGTAACCAGATTGGGTAATCAGCCAGGCCAGAAGTCAGGAATCCAAGTAGAGGAACAGCAAGCAGGATAAGGAGCCAGAAGAGATGTCAGCAAAGCCAGTCTTTAAACAGGAACGCATGAGATGGTTTCTTGTGATGTGCCCAAGGCGAAGGCAGGACTGAAGTGAGCTGGAGATCTTTAAGTAGGCGGAACTGACGAGCAGATCCACAACAGCTGGTTAACTGTGGTTAGCTGGAAATTAGCCAACAGCTGTGTGGCCAGCTCAGAGAAGAAAGGGCTGAGCCAGCCCTGACATTTTCTTTACATTTCACTGCTTTTTTGGGGTGAATGGGTAGGGGTACGATGTACCCGATACCAATTCACATAGGTGGGGGTGGGATCTGGGGGTCCCCTTGTTAAAAGGGACTTCCAGGTTCCGAAAGCCCTCCGCCCGCAATCCGTGACAACCACCGACTTATCCGTGACAACCACCGACTCATCAACATGGGGCAAGTTGCTTTCCGATTTCGCTTTATTACTGTTAATATATCTAAAAAAAATTCTTGGGATTTTTTTTACTCTCCTCTGCTATGTGTCTCCATAGTCTTTTTAAGCCACCCTGATTGCATTCTTATGCGTTTTATTGCATTTCTTGTAGTGTTGGAATGCTGATAATGACCCATCCCCCTTATATTTTTTAACAATCTTTTTTTGTCTTTAATAAGACTTTTTACGTTTTAGTTTAGTCACCCAGGATTAGCCTTAGCTCTTCTATATTTTTTGGCCATTGGAATGCACTGTGCGATAGCTTTGTCTAATGTGTTCCTAAAGCATTCCTGTTTTCTTCCATGTTCAGTGTTTCTAGGATTTGGTCCCAATTGATGTCTTGTAGTATTGAGCACAGTTCAGAAAAATATGCCCGGTTGAAATTTAGTGTTCTTGTGCTACCCTTATGCCTCCCTTTTCTATGATTTACGCTGAATGTGATCATCTTGTGATCGCTAGATCCCAAGTTGTCTCGTATTTCCACATCTGAGATCAATGTCTGGTTAAAGCTTGTAGGAGGAGTTTTTATTCTCCCCTGTCTGTCCTATGAGGCTGCAGGACCCCTGACCCTCTGTATGGGCAGTGCTGATTGGCCCTGTGCTGATCACATGCACCCTCCCAAGAAAAAAAAACTCTCTAGCAATACGCACCAAACTACGTACGTGCAACTTGCCCCCAAGGCTCTGTTCTATCAGGAGATAGTTTGGGGACAGTGGAAGAAGGCGAGGATCAGAAAAGACAAGATCAAACAGCCTTTTTACAGAATGCAGAAGATTAACCCCTTATGTTCCACAGTGAATATAACAAGCATGCTTTACTGCATGTGCAGATTTTACTGTTGTGGGTTTAGTTACACTTTAAGCACACATAGGCACAGAAGACAATGCAATCTGGGGGCCACATTAGACTGGACCTGAGCACCACCTTATACCTATACAAAAACTATGGGGTTCCTTCAAAGTATAAGCTGTCAGTTGAGACACTTACCTCACAAATGCAATGACTTCAATGATTCCCACTTTGTAGGTGAGAGAAGAGAATGGAATGTCTCAAATGTAAAAAAATGCCTTTGAGAGGTCAACAATCTTTGGAACAATATTTCAAGGTTTGCATTTGTTTATCATTTTTATTTGTTATCATTATTTTTGTTTCATAAGGTTGTCCTTGCCTTGGTCAAACAAACACAACGGGAAAGGACAGAAATATAACCCTTACAAATGATCATATCCATGAACTAATGGTTGTCAATTTTGGACCACTGGCTGGTGGTGGTCCAACATGCACCTTAGATATTAATCTGCACTGCTGAACTCATCATGTCAGAGAGGACCTTCACTGCTGAGGGGTGAATTTGTGACTGAGAAGTTTCATTTAATAACCTCTACTGAGGGTGTGCTATTTGTATGTGTTTTAGCCATGTGCCGCATTCATGAGCTAGTGGGTGCACAGGCTCAAAGCACTGGCTGGATGTTGCCCTACATGCACTTTAGGTACCAAAGTGACCTGTTGCATGTGTCATGTCAGAAATGACCTTCAGTGCAGCGGGGTGAATTGTGACTGACATTTTAATATCGCAAATGAAAGGCTGTGCTACATCCCAATATAAATCACAGTGACTAAGTGCAACAACTAAACCATATAAAAATTTAAATAAATCTACAATGTCACAAATACTAATGATATGGCCAAATAACTAAAATCAATAGAATAATTCAAATGAAAAGAATCCAAAAAGAAAGTGCTTGAAGAATAATTAGTCCTCAAATAAAGTGCTCCCAGTTCTAATAATATTCTAATAATGAGAAAGTTCCACAAGAAAAATGTATAGTGCTTCTACACACAGTGTAGAATGTGTCCACTGATAGAGTTGAAAATCTGTCTCCCAGAAAGGAAAACCACTGCACAAATCCACCATGTGCATAGAAGAGCTCCGGAGCAGCTTACCAGAAAACCATGACTCTCTAGATACGAGCGGTCATGGTAAGCATGTATAAAAAAAATATAAGGGCTCTGCTATATAGCTGTACCCCAGACATTGGATATCACAACTCCGGATTGCCGCAAAACTTCTTTCCCAAATAGACATGATGATATGGCATGTAAAAAGAAAGACCCTCAAATAGTGTAAAACCTCAAGACGCTTTAATAAAATAAGTAATTGCACTTACATATAGAGCTAAATACAAGTGCATTTCGAATAGCATCGACAGGCATCAAAGATGGAAAACACAATCATGCAAGCTGTGTCACCACATAGGCCACTCCCCTATGCATTTCTTTCTTAAGCTAACATCATCAGGGGGACGGAGGGTGGATCACTCCAATTAAAACCGTGGCCAATCGGGCATTAAATGCATACGGCCATCCCACTATCCCCACGATCAGTGCCTCAATAGAGACAACCTGAAGGCAGAAATTAGACTGACAATTCCTAAAAACCAATAAAAACATATAATAAGGAACTGAATAATACTGATTAGTCCTCCAATAATAATCCAATTTATGTATGAGGGGATTCTATGTAAATAGCAATTAATTAAAAAAATAGGAACTAAAAAAATGTTTATATTATATAGTTATATGTGAGAGAGAGAAAGAAAGAAAGAGAGAAAAAAAGAAAGAGATAAGGAGAAAAAGAGAGAAAGAGAGAGACAAAAAATTATCTCTATTGTTATAAAATAAACCATTTACAAAAACGATTTTTATTAATTGAAATTAAAACAAACAATGTTAAGGAGTAGGGATGAGCTTCGAGTTCGAGTCGAACTCATGTTCTACTCAAACATTGGCTGTTCGCAAGTTCGCCGAACAGCGAACAATTTGGGGTGTTCGCGGCAAATTCGAATGCCGCGGAACACCCTTTAAAAGTCTATGGGAGAAATCAAAAGTGCTCATTTTAAAGGCTTATATGCAAGTTATTGTCATAAAAAGTGTTTGGGGACCTGGGTCCTGCCCCAGGGGACATGGATCAATGCAAAAAAAAGTTTTAAAAACGGACGTTTTTTCAGGAGCAGTGATTGTATTAATGCTTAAAGTCAAACAATAAAAGTGTAATATCCCTTTAAATTTCATACCTGGGGGGTGTCTATAGTATGCCTGTAAAGGGGCGCATGTTTCCTGTGTTTAGAACAGTCTGACAGCAAAATGACATTTTGAAGAAAAAAACACATTTAAAACTACCCGCGGCTATTGCATTGCCGACAATACACATAGAAGTTCATTGATAAAAACGGCATGGGAATTCCCCACAGGGCAACCCCGAACCAAAAAAAAAAAAAAAAATGATGTGGGGGTCCCCCTAAATTCCATGCAAGGCCCTTCAGGTCTGGTATGGATATTAAGGGGAACCCCGCGCCAAAAAAAAAAAAAAAAACGGCGTGGGGTCCCCCCAAAAATCCATACCAGACCCTTATCCGAGCACGCAACCTGGCAGGCCGCAGGAAAAGAGGGGGGGACGAGAGTGCGGCCCCCCCCCTCCTGAACCGTACCAGGCCACATGCCCTTAACATTGGGAGGGTGCTTTGGGGTAGCCCCCCAAAACACCTTGTCCCCATGTTGATGAAGACAAGGGCCTCATCCCCACAACCCTGGCCGGTGGTTGTGGGGGTCTGCGGGTGGGGGGCTTATCGGAATCTGGAAGCCCCCTTTAACAAGGGGACCCCCAGATCCCAGCCCCCCCTGTGTGAAATGGTAAGGGGGTACTTACCCCTACCATTTCACTAAAAAACTGTCAAAAATGTTAAAAATGACAAGAGACGGTTTTTGACAATTCCTTTATTTAAATACTTCTTCTTTCTTCTATCTTCCTTCATCTTCTGGTTCTTCTGGCCCTTCTGGTTCTTCCTCCGGCGTTCTCGTCCAGCATCTCCTCCGCGGCGTCTTCTATCTTCTTCTCCTCGGGCCGCTCCGCACCCATGGCATGAGGGGGGAGGCTCCCGCTCTTCTCTTCATCTTCTTCATCTTCTTCTTCTTCTTCATCTCTTCTTCCTTCTTCTCTTCTTCATTTCTTCTCCGGGCCGCTCCGCAGCCATGCTGGCATGGTGGGAGGCTCCCGCTGTGTGACGGCGTCTCTTCGTCTGACGGTTCTTAAATAACGGGGGGCGGGGCCATCCGGTGACCCCGCCCCCCTCTGACGCACGGTGACTTGACGGGACTTCCCTGTATCGTCACGGGGAATGCCACAGGGAAGTCCCGTCATGTCCCGTGCGTCAGAGGGGGGCGGGGTCACCGGGTGGCCCCGCCCCCCGTTATTTAAGAACCGTCAGACGAAGAGACGCCGTCACACAGCGGGAGCCTCCCACCATGCCAGCATGGCTGCGGAGCGGCCCGGAGAAGAAATGAAGAAGAGAAGAAGGAAGAAGAGAAGAAGAAGAAGAAGAAGAAGATGAAGAAGAAGAGAAGAAGATGAAGAGAAGAGCGGGAGCCTCCCCCCCATGCCATGGGTGCGGAGCGGCCCAAGGAGAAGAAGATAGAAGATGCCGAGATGCTGGACGAGAACGCCGGAGGAAGAACCAAAAGAGCCAGAAGAACCAGAAGAAGATGAAGGAAGAAAGAAGAAGCATTTAAATAAAGGAATTGTCAAAAACTGTCTCTTGTCATTTTTAACATTTTTGACAGTTTTTTAGTGAAATGGTAGGGGTAAGTACCCCCTTACCATTTCACACAGGGGGGGGCCGGGATCTGGGGGTCCCCTTGTTAAAGGGGGCTTCCAGATTCCGATAAGCCCCCCCCCGCAGACCCCCACAACCACCGGCCAGGGTTGTGGGGATGAGGCCCTTGTCTTCATCAACATGGGGACAAGGTGTTTTGGGGGGCTACCCCAAAGCACCCTTCCAATGTTGAGGGCATGTGGCCTGGTACGGTTCAGGAGGGGGGGGGCCGCACTCTCGTCCCCCCCTCTTTTCCTGCGGCCTGCCAGGTTGCGTGCTCGGATAAGGGTCTGGTATGGATTTTTGGGGGGACCCCACGCCGTTTTTTTTTTTTTTTGGCGCGGGGTTCCCCTTAAAATCCATACCAGACCTGAAGGGTCTGGTATGGAATTTAGGGGGAACCCCACGTCAATTTTTTTTTTAAATTTTGGCTGGGGTTCCCCTTAATATCCATACCAGACCTGAAGGGCCTTGTATGGAATTTAGGGGGACTCCCACATCATTTTTTTTATTTAATTTTGGTTCGGGGTTGCCCTGTGGGGAATTCCCATGCCGTTTTTATCAATGAACTTCTATGTGTATTGTCGGCAATGCAATAGCCGCGGTAGTTTTAAATGTGTTTTTTCCTTCAAAATGTCATTTTGCTGTCAGACTGTTCTAAACACGGGAAACATGCGCCCCTTTACAGGCATAATATAGACACCCCCCAGGTATGAAATTTAAAGGGATATTACACTTTTATTGTTTGACTTTAAGCATTATTAAAATCACTGCTCCTGAAAAAACGGCTGTTTTTAAAACTTTTTTTTGCATTGATTCATGTCCCCTGGGGCAGGACCCAGGTCCCCAAACACTTTTAATGACAATAACTTGCATATTAGCCTTTAAAATTAGCACTTTTGATTATTCATGTTCGTGTCCCATAGACTTTAACGGTGTTCGCGCGTTCGAACGAATTTTTTTCCTGTTCGCATGTTCTGGTGCGAACCAAACAGGGGGGTGTTCGGCTCATCCCTATTAAGGAGTAAGCAGTGTTATACAAAAAACACAGTCACTTCCAGCGATAACAGGTCTTCCAAGGCGTGGAGTAACAGATGTCAGATAAAATGAAAGAAAATAAAAGAAAAACAGAAATGGAAGGCGCGCACGCCTAATGCATTCACAAAGATAATTGAATAATAAGAAATTTTTATGTAAAAGTGAAAGGGCTTTCACACTGGAGCGGTGCTTGCTGGGCGTTAGAAAAAGTCCTGCCAGCAGCATCTTTGGAACGGTAAAGGAGCGGTGAACTCACCGCTCCTCCACCGCTGCTCCCCATTGAAACCAATGGGGCCGCGCTGCGACACCGCCGGCAAAATGCCGCTCCGGCGGCATTTTGCAGGCGGATTTAACCCCTTCTCGGGCGCTAGGGGGGGTTAAAACCGCCCCCGCTAGCAGCCGAATAGCGCTGCTAAAACGATGGTAAAGCGGCACTAAAAATAGCGCCGCTTTACTGCTGACCCCGGTGGGGGCACAGTGTGAAAGTGGTCTAAATGTGTGTTCCCTGGATGTGTTCTAACTGTATGGGGATAGGACTGACTGGGGGAGGAATCATATCGTTGTTCCTACTTAGTAGTAACAGATGATATGTCTCCTCTCCCCTGACAGAACAGGGATTTGTGTGTTTACACACACAAATCCCTGTGCTGTCTCTCGTGGCCGCGATCGAGGGTGGCCAGCAGGGATCGTGCCCGCTGGCCATGTGCATCGGGTCTCCCACCATGTGGCGGGCGTGCATGCGCCTCCGGCGGCTCTTAAAGGGAACAATGTACCCATACGTTGTTTTTACCAGCCATGCCATTCTGCCGACGTATATCAGAGTGAGACGGTTGGTAAGCAGTTAATGTGCATGGGTGCACTTCTGAGATTGTATGCAGCCTCTTGTTGCAATGGGAATGGTAGAAAATAGATATGCAAGTGCACACCTGTATACACAATTTAAAAAGCCTTGACTCTTGATATGAAAGTCAGCAGAGCAGGCAGCTCATATTCAAATCAGTTAGGCAATATTAAATGTTGTTTTCATATTTTCACATTTTTTAAACAGTACACTTATTTAAAAAAAGGATTTATTTGTATTTATGTCATTATTTAATTTACAGATTTTACTGTAAACTGTACAACCAGTTTCCAACATATTTGTTAAACTAGGAATGATCCACTGAAAGCAATAGTGCCTATCTTAGAGTGCCAAAGTTTATTAGACAGCAAGTTTGTATGGTAGATGTCGTTTTAATACTCTAGCTATTAGATACTATAGCTATTTGAGTGAACCACTAAGGGGATATGTATTGCCTCTTTAGTGTATAATTTGGGTGATATGCACTGTAAATTAGAGCTTTACATTTTCTTTTTTTTTGTTCACCCTCTAGCAGCCATTATCCGTCTGCCATGACATAATGTAATGCTTAAAAAAGAAAAAGATGCTGATACTGTTTCTAACAAAACTTTTATAGAAATAAAGACACCCAAACATTTGTCAATTTATAAAAGAAAATAAATATTCCACCAGTTCTCCATTTTCTTCTAAAGTTAAGAAAAAAATAACCTGCACATATCATTGTTATTGTACAGTTACAATGCAAATGCAAAAAATTTTGGACCCTTCGGGTCTGGTATGGATTTTAACCACTTCCCCATCTGCGCATTGTAAAATGATGCCAGAGGAACACTCCCTCCCTCCTGCACCCCATTAGAGTACCCGAGTACCTATCTGCAACCCATGCCTAATAGAATATACGTCGGGGTGTTTTATTTCCAAGATGGGGTCATTTGGGGGGTATTTGTACTGTCCTGACATTTCAGAGCCTCAAGAATATAGACAGGACATCAGTATATCAGGTGTGATCAAATTTTTATGATTTGCACCATAGCTTGTAGACTCTATAACGTTCACACAGACTAAATAATATCCATTAATTTGTTTTGTTTTTACCAAAGATATTTAGCAGTATAAATTTTAGGCCAAAGTTATGAACAAAAATTACTTATTTGCAAAATTTTATAATAGAAAATTTAAAAAAGTGTTTTTTTCTAAATTTTTGCTCTTTTTTACTTATATTGCAAAAAAGAAAAAAACCCAGTGATGATTAAATACCACAAAAAGAAAACTCTTTGTGTGAAAAAAATGATAAAAATTTTGTTTGGGTACAGAGTTGCATGACTGTGATTTGTCATTCAAAGTGTGAGAGCACTGAAAGATGAAAATTGGTCTGGGCAGAAAGGGGTAAACGTGCCCAGTATTGAAGTGGTTAAGGGGAACCCTATGACAGAATTAAGGAAAACAATGGCGTGGATTCTCCCCCAAACCCAGACCAGGCTCTTTGGGTCTGGTGTGGATTTTAAGGGGAACTCCATGTCAAAATAAAAAAAAAATTGGCGCAGGGTCCCCCCCAAAATCCATACCAGACCCTTATCCGAGCATGCAGCCTGGCAGGACAGGAAAGGGAGGGGATGAGCGAGCACCCCCCTCCTGAACCATAATAGTGCCTAATAATTTTTATTCAAGTACAAATAAACATAGAAACATGTATAAGAACAATGGTGACTTCATAAAAACAAAGTATATGGTACCCAATATCGCAACTGTATGAAAACCATCTGCCCTCAGAAAGGTGGGCTAGTGGTGATGGATATTGGCATTGACTCCTTACATGTTATGGACAAATTACAGTTCTTCTTCAGAGGTTTTTATGTCAAAAGGGTACGATAGTTCTACAATGCAAAATACAAAAATATTTACAATTAGTAATGTATAGACAATTTTACAAAATATTCAGCAAGAAAGTATAAGCAGTAAACATATGCATCCAGATTTCTTCACATATAATATAGTACAGCTATACATACCTATGTGCATGTGTCTAAGGAAAGAATGGAGGTAATGGTGAATCCCTCACACAGGAAGCACAGATCCAACCTCGTGGTATGTCAGGAATGTATGGCACCAAATGCTTCACTACAAGGACTCATAGCTTGTGGAGCAAGAAGCCCCTGCTAATGGTAGGCAGCGAGGCTGTATAAATACCGTAAGTCAAAAGGTGTGGATTAGAATTTAGGGATGATCTAGCATGAGTAGACAAAGACGTCCAAGCTACTCTGACATACTTAGCAGCAGTTCAAACATGTAAATCCTATATAGAAAGTAATAACATACCTTTAACAATGAAAGTGTTTCACCGCTCAGGTAGATCCAAACCCAGGTGTGTGATTAATGTGAATCCTTCAGAGGTGAAGAGTCCCAGGTGCTGGCTAAATGCAAGGTAGAGCAAAGCTTAGAACGAGAGAATCTGGATGCCGCACACCGGATGAAGTAGAAAAATGTCTTTATTACAAAAATAGGATCATCAAAAACACAAGACAATCTGGCAGAATGTACAGGCTCACCTGACGCGTTTCGCACTCATGATTGAGTGCTTACTCATAGCCTTTAACATACCTTTAACAATACTTGTATAGACACACCAAACTTCCGCCATGCACTTCCAAGGCAAATCAAACGATTGCCTTGGGTGCAGGGAGATAAGGCTGTGTGTAAATGAGTTGAGCTAATCACAATTGTGATTGCAATGGGAGACAGCTGGTCCCTGGGTGGGAAGGTCTGAGCCCCAATGGGGCATCAGAACATCCTCACTGAGTCCTTTGATGGAATGACGCGCAGAGCAAGCCCATCCCGGGGGCGGAATCACGTCATCGTGCCACCAACACGCGTATGGTTACTGTCCACGCTGTGAGCTGGAACACAGGGGGAGGGAACCAATGACTCTGTGTCAAGGAACCCAAAGCCATAAGGAGTCCAGAGCCACCTCCCTGTGAAAGGAGGTAGGACCCACGTGCGCAGGGCAGCGAAGCAAGAAGCGCCAATAAACCATCGGGGTCAGAGCATAACTTCCGGTGCATGGAAGTCCATAATGCATTGACATTACCTAATAAAGGCAAAACAACAACAATTAGCAGGTGATCTCTAGTGGAGATACATGAAATCGCAGACAAACAACAGTAGATATCAAGATCCAGCAAATTACTAAATAATAAAGCCCTTATCGGTGTAATAAAATTACTTAATAAATAGAGAATATACTAAGACTATATGCATAGGATTAGGATAATGCTTGAATGAAAAAATACATTTGAAAATATGAGAACTTTAGGTCATAAATCCAATTCACAGATTCCTGACTTGAGTCCTGGCAAATACGGCTTAAAAATTGAAAGCCTCATTGAGGCCGGGTGACATCATGGCTTTTAGATGGAAAATCCATCTGAGTTCACTTTTTAAAAGTGCTTTATTGAAATCTCCGCCTCTTGGGTTAACATAAATATGATCCAATGCCAGGAATCTCACCTTAGGTGTACCCCCTCCGTGCACTTATAAGCTATATCTTCCAAGAGGTAGGGAGGGATCTCTCTTCTCTATGTTGACAATGTGACGATAAATACGATGCCACAGTTCTAATTTTGTTTTCCCCATATAATAACAGCAGCACTGGCAGGATAATAAATATACTACCCCGGGAGTGCGGCAATTGACATAATGTTTAAGTTGGAAAGTTTCTCCATTAGGCAAAATTATGTTTTTATGTGTTTCCATATACTGATAATAGCCACAAGGAAATGTTCCCTTGTATTTAGCTGTACTAGTATTTTCTCCTTTAAACTCACTGTGAACCAGTTTGTTACATAATGATGAGGCCCTTCTTAATGTCATTAGAGGACGATCTGTAACCAAAGGAGCAAAAGTGGCATCCGTACATAAAAGATGCCAGTGTTTGTTCAGAATATTTCTTATTTGTTTAAGCTGGCAAGAGTACTTGGTAATAACTCTAGTAATATTATTTTCCTGAACCTGCCTTTTGTGAAAACAATAAGTCAATACGTGCCTTATTTTTTGCCTTTTTGTAGGTTTTTTAAAAATTTTGTTGGAATATCCCTTGGCATGTAATCTGGTACGTAATAATAAGGCCTCTTTTTCAAAAAGGGTATCACTCAAGCAGTTACGCCTTGCACGAATATACTGCCCATACAGAATGGAGGATAACAGTGGTTTAGGATGGAAGCTGGATGCTTCCAAAATTGCCTCCTGTTGGTTTGCGAAAAGTTTGCTGCATAGATAACCATCAGGATGTTTGTATATGGTCACGTCTAAAAAAGTGATGGCTGACGGATTATGAGCCATTGTGAACTTCAGATTGAACATGTTGTTACAATTGATGTGTTCAAGTAATTGGTCAAGAAGTTTAACTGGTCCATCCCACAGAATCAAGATGTCATCTATATATCAATACTTTGCTAATGCATGGTTTGTGTACACAGATGCAGCTTTGTCTGAGAATAAGTGACGTTCCCACTCCCCCAGGTACAAGTTGGCATAAGAGGGCGCACATGATGTGCCCATAGCTACCCCTTGTACTTGGAAGTAGTGGAAGTCTAGAAATGAGAAACAAATTATGCTTGCGTAGGAACTCCAGAGATACCAACACAAATTAAATTTGTGTATAGTCAAACTGACTTTGTCGGAGAAGTACCTGTTGAATGGCCCAAAGGCCCTTACCATGTGGTAGAGAACTATACAAGGCCTCGACATTGAAGGCCACCATGGTAAGGCCGTCAAGCATCTGTAAAAGATGGATGGTAGCCCTAGTATGGGAGGGTAATTCCTCAATCAAAGGTCCAAGTTGGTTATCCACAAATTTGCTGAGGTTGTCAGTTAGATTACCCCGGCCTGAGACAATAGGTCTGCCTGGAGGTTTTTTAGAATTCTTGTGTACCTTTGGTAAGGCATAAAAAGCTGCCTCTCGTGGATAACTAGTTCTAACGTATTCCCATGTATTTTTGTCCAGAACATTACGATAGTATGCCTCATCTACTAAAATGTACAGTTTCTTGGTAAAGTTATCAACAAGGGATTTGGGTATGGGATGCCAGAGATGTTACCATTCCTAGTTATCCAAGATGTTTTTGCACATGGGGACATAATCTGTATTATTTTGAATAATGATATTGCCGCCTTTATCAGCTATTGTATTGTACTTGAATAAAAATGACCTTTTTTACATACATATTTAGTCTGTCTATAAGAGATCCAACAGGGGTCTCAAACCATGCTCATAGCACTAGGTTTTTCATTTTTTTCATATTTCGAATCAGACAGACCAATCCCTCCTGCCTCTTTTTTTCAATGTTATATTAACATTATTCATATTTACACACTAGTGGAAAGGGGTGTGTCAGGGGCTTCTCCAAAAAATATTGCCCCATGAAAGCAAAATGTTGTGGACTATCTCAGTACACAGGGATTTGTACAAGGTAGATATAAAAATATAAATTTATTAAAGAAAAAACAACGATAAAAACCATTAAGTACAACAGTACATAGAATGATTATTGCACACAGTTACAGATGGTTCAAAGAGGAAGAGGTGAACTCCACTGGTAAATGGGGAGTAAAGATGTAGATCCAGACACACAACTATTAGAAACAATAGAAACAGCAAAAATACAGTAAATAAAGTAATTGTTCCCAACCTGGGCTTCCACTGGTAAGCTATGCCTGACACTAATACTCCAAAATTACTTTATCTACTGTTTATATTGTTTCCAATATTTGTGATTATGTAACTATGAGACTGTATTTTTCTATATATGTTTATGGTCGATTTCTCCTGAAGAAGCGACTTGTGTCGCAAAACATGTAGAGGATTATGTCTGGACCTACATCTTTATTCCCCATTTACAAGTAGGGTATTTACCAGTGGGGTTAACCTGTTCCTCTTTGAACCATCTGTAACTGTGTGCAATAATCATTCTATGTACTGTTGTACTTAATGGTTTTTATCGTTGCTTTTTCTTTAACCAGTTGCCGACCGCCGCACGCCGATGTATGGGCAGGCATAAGGGCTTACCTGTACGCCCCTGCCTGCCCATGGGCGGGGGTCTGATTGGACCCCCCCGGTGCCTGCGGTGGTCGATTAGCGTCAGGAGCGTTCTGAGCTGATGGGAAGGCCACTGATTCATGGCCACCCCCACACGATCGCTCCTGGCGAATGACAAGCTTCCTCGGCTTCTGTAATGTAAACTGAAGTGGAGGAAGTGATGTCATCGCTCCTCGTGAAGCCTTTTCGTTCTGGCTTCCAAGGAGAGAAGACATCAAGTAAGTTTCCACCAACACTACACTTCCAGTAGAACACGCAGGCACACTTTTCACCCCTCAACCACCCCCCGATCACCCCCCTGTACCCCCTGTTACAGTGACACCAATAGCAGTTTTTTTTTTCTGATTATTGCATTGGTGTCATTTGTGACACTTATAAGTGGTAGGGCAGTTAGTGGTATGGCCCTTTAGTTCTAGGGTACCCCCCAACCCCCCCTAATAAAAGTTTTAACCCCTTGATCACCCCCCGTCGCCAGTGTCACTAAGCGATTTTTATCTGAATGCTGTATTAGTGTCACAGGTGACATTAGTTAGGTAGGTAAGTATTCAGGTTTGCCGTCAGGTGTTTATAGCGTCAGGTACCCCCATATACTACCTAGTAAAGGTTTTAACCCCCTGATTGCCCCCTAGTTAACCCTTTCACCAGTGATCACCGTATAACTGTTATGGGTAATGCTGGTTAGTTAGTTTTTTATAGTGTCAGGGCACCCACCAGTTATTACCTAATAAGGGTTTAACCCCCTAATAGCCTGGCGGGTGATATAAGTTAGGTTTTAGGATCAGATAGGGTCTGCGTCGCCCCAGGCAGCGTCAGCTTAGTGCCAGTACCGCTAACACACACGCACGCAGCATACACCTCCCTTAGTGGTATATAGGGATGAGCCGAACACCCCCCTGTTCAGTTCGCACCAGAACATGCGAACAGGCAAAAAATTTGTTTGAACATGCGAACACCGTTAAAGTCTATGGGACACGAACATAAATAATCAAAAGTGCTAATTTTAAAGGCTTATATGCAAGTTATTATCATAAAAAGTGTTTGGGGACCTGGGTCCTGCCCCAGGGGACATGGATCAATGCAAAAAAAAGTTTTAAAAACGGCCGTTTTTTCGGGAGCAGTGATTTTAATAATGCTTAAAGTGAAACAATAAAAGTGTAATATTCCTTTAATTTTCGTAGCTGGGGGGTGTCTATAGTATGCCTGTAAAGGAGCGCATGTTTCCCGTGTTTAGAACAGTCTGACAGCAAAATGACATTTTAAAGGAAAAAATGTCATTTAAAACTACTCGCGGCTATTAATGAATTGCCGGTCCGACAATACACATAAAAGTTCATTGATAAAAACGGCACGTATCATAATACAAAAATATAAATACACACTGTCCAAATTGAAGCACATTTTTACATTCTGCAATTTCCTATTAAGAAAATAGGAGAACAAATCTTTAAACAGTACCATTTGAAAGTATTCAGGCAGGCCCTTTCACTACATGCTTTGGTGAATTCATACAGAAATCTGACCACAAAAGAGGTAGGTATAGTGTGTATGGGTTTGGCAAAGTCAGCAGATAGAGGATTGGTATCAGTTGACTTAGCGGTTGGGGGGAGGGAGGGTTCCAAATTATTTTGGGACCCCAAAAAAAGCCTCTTGCACTCTGCTCTGATGGCCCATTGTAAAAATTTTAGGGGGGGAGGGTTGGAGATGAGTTTTGGTCCCCCCAAAAAAAGCCTATGGCACTCTGCCTGAATTTAAGCACACAAATAACACTACAATGGAGCTGACAAAATACATTGTTACGTGACTAGACTAGGTGTGTATGGACCCAGGATAGCATGATGGGGAGGTTAGTGAAGGCAAGTATGCATGAAGGACAAAAAAGGAACTTTAAAAACTTCCAGCATGCATGAGGATAAAGAGGACATATACAGCATATTACAATCATGGTAATTATGGAATGATGAAAGAAATGCAATACATTAGCAAACATTAAATACATAGAATGTGATGTTAAAGGAGAAATCTTACCTTAATATAGTCCTTCTGCAAGACCTGAATGATGGCAGAACAGGTCTCTGGAATAATGATCCCCAGAGCCTGGGGGGAGATGCCTGTGGAGAACTTGATGTCCTGCAGACTTCTCCCCATCACCAAGTACCGCAACGTGGCGACTAGCCTCTGTTCGGGAGTGATGGCTTGCCGCATGCAGGTGTCCTGCCTTGTAATATAAGGGGACAGCAAAGCCAACAAACGGCGAAAAACGGGGTCCATCATCCGGAGATACAAAATAAGAAAGGGATACCATCCAATTAGGTCATGAAAGTTGCCACCATCCCTGATATAAGGAAATAAAGTAACCCCCTCAGATAGTTGGTGGGACTTTAACGGCAACGGAGTAGTAAAAAAACTATTTTATTGATACAAATATACAAAATACAAAAATGAAGAAATCAACATATAAATCAAGTATTATATAAAAAAGAGCTAAAAAATAGATATGCTGGTGTAGTAGTCAAAAACATATATATTCGTGCAATCCTACACTTGAACCAACACATTTCGGGACTGAAAAGAAAGTCCCTTCATCAGGGAAAACTTGTGAGAAGAGTCACACTGCATGATAGAATATAAATTTGAGTAAATACAAATCATATGCATTACAACTATCGCTTGTATCACAGACCATTCAGCCCAGTTAACGCATAAAAAGATACAACATACCCAAGCATATTCAGTATGAAAAGCTCACTGCCAAGTCCCGGAGGCAAAACTGTCAAGCACGCCCTGAAATACCAACGGAAGATGGGGTGTAAGGCTGGCCCCGCCTTATCCACACTGGTCCACCCGTATGACGCCAAACTCGGCAAGGCTCACCGGAGAAAAAATGGTAATATCTTAGAAGGAACATAGGTTGGTATCTAAAAAACTAAAAAAAAATTGAATAGGCCAATGTCTAAATAGAAAATAACGATAATAGCATGGACACAAGGCTGTCTGACTGCCATGTGAGTCTGTATCCCAGCAAAACACAATAAAAGTAAATGTGTATGTAAATGTAAGAACAAAACCTCGAGGCTGGAGAAAAACGGGTGGGGGAGAAGTAAAAAAATACAGGGGAAAAGGAGACCCCCTATATAGGTAGGTAGCTCGGATAGATCTATTAAGTACGTGATTTTTCCACAAAGGCAATCTGCAAATAAAAATAAAAAGGAAAATGATGATAGCAGGCGGCAAGTTGTGCCCTCGGTATATTACATTTCCACCAACAAGGAAGAAGAATCAACTGGAGATGATTCCTGAAATCATCAGGATTATTCTCACGGATCTCCCACAACAAAGGCATATGAGAGAATTGGTCACGCTGGAGCAACCAATTCTTCGTCCATGAACTCCTCCCTGCCCTGTTCATCGTCTGGACTTGGGTCAAAGTAAGAACCCCAACACCAAGCCCCTGCACAGCACTAACTCTGCGATGAGTACCTACCCAGAACATGGCTTCAAAACGGTCGGTTGGTCAGAATGAACTAATAAAATGCACTGAAAATCAGAAAGGCCTGAGAAGAGCGAGTTGAAAATTGAACGCACTGAAAATCAAATACGTAATATAAAAATACACACTGAAAACCAGATGCAAACTGACTACACGCACTGAAAACCAGATACGAACCCACAAGCACAAACTGAAGAGCAGTAACGATCTGAAAAGCACGAGGCTGAAAAGCGCGAGTCTCTCACCAAACTTCTACTTACACGAGATAAACACGAGATTATCAGAAGAAGCCCAAAGGGTGGCGCACTGTCTATTGAACTTCCTGTTCATAGTGCCGTCGTCCGTGTTGTACGTCAGCGCGTTCTTGACAATCGCAATTTCCGACAACATTTGTGCGACCGTGTGTATACAGGACAAGTTTGAGCCAACAACTGTCGGAAATTAATCACAGGATTTCGATGTCAGAATGTCCAATCGTGTGAACGTGGCATAAAAGTGTAATTGCGCCAATGCACGCTTTTAGTGCAGAAAGAGGATAAACATGGTAAGACATTATCATAGTATTTGGATAATGGTAATTTTGACGTTTACTCTCAAATATTTAAAATTATCTGTAGTCAGCAGTAGGAAGTTGGGTGGCAAGGTAAGGGGAAGACCTGCAACCATTTGGAATACATATAATTTGGCCCAATTGACTTTAGAAGCCTGAATAGTATCCAAAGTTCTAAAAAATGTTGAATAATTTAAGTATCATATGTTGGGGATCTGACAATTATAGCAGCATGTCATCGGCATATAAGGAGACTAATTCCTTCAACATACCAACCCGTACTCCCTTCAATAGTGGTGTTTTTCTAAGAAGTTCAGCTAGTGGTTCCAATGCAAGTACTAAAAGCAGGGGTGAAAGGAGATACCCCTGCCTGGTTCCACATTGTATTGGAAATGCTGCAGAAATACGATCATTAATATGTAGGCAAACCTGAAGTTGCGTATATAATATTCATATCCAAGTAATAAAATTTTCACCAAATCCAAATTTATGCAGCACTTGGGTACGGCCATTCAGTGGACTCAAATGTTTTGTGAGTATCCAAAGCCACAAGAACTCTGGGTGTTTGGGCAGGGTTGGGGATCTGTAAATTAGCAAAGAGTCATCAGATGCTTATACAGTTCAACCTTCCAGAAATAAATCCCATTTGGTCCAATTTCACCAATGATGTAATGATTTAGTTTAGTCTCTGAGTTTTTAACAGAATTTTAAGGCCAATATTAATCAGGGAAATTGGTCTATATGAATCACAGTAGTTAGGTAACTAAAATGTTTGTTAGAACATCCATATGAGAGATATCATTGAAGGACATGAAATGTTATGCCGCCTACACATGATCGGAAATTCTGCCAGCAAAAGTCCGATGTGAACTTTTGGTCGGAAATTGACCATGTGTATGCTCTATTGGACTTTTGCTGGTGGAATTTCCGCCAGCAAACGATTGAGTGCAGGTTCTCTATTTTTCCGTTGGAAAAAGTTCCTATTGGAAATTCTGTTCGTCTGTATGCAATTCCGACGCGCAAAAATCCACGCATGCTCAGAATAAAATACGAGATGGAAGCGCTCGGTCTGGTAAAACTAACATTCGTAATGGAGATAGCACATTCATCACGCTGTAAATTTTTGGATCTTTTAATGCAGCACATTCTTTTGTTCTTGTCACATCTGGCTGAGCTCTTCCTTCTCTGAGCTGGCCACTCAGCTGTCGGCTAATTGCCAGCTCTCATCTCTCTCCACAGTTAACCAGCTGTTGTGGATCTGCTCGTCAGTCCCGCCTACTTAAAGATCTCCAGCTCACTTCATTCCTGCCTTTGCCTTTGTCACATCACAAAAAACCATCTCCTGCATTCCTGTTTGAAGACTGGCTTTGCTGACATCCCTTCTGGCTCCTTATCCTGCTTGCTGTTCCTCTACTTGGATCCCTGACTTTTGGCCTGGCTGATTACCCGATCTGGTTACTGAACTCTGGCTTGGCTGATTACCTGATCTGGTTACTGAACTCTGGCTTGGCTGCCTACCCGATCCGTTTACTGGACTCTGGCTATGCTTTGACTACACTTACTATATTTACCTTTTTATTTTTATTAATAAACAAGTGTGATTTTATTGTACTTCTATCTCGGTCTGACTCATGGTTTCTGACAGTAGGCGAAGGCCATGAATTCAGAAGATACAGTCAATCCACTTGTTGGTAATATTTTTTCCAGATAGGATGAGCAAGATCACCGCATGAATCAGTTTGCCATGGCATTACAAACACTCCTAAGTCACACAGCTCACCTGCAATCCCCCACTGTGGCTGCTCCAGTACAACCTGAGTTGCAGGCCGTCCCTGCTGCTGCGCCAGTCTCTGTGCAGGCACCCGCCTTGAGTATTACCTCTATAAGAAGTATGTCTGGTTCTGCCCCGCTTCCCCAGTGATTTGGGGGTGATCCAGTTCAATGCAGAGGGTTTCTCAGCCAAGTTGAGATATACTTTGAGATGCTGCCCCAGGCGTTTTCCACAGACAGAAGCAAAGTAGGGCTCGTGATATCTTTGCTTTCTGAGAGAGCCTTGGTCTGGGCTAACCCTCTATGGGAGATACACAAACCTGTTGTCTTGAGTTACCCTGAGTTTGTGGCCTCCTTTAAAAGGGTATTTGATGTTCCTGCATGCTCCGCTTCTGCTGCCGAGTGCCTCATGTTCATCAAACAGAGTATGAGAACTGTTGCTGACCATGCCATCGAGTTCTGTACTCTGAGAGCAGAGGTTGCTTGGAACAATGAGGCCCTCGTGGCTGCTTTTTCTCATGGTCTCTCAGATTCCATCAAGGATGAGATAGCAGCCCGAGATATACCCACTGAGCTTGAGAGCTTGATCTCGTTTGCCATCCTCATTGACTCCAGACTCAGAGAAAGACTTTCTTTTAAGGAGCACTTGCGGAAGCCTCCTGTATGTTTGCCTCTGAGCTTTGCAGTCCCACCTGTGCCTCCCTCCCCTCCCATGCCTCCTGGTACCGAGTCAGTCAGTGAAGATGAACCCATGCACTTGGGCTTCACGTATCTCTGTGGATGAGAGAGCCTTTATGAGGAGGGAGAGATTGTGCCTTTATTGTGGCAAGGCAGGTCACTTTTTGAAGACTTGTCCTACCCGTCCTGGGAACACCAAAACCTTGGGGTCTTGTAATGGACAGACCTTAGGTGGTGTTGTGTCGTCCCCATTTATCCAGAAGGATAAGCCCCTGGTTTCGGTCACCCTTTCTTGGGCTAAGTCGTCTATCAAGATACAGGCTCTAATCGACTCTGGGGCTGCAGGCCTGTTCACTACCCTTTGTCGGTCTTAGAGGATAAAGCCATGGAGGAGTATGTTGCAGACGCACTTTCTCTGTGTTTTATCTGTAAATCCTTGTCTCCTGCTGGTGCTGGTTTCTTCTTTGTGAATAAAAGGAGCAGTGAACTGAAACCTTGTATTGATTATAGGGGTTTCAATCGTTTCACGATTAAAAATGCCTACCCGATCCCGTTGATTACAGAGTTATTTGACCATCTAAAGGGAGCAACGGTTTTCACTAAGGTTGATCTGAGAGGGGCTTACAATCTCATGAGGATTAAGGAGGGCGACGAGTGGAAAACTGCGTTTAATACCAGAACAGGCTATTATGAGTAATGCCTTTTGGCCTTTGTAATGTCCCGGCAGTTTTCCAGGAATTTATTAACGATGTCCTCCGAGATTTGTTGCAGTTATGTGTGGTGGTTTATCTCGATGATATCCTCATATTTTCCTAGTCCCTGGAGAGCTACCACACAGATGCCTGTCGTGTGCTTCAGAAATTAAGAGAGAACAATCTCTATTGTAAATTGAAGAAGTGTGAGTTCCATCGGGAACAGGTTAAATTCCTGGGCTATGTCATTTCCACTGCTGGTTTTTCAATGGACCCAGAGAAACTTTCGGCAGTCCTACAGTGGCCTCGACCCGTGGGGTTACGTCCTCTGCAGCGTTTCCTGGGTTTTGCCAACTATTATCGGAAGTTTATTCGTAACTTCTCGTCTCTGGTCAAGCCCCTGACTGATATGACCAGAAAGAACGGTAACCCACAGAGTTGGTCTCCGGAGTCCATTAAGGCCTTTGAAAGTCTCAAGGCTGCCTTTGTTTCTGCTCCTGTGTTGGCACATCCTACATTACCTTTTATCCTTGAGGTTGATGCTCCTGAGACTGGTGTTGTCTGTCTCAACGTCCTACCTCTGAGAGTGCTATGCATCCTTGTGGCTACTTTTCCAAGAAATTGTCACCTGCCGAGTGCAATTACGAGATTGGTAACAGAGAGCTGTTGGCAATCATTTTAGCTCTGAAAGAATGGAGACATCTCCTCAAAGGTACCACTGTGCTGGTTCTCATTCTTACTGACCATAAGAATCTCACATTCTTGTCTAAGGCTAAACGCCTCTCTCCCAGAAGGGCACAATGGGCTCTTTTCTTGTCAAGTTTCAATTACATTGTCTCATTCTTACCCGGTACTAAGAATGTAAGGGCTGACACCTTGTCACAACAATTTTTCTCCACTTCCAAGTGGGAGCCGGTTCCAGTTCCTATGATTCCTCCTGATCGTATTCTGGCTACGGTTCACACTAGTCTTACTTCTCCTTTGGGTGACGAAATTCTTGCTGCTCAGGTCGATGCTCCTCCTGAGAAACCTTGTGACCGCTGCTTTGTCCCAGAGTGTCTCCGTACTGCTATGCTCCAGACTTACCATTCTCCCAAGGCAGCTGGCCACCCTGGTAAGAATCCACTTGTTTAGGCCATTTCCCAACAATTCTGGTGGCCTAGTCTACGTGCTGATGTAACTGCTTTCATAGCTGCCTGTTCCATGTGTGCTCAGAGTAAGACTTCACGAAACCTTCCAGTGGGCCTCCTCCAACCCATACTCAATGGAGAGAGGCCCTGGACCCACCAGTTTATGGATTTCATTGTGGAGTTGCCCAACTCCCAAGGCAACACTGTTATCCTTAGGGTGGTTGACCAGTTCTCAAAGATGTGTCATTGTATTCCACTTAAGAAGTTGCCCACTTCTAAGGAACTGGCTTCCATTTTTGCTCGGGAGATCTTTCGCTTACATGGGCTACCCAAGGTGATTGTTTCGGACAGGGGTAGTCAGTTTGTGTCCTGGTTCTGGCGAGCCTTTTGTGCACAGCTGGGAATTCAGCTTGCTTTCTCCTCTGCATATCACCCGCAGTCTAATGGGGCCGCAGAACGAGCCAATCAGTCCTTGGAGCAAGTCCTACGTTGATATATTTCTGACCATCACAACAACTGGTCAGATCTATTACCATGGGCAGAGTTTGCTCACAACAGTGCCTTGAATTCTGCTTCCCGATTGTCTCCGTTTATGGTGAATTATGGTTTCCAGCCTTCCATGTTGCCTGACTCATTTGTTCTGCAGAGTATTCCTGCGCTAGAGGAGCATCTCCGTGGTTTTCGTTCCACTTGGGCACAAGTCCAGGAGGCTTTGCGTCATGCTAATGATAGGTACAGACTCCACGCTGACCACAGACGCCTGCCTGCGCCTTCCTACCAGGTTGGGGACAGGGTCTGGCTGTCATCTCGCAACCTCAAACTTCATGTTCCCTCACTGAACTTCACACCTAAGTTTATTGGGCCTTTCCGTATCCTTTGCAGGATTAGCCCAGTGGCTGATGCGTTGGACCTTCCTCCTAGTATGCACATCTCAAATGTGTTTCATGTCTCCTTATTGAAACCGTTGGTCTGCAACCGCTTTACCACCTCGGTGCCACGTCCTCACCCTATACAGGTTGAGAACCATGAGGTGTATGAGGTACAATCCATTGTTGACCCCCGTAGGTTCCGTGGGCACATACAGTACCTGATGCATTGGAAGGGGTACGGTCTGGAGGAATGCTCCTGGGTCTCATCCTCAGACGTACATGCTCCTGCCCTCCTCTGTAAATTCCATAGACATTTTCCCCTCAAGCCAGGTGGTCCTCCGAGGGGGAGGTGTCATTGAGGAGGGGGGTACTGTCAGGGCTGGCTCAGCCCTTCCTTCCCTGAGCTGGCCGCTCAGCTGTTGGCTAATTGCCAGCTCTCATCTCTCTTCACAGTTAACCAGCTGTTGTGGATCTGCTCGTCAGTCCCGCCTACTTAAAGCTCTCCAGCTCACTTCATTCCTGCCTTCGTCTTGGTATCATCACAAGAGACCATCTCCTGCATTCCTGTTTAAAGACTGGCTT
Source organism: Lithobates clamitans (assembly GCA_037952925.1). Taxonomy (NCBI): domain Eukaryota; kingdom Metazoa; phylum Chordata; class Amphibia; order Anura; family Ranidae; genus Lithobates; species Lithobates clamitans. Next base: position 1,167,900 of record JBBGZY010000317.1, read on the forward strand.
TGCTGACATCCCTTCTGGCTTGCTGTTCCTCTACTTGGATCCCTGACTTCTGGCCTGGCTGATTACTCGATCTGGTTACTGAACTCTGGCTTGGCTGATTACCCGATTTGGTTACTCAACTCTGGCTTGGCTGCCTACCCGATCCGGTTACTGGACTCTGGCTATGCTTTGACTACTCTTACTCTATTTACCTTTTTAATTTTATGAATAAACAAGTGTGATTTTACTGTACTTCTGTCTCGGTCTGGTTTCTGACAGTTCTTTATAATGCTAGAAGAATGAAGTTGTTTTGCTGCTGATATTCACACAGAGTTCTGACAAACTTATTTCTTTATTATTTCTTGTGATCTCCTTAAATTTATTTTTAATTTTTAAAGCCAGATCTCCATAATAATGTTTAGAATTATTTTTTATAGTGATTTTTTTTCCTTTTTTTATTTAAATCAAGATCTCCTTTTTTTTGATTATTTTAAAATTATTTTCTAGTGATCTCCATATTTTTTTTTTTTGTGTCAAGTTACCACAACAACATTATTATCTCGTATTTTTTAACCTCCAGGAGGTTGGTGTCCCTTGTTAATTTTACATTGTATTTTTGAAATATACCTGACTACTCACAAACAAATTGTCCTTTTTTAATAAAAACACATAGGCAAGTGTTTGCTAAAAATAAAATTACCATTTATTCTGGGTCATAACAAAAGAAAGAGGGAAGGCAACGCTGGAGAAACTGCAGAAATTTGTGAAGCCTTTGTACCCCAGGGCAGACATCAACTATTGGAAAAAGAAAATTGGTAGCCTGAGGAGTCCATATAATAGGGAGCACAATCTGGTCCTGGACTCCGAGAGATCAGGAACAGCAGCAGATCACATATATGTCCCCAGGCTGTGGTACTACAACAGCCTGTGTCTTCTGTCAGACCAGATTGAACCCAGGCCATCACTTTTTTGTCTTACTTTCACGCTTCCCTGCACGCTGTGGCTTTGTTCATCGAGTTGTTCCAGGAGGTGGGAAAGGTGGAGGAGGAGAAGGTAGAGGAGGTGGAGGAGGAGGATGGACAAACTAAGAAAGGTGTGTATTTTCTGTCAGTTGGCCACTCGACCCCTTATTTAGGGTCTGTAAAATGATGTTCTCACAGATGAGGCATTGGTCCTCCTCCATTTCCTGCATTATTGCTGCTACTATGCAGTCATAGCCCTCTTGAACGCTGGGGGGGTCTCTCAGGGTCGCATGAGCATCCTGAATGAGGGCAAGTGCTGCCTCATCCATGTTCTTCCCCTTCCTGGGCCTTTTGGGTGGAAGGCGGAGGGGAGGGACCTGGGATTTGGTCAGTCCACTGGGCCCGGCCATCTCCTGGCTGCCACTTCCCCCTGCCACCTCCTGCCTGCCACATTCCAGAACCTCATCCTGGCTGAGGCTTTCCTGTGTCTAAAAAAGGGACATAGTTTTAGTTTTTGCTTCATCAATTACACACAATTTTCAGCTCATGACTGTTGAAAATTACATAGTTACATAGTTACATAGTTAGTCAGGTTGAAAAAAGTCCATCCAGTTCAACTTTAAAAAATTTATATATATATCGTACAATCCAATATACCCAATTCTATACCCACAGTTGATCCAGAGGAAGGCAAAAAACCCCAGCAGAGCATGCTCCAATTTGCTACAGCAGGGGAAACAAATTCCTTCCTGATCCCCCAAGAGGCAATCGGATTTTCCCTGGATCAACTTTAACTATAAATGCTAGTACCCAGTTATATTATGTACATTTAGGAAACTATCCAGGCCTTTCTTAAAGCAATCTACTGAGCTGGCCAGAACCACCTCTGGCGGGAGTCTATTCCACATTTTCACAGCCGTTACTGTGAAGAAACCTTTACGTATTTGGAGATGAAATCTCTTTTCCTCTAGGCGTAAAGAGTGCCCCCTTGTCCTCTGTGTTGACCGTAAAGTGAATTGAATGTTAATAAATAGAAAAGACTATCATTCTGACCCCAGCATTTTTCATTCTTGTCCCAATCATTTTTGGCCACTACTGTCTATTGATATGTAAAACACTTTTTGTTCAATCATTAACTTCTTATCAATAATAACATCTAGTTAACATCATTAATTTTAGGACAAGAAATATATAGAAAAATACTATACATGCCTCAAGCTGGGCTTCTCCACTTCTTCCTGGATGGAAGGCCCAGGTTGGGGGGAAGGAAGTGTGGAAAGTCTGGTCTTTCAGAAAACGCATTTTGTTGTATTACCACAGACTGGGTACATACACGTCCTCTGCTGCTGCTCCTGACCTCTGGGATGCCAGGACCTTATTATGCTCCTTCTTGTATGTGCTCCTCAAGCTACCAAAATACATTGTACTAAATGTATTTGCTAAAAATGTAAATGTATTTACTACTACTCCATAGTAGTACTAAAAGCACTAATATGGAGCTGACAAAATACATTGTTAAGGGACTTGTCATCACTAGGATCCACACAATCACACTCATGGCATCATTGTAAAAGTATATCAACTGGTTAGACTGCATGAAGCATTTGTAACTTGCAGGTGTTGTCATGGCCAGGATACATAAAAATTTTCATAATTCATGAAATACTCAGCCAAGGAGTTGTCATACCATGGGAGCATCCCCCACCACCAGAAAAAAAGGTTGATTGGATTATCCTCTTCAGTGGAGGGTTAAGGTATACATACAAGCCTTATGTTGAAACAATGGTGCCACTTTGCACGAAACCAACTGACAATGGTCAATTGAGATCCAGATATCAAGGAAAGCCAGGCTAAAAAGCCCCATTGTTTCAAAGGGTGAAACAATTGTCTCTTCAGTAAGAACCCAGTGTTGACTCAGGTTTTCCCCAGACAGTGGCAGATATGCCCGGTTTATATTACACCAGATGGACCAAGAGTATATGTGTGTATGTATATTTGTGTGTATATATATATTGTTTATCTTTATAAATACATATATATATATATATATATATATATATATATATATATATATGTTAAATTACAAGGTTGCAATGCATTTTGTAAGAATCAATGTGTATTGGAGTCATCCATGTATTGGACAAAGATTTGGCACCAGTCTTTTATGGTTAAAAGGTGGTGTTGTCTGATTCCATAAATCTCTGTCAAGCTCAATATATTTGGTTAGGCATAAATTTCTTATAGCCAGCAAGGTACACGAGATGGGGACAGCAAATGACAGGGCATAAGGCAAGCAATCACCATATTATATTAACACGAAACATATTAACCACTTTAATACCAGGCACTTAGGCATCTTTCCGCCCAGACCAATTTTCAGCTTTCAGCGCTCTCACATTTTGAATGACAATTACTCAGTCAGGATACACTGTATCCAAACAAAATTTTTATAATTTTCTTCTCACAAATAGAGCTTTCTTTTGGTTGTATTTAATAACCGCTGGCTTTTTTATTTTTTGCGATATAAGCGAAAAAAAACTGCGAAAATTTTGAAAAAAACACACTTTTTTTTAGTTTCTATTGTAAAATTTTGCAAATAAGTCATTTTTCTTCATAAATATGTGGCAGTATCTTATACTGCTACATATCTTTAATAAAAATAACCCAAATTAATGTATAATATTTGGTCTTTGTGAAAGTTATAGAGTCTACAAACTATGGTGCCAATCACTGAAAATTGATCACATCTGATCACACCTGATGTACTGAAGGCCTATCTCATTTCTTGAGACGCTAACAAGCCAGGAAAGTACAAATACCCCCCAAATGATCCCTTCTTGGAAAGTAGACAGTCCAAAGTATTAACTAAGAGGCATGGTGAGTTTCTTGAATTTGTAATTTTTTCACACAATTCTTGGGAAAATTAAGATTTTTTTTTTATACAAACTGATCATATTAACAGGTTATTTCTCTCACACAGCATATGCATAATTGCAACTACACCCCAAAATACATTATGCTACTCCTCCTGAGTATGGCGATACCACATGTGTGAGACTTTTACACAGCCTGGCCATATATAAAGGCCAAACATTTAAGTAGCACTTTCAGGCGTTCTACAAGCATAAATTGCACATATCCTTTCTCAACCACCTATTTCACTTTTGAAGGCCCTGGAGCACCAGGACAATGGAATTGTCCACAAAATGACCCCATTTTGGAAAGCAAACACCCCAATGTATAATCTATGAGGCATAATGAGTCTTTTGAACGGTTCATTTTTTTCCAGAAGTTTTTGGAAAATGTGGAAAAAAAATTAAAATGCATTTTTTTTTACACAAAGTTGTTCCTTTATAAGATATTTGCAACACATAGCATGTACATAGCAAAAATGACACCTCAAAATACATTCTGCTACTCCTCCTGAGTATGGTGATACCACATGTTTGAGACTTTTACACAGCCTGGCCACATACAGAGGCTCAACATCCAAATAGCACCTCCAGGCATTCTAGCAGCATTAATTACACATATAATTTTCTGACTACCAATCATATTTTTGAAGGCCCTTCATATTTCTAACACATAGCAGGTACATACCAAAGACCAAAAGATTACCTGTGGTTTTAGAAGTGCAGTGGTCCACAGAGGAAAGCATCGGTCCAGGCAGCAGGCAGCAATGAGGTCAACGACAGCAAAAGCAATCATCCAGGCAGCAGTCAGGAATACTGTCCATAGTTTGTACAGGCAGAGATACTGTCAGCACAGCCAGAGCACAGCCAAATCACAGCCAAAGCACAGGTCCAGGTAGCAGGCAGAGGTGTCCTGGCAGAAATACTGTCCAAAGTCAGTAGAGGCAGCAGGCAGATATATGGTCAACACAGCCAAAGTATTGGTCCAAGCAGCAGGAAGAAACATGGTCCATAATGTCATGGGTCATTACAGGCAGCAATATGGTCAGGACAGCCAAAGTATTGGTCCAGGCAGCAGGAAGGACCATCCAGCTTAGGGCCAGGGGGACAGGGGTAGAGGCTTCTCCCACCCTAATCACTTTGAAGCCTCCAGGCAACCAGACCCTGTTTTGGGAGCAAAGAAAACGAAAAACTGGTTTTCTCTACTCAGAACGCTATTCTGAAGCCCCTCACATATGTGAGACCCCTGTGTACTGAAGTAGACGGCCAAAAGATCAGTCCAAGCGGCAGGCAAAAACATGGTCGATCAACAAACCAAGGTCGGTGCACGTGGAAGTCAGAAACATGATTTAAATCGGCAGGCAGAGGCATCGTCGGTAAACAGGCTGAGGTTGGTGCACATGGAAGTCAGAAACGTGGTTTAAATTGGCAAGCAAAGACATCGTCGGTAAACAGACCAGGGTCAGTTAATTAAGATGGTAGCAGGCAAATGGGCAAATGACAGTCTGTTAATAATAAGGGGAACTAATATTGGATGGATGTATGATAATTTTTGAAGCAATCTCCGATGCACAGGCCAGGTTGGGAGGGACATTGGGGATAATAATAGCTGGTATCTCTTCTTACTCCTCCTCCTCCATACATGGCATTTCTTTTGGCGTCTTCTTCCAGATTCTGTGGGAGAATGTGATAGGGAAAGTGTTGCTCCTGAAATCGACTCAAGCTATCAGAGCGAATGCTTACTGGGGTGGGACCTTGTTGGTAAATGAGGGCAGTGACGATATCTTCAATATACTTGAGGTAGGTGATTTGTTGGTTTTGAGTTGCTTTTGGTAGCAGACAAACAAATTAAAAAGGGCCATGTGAAACAGGTGAAACACAACTTTCTTGTACCAATAACAGGACTTTCTGGTTGATAAATAGGGCTGTAGCATCTGATCGTTTAAATCCATACCCCCATGTACATATTATAATCGTGGACACATTCGGGCTTTACAATGGGGCCGCCTCTTCTTTGGATCTCCACCACAGTGTCATTGTGGATGGTAGAGAGGATGTGGACATCTTTCTTGTCCCTCCACTTCATGGCCAATACCTCCTCGTTCCTCATGAATGCCGATTCTCCGTTTTGCTATTTTTTTGTCAACAGATTTTGTGGGAATCCCTTCGTTTTTTTTTTTTTAAGTACCGGTTCCTTTTTTTACTATAAAGGTGATGAAAAAGGGGCAGGCTGGTATAATAGTCATCGACATATAAATGGTATCCTTTGTCGAACAGGGGGTATGCCAGCTCCCAGACAATTTTCCCACTGGTTCCAATATATATGGGTCTGGAGCTGGGAGTCTTTGCCTTCATAGATCCAGAATGTGAAGACATATCCAGTGGCTCGATCACATCATTTATTTAATTTCAGCCCATACCTGTCTCTCTTGCTTGGTACTGCTTGAAGTGCAGTCGGCCAGGGAAATGTATGAGGGAATCGTCCGCACAAATTTTTTTGTCTGGGATAAAAACGTCTCTAAATCACTGGGAAAAGGAATTGATTAGGGGGCGTATCTTGTACAATATGTCGTGGTTGGGATGATCTCGGGGAGGGCACTGTGAATTGTCTTTGAAGTGGAGAAAACGCATAATCATGTTGTATCTTGTCCTGGACATGACAGCGGAATATATGGGCATGTGGTGGATGGGGTTGGTGGACCAATATGCATGGACTTCGTTCTTTTTTGTAAGCCCCATATTAAACGTAAGGCCCAAAAACAATTTCAATTTGTCCAGTGTTAGGCGTCGCCACTGGAACATGCAGGCATAGGAAGAATTGGGGTTGGCAGCAATAAATTGGGATGCATACAGGTTAGTTTGATCCACCATTATTTGCAGCAAATCTTGTGGGAAAAATAAACAAAAATAATCAAATTGAGTAAAAATTTGTAGTATCGGGCTGCACACCTGGCTGTGCAGTGAAAGGGGGGATGATAGCGGATCTTGAGTTGGCAGGCAACTATAAGGGGTTTGCCAGGGCATTGGGAAGTTAGGACTGGGGCTGGGTTCTTCGGGGTGGGCATGTGATTCCAGTACTTGTACTGGGCTCCTCTTCCTGGGGTCTGGCGCTGCTGGTGGTGGGCAGATCTCCTAATTTTGGTCCTGATCTTCGTCCTGATCTCAGTCCTGATCTCATTCTTTTGGGAGGGATGGTTTCCTCCGAGGACGAGGACTCCGATCCACTATCCTCCACTGGCTCATATTCCGAACGAATCGCTCCCTGCTGCTCACATCAGCCGACATGGTAAGAAGGGCATATGCCTCCTCAGGTGTGTAAACCCTTTGCGACATTATGGTAGTGCTTTTTGGCAGTACCGATTGCGGTACAGGTGGCGGTACAGGTGGTGGTGGTACTGATGGCGGTACAGGTAGCGGTAAGTGTAGTGGTGGTGGGACCGATGGCGGTACGGGTGGTGGTGGCAGCACGGGTGGTGGTGGCGGTACGGGTGGTGATACTGGTAGCAGGTCTGTGTGGCGGGCCTGTGTGGTGGTATAGATGGTGGGCCTGATAACGATACCGATGGCGGGCCTGATGGCGGAACTGGCGGTGGTACAGATGGTGGTACTGGTAGCCTGTGTGGTGGTACTAATGGCGGTACTGATGGCGGTGGGCCTGATGGCGGTACCGATGGTGGGCCTGATGGCAGGACTGGTGGTGGTACCGATGGCGGTACTGGTAGCCTGTGTGGCAGTACCAATGGCGGTACTGATAGCGGTGGGCCTGTGAAAGATGATTGACAGATGGGCTGATTGATTGACAGATGGGCTAATTTATTGGCTGATTGGCAGATGGGCTGATTGATTGGCTGGGCTGATTTATCAGATGGGCTGATTGATCAGATGGGCTGATGGACAGATGGGCTGATTGATCAGATGGGCTGATTGACAGATGGGCTGATCGACAGATGGGCTGGGCTGTGTGACAGGTCCTCTTTATTGGGGGGTCGTGTTGTGCACTGTGGTATGGTACAGATAATACACTGTAACAGACAATCTCAATTACTGATCCCTGCTCTCTCCTCACACGATCGGTGTGTGAGGAGAGAGCAGAGACCAGATGGTAACTGCTCCTCTGTGTTTACATTTGTGACCGGCTATGACTGGACACAGCCGGTCACGTGGTAAACAGCCAAATTCATTGGCTGTTTACCCTGATCAGGGAAGCGCTGTGTCCAAGGACACCCGCCTTCCTCGATCCCTGCCCTGCACTCCTCCGGCGGCGCGCACGGTGCGCACCGCCGAGTTTGTTTTTCACATGTGATCGGCTGTGACTTTGACACAGCCGATCATGTGGTAAACAGACAAATTCACTGGCTGTTTACCGTGATCGGGGAAGTTCTGTGTCAAAGGGACACACGCTGTCCCCGATCGCCGCGCTGCACGTCCCCGCGGGTGCGTGCTAGGGGGTTATTCTGCTGGACGTCACATGATGCCCAGTCAGGATAACAACCACCGCCCGGCCGTCAATCTGCTATAGGCCGAGCGGGAAGTGGTTAAAATACATTCCATAATAACATGAGACATCATATTCTGATTACACCTCTACCTTGACCACAGATGGGCGGGTGAGAATTAGGGCAGTTACCTCCCATATTTGGAACCAACCAATCAAAAGATGGTAAACATGGTAGCCCTGTTAAATTAAGATTTCTTTCAAATTGATAATATCTATCTGTTGGCTCTTCAAGCCATATTATCGGCCTTTCTTCCAACCGGAGAAAGTCAGAAAATTGTCTTCCGAGCGGCAAGAGATATTGTGTTTTTGATTTTAAGGTCAACCACACCCTTTTTAACAGTCGATTGGGGCTACCCTAGGGTTATTTGTCAAATATTAACCACTTTCCGACCGGCGCACGCCAATGTACGTTGGCAGAATGGCACGACTGGGCAAATGAGCGTACCCGTACGTCCCTTTGAATTTGCCGCCGTGCCGTTGCGTGCGTGCATGCCAGGCCAGGAGCTCCGTGAGTCAGGTCGTGGGTCCCGCGGACTCGATCACCGCAGAGATGCCTGCGATTGCCTCACAGAGAGGACACACGGGGAGATGCTAATGTAAACAAGCATCTCCCCATTCTGCCTATTAACAGTGTCACTGATCTCTGCTCTCTGTGATTGGGAGCAGAGATCAGTGATGTGTCACACGTAGCCACACACCCCCACAGTTAGTAACACTCCCCAGGACATACTTAACCCCTCTCTAGCCCCCTAGTGGTTAACCCCTTCACTGCCAGTGTCATTTACACAGGAATCAGTGCATTTGTATAGCACTGATTGCTGTATAAATGACAATAGTCCCAAAAATGTGTCAAAAATGTCAGATGTGTCCACCATAATGTTGCAGTCACGATAAAAATCGATTATCGTCGCCATTACTAGTAAAAAAAAAAAATAATAAAAATGCCATAAAACTACCCCCTATTTTTTAAACGCTATAACATTTGCGCAAACCAATCAATATGCTTATTGCAATTTTTTTTACCAGAAATATGTAAAAGAATAAGTATCGGTCTAAAAAAGTTTTTTTTAATATTTTTGGGGATATTCATTATAGAAAAAAGTAAAAAATAATGCATTTTTTTCAAAATTGTTGCTATTTTTTTGTTTATTGTTGCATTGATGTCTTTGGTAATGTGTATGAAATATTAATTACCAGAAATTCCGGTTTTGTATGAAGTTGTATAATTATACTTGTAAATTAATAAAATTAATAAAATGTATTTACTTATTAATTTAATTGGGAGATATTTATACATTGGTAAGAATTCCCTATAGATTAACAAATTTAGGAAATTATTGTAGTATGTTACTGATTGTCTGAACAAAGTTCAAATTTTTTTATTAATTGCCATAACTGGCTGGAGGCACTGTAAATCCACTGTACTTACATTCAGACAGTACATTTTTATTTATAATTTACCATTCACCAAAACAAATTAAATTCTATTTAATTAAAATTCCCCATATTTATTATCATTAAAATTCCATACTACACTCACAACAGTGTCTGGAGGGAATATTGGGGGAGGGGGGTGCAAGCTATCCAATCCTGCCCTAGTCCTATTTCAATGCTCTGAAAAATGTCAAGAGAGTCCAACTGATGCAGCAAGTACAGCACAGGCAGACCAGAGGCTCAGGAGGAAATAAAATTGCAGTAGCACCTGGACAGGCAGCAAAGTTGGCATGAGATCAGGGAACAAGTTCACTTCACCAAAGGCTGGCTGGCATTACTGCTGATCAATCAACAATATTATTCTGCTACCCTGTTTCCCCAAAAATACCCTGTTTCCCCAAAAATAATACCTAGCGTGACTGTCAGTGATGGCTGCAATATAAGCCATACCCCCCAAATAAGCCCTACCCTGTTTCCCCGAAAATAAGCCCTACCCTGAAAATAAGACCTACAAGAACTTTAACTAGGGCTTATTTGGGGGGGTAGGGCTTATATTGCAGCCATCACCGACAATCACGCTAGGTCTTTTTTTCGGGGAAACAGGGTATCTGCATGGACACCTTTCTTAGCTTGTAAACAAATTAAAGCTGAGACACTGAGCTGCAGAGACTAGCAGTAACAACAGGGGGGGCTGCTGCTGAGTGGGGAAATGCTTATGCCATGTACACACAATAGGATTTTCCAACAACAAATCCGTTGATTTTTTTCAAAAGGATGTTGGCTCAAACTTGTCTTGCATACCCTGTTCCCCAAAAATAAGACCTAACGTGATTGTCAGTGATGGCTGCAATATAAGCCCTACCCCCCAAATAAGCCCTAGTTAAAGTCCTTGTAGGTCTTATTTTCAGGGTAGGGCTTATTTTTGAGGAAACAGGGTAGGGCTTATTTGGGGGGTAGGGCTTATATTGCAGCCATCACCGACAATCACGCTAGGTCTTATTTTCTGGGAAACAGGGTACACACGGTCACACAAATGTTGTCGGAAATTCCGACGGTCAAGAACGCGGTGACGTACAACACGTACGACGAGCAGAGAAAAATGAAGTTCAATAGCCAGTGCGGCTCTTCTGCTTGATTCCGAGCATGCGTGGACTTTTGTGCCTCAGAATTGTGTACACACGCTCGGAATTTCTGACAACAAGTCTTGTTGTCGGAAAATTTGAAAACCCGCTCTCAGAAATTCCGACAACAAATGTTCTATGGAGCATACACACGGTCAGACTTTCTGACAACAAGCTCACATCCAACATTTGTTGTCAGAAAATCCTATCGTGTGTGCGGCCCATTAGTTTGCCTTTCTGGATTAAGTATTCCACCTGTCCTAAACAGTGCTAATGTAATGATGTCAGCACTACATGAGGTTGTTGGGTTCAAAATGACTTGGCAGGAGTGACCAATCTCCTTTACAGGAAGTTGTCTCCATGTATCAATGTCAAGGATGCATTAGAGGGATTATTACAGTTTACTGGGGCAAGCTAAAAAAGAAATAGTGGTGTATTTGTGTTACGTGAGAGATGCATTGCAGTACAGTTTTATAACTTCCTGGAGTTTTGCTTTAACAATTACTGCTTATGACTATGCATTTGCTGTATATGGTGCATTTTATAAAACCCTCAAAGTACCTAAAGCCATTTTAACCGCTTCAATACCCGGCCATAGTCAAATGACGTCCACAGATGGGATCTCCCATCCTGGGTGGGCGTCATATGACGGCCTCGGCTTTCCGCCGCTACTGGGGGCCCCCGGGGGCCCGCAGAGCGGCGATCGGGGTACCGTTGTCTCCCTCAGGACACAGCCGTTCCCCGATGGGGGTATTGAAGCGGCGGCCGGCGGCTGGCGGCGGAGCGTCGGTAATGGCGGATGCAGAGCGGCATTGGGAAGCGTGTACTATGCGGTTTCCGGCGGAAGAGGAGTGATCAGGGCGGTGATCGGGGCTGAGGCTTTTCCCCTGGATACAGCTCAGCCCCGATCACTGTAGCCAATGACATGGCTCTGCATCACATGACCGGTTGTGTCCAATCACAGCCGGTCACTAATGTAAACAAACACACACAGTTAGACAGTAACTGCTGTTGCTGGGCTCTTCTCCTCACACACCGATCCAGTGTGAGGAGAAGAGATCAGCTAACAGTGAGTTACTAATTACATGTACTACTGTGCCCAGATTGCCCCTCCTAAATAAAGAGTACCTGTCACCTCAGTACCTGTCATCTCAGAGTACCTGTCCATCACCTGCCACCAGAGTACCCGCCACCTCATCACCTGCCACCAGAGTACCCGCCACCTCATCACCTGCCACCAGAGTACCTGCCACCTCATCACCTGCCACCAGAGTACTTGCCACCAGAGTACCCGCCACCTCACCACCAGAGTACCTGCCACCAGAGTACACGCCACCTCATCACCTGCCACCAGAGTACCTGCCACCTCATCACCTGCCACCAGAGTACCTGCCACCTCATCACCTGCCACCAGAGTACCCGCCACTTCATCACCTGCCACCAGAGTACCCGCCACCTCATCACCTGCCACCAGAGTACCTGCCACCTCATCACCTGCCACCAGAGTACCCGCCACTTCATCACCTGCCACCAGAGTACCCGCCACCTCATCACCTGCCACCAGAGTACCCGCCACCTCATCATTTGCCACCAGAGTACATACAGCCAGTCAGCCACTATGTCCAGAAAGATGTACACCCCAGAAGAGGCATACCAGATCCTGAGTCTGACCGATGAGAGCAACGGGGAGCTCTCACCGCTCAGTTCAGATTCTGGTTCTGATTCGGAATATCAGCCCCCCGAAGGCAGCACATCAGGATCAGATTTAGAGGAGGAAGTAGTCCGTCCAAAAAGACGACGGTCTGAAAACCAGGCAGCTACCAGCAGTGCCAGTGGCGGTAGACCGCAGGAGGAGGGGCCCAGTACAAGCGCTGCTAGTCCCCAGGAGGAAAGACCCAGCACAAGTGGACGCCAAAGAAGTAGGGCCCAAACCCATCTTCCAGATTCCTTGGCAAACCCATTGTGGCTGCCTTCTACCACAGGGTCAGCCACGATCCCCCCTTTTACAGCACAGTCGGGTGTGCAGGTCAACACTGCAGGATTTACACAAATGGATTTTTTAAATTTATTTTTCCCGAACGATTGGATTCAAGGCATCGTGGACCAAACTAATCTGTTTGCCCAACAATTTATTGCAGCCAACCCCAGCTCCAGCTATGCCCGCCCTTTTGAGTGGAGACCGCTAACAGTAGTGGAGCTAAAATTGTTTTTAGGCCTAACCCTGAACATGGGGATTACAAAAAAAATGAAATTCATAAGTATTGGTCGACCAAACCCATCCACCATATGCCAATTTTTTCAGCAGCCATGTCCAGGTCCCGATACGAAATCATAATGCGCTTCTTGCATTTCAATGACAACTCACAGTGCCCCCCGAAATCACCCAAACTTTGACAAATTATATAAAGTTCGCCCCGTAATTAATTTTTTTTTCCCAGAAGTTTGCCGAAGTTTATGTCCCTGAAAAAAATATATCTGTGGACGAATCCCTGGTGCATTTCACAGGCCAGCTGGGAATCAAACAATATATACCCAGTAAGAGGGCGAGGTATGGCTTGAAGCTTAACAAGCTTTGTGAAAGTGCCACCGGTTATGTGTACGCATTCCACGTGTACAAAGGGAAAGATTCCCAGCTCCAGCCCCCTGAGTGTCCCTCGTACATGGGAATAAGTGGGAAAATTGTTTGGGAGTTGGCATTCCCACTCCTCCAAAAGGGGTACCATATTTATATGGATAATTATTATACGAGTTTGCCCCTTCTCCGCCACCTACATCTCAAACAAACTTTGGCCTGTGGTACAACTAGAAAAAACCGAAAGGGCTTCCCACAGTGTCTTGTCACCACAAACATTCCAAAGGGGGAATCGACAAGCTTGAGGAACGAAGAAGTGTTGGCTGTGAAGTGGAGGAATAGAAAAGACGTGTACATCATGTCCACCATCCACGATGACACCTCGGTGGAACTTCACAGAAGACGTGGTACCGTTCACAAGCCTACCTGTATCACTGAGTACAATAAATACATGGGGGGGTGGATTTAAACGATCAGTTGTTGCAGCCCTATCTTTCAACAAGAAAATCCTTATTCTGGTACAAAAAAGTCGCAATTTACTTTTTTCATTTGGCCCTTTTAAATTCTTTCATAATATACCAAAAATCCACAGAAACACCCACCACCTTCATAAAGTTTATTGAAGACATTGTCACTGCCCTGATTTATCAGCAAGTATCCCCCCCAGAAAGCATTCGCTCCGATTCTGTCAGCAGACTACATGAGCGCCATTTCCCAGACCATATTCCACCAAAAGGATCCGGAAGCCGACGCCCAAAAAAATGTCGGGTGTGCACCAAAAGAGGAATTAGGAAAGATACGAGCTTCCATTGTACCGACTGTCCCTCCCAACCTGGCCTTTACATCGGAGAATGCTTAAGGCGATATCACACTCTGGAAAATTATTAGTCCATATTTCTAATACTGCCATTTCCCCGTTTTTAATTTCTGTCCTGAATATTTACCTTCCTCAACCAACCATATTATTGCCTTCCATGTAAACCGACCCTGGCCTGTTTCTCGACTATGCCTCTGCCTACCGTCTGCATTGTTTTTCCGCCATGTTTTTGCCTTTCACGTGAACTGACCTTGGACTGTATCGACTATGCCTCTGCCTACCATCTATTTCTGCCTTTTACCTGCACTGACCTCGGCCTGTTGACCATGTTTTTGCCTGCCCCTTGGATTGATCTTTCACCCTGCTACACAGGGGTCTCACATATGTGAGGGGCTCCAGAATAGTGTTCGGAGTTCAGAAAACCAGTTTTTGGTTTTCTGTGTTCCCATAACAGGGTCTGATTGCCCGGAGGCTTCAAAGCGATTTGGGTGGGAGAAGCCTCTACCCCTGTCCCCATTCTTTCCTGACCAATGCCCTAAGCTTGATGGTACTGCCTGCTCCCTGGACAAATACTCTGGCTGTGCTGACCATACCTCTGCCTGCTGCATGTACTAACTATGGACAGTATTCCTGCCTGCTGCATGAACGATCCTTTGATCCTTTTGCTGCTGCTGACCACATCCCTGCCTGCTATCTGGACTAATGCTTTGGCTGTGCTGACATCTCTACCTGTACTGACTATTCCTGCCTGCTGCCTGTTTTGCTGTCGCTGTCCACGTTCCTGCCTGCTGCCTGGACCGATGCTCTTCTCTGTGGACCACTGCACTACTAAAACTGCAGGTAATCTTTTCTTTACCCTTTACTCAGCAGAATGTATTTTGGTTTGTAATTGGTATGTACAGTACATGCTATGTGTTAGAAATATGAAGGGCCTTCAACAATGTGATAGGTTGGCAGGAATTTGTATGTATGCCCCTATAACAACTGACAGTGCTACTTGGATGTTGGGCCTCTGTATGTGGCCAGACTATGTAAAAATCTCACACATGTTGTATCGCCATACTCAGGAGGAGTAGCAGAATGTATTTTGGGGTGTCATTTTTGCTATGTACATGCTATGTGTTGGAAATATCTTATGAATGGACAACTTTGTGTAAAAAAAAATGCGTTTTCATTTTTTTTCCACAGTTTCCAAAAACTTCGGGAAAAATATGAACCATTCACAAGACTAATTATTTCTCATAGATTATACGTTGGGGTGTTAGCTTTCCAAAATGGGGTCATTTTGTGGGCATTTCCGTTGTCCTGGTGCTCCAGGGCCTTCAAAATTGTAATAGGTGGTTGAGAAATGAGATGTGTAATTTATGCTCCTAGAATGCCTGAAGCTGCTACTTCAATGTTGGGCCTCTGTATGTGGCCAGGCTGTGTAAAAGTCTCACACATTTGGTATCACCATACTCAGGATGAGTAGCAGAATGTATTTTGGGGTGTCATTTTTGCTATGTACATGCTATGTGTTGTAAATATCTTATGAATGGACAACTTTGTGTAAAAAAAAATGCGTTTTCATTTTTTTTCCACAGTTTCCAAAAACTTCAGGAAAAAAATGAACCATTCAAAAGACTAATTATGCCTCATAGATTATACGTTGGGGTGTTAGCTTTCCAAAATGGGGCCATTTTGTGGGCGTTTCCATTGTCCTGGTGCTCCAGGGCCTTCAAAAGTGTGATAGGTTGTCATCGTATGAGATGTGCAATTTATGCTCGTAAAATGCCTGACGGTGCTAGTTGGGTTTTAGACCTCTGTATGTGGCCAGGCTGTGTAAAAGTCTCACACATGTGGTATCACTATACTCAGGAGGAGTAGCAGAATGTATTTTGGGGTGTTATTGCAAGTATGCATGTGCTGTGTGAGAGAAATAACCTGTTATTATGACAATTTTGTGCAAAAAAAAAAAAAAAAAACATTTCCAAGAATTGTGGGAAAAAAATTACAACTTCAAAAAGCTCACCATGCCTCTTGCTAAATACCTTGGAATGTCTGCTTTCCAAAAAGGGGTAATTTGGGGGGTATTTGTACTTTCCTGGCTTTTTAGGGCCTCAAGAAATGAGATAGGCCTTTAGTACATCAGGTGTGATCAGATGTGATCATTTTTCAATGATTTGCACCATAGCTTGTAGACTCTATAACTTTCACAGAGACCAAATAATATACACTAATTTGGGTTATTTTTTACTAAAGATATGTAGCAGTATACATTTTGGCCCAAATTTATGAAGAAAAATTACTTATTTGCAAAATTTTACAATAAAGACTAAAAAAAAGTGTTTTTTTTTCAAAAATTTCTCTCTTTTTTCGCTTATATTGCAAAAAATAAAAAAAACAGCAGTGATTAAATACCACCAAAAGAAAGCTATGTTTATGAGAAAAAAATGATAAAAATTTGGTTTGGGTACAGTGTAGCATGACTGAGTAATTGTCATTCAAAGTGTGAGAGCACTGAAAGCTAAAATTTGGTCTGGGAAGGAAGGGTGTATAAAATACAATACAGAAGCGGTTAAAAGATTGGAACTGCTAACAATTCTTTTCTAGCTGCCAATTCCTTTCTGCATAATAACCACACCACCCATTTCTGTCACAATAGAGTCACAGACAAAAATAAATACTCTGATTATGCAGTTTTCAATCCTATTCCCTGCCTGAAAAATGTAGCAGTTTTCCACCTTCTCATACTAGCTTTAAAATCAGGTTTATAATTCAAGTATGTAATACATTTTTTGCAATTTTGTTTTACAAAGTGAGTAATCAGAATTTAACAGTGTCTGGTCATCTAGTTGTCTTATATCAAATTGAAGCTGTCATATAATAATTAATCAATTTCCTGCTTATCTCCACCTAAATGCACTGTTCTACAGGTGTTCTGGGAAAAATTAGCTTTAACTGCATCTTGGTAAATGATTTATAGGTAAATTAAATATTATTTGATTTACCACTTGACCTTCAGAAGATTTACCCCCTTCACGACAAGACCATTTTTTATGACACTGTGTTACTTTAACTGACAATTGTGCGGTTATGCGACACTTTATTTATGTCATTTTTTCCCACAAATAGTGCTTTCTTTTAGTGGTATTTGATCACCTCTGTGGTTCTTATTTTTTGCGCTATAAACAAAAAAAACAATTTTGAAAAAAAACAATATTTTGTACTTTCTGCTATAAAACATATCCAACAAAAAAATTTAAAAAAAATCAAATTTCTTCATCAATTTAGGCCAATATGTATTCTCCTACATATTTTTGGTAAAGGAAATCCCAATAAGCATATATTGATTGGTTTGCGCAAAAGTTATAGAGCCTACAAACTATGGGATACTTGTATTTATTTATTTGTACTACTAATGGCAGCAATCAGCGACTTATAGCAGAACTGTGATATTGTGGTAGACAAATTGGACATTAACTGACACTTTTGACACTTTTTTGGGGACTAGTGACACTAATACAGTGATCAGTGCTAAAAAAATTTGCACTGTCACTGTACTTATGACACTGCTGTGAAGGGGTTAACACCAGGGGAAATCAAAGGGATAACTGTGTGCCTAGACTGTGCTTTCTCCCTGTAGGGGAGGTGATCTTACTATGATAAGGCATTGAGCCATATCCCTGCTTTGGAGAAACACAGGACCAATACCTTTCCTACTTACAGAACCGCAATCTGCCTTGTTAACATAGGCAGATCACCGTTCTGCCTGTGTACTGTACAATGGACGGGTGCAGGTGGACATCGAGTTCACAGTACCTGCCACTGCTCCCGCTATGTGTGATCACAGCAGGAGCGGGCCACTGGCGGTGCGCGCACCAGTACCGGAAGTGTCAGATCAAATATTAGGTACGTGATCTGGCACAGATTATATCTGCGGTGGTTGATCGGGAAGTGGTTAAAGCACTATTAAACCCAAAAGCAAAAGTGTTATATATTGCAGCTTGCCAATTCTTGAATGCGGTGACTGCATTAGTTCTCTTTTTTAAACCTTGTTTCCCCTCTGTTTTCAGCTGGTAATCTGGCCAGTAAAGCAACTCCTGAATTACAGTGCCCCCACTCTGGATGAATGAGCACAGGGGGAACCTTTAGAAAAAAAAGTCCAGCTGAAGCTTTATAGGCAGTTATTTTTAACAGTTTTTTTTTCCTTTTTGGATAAAGGTTTTACATAAATAAATAAATCAAAGCTGATCATTGCAAGCACCCTTGTCAGTGGTATATGGTCTGTCTCAACACACATTGATATATTTGCAGGACAGCTTAATCTGTTGAAAAACAACAGACTTATTGGCTGGATCACCAAATGAAAAGAGGGAAATAAAGCCTTTAAAAAGAGAACTAATGCAAACATCACATATAAGAATTAGTAAGCTGCAATATAATAAATGTTTACTTTTGGGTTTAATATCGCTTTAAAGGATAATGAAGAATAGAGAATAGTCCATGAACCTGGATCAATATCATCAGAGTATTTATTTTTATAAGGCTGAGTGAATTGTCTAGTGGGAGAATTCATAGACGATTTGGGGAACCAATTGTATAGTCTAAAAATGCTGAACTTTAATCCAACCTCCTATTGGAGTTTAACTGGCAGGTTAATCTTGGAAATAAATTCTTGCCATTTTCAGAGCTTATAGGCAAGTGACTGTCAAACAAGGAGCACAGGGAACATGTACCAATGCAAAAAAAAATGTTTTTAAAGATATTGTACAGTGGGAAGAGTGCTCATTTTTTGTGACTTTAAGGAAACATAATAAAAACACCATCCATTTTCATTACATGACTATAGGGATGAGCTTTGTGTTCGAGTCGAACCCATGTGCATATCAAACATCCTCTGTTCGGCCGTTCGCCGAATTGCGAACGATATGGACAATTTGCGCCAAATTCGAGTAGCGCGTCACAGCCCATAATTCCCTGCGGCATCCCAGTGCATTGCTGGCTGATGATTGGCCAAGCATGCACTATGACCCGCATGCTTGGCCAATCACAGCGCCATTAAATATGTGTTATATATACACTTGATACAGTTTAGCTAGATCTGTGCTTGTTATTCTTTTCCTACTGTGTATAAAAAAAAAAAAATTTGCGCCAACTCCTACAAAGTAAAGCAGCCAACACAACAACCTGACCCGTGTAAATATGTGAAGAAATAAATAAAGTGTGGCGCTAAAAGTGATGTCATTTAGAAATAGTGATAGCAATATTGCATAAATAGAAGTGCACAATCCTGAGGTGTGTACAGAAAGTATTGATATTGATATTGTGAGGTGACTGCGGAGATGATAACCTCCACAAATGTATGTCAAATACACCAGTGGTGATCCAAAAAAAAAAAAAAGGAAAAAAAAGGTGTATAGGGATATATAACCTCCCCACTCAAACTCTTTCATAAACAAATTCCACAATGATGAGATTACTTGTGCAGTGATATAACTACATCCATATGCCAAGTAAGTGAAAAAAAATGGACTGATATTCAGTATCTCAGCAATGGAAGAAACAACTCAAGTAAATACTTGAAGATTCAACTACAAGGTATAAACATAAAAAGAAAAAACATAAAGGATATAAAATAATTAGAAATAACACAGTGATGTGTATCGAGTAACCTATAACCCTAAGGATAGACCAAAATATAGAATCAGGAGTCCATCAGGGTGGTAAATACAAAGATATAAAAATATTTAAAGTCCACCATCTTAAATTCTGGATTGCTTAATAACAGTATAGGTGCAAACAGTTCTTTTAAGTGTGGTAGACAGAAGCTGTTGGACGTATCCCTGCACACAGGTAGTTTCTTTCCTTAAAATGGTGACATTGGCCCAAAGGAACAGATACACAGTGCCCTTACCAGATAAAGTGGACTCACAGGCCCTTGGCGGTGAGTCAAACGAGTTTGTACCGTCAAGCGGTGTAGGGCTGTAAAGCCGTATGCTGGTCCTGGGTAGAATTTCCACTGATGTCACCGAATGGCACGTCTCTGGCCCAATGAAGTTCGACAGTTGTCATCTAATGGCGTGTCCTTGGCGGGACTCAGCTGGGATCCGGGGTCGTCCTCAATCATCAGATGAAGAAAAAGTTTCCTCAGCGACCGATACCATATTGATAAGTAGAAAAAGGAAAAAACTTCCACATAGTGTAAATCTTTCTCAAACGTAACAACGTTAATAAAAATTGAGGTAATTTTGCAGTAAATACATAAATTGGGCGGTAAAAACTTGGCTCAAAGTAATATGAAAAATGCCAGATATTAAAAAAATTTTGCGCAGTAGGTGATGGTAGGGGTAAAATACACAGAAACCCGATGCATTTTGTCCTCAAAGACTTCCTTAGCCCCACCCATGTTCTCCTGAGGAGTCCCTCGAACTGTTTGACCGCAGTGTTGGGTACATGCTCCAGGAGGATGCCCAGCATTTAGAAGGCTCTGATGATGATAATGAGCTAGATGAAGGCAGTATCAGAGGCCAGACAGAGGGGGTGCCCAAGAAGGACATCAATCTGGCAGTCATGTTTCCCCTGCTGCAGCATACTGCCAGGTTTTCTCCAGTGATGAGGAGGGAAGGGATGATGAGGTCACTGACTCCACATGGGTGCCTGATAGGAGAGAGGAGGAGGAGAAGGCACATCACCAACGAGGCAGGATGCCCTCCAGGGGCCAGCTTAAGGACAGCACACTGACTGCATCACACCGCAAAGCTCCACATGTGCAGGGCGCTACTGTCTCTGCACGTTATTCCAAAAGTTCTTTAGTGTGGCCCTTTTTTGAGACGAGTGCATCAGATCACACCGCTGCTATTTGCAACATATGTCTCAAGCGTATCTCGCATGGCCAAAACATCTCCCGCTTGGGCACCACATGCTTGACCAGACATATGTTGACCTGCCATGCAGTTCGTTGGCAAGTGTACCTAAAAGACCCACACCAAAGAACAAAGAGGACCTCTCCTTGCTCCTCATCAGCTGAGATCTCCAACCCCACTATACTTTCAGTCCTCTCTGAGACCTGCACTGAGAGGAATGAAGGTGTAGAATTAGGTGTGTCACAGCCAAGTACTTGTGGGCAATCTGCTATCGGTACACCAATGTCAGATTGTACCAGGCAAATTTCCCTGCCCCAGCTGCTGCACCACCGAAAGAAGTTCGCTCCCAGCCATCCACATGCCCAGCGGTTGAATGCTAGCTTGGCAAAATTGCTAGCACTTCAACTGCTACCTTTTCAGTTGATAGACTCTGCCCCCTTTCGTGAGTTTGTGGAATGTGCGGTTCCTCAGTGGCAAGTACCCAAACGCCACTTTTTCTCACGGAAGGTGATTCCGGATCTCTACCGGCATGTGGAAGACAATGTCCATGCCTCGCTGGACAGGGTGGTCAGCGGTAAGGTGCATATTACCGCTGACTCATGGTCCAGCAGGCATGGACAGGGATGTTACCTAAGTTTCACAGCGCATTGGGTGACTCTGCTGGCAGCTGGGAAGGATGCAGGACAAGGTGCAGTAGTGTTGGAGGTTGTTCCGCCACCACGCATCCAAAATGCTACTACTGGTGATTGTGACACACCTCTCTCCTCCACCCCCTCCTCTTCTTCTTCCTTCATGGCCTCTTCCTGTGGTGGTCCTTGGAACCAGCGATGCTCCGTAGGCATTCAAGGGGCTACGCAAATACGCAGGCCAAAAGATGCCATGCGGTGCTTGAGCTGGTGTGCTTGGGGGACAGGAGCCACACTGGGGCAAAGGTTCTGTTAGCTCTGCAGGGGCAAGTTCAGAGGTGGTTGACATCACGCCAACTTAAGGCAGGAATGGTACCAACCTCCTCTCCACCCTCCAACAGGGACAAATGACCCATGTGCCCTGTTTGGCTCACGTCCTTAACTTGGTGGTGCAGCGATTCTTGGGCAGGTACCCGGGCTTACAGGATGTCCTGAGGCAGGCCAGGAAAGTCTGTGTGCATTTCCCCCAGTCATATAATGCCAATGCTCGGTTGGCGGACCTCCAAAATGAATTTAAGCTGCCCAAGAACCGCCTAATCTGTGACATGCCCACCAGGTGGAACTCAACGTTGGCCATGCTGCAATGGCTGCACACGCAGCAGAGGGCCATCAATGAGTACCTGTGCGACTATGGCACCAGGACAGGGTCAGGAGAGCTTGTTTTTTTTCCCCACACCAGTGGGCCATGATCAGGGATGCATGCTCTGTCCTGTCACCATTTGAGGAGGCCACGAGGATGGTGAGCAGTTACAGTGCATGCATCAGTGACACTTTCCCCCTTGTCTACCTGTTAGAGCACACGCTGCGTGGAATAATGGACAGGGCACTTGAGGTAGAACAGAGGCAGGAAGAGGAGGACTTCCTTAGCTCTCAAGGCCCCCTTTATCCAGACAGTGTTCCTGCATGCCCGCCGATCACACAGGAAGAGGAGGAGGAGGAGGAGGAGGAAGAGGAGGATTGTGTCAGCATGGAGGTGGAGCCTGGCACTCAGCATCAGAAACAGCCTTTAAGGGATCATTTACAGTCCCAAAAAACCCATGGACTTTTGCGTGGCTGGGAGGAGGTGGCTGCGGATCATATTGTCCTTAGTGACCCAGAGGACTCCGGAGCAAATGCCTCAGCAAATCTACGCTGCATGGCCTCCCTGATCCTGCAAAGCCTGCGGAAGGATCCTCGTATTCGTGGTATCAAGAAGAGGGATCAATACTGGCTGGCAACCTTCCTTGATCCACGTTACCATAGTAAGGTTGCCATCGCAGAGAGAGCAGTCGATGAAACATCTTTGGGAGGCCTTGCAGAAAGGTCTGTGCAATGCGTTCCCAGAGACTGGGAGATTATGAACTCCTGTTCCTGGACAACATGTTGCTGAGGCATTGGTCAGTCAAAGAAGGAGCGGTGGAGAAGGTGGCTGTCTGACTGATGCATTCAGACAATTTTTTAGTCCGCAGCCCCAAGGTAGGATCGATTCCAGTAACCATTGCCAGCGTCTGTTTTACATGGTGAAGGAATACCTAGGGGCAAGATCTGACTTGGACACCTTTCCTACCAAAAATCCTCTGGGTTACTGAGTCTTGAGGATGGATCACTGGCCAGAGCTTGCACAGTATGCAATTGAGCTATTGGCCTGTCCTGCATCCAGCGTTCTTTTGGAACGCACATTCAGTGCTGCTGGAGGTTTTGTAACTGATCACAGGGTGCGCCTGTCCACCGACTCAGTCGATCGACTGACCTTTATAGAAATGAATCAGTCTTGGATCACCACCAACTACCAAGCACCTGATGCTGATGTAACCGAATAATTTTTTTTGAAATGTCAGATCCCTTCAAGACTGCCTATGCTGATGCTGAGTGACGATCCTGTTATGCTGAGTGACTATCCTCTTCCTCCTCAATGATCATGCTGATAGCTTGTAAGAATATTTTTGGTTCTGGGCGCCGCCACCAGTGGCTAAGGCCCAATTTTTCAGCCCCTATTTAACAGGGGCATGTAATTACAATTTTTGATGCAATATTTTACAGGAGGGCTCATTCCTGCGCTCCAACTAGAGTATCTGTGAGGGGTTGCAGTGTTGTGGCACCAGTGCTTAAGGCCCAATTTTTCTGCCCTTATTCAAAAGGGACATGTAATTACAATTCTTGATCTAATATTTCACAGCAGGCCCGTTTCTGCGCCCACCAAGAGTAACTGTGAGGACTTAGTGTTGTGGCACCAGCACCACCACCACCAAAGGCCCAATTTTTCTGACCCTGTTCAACAGGGGCATGTAATTACAATTCTTGATCTAATATTTCACAGCCATAGGTGTGCGCAGCCTATTGCATTAGGGTGTGCACCCCAACTCTCAAACACACATGAACGCCACCTGCTGTCACAGAAAGGAGGCTCTGATGGTGGGAGACAGTTGATAGGGAGCATATTACATTATGCCCTAAATACAGGTGTAACGTGTTCCTACTGTTGAACCTAGCCTTTAATATAATGAGGGCATTTACACTGGTCAGTGGCACCCTCAACCACCCACCTGGTGCTGTTCCTGGATAATGCTAATGCACATGGGGTGATTAGGGTGTGCCCAGGCACACCTGGCAAACCCTGTGCGCACACCTATGTTCACAGCAGAGCCCGTTGCTGCGCCCACCAAGAGTAACTGTGAGGGCTTACAGTGTTGTGGCAACACCAACACCTAAGGCCCCAATTTCTGCAGAGTATATAGGCCAGGCCCCTACTTTCAAATATCCAACTTACAAACGACTCCTACTTGCAAACAAAAGGAGATAACAGGAAGTGAGATGAAATCTACCCCTAGAAAGGGAAATTCTCTCCTGTAAGAGTTAATATGGTAAAAACGTGTCTCTTTTCCACTGATGCTTTATCACCAATCCTTGTTTCACTAAAAACCCCAAATTGTCAAAAAACATTTGTCATTGGGACAGAAAGTGAGGTAAAATCTTCTGAGGTGCACAGACAGCAAAACAAATGTCACAGGGGTGATAATCCTTCCCTATGTTTTCCAAAAAGCTTAAAAATAGATTTTTTGGCTGGAGCTACACTTTAAAAATGTACCAGTTCAAAATTACAAACAGATTCTACTTAACAACAAACCTACAGTCCCTGTCTTGCTTTCACCGCCTTTATACTGCTGTTCAGAGGGCCTGGGGCCCCACGCCTTTCCTTTTTTTAATTTGGGTGCGGGGTTCCCCTTAATATCCATACAAGACCCAAAGGGCCTAGTAATGGACTGGGGGGTACCCATGCCATTTTTCTCACTGATTTTCATCCATATTACCGGGACCGGACATTACATTAAAGCCGTAAGCAGTTTTAAATGACTTTTATTCCTTTAAAAATGTCATTTTGTGTAGGGACTGTTCTAAGCATGGGAAACACGTGCCACTTTACAGGCATATTATAGACACCCCCCAGGTACAATATTTAAAGGAATATTTCACTTTTTTTTCACTTTAGGCATCATAAAATCACTGCTCCCGAAAAAATGGCCGTTTTTAAAACTTTTTTTTCCATTGATACATGTCCCCTGGGGCAGGACCTGGGTCCCCAAACCCTTTTTAGGACAATACCATGCAAATTAGCTTTTAAAATTAGCACTTTTGATTTTGAACGTTTGAGTCCCATAGACTTCAATAAGGTTCTAAAGTTTGCGTGAATTTTCGGTCTGTTCGCAGGTTCTGGTGCGAACCGAACCAGGGGTGTTCGGCTTATCCCTACATGACTAATATATGTGAACACTCACCATGTAAAAAAACCCATTTAGAAATTCCAAGCAAAACATATACACTAGGGATGAGTCGAACACCCCCCTGTTCGGTTCGCACCAGAACATGCAAACAGGCAAAAAATTTGTGCGAACACGCGAACACCGTTAAAGTCTATGGGACACGAACATGAATAATCAAAAGTTCTAATTTTAAAGGCTTATATGCAAGTTATTGTTATAAAAAGTGTTTGGGGACCTGGGTCCTGCCCCAGGGGACATGGATCGATGCAAAAAAAGTTTTAAAAATGGCTGTTTTTTCGGCAGCAGTGATTTTAATAATGCTTAAAGTGAAACAATAAAAGTGCAATATCCCTTTAAATTTCGTACCTGGGGGTGTCTATAGTATGCCTGTAAATTGGCGCATGTTTCCTGTGTTTAGAACAGTCTGACAGCAAAATGAAATTTCAAAGGAAAAAAAGTCATTTAAAACTACTCGTGGCTATTAATGAATTGCCGGTCCGACAATACACATAAAAGTTCATTGATAAAAACGGCATGGGAATTCCCCAAAGGGGAACCCCGAACCAAAATTTAAAAAAAATGACATGGGGGATCCCCCTAAATTCCATTCCAGGCCCTTCAGGTCTGGTATGGATATTAAGGGGAACCCCGCGCTAAAATACAAAAAAATGGCGTTGGGTCTCCCCAAAAATCCATACCAGACCCTTATCCGAGCACGCAACCTGGCAGACCGCAGGAAAAGGGGGGGGAGAGAGCGCCCCCCCTCCTGAACCGTACCAGGCCACATGCCCTCAACATTGGGAGGGTGCTTTTGGGTAGCCCCCCATAACAGCTTGTCTCCATGTTGATGGGGATAAGGGCCTCATCCCCACAACCCTTGCCCGGTGGTTGTGGGGGTCTGCGGGTGGGGGGCTTATCGGAATCTGGAAGCCCCCTTTACAAAGGGGACCCCCAGATCCCGGCCCTCCCCCCTGTCTGAAATGGTAAGGGGGTACAAAAGTATCCCTAGCATTTCACAAAAAAAGTGTCAAAAATGTTAAAAATGACAAGAGACAGTTTTTGACAATTCCTTTATTTAAATGCTTCTTCTTTCTTCTTTCTTCTATCTTCTTTCTTCTATCTTCCTTCTATTTCTTCCTCCATCTTCTCAAAGCTCATCCCTAATATACACATAAAAATAAATGTGTTCCCCTTTTTTACAAATAATCACATACACTCTGTTCTCAGCTGCATAAGGAGCTCAGTGGTGGAGGAGAAACCGCAACACACTGGTCTTCCCAGTGAATAGCTGTGCAGGGGAGGGGCATGACTGGAGGAGAGCAGGCTGAGTTTTCAGCACAGTGTTCTATTAGTGTTCTAATAAGGAAGCATAGGGAATGGCAGGAACACAAGGTAGTTCATACAAAGAAAGCAATACAAAAAAACCCAGGATGCTTTGTATAAGTGCATGGCAGGCACATATCAGGAATATGAAATGTTGGGTTTATATATTCTTTAAGCTGTAAAGCTGATACAGAACAGTACGATTTTCATGGACTGAATCAGCGTCTCTGAATTCCGGATCCACATATTTTGCATGTGCAATTGAATTGCTTTCTTTTACATTTATCTTGGTTTAAATACAGCAACAACACCCCAATCAGATCATTTAAACTTGAAAAAAATTGGTGTTTGAGTACTTTTGTTAGATTTTTTTGTTAACCAGTAGTAACAGGCCTGAAAAGTCAATAGTAAAACAGTTTCATGGCATAGTTTGTATACTGTATTGTGTTAAAAGTTAACAAAAACATTTTAAAACAACAGCCCCACAAAACAGTATGAGGGAAAGACGAGGCAATGTTTATCATGAAACAAGAATTAAAGTTTATTATTTCAGAGATAACTCCTAGAAATATTGTACAGATTTACTCCACGTTATGTAAGCAGTTTTATTGCAAAAGAAAAATTTGAGTTTATTATTTTGAGACAAAAGCTAGAAATATTGTACACACTCCATTTAATCACTGTCAGCATTTTTACTAGGCCACAATTTCAAAGATAGAGACTGGACAGGTATTATCATAAAATGGAAAGTAGAGAGCATTATTTCAGAGATCACAGGCAACAATATTGTACAGACCCCATGAACAGTATGGGGGTCATATACTATAGCGCCAAAAAATTCTCCTGCAGTACCAAAAAATAACTCTCAAAAAAGGCCAGGAAGACTTCAACTCTCAGTAAGTCAGCGCTAATGCAAATGGAATGCAGCGCTATTGCGGCAATAATGCCTGTCAGATCACATATGCTGGAATAGTGGAAGTCAGTGGGGCTTGAACCTGCAAAATCCAAAGTTCTGACTGAAGGTTTATATGCAAGTTCTTTGCAATAAAAAGTGTTTGGAGACCCAGGTTCTGCCCCAGGGGACATGGATCAATGCCAATTTTTTTTTTAAAAACGGCGTTTTTTTTGGGAGCAGTGATTTTAATAATGCTTTGAGTGAAACAATAAAAGTGTAATATTCCTTTAAATTTCGTACCTGGGGGGTGTCTATAGTATGCCTGTAAAGGGGTGCATGTTTCCCGTGTTTAGAACAGTCTGACAGAAAAATGACATTTGAAAGGAAAAAAAGTTATTTAAAACTACTCGCGGCTATACTGAATTGCCGGCTCGACAATACACATAAAAGTTCATTGATAAAAACTGCATGGGAATTCCCCAAAGGGGAACCCCGAACCAAAATTTCAAAAAAAATGACGTGGGGGTCCCCCTAAATTCCATACCAGGCCCTTCAGGTCTGGTATGGATTTTAAGGGGAACCCCGTGCCAAAATTTTTTTTAAAAATGGCATGGGGTACCCCCAAAAATCCATACCAGACCCTTATCCGAGCACGCAACCTGGCAGGCCGCAGGAAAAGAGGGGGGGACGAGAGAGCGCCCCCCCTGAACCGTACCAGGCCACATACCCTCAACATTGGGAGGGTGCTTTGGGGGTAGCCCCCCAAAGCACCTTGTCCCCATGTTGATGAGGACAAGGGCCTCATCCCCACAACCCTGGCCCGGTGGTTGTGGGGGTCTGCGGGCAGGGGGCTTATCGGAATCTGGAAGCCCCCTTTAACAAGGGGACCCCCAGATGCCAGCCCTCCTCCCTGTGTGAAATGGTAAGGGGATACAAAAGTACCCCGACCATTTCACCAAAAAAATGTCAAAAATGTTAAAAATGACAAGAGACAGTTTTTGACAATTCCTTTATTTAAATGCTTCTTCTTTCTTCTATTTTTCTATCTTCTTTCATCTATCTTCCTTCGGTTTCTTCCTTTATCTTCTTCTTCTGGTTCTTGTTCTTCTGGTTCTTCTTGTCCTTCTGGTTCTTCTTGTTCTTCTGGTTCTTCATCCGGTCTTCTCGTCTGGCATCTTCCTCAGCGGCGCCGTCTTCACTTCATCTTCTTTCCTCTGGCCGCTCCGCATCCACGATTGGATGGGAGGCTCCCGCTGTGTGACGCTTCTCCTCTCCTGACAGTTCTTAAATGACAGAGGGCGGGTGACCCCTCCCCCCTCTGAAGCAGGGCGGGTGATCCTGCCCCCCTCTGACGTCACGGGGAATGCCACAGGGAAGTCCCCATGCACTTTAAAAGTTTTTTTTTTTTTTTAGCTTGACACTTTTTTTCTAAAAAAAATTTTTTTGATCACTTTTGTTTCTATTACAAGGAATGTAAACATCCCTTGTAATAGGAATAAGCATGACAGGTACTCTTTACAGTGGGATGTGGGGTAAATAAGACCCCAAATCTGACCTCTAGGCTTAGAAGCCTGAAATTAAAAAAAAAAACGATCTCTGCTTCCCAGCCGAAGCGGCGCCATTTTTTTTAATACAGAGGTTGGGCGTGATGTTATGACCTCCAAACGATCATAGAGATTCCGGCGACCATCTGGTCCACCAGAAATCTCTATGCTAAACATCTGAGGCTGGCGGATCCTGTGACCGACTCACCGATCGTAGCGGTAAGTCGGTACAAGCACCGGAGGGTGGCGGGAGGGGGGGACGTCCCCTCTCGCCTCCTGTTAGAATGATTAAGCAGTGGAACAGCCACTATGATCATTCTTATGGTGTGCAGATTCGCAGGCTCTAAAAGATGATATCTGGATGATGTCTGTAGCTACAGGCATCACTCAGATATCCCCGCTCAAAGCCGAGGACATCATTTGGCGTACGGCGGGCGGGAAGCGGTTTTAATGGTGTTCGCACAAATTTGTCTGTTCGCATGTTCTGCTGCGAACCGAACAGGGGGGATAAAATAAACAACAAAAATTTACCGCGCTACTCTAAAGATGTGCTACCAATAAATAGTAGGATAATTAGAGCTGCAGTCCTAGAGTGGGGCGTGCACACATATATACAAAGATATTCAAAAAAGACTGCGCTAAAAAAATGACATATACATTGACAACATATATAAATGTGTAAATAATGAAGAATTCAATCTATCAGGTGATCAAAAATATAAAATATAAATATTCTAGTGAGAATGAATTATCAATGAAATAATATGAAACAAGTATGGCATAAAATTATAATATTGAAACCAAGTGTATCAAATAACAAAAATAACCAAAAATAAAGTGGAAAAATTCAGAAGGAAACAGTCCTTAGAGCCAAAGCAGATAATATATGTGATCCTATAGGTTAAACACCCAGCACCCAGTGAGAAATCCTCCACCTTAATAGATGTACGCTTACCAGAGGTAAGCTAGATAACAGCTTATCTATGGACATCCACACAGGGGACACAACTCCTTAGATCTCCTCACAAGGAAGGGGCAGGCAGGATCTCTCCTTTCGGCGGACCTCAAACAGCATACCGGGGGGACCCAGAAGAATAAAAAATGTCCTCCATAGTGTGAATCCGTAAAACCATTTATTGAGATAAGGAATATGTACACTTACATGAAAAAATCATAGTAGCAATTTCAAAAGAACAGCCGGCCGGCTTGCATACACCCGTTCTAACGAGATAGGATGGAAACGATGACGTCAGCGTGTCGGCCTTCCAACGTACGTTTCGTCCTATTGGACGTCGTCATGGGAACCAATGACGACGTCCAATAGGACGAAACGTACGTCGAAAATTTTGGACAGGATATATGGTGCTACATTTAGCAATGGGATTTTAAGGGCCCTGCTCTTAGGAGCTTACAATCTAAAATTAGACAAAACCTTAGAGTGGACACAGCTTTAATTTCTGTGTATAATGGGCAACACATCACATTGTTATCTGCAAGATTATAGAAACATACTTTCTTTTTTTTTTTTTTTTTTTTTTTTTTAAATTCAATACTTTTTATTCATCTTCATACAAAATACATCACATCTCATATTAAACAATGTACATAAAACCTCATAGTAACACAATCATCTACTACCCTACAAGATGCATATGTCCACCCTACCGGGTATATTCTGCTGACTTTCTTCCCTTTTATACCCCCCTTTACACAGAACTATAAGCCTGGTGGTCAGCCCACTCTATATCTTAGTTACCTGCACGCACATCTCTACTTTAAACTTGGATCTTACACTTTTCCCTATCCTCTTTTTTCCCCTATATTCTATCTAAGATGTTCTACCTTCTCAATCCATGGAGTCCAGATTTTTTTAAATTCCTTTATATTCCCTCCTCTAGCATAAACTGTCTTTTCCTTCCCTATTGTTTCTGAGACCGTTCTAACCCAATCCTTTACTGAAGGGGGTTTCTCTGCTTGCCATCTCCTAGCTATTTCCTTTCTTGCCTGATAAAGGCATCTCCGCACCGCTTTACTCTTCGCCTTCCCATTACCCAAATTTCCCACTGCCCCCAAAACACATAATTTTGGACCTATATTTAGCTTTAGATCGAAAACCTTATTTATATTCTCCACTACTTCCGTCCAATAGCGAAATAGCTTGGGGCATTTCCACATCATATGTAACATATCTCCTGTATTTTGACTTCTAGGACAATCGGCGTTTACCCTTCTCCCATACTTGAATAGTTTTTTAGGGGTATAATATGCCCTATGCAGGAGCAATAGATGTGAGAACTTCTGGGCCGGTGAGACCGACACCTGGTGACCCCCCTCCAGAATCTCTTTCCATTGAGTATCCGGTATTGTCCCCAGGTCCCTTTCCCATTCCCTTCTACACTTAAGTTTATCTGGTCCTTCCCTACTATTTTTACAAATGTATTGGTAGAATTCTGTTATTAGGCCCCTTGCTCCCTCAGTGCTCTCTATCTTTTGGGAAATGGGAGATTGGCACCAGTTCAGGCCTTGTTCTCCAAATTGGGCCTGCAGTGCGTGCTTGATCTGTACATAGTTAAAGTATGACTTATTCGGAATACCAAAGGTCTTTAACATATTACCGTTATATAGTTGCTCTTATTTTACTATCCCCTTTAATTCCCAAGTCTTAATTTTATCTATCTGTAATAGTTCCTTAAAATTCTTATTATTCCATAATGGGCTGTACCTCCCTTCCCCCTCCATCCCCTTCATGCCCTTAATAAAGTTCCACACTTTTAACATTAGTTTAACCGTTGGGGTCCTATAGATAAACGAGTTTGCCTCTAATACCTCCAAAATCCGCCTATGAGGTGCTCCAACAATCATTATTTCCGTGTTGTTATTACTCCCATAACTACTACCTGATCTCAGATGTTGTAGTTGGGCTGCCAGGAAATAGTTTTGAGGATGCGGAACCGCCATACCCCCCTCACATGTCGCTAACTGTAGTATCTGTAGGCTTACCCTGGAGTGCCCTCCCTTCCATATCAACCCTCTAAACAGCATATCTATTTTTTAAAACCACTTTCCAAAGATCCATACTGGTGAGTTTTGCAAAATATACAATAGCTGAGGCAACCATAGCATTTTTAACAGGTTGCACCTACCAGCTACCGACAGTGGAAGTCTCCTCCATATATCAGTCTTTTTCCTAAATTTCTCCAACAGTGGGACCAAGTTATTATTTAGGAAGTTACCCGGTTCTTTAGTTATGTGAATGCCTAGATATTTTGTTTTTTCCACAATTTTTAGTGCGGTTTCCTCCAAACGGGTACCTTGCTTAATCGGGTCTATTGGCAATAACACTGACTTCTCCCAGTTTATAGAAAGGCCCGAGATCCCCCCAAACTCTGCAAAAATACCCATCACCTGACCAAGTGATCCTTCTGTATCTCCTAAGAAGATAAGTACATCATCCGCATATAATGCGATCCTCTCCTCCCCGGAACTTCTCTGGAATCCTTCCATACTCCTATTTTGCCTTATAGCGTCAGCCACTGGTTCCATTGCTAAAGCAAAGATCAGAGGCGACAAGGGGCACCCCTGTCTGGTGCCTCTCTCCAAGCAAAACTCGCTCGAGAGTACATTATTACTTCTGACCCTTGCTTTAGGTTTATTGTATAGAATTTTTACCCACTTACTAAATGAGGGACCGAACCCATATACCTGCAATATATGCCATATAAATCCCCATTCCAGGCTGTCAAATGCCTTTACTACATCTAACATCAGGGCAGCTCTGGTGCCAGAGTTTTATGTTGGAGTTTGTACATTCAAAAAGAACCGCCTTATATTTTCACTTGTTGATCTCTGGGGGATAAACCCAGTTTGATCCGGGTGGATCAACCTATGTATTATCCTTTGAAGTCTGCTAGCAAGAATCTTTGCCAAGATTTTTGCATCCGAGCATAATAAAGAGATTGGTCTATAAGAAGCAGGTTCCAAGGGGTCCTTCCCTTCTTTAGGTAATATTATTATTATAGCCTCAGTCATTGACTCAGGTAGTTTCCCCTCCTGATACGCCCATTCAAATACCCTTAAAAGTTCCGGTAACAATATCTCCCCATACTTCTTGTAGATCTCCGCTGGGAGGCCATCCGGCCCAGGGGATTTCTTATTGGCCAGTGCCTTTACTGCTATACCAATCTCTTCTAATGTAATCGGGGCCTCCAATGCCTCAATCTCCAGCCCTGAGAGGGAGGGCAACTTTATTTTCCTAAAAAAGCCATCCATATTCGCCCCCCCGCTGAGCCCCGGGTACCATATAATTCCTCGTAATATATTTTAAATGTTTCATTAATTTTATCTGCATGAGATGTAATCACACCATCTTTAGTTCTAATAGCGGGGATCGTCGGGGGGGGGGAGAATCTGATTTTACAATATGGGCCAGTATCTTCCCCACTTTCTCCCCTTCTCCATATAACATTTGATTTTGAAATAGCCTCTTGTTTTCGGATTTCCTAGTCATTACCCCCTTATATTTTAACTGTTTCTCCTCCCATCTCTGATGTCTGTCCGGGGTTGGGTCTCTCACAAGTTCCCTCTCTGATGCTTGAAGCTCCTCCCTGGCCTTCTCTTCCCCTGCCATTGAGGCTTTTTTTGACCTGGATACTTGCTGGATCAACAGACCCCACAAGTATGCCTTCAGGGCATCCCACATTACCCCTCTTACTGTGGTGTCCTCATTTACACTTATAAACTCCCTCAGCCTAGTTATAATTTTATTTGGGTCCGCAAATATCTCAAGCCAGATTGGATTAATTTTCCACATACCCTGTTGTCTATTTAATCCAGTATCCATCCTGGCGGTCACTAATGAGTGGTCTGATACCCCCCTAGGTTGATACGTAATGTCTCTGACTATATGTGCGGCCATATCATTACCTAATACAAGATCAATTCTTGAAAGAGAGGAGTGCGTACCTGAATAACTTGAGAACTGTTGCACCCCTGGATTACACATTCTCCAGAGGTCCAACAACCCTGCCTCTTTAAGAAACTGGTCCATTCGGATCCCGTATAAGCCCTGCCCCTTTTTTCCTGGGGGAAATCTATCTATTTTTTTATTTATTGCGACATTAAAATCCCCTACAGCAATAACAGATATATTCGGTTTATCCACTATGAACTCCAACAAAGAGTATAAAACATCTAGTTTAAAAGGTGGAGGATTATAAATATTAGCTAATATGCATTCCTGATTCCCTATTACACAGTGCAGGAAAACATACCTCCCCTCCACATCTATATTGCACTGCCTGCAGGAGAACACAACCTCTCTCCCAATTAACACCGCCACCCCCCTTGAATAAGAGGTGTGTACCGCATGAAACTGGTGCCAATATTTTCTATTTCTTATGTGGGTTTTCGTGTCCCTTGTCAAATGCGTCTCCTGCAGACAAGCAATATCCACTTTAAACGTATCTAATATATCAAATACCAATGCTCTCTTAGAGGGAGTGCCCATCCCCCTGACATTCCATGAGCCTATCTTTAGTCCCATTTACTAATCTGAAGTAAAGTTAACACCACAACCGAGAAAGAATGACAACTATCGTCTAAGGGTACCCCTTCTCTGGATCTCCACTGGTCCTATTGTTCTTTGAAGCTTCCTATTATTTACATATTTTAATACATCCTGCTCCATTTCTTCCCATACCACATTTACCCAGGTGTTGGAGTTTATATCGTGTTTACAAAATAACTGTGTTTTCCCATAACACCCAAAACCTACTTTTCATATCGTGTAACATCCAGTGCAAAACCTGCATATCATTTGTCTCACTACAAACCTTCAAGTTATCCCTATATTTATTCCTATTTTTATCTGTGTCTTCTGTGCTTTTCTATATTCCAACGTGTCATAAGTTCCTTTTACATTTAACGTGCAGCTTACTACATTATATTGTGTTTTACTATATCCATACTTATTCCTCCCACCCCCCTCTCCCCCCCTCCCCAATTTCCCCACCCCCCTTTCCCCCCATCCTTCCCATACCACTCTAGGTTACCCCTAGGGGCTTTTTTAATGGCCAGCCCATATCCACCTACCTTACCATACCACAACCCATCCCCACCCTTACCACCCCACCCCTCCCCCCACCTCCCTCCCCCCCTATCCACAAAAAAAAGATTAACACCATTCCCCATCTCATATCCATTTACAACACACACTACAATCCTGCTCCTTTAAGTGAACAAATATATTATTAAAACAAAATTAGCCTTAAGCCCTGTTTGTGTCTACTAGTTCCCCCATAATTCCTCCACTATTTCCACTATTTCCTGGGTAACAGATCCTTCTTATCCTCTAACCAAGCTAGCGCACTGTCCGGGGTCTCAAAAATCTGACTTCCCTCCATTGCGGTTATCCGTAACTTAGCTGGGTAGAGGAGGGCATATGTAACATTGAATTTCTGGAGGCTACGTTTAACCCCCAGGAACCCAGCTCTACGCTTCTGTAGGTCCGGGGAGAAATCTGAAAATATTGATATCCTGGCATCTTTATATAGGACCTTCCCCAATTCTCGGGCTTTACGTAGGAGAGTTACTTTGTCCTTGTAGTTTAGGAACTTCACTATGAATGGTCTTGGGGGGTTTCCAGGAGGGGGGGTCTAAACGGGACTCTATGTGCTCTTTCTATTGAAAATTGTTGGGAAAATATCTCACCCCCAAACACCCCCACCAACCAGTTCTCCAGGAAAACAATCGGATCTGGACCTTCACTCCCCTCAGGGACCCCCACCACCCTCACGTTGTCCCTGCAAAGTCTATTTTCCATCTCATCAAACTTCCCCACCAACTTGTCGCACTTTTCTCTCCAGCTCTTCACTTCTTGTTTCAGAGGGAATAGCTCGTCCTCTATCAGGCTTATTCTATTTTCTGCTTCCGTCACCCTTTCTGCGGTTTTCTTAAGATCGTTTCGCACTAAAGACAACTCCTCTTTGATATCCTTCATTTGAACTCCAAGCTCCCCCAGCGACTGCTTACATACATTTATTGCCAGAAGAATGTCCTTTAAGGAGGGCTCACCTTCTGCCTTACATTCTGAGGAGGCTGAGGCCTCCATTTCTTTACTGGAAACACCTGCGCTTTTTGTAGAGGGAGTTTTTGTACTAGCCGTAGCAGTGTGCAGGCTCGACTGTCCCTGACTCCTCCTGTCCACTGCCGCCTTGTTCTGTGCTAGATGTCCCCTTTATTTGGGGTATGCTCCGCTGCAAGAACCATTTTCTCTAATTTGGCGGAAGCTGCAACCGCCGCTGCCATTGCCCCTGCCACAATAGGGTGGAGGCTTTTTTCCTTCTCTTTAGCTGACCGTAGAGACTGGGTACCCATATTGTCCTGGTTGGGGTGCTCTTCTCCCTTCCTTCTTCCTGACATATTGGTTCTCACCTTGTAAGTTTACACTTTATTCCACCTGCACAACCCGTATCACAGTGTCACAATATAGCAGTATAGCAGTGTAGCAATATACTTTATTTCTTTACTCAAAGGAAGGCTTATCCACACAGTAACTGATCCAGTAACTCAGCCCTTATTTCAATATTTCAATACACGGCAGTCCTTGCTATACATTCATAATGAAAATACAGGTGGCACCAGACTCTGTCACAGAGGGTTAACTGAGGGTTAACAGAGGGTTAAGAGAGTGAATACAATACCTCCCTTCACACAGCAGAGGATACTTCCAGCCCAGTTAATGGGGATGCACAGGACCGAAGGAATGCTTTTATGATCTTCACAGCTGTTCACCCCACCGCTATTTTTAGCTTCCAGACTGTCTCTGATTACACCGCTCCAGCCAGCACACCAGATTCCTGCTCAATCTTTGCACAGCACAGCTAGCATGTTAGCTGCTGTGCACACTGAAAGTCCCGCCTCTACCAAACACTGGCAGACTCTGACCTTCGGCTTTCTCCTCCTCCAATCACTCAGACCCGCAGCCGAGCCACGCTCCCCCTCGTCAGGCTTCTGTCATGCACGGAGTATCCACTCCTCCACCTGCTTCTGATCCCACACACGCCCCAGACAGGGACGCACAGCACCGGCCGCTGCCACACAGGGGATATCAGTCTCATAAGTGACACAGCAGGGGGGCCGTAGACAAGCACCAGCACATCTCCACCGCTAACTAGGCTAACCACAGAGCCATATCTAGGAGCAGGATGGACACACACTCTCACTCCTCAGCTCTCACTTCCATCTGCTTCCGGCCATGCCCCTTGTCCCCATATATATATATACATTCATTTACTAGCTTCAAAAAATTTTGGACAGGATATATAGTGCTACATTTAGCGATGGGATTTTAAGGGCCCTGCTCATAGGAGCTTACAATCTAAAATTAGACAAAACCTTAGAGTGGACACAGCTTTAATTTCTGTGTATAATGGGCAACACATCACATTGTTATCTGCAAGATTATAGAAACATACTTAACAGTCATTCTTACAAAGCATTCCCACATAATATTACAAAAGACTTATTCAAAACACCCACCACCAGCCAACAATCCACACATACATACATTGGTGACCATGTTCTGCTGGAAGCTGCATTTCGGTGTACACGATTAAACGAGATAAAAAAAAAAAAAAAGAGTAGGTCAGCAGATGCTTTCAAATGATGTTTGCATGATCAGACAGGAACAATACACACACAACATTGACAGCATGGCCACATAAACCCACTTTTGATTGAAAAAATGCACAAGAATTTTATCAAATCTCCCAATAGCATTCCTTCTCCCCCCACAAATCACAGCAAAAAACCTGACCTTCTCAGGCCGAACGAACCCCCTACTGCAGGCCTTTATATAAGAGAGGTTGTATTGTTAGCACACTGACACACCCAATAGAAGTACACGCCCACCAGTATCTTTCAATCTGTCTCTTCATGTATGTCTAAAGTGATTGCACCTGATGGGCAGGAACACATAATAGTGTTCGCAACTCTGTTAGCCCTTGGCTATGTGCATCAAATCTCCAACTACAGGCCAAAGATCAAAGTCCATTTGCATCCACATAAACAAAGCAACAGTTTTCTAAGCATATGTACCCGTGCAGTGTAAACCCTAAAATTTGAATTGTCCAAGTCCCTGGGCATGATTAGTGCTAATAAACATTAACATCAGTCCCTGGCTGCAATGAGCTTCCAATATAAAGTCCAAAATTAATGTTTTTACATTAGAACTTATTTCGACAGGAGACAAATAAAGTGCCAGCATGTCTTTGGATTATGGTGAGAAACCCACACAGGGATAACATATAAACTTCAACACAAGGATTAGCATGTTGAGGAATTGAACCAACATCCCAGGTGCTGCTAGACAGAACTGCTACCCACTTACCCACCAGGCATCCCCACACATGTTCTCTGCATCTCTGTGGTGTGAACCAGCCCTAAGTCCATAGCCATGCTCAGTGTCACAAGCAATATACAATATATTGGCCTAAGTATTGGGATGCCTGCCTTTAAACGCACATGAACTGTAATGGCATCCCAGTATTAGTATTGGGTTCAAAACTCATTTGGCCCACCCTTTGCAGCTATAACAGCTTCAACTCTTCTTGTCCACAAGGTTTAGGAGTGTGTCTATGGGAATGTTTAACCATTCTTCCAAGTGAATTTGTTAGGTCAGGCACTGATGTTGGACGAGAAGGCCTGACCTACAGTCTCCTCTCTAATTCATCCCCAAGGTGTTCTGTTGTGTTGAGGTCAGGACTCTGTGCAGGCCAGTCAAGTTCCTCCACCCCAAAATCACTCATCCATGTCTTTATGGACCTTACTTTGTGCACTGGTCCAAATGATTTGGTGGAGGGATAATTATGATGTGGGATTGTTTTTCAGGGGTTGGGCTTAGCCTCTTAGTTCCAGTTAAGGGAACTCTTAAGGCATCAGCATACCAAGACATTTTGGACAATTTCATGCTCCCAACTTTGTGTGAACAGTTTGGGGAAAGCCCCTTCCTGTTCCAACATGTTTGCACACCAGTGCACAAAGCAAGGTCCATAAAGACATGGATGAGCAAGTTTGGGGTGGGGAAACTTGACTGGCCTGCACAGAGTTCTGGCCTCAACCTGATAGAACACCCTTTGGCTGAATTAGAGTAGAGACTGCGAGCCAGGCCTTCTCATCCAACATCAGTGCCTGGCCTCACAAATGCACTTCTGGAAGAATGATCAAACATTCCCATAGGCACACTAAACCTTGTGGACAGCCTTCCCAGAAGCTGTTCTAGCTGCAAAGGGTGGACCAAATCAAGTTTTAACCCTACAGACTAAGACTGGGCTGCCATTAAAGTTCATGTGTGTGTAAAGGCAGGTGTCCCAATACTTTTGGCTAAATAGTGTATCTGGAAAAGACTTACAATGGTGGTGGAACCCTCCTACACATAAGTACTACATTTAGACATAATTATAGGACCTGGGAGATGAGACAACTTCTCCACATGCAGTAACATGGTCGGGATATGAACCCAGACCCTCAGGGATGCTAAGCAGAAGTTCTAACCTCTAAGCCACAGAGCTGCCACATGTGAGAGTCTCCTACATATAACTACACATAAAAACACATAAATACTGCATTTCTATGGACATACAAGTGATGGAATTACATTACTCAAGAGTTATTCTTCTTGATTTATTCTGTGATATTTGGTGTTTTTTTGTGGGTGAGAGTAGAATATTACCCTCAAATTTTTGGGAATTACATTTTGATTTCTGATGTTGGTACACAGGTACACATATCACATTTTTTGGGCTCAAATTATGAATATTTGGAAATAATAAAAAGCACAAAAAAATGTGATTCATTTTAAATTTGCATCAGCAATGGTATTGTTTGTGGATTATAAAGACACCTGTGTGAGTTTAGGTTAAAGATTGTTGTGAGATGAAGAGTAACAAGTGAAAGTGACAGAGAAAAATATATTTTATCAAAACATCAAAACATTCCACATTGTAGCATTCTTAAAATCAAAATATTTTAAGTAGAAGCAACAATGTTGCAAAGGAAAATTCATTTCACAGAAAGATACATTTCATCTCAACATTAAAAGTTTTTTTTGTGAAAGTTAGAATTGTTCCATTAGAATCAGTGACTGAAACTTCATTTGGACTAAATTAGAGCAGCTTTTAACTTCCAAAAAATGTTCTCTAATTAGCTCTCATTTTGGTATTTACTATAGCTCCAGGTAAAAAAGACACAGGAGATAAAATGAGAGTTATTTTCAGGTCTGAGCATGCTCAGTTGTGTTGGCACCTAGTTGTCCAAAACGGGGAATTTTTCACTTTTCAGACTTTTAAAGATATTTCAGTGTAGAAATCACTTTTTCACACAGTTTAAAAGCAGACAATCTTTAAATAATATACCGCATATTTCAGTACCATTTAGACAATTATATCATGTTCTAAACATTATTTCCATGTGCAATTCTCTAGGTTTTAGCAGAGTAAGGGTTTGGGCACTATTTAGATTCAGGGAGCTATAGTAAATTCGATTTTGGGAGAATTTTCTCACCAGCGCTATAGTGAATACCGTTTTAGCGCGAATTAGCGCTATTAGCGCTAATTCATGCTAAATTGCCGCAAATTAGCGCTAATTCGCGGAAATTTGCGCGAATTAGCGCCATAGCGCTATAGTAAATGACCCCCTATATTTTTTAACTCTGTTTATTGCAAAAAAAAAAGAAAAAAAATGTACATCAGACAGAGCAACAATAAACATGGCATTATGTCAAACATATAAAGGCATATATACTACACATATATTTATGGGGGCAAACCCTGTTTTCATAAATAACTTTTTCATAGGGTAGAATCTGGTTGATAGCACATAACCATTGACAGACTGAAAGAGGAGAGGGCTGTAGCCATTACAGTAAAATAAGTTTTGGACAAAAATAGGAGTTTCTCTCATCAATATTCTAGTATAATGTGGCCATTGCTCTTAAGCCTCGTACACCCTATCTGATTGTTGGCCAACAAAACCGCGGACTTTTGTCCGAAGGGTGTTGGCCCAAACTTGTCTTGCGTACACACGGCACACAATTGTTGGCCAACAATCACAAAGGTAGTGACGTACTACATGGTTTTTCAGCTCTTTAGCACCACCCTTTGGGCTCCTTCTGCTAATTTCGTGTTAGTAGAAGTTTGGTGAGTGTTGATTCACGCTTTTCATTTCCCGCTTTTCATTTCACGCTTTTCATTTCGTGCTTTTAGGTTTGTGCTTTTCAGTTTGTTTCTGAACGGCCGTTCGTCAACCAGACGTATTGCGGAATCGGAGGTGATTGCGTGTTATTTTTTATTGGCCTTGACGTTATTGCTTTGACATTATTTTTTTGGTTGAATAATGATTTGATTTGGTATATTTTCAATATTTTGGATGCATAGAATGCACTTTTTGGTTAAGTTCTATTGGCAGATAGCATGTCTAATTTTATTTACTTTCTTTTTTTAATGCACAATAAAACATTGTGGAGAATAATACTTTGCTATGTGTTTTACTTCAAATGACAGTTTGGGAGTAGGCAGTTACATTTAAAAAAAAATACAAAGTAAAATTGGCAAGGGACACCAACATAGTTGTATCCTAAAAACTATGGGATAATGGTGTTCTGGTTACTTGCCCCAAAAAAATAAAATAATATTATTCTTGATATCTCTAGAAAAAAAAAGCCTTTGAAAATGTGTTTGCAATAACTCCATCAGTATCACCAGCAAAGCAGCTTCATTATTATCCCATTAAAGAAGAAGAGAATGTGCGCTGCATTTCGAGATTTCATCATTTGCCACATCACAAATGTTAATTCTCCATTACCAATGCTAGTTTACAAGACCGACCACTTCTGGCTCCTCCTTGCTTCTGAGCATGCGTGTTTGTACTTTGGACTTTTGTCCGACTGACTTGTGTAAACACGCTCGGAAAATCCGACAACAGACATTTGTCCGTGGAAAATTTTAAAACCTGCTATCCAACTTTTGTCCATGGAAAATCCGACAACAATTGTCCGATGGAGCATACACACGGTCAGATTTTCTGCCAACAGCCTGTCATCACACATTTCCCGTTGGAAAATCTGATCGTGTGTACGAGGCTTTCATTTAGGAGAAACCATGAGGGGAGGGGGGGGGAAGGGCGTGGAGCAGGTGAGTATAGGTGGTTTGATCAGTCTACTTACTGATCAGTACCAGACCATACACTGGTATGGTATAATTGCTGTAACCAAAAAAGACTGCATATAAAGCTAGAGAGGGGACTAGGGAAATGGAAGGGGATCTTCGGTATAGATTACCGAGAGGGAAAAGAGGTTACTTATAGCAATCAGTGGTCGGTACATGAGGTAATAATATCAAAGGTACCAATTTATTTAGCCATTGTAAAATCACCTGGATGTGGTGAAGCATACAGGTAAAGATTAATGCACTATAGAGAAACAGGAGACTCCGAATCAAAGCATGCTAAAACTGTACAAACAAACACGACAAAAAACACACACAATAAACACCAAGACATAAACACTGTCCGGACAAATATATGCTGCTTGGCAACGGAGGTCAGATAAAGTCTAGACAGTCAATATCAAGCCAGTACTGGTTAGGGCCAATATGAAATTTAGTGGGATATATTGCCAAGAAGCATATAGGTGGAGCGAGGAGGGAGGGAGGGGGGGAAGAAACCAGGGAGAGAATGGGATGGTTGCCAAGGGGATGGGCTGTTCTTGCTGAAGGAAGTGGTCCGTTGAGGTAGAATACAGTCGGGGTAGTTCACAGCATTAGGACTAGAAATATGCAGTCAGTGAAGTCCAATTATGTAATGCAGACAATAATAATTAGTCCGGATTGCTTGCTGTGAGGCTAGGTATTCACCGTTCATAAACGGTCTTCAGGGCTATACGTGAAATGTAATAAGGTACAGTATAGGATACTTCAATGTGGCAGAGGTGAACACCAATATTATGCATATAGCAAAAAATGTCCCCGACATGGGTGGGCTATGGTTGACTCATACTTTACCCTCCACGGGGATTGTTGAAAGCAGGTTCACAGATCATGCTCAAACAGACTGAAGAAATCCAATGGGCTTCCAAAGCAGCTCAATAAACTCAGCCGTAAGTCACCTTGGTGGTGTCCTGGTGTTCCCTGAGTGTAATAGAAAGTCCTTGCTGTATGCAGGTTGCACGGGCCGTGCGCGGCTATGTCGGCGTGTCAGCATATAAAGTACGCTGAACGGTGCCTGTTGTGCGGCTTAACCACTTAAGGACCGAGCCTCTT
Organism: Lithobates clamitans; assembly: GCA_037952925.1. Lineage (NCBI taxonomy): Eukaryota > Metazoa > Chordata > Amphibia > Anura > Ranidae > Lithobates > Lithobates clamitans. The sequence goes on from JBBGZY010000317.1 coordinate 1,211,537, forward strand.
CCTGAGATTTGTTGTTTACAAGTTAAAAACATTGTTTTTGCTAGAAAATTACTTAGAACCCCCAAACATTATACATTTTTTTCTAACACCCTAGAGAATAAAATGGAGGTTGTTGCAATACTTTCTGTCACATCGTATTTGCGTAGCGATCTTACAAGCGCACTTTTTTGGAAAAAATACACTTTTTTGAATTAAAAAATATGACAACAGTAAAGTTAGCCCAATCTTTTTAATATTGTGAAAGATAATGTTACGCTGAGTAAATTGTTACCCAACATGTCACGCTTCAAAATCGCGGCCGCTCGTGGAATGGCGACAAACTTAAAAATCTCCATAGGCGACGTTTAAAAAATTCTACAGGTTGCATGTTTTGATTTACGGAGGAGGTCTAGGGCTAGAATTATTGCTCTCACTCTACCGATAGATAGATACCTAACATGTGTGGTTTGAATACCATTTTCCAATGCGGGTGCTACTCACGTATGCGCTTGCTTCTGCACGCAAGCTCGTTGGGACGTGGTGCGTTTACAAAATTGTATTTTTTTCTTATTTATTTTACCTTTTATTTTTTATTTTTACACTGTAAATAATTGTGTCACTTTTATTCCCATTACAAGGAATGTAAACATCCCTTGTAATAGAAAAAAAGCATAACAGGACCTCTTAAATATGAGATCTAGGATCAAAAAGACCCCAGATGTTATTTTTACACTAAAATGCAATTAAAAAAAAAAAATTGTCATTTAAAAAAAAAATGTCCCTTTAAGAGCTATGGGCGGAAGTGATGTTTTGATGTCGCTTCCACCCTGCAATGATATGGAGACGGGTGGGGGCCATCTTCCCCTCACTCTTCTCCATGTCAGGCTAGGGAACAGATCCGATTGCCTCCGCCGCTGCTGATGGCTCCAGTAAGGTACTGATGTATAACGATGGTGGGCTGTCCAGAAGTGGATAAAGATATGCAGCGCTAGAAATACAAACATCATTGAGCATAAAAAGTCCATATTACAAGAAATGGCATCACCCACAGTGTAAATATGACAAGCTTAGGTGAACTATGAAAGCCTCCACCGCACACCAGCACACCGGGCCTCTTACCGCAGAAAATGGACCACTGGGTGGTCAGATAAGCATGATATATCCACTATAGCACAACTCCACTCTGGTACCAGACAGCTGAATCTTATAGGGTCACAACACGGAGTGAATCCACAGGTTCATATCTAGGATAAAAGAGAAGAAGCTCCTCATAGTGTAATATGTTAAATCAATATGGATTTCTTATGTAAAAAGCATACAGGGTACTCACATTTAGAAAATTAAAACAAGCATGTTAGGAACACAAAAGTCCTTGGTTAACATATGTTTCCAGCCAACAAGATGGCCGCGGTCAGATGGGAAAACAGGATTATGCCATAGAGGAAATTCCAAAGGCACATAAAAGGTAAAGGAGTCAAACTTTTTACATTCACGGCATACTGATCATGCTAAGGTGAGTATAGGCAAATTTATCCTAGGCAATAGAGGTTTAGGGGTTTCCAGAGCAATGAGGAGATGGGAATGTTGCAAGGTTTCAATTATATGGGCCTCTGCTGTATTAGGAAGTTCAGTACTAAGCTAATCTGTCAGATGTCTCAACTGCCCCACTAGATAATATAAGTACAGAGCCGGTGCAAGCATTAGGCAGCTTAAACAGCCGCCTGAGAGCACCAGGAGGAGAGGGTGGCAAAATCCAAGGAGCTCAACCCAGAGCTGAACCTCGGAGTCCAGTGTCAGGCTCCAGTCAGGGGCAGACTGGGCAGGAGTGCAATTGCCCCCTGGGTCACTCTCATGCCCCTTAAAAAGGCCATAGAGTTTCCTGGTGTCAGAGAAGCTGTAACACTATGGCAGAGAGGAGGAAGGAGGATGTGGCTGGAGATCGCTGGATCCAAATCCATAGACAATGTGGAGTGGTCGGAGGATCAGAGTTTGGGGGTGAGTGCAGCCTGCTGGTGTAGCAATAAGATCTGTATGGCATTGTAGCTCCGAGGGTGAGTGCGGGCAGCTGGCATTTTAGCTCCAGATCAGCCTTGGGTCTGAGGCTGGAGGGGGGAGATCAGTGATGATTTTGTTTTCTAAATCTATATGTAGATAGGTACACTGTCAATTATGGTTCGCATTTATTACTTTGAATGTATGGTCTTTATTATACCGGCCTGGGGTTGGTCGACTATGGAGGGTTTATTGGTTGACCTCTTTCGGGTTAAAATAAAATTAGCTTTCTTAGATGAGTTTTTAAAAATGAATATTTCAGTTTTTAACCTATTGTAAACATGTTTTTTAACATATTTTTTGCTAAAAAAAAATTTTTTTCCCCAAATCTGCGGAAACGATGGAGATATGACAACCTTCGTTTCTGCTAATATGGGATAATTGCCCATGTTCAATATGGTGCTCTGTATATATGGTGGTGACTCACTACGTTGCCCGTTTCCCATTGATAATGTCATGTATAACGAAATGCGTCTGGAGGAAGGCATGAAGTGATGTCACCAGGAGGACGGGTTTCATTTGTTTGTGCAGGCCGGCACCCTTTTTAACGCATACCAATTTCATCATAGATGTAAGAGCAATACTTAATTTTAATAAATATATTTAGGCAATATTACACTATGGTCAGTCTTCTTTCTTCTGGGGCATCCTCCTGAGCAAAGACAGACTCCAAAGTGGCAGAGAGGGAGCAATCTGCATGATCCAGTCTGCTAATACCGGTGTTGACATCTGCAGGCTAAAGGCCATGGCTGGGTTATAGCCACCTGCCCTTTATGCTTGCCATCTGGTAAGCAGATTTACATTACGGTGGTTGGGCACTCTCTTGTCTGTGTTGGATTACACTGTGATGACATCAAGAAGCTGAAGTGATTTAATATGGAAATTTGTATATTTTGCATGTTTTGATTTGATTGATCGATCAAAACTTTTGCAGCGCAGCTTTCCTATTCTAAGATCTGTATGGCATTGTAGCACCAAGGGTGAATGCGGGCGGCTGGCATTGTAGCTCCATATCAGCCTTGTGTCTGAGGCTGGAGAGGGGAGATCTGCATTGATTCCACCTGCTCTGCTTCATACAGTATCAGGCACCACCCACCCCTCAACAATCTAGCCAAAGTTTGCTGGGGTGGCAGGCTGAGCTAAGGGATGGTAGGATGCTGGAAGCAGGGATGGCAGGGTGCTAGTGTGGTAGGGTGCTGGGAGCAGGGATGGCAGGATGCTGGGAGCAGGGATGGTAGGGTGCTGGGAGCAGAGATGGCAGGGTGCTGTGATGCTCTGTCAGCTAATATAGATTATCTATTGCAATTTGTGAAACATAGACGAGTGTTCTCAACTCCCCTTATCAGTTGCAGTTCTAATTCTGTCTTCCAAGATCTCAACATCCAATACCGTGACTAGTGCCTCCAATAGATTGGGAAAAGTTAAATCAGCAAGGTAAGCCTCAATCTCTGAGGTAGTATAACGGAGGGAAGAGAAATACATATCCACTAGAAATGGGCCAAACACTCCCCGGTTTGGTTTGTGCCAGAACTCTCGAACAGTACAAAAGTTCGGACCCGAACAATAAACCACATTGAAGTCTATGGGGCCTGAACTTTAAAAATCAAAACTCCCCAGGCCTGGCTATTGCCCTGGGTGACATGTACCAATGCCAAAAAAACTTAAAAAAAACACAATTTTTAAAGGAGCAGTGATTTTAATGATGCTTAAAGTGAAACAATAAAAATGAAAAATTCCTTTTAATATAGTGCATGGGGGTCCCCTTAGTCTGCCTGTAAAGTGACACAACCTGCTGCAGTAAAACTGACATTTATAAAGAAGGAAAATAGAAAATTTAAACAAATTTACCTTCAAACTCTCTTTATTTAGTGAACAACAGCTTGGGGTACTAGTCTGTATGATGAGGTGACAATTTAGTAGACTTGGAACAAGATTATAGATTATTTTGAATAAATTCTGGTGTCTCTTTGGCAGACTTTGAATGGAAATAACACCACAGAGAGTGACAAAAACAGGTATTTTGCCAGGATCAACCAATCAATTAATCAATAATTGGCCATAATTGCAGGTAAGTATAAATCAATCATGCAGACATAAGTCTGGATGCAGTTCAAGTTGCCCTAGTCGCATATAGGAAAAACAAAGAGAAAAATTATCTTAAGAGGGTCAACAAAGAACACAGGGATAGATACAAACCAGCTTTATTAGATACCAAAATTATACCAAAATTATAAATACACCAAATGAAAAAAGCAGTATAGATAGACGGCTAACACAGACCTAATTAAAATTGGACAACGTTGTCACAGGGGATAATAAAAACAATTGGGAGCCGCGGCTTCACACCCATACATGTACATCAACCAATCATCATCCATACAAGTTAGGATATACTAATGTTGGTAAATTCCAGCTCGGGTGAATGGTTTGTGGATAGGTAATAGTCCTATATGGAGGCATCCACTATGGTAAAGACAGTCATATACCAACAGTGTGAGTGCTAATTATGTGGGTGGACGATCTGGCCGTAAAGTCTGTTGTAATGTTAATCAATACAATTAGGTCATTCTAGTAGAGATGCAGAACCATAAGCATAAGTGGATGAAAACAGCTTATAAATCAAACTACATAGCAGAACGCTTCCAGGTTACAGCATAGGATGATGTAAGTATAACATGCAGGAGCAGCGGGATATAAGTCCATATGAACAGCAGTAGGGGGATGCTATGAATATTGACATACGTTTGGAAGTGCTAAGTGGGGTATGAAGATCTCACCATGCGCACAGTATCCGTCGTCAGACTGTAGCAATCCTTTGTCCCTGGGTCGCTGTGTAGATGAATGCCGCTTCACTACTCAATGGATGGAGGCAGACAGGGAGACGTCCCTCACTGTGGAGCCGCTGTAGAGCCGCTGCCTCGGTATTAATGCGTGACTAAAAGAGGAAGCTGACATCAGCTGTTGGTTCTGTGTGTAAATAAGCCAGATCGAATAGCGTGCGGTTCCCGATGACGTGCTGACGTCACACTACTGACGCGTTTCACCAGCCAATGGACGCTGGTTTCTTCAGAGCAAGGAGGAGCCTACTGGGGAAGGCTTAAATAGATAGTAAAAGATGCAATTGCTGCCTGTATCCACTAGATGTCATCCACAACACCTCATATGTAAGACATTCAGCAGAGGGAAGTACTCAATAAGTATACTTGTAAAATAATAGAGACAATCATGGGGTGGGAACGGGGAGTTGGAAAGGGAAGGAGGGAGGGGGAGGGGGAAGGGGGGGGGGAAGGGAAGATAGGACATAATGATTAAGAGAAAGTGGCAAAGATGGGAAGAGTGATGAACCTTATTACTTCATAGATTGCCTTTATTATGAGCTTACCCAATATATGGGAAGGCTAATCATTTCTCCAAAAAGGGCTGTAGACTACACTCGGTGTTTAAATCTTTAGGTACCAAGGAGTCCAAGTAATACGTCCACATTTTTTCTTTTTGAAGAAGGATGGTGTCAAAGTCACCTCTTCTTGGGGGCAGATTCAACACGTAAATCCCCTTGACTGTGAGGCCCTTTGGGTCACCATTATGAAATTTGGCAAAATATAAGGGAATGGGTTGATCATCATCCTTTTTCTTAATGCCACTGATGTGCTCACCAATCCTAATACGGAGTTGACATTTGGTTTTTCCTATGTAGTTTTTATTGCAAGGACATGTAAGCATATATATGACACGTGTTGTCGAACAATTAATACATTGTTTAATTTTGTAATCCTCGCCTCCTCTTGGATTGGCGAACACATCAGTATAGTGCACGTATTTACATATGGTACAATGTCCACATGCATGCATGCCAGAAGGGGGTTTTGACCCGGTGAGCCAGTTTTTACTAATGGTTCTCGTATATTCAGAGTGGACTAAAACATCGCCTAGGTTACGTGCCCTTTTAGCTGTAAGTAGTGGTCTGGGGCTAATTATGTTGGTCGATTAATGTGCAGATTTTAGAATATGCCAGTGTCTATTAAGAATCTCCTGGACTTTAGTCCATTGTGAACCGAACCTAGTGATGATTCTTGGAAATTCATGTGCTCACTTATCAGGTTTTTGGGTATTTTCCTGTGTAACTAAAAGATCTTCACGTGTCTTTCCTAATGCATTATTTTTGGCTTTTTTGAGGGAACTATGTGAGTATCCTCTATTCCTGAACCTTTGGTACATCTCATGTGCTTCAGTTAGAAACTGTTCCTCCTCTGAGCAGATTCGCCTAATCCTTAAAAATTGTCCTCTAGGTATCCCTTTAATCAGGGATTTTGGGTGATGGCTCTGTGCTAAGAGGAGGGTATTGGCTGCTGTTTCCTTTCGGAAAGTACTAGTTACAATCCTATTTCCACATCTTGTAATTTGTAGATCAAGGAAAGAGAGGGTGTCAGCATGGTAGGAGTAAGTCAGATGTATGTTTCTTTCATTACAGTAAGCGAGCCTTATGTGAAGAAGCCAAATTATAGTACACTCAGGCAAAGATTTCCATTTTCTTTTTAGATAAAGTCTGTTGTCTTTTTCGCAGACTTTGGAAAGAAGTAACAGGTGTGGAAAAATTCGATTTTGGGTGTTGGTCGTGCCTTCACACCGCAACCCTATAGAGGTACTCTTAGTGCAAGCAAGAATTGGCCTTGCTGTAAAAAATTGAAAGGTGAAGCCCCTGTCTAACAGGTGCGGAAAAATTGGTCTTAGGTGTTAGTGGTGCCTTCACCCTGTAACCTTTTAGAGGTACTCTTGATGCAAGCAAGAATTGGCCTTGCTGTAAAAAAAAAAATCATACCCATCACACAGTTGTGAAAAAATTGGTTTTTGGGTGTTGGGGTTCCTTCACCCTATAACCTTCTAGAGCTACTCTTGATGAAAGCAAAACATGGGCCTCTGAGATTTTCCCCTTGTAACAGTGGTCAAGGAGGGTTGCCACAATAATGATCCTTCTCCTTGATGCCACATTTTTTTGAGTCCTTTTGTAGGCTTTGAAGAATAAGAGAGCCCATGCACCACAAGTTTGCGGAAGCATAAGAAGCAGAGTCCTCTGGGTCACTGGGGATTACAATATCTGGAACTGCCTCCTCTCAGCCACGTACTACTCCCAAGGGTTCTGGAGACTAAAAACCATCTCTTAAGGTGTCATGTATGTCTTCCTCTTCTCTGATGCCTCCAAAACTGCCAGAATCCTCCTCCTCCCTCTCCTCATGTGTTCTGTGGCGTTGTTTTGGATTCAGAATAAAAGTTCTGAAATTATTATATCTACCCCTTTATCAAATTAAAGCATGCATGCCATTAAGAAGTAATCACGCTCTGACACTTAGTTCAGAATAAGAAACCTCTAATTTTAATTTCCGCTTTACAGTGGGTTTTATACCCTCGCAAAACAGTACAGCATATGCAAAACATGTCAAAGTCAGCAGTTTTAGCAATAATTTCAACAAACTTAACTATTAAAGCTATTATTATATGTTGACGTCATGTCTGGTCTTGATGCAACTTCTGGGAGATGAATAAGGAAGTAACAGAAAGCTGCAGGAAACTACAGTCTATTGATAACTCAATGCGGTCTGGCTCCAGACAGAAAAAGAGGAAGTAGCAAAATATCTGGAAAGTCTTTAAGGCTCTTTAACATTTCAAAACTGCTGATACAGATATAGAGAGTTTGTAATAGACATTTTAATATACCTCACCTAGTAACCTACTAACACCTGATATCATTATTATTCACATCCATTACAGTCCCCCCCTTGAAAATGTCTATTTAAGAATTTGTCCCTCACACTGGAAAAAAACCTACCCCACCCGGCCCATTTTACCTCTGCAACTCTTTTAAGCTGTATGTAGAGAAGGGGCAGTGACTAGCTCCCCACCCCCCTCGATACAACTGGCGAAATGTGGCCAGGTGCTATCTATCCCTATAGCCCTACGGTGTTGCATCCCGAGGGGAAGTGACTGTAACGGAGTGCATTTCATAATTTTCATCTGGTATTTCCTGATTCACAAAAGCGAAAGAACATTGGTTAGTAACTTTCCCTACACACTTTTTAAAACAGGGGAGAATACAGCAAACTATGACAGCCAAGGTCACCAAGATTATTAGGATGGTTATTACTATCTGTGTTAGTAATCCCTGCCACCCTCCTCTAACCAAGGTGAAGTATTGATCCCAAGGGTTGGTGAGCCCTGAATTCCTTTTTAATTCTTCGGACAAATCCTCAAGTTTCCTGATGGCCAAAGTCACCTTACCATTTGGGCCAGTTTTATCTGGGATGTAGGTACGACATGTACCTGTTTTAGGTACCATTTTTACACACACCCCCCTTTTCAGCTAGGACCATATCTAAGGCCATACAGTTTTTGGAAAGTCATGTGTGACGCGGCTTCCAGTTGTTCGGCTAAACCTTGGAGTGCATCTCTGGTGTAATTAACAAACCTTTGTTGGTTATAGTAGATGTAATTTATCCAGTCTACATTTTTATTTACAGTGATGATGGGTATCAAAGATTCAAATCCTGCTGCTACTGGGTCTCTTGGTTTGAACTCATCTGGGACCCCTCTAGGGACCCCTATGTTGTCTATGTATACATGAGGGTCAAAGCTTCCTGCTGGGGCACTCCTACGCCTCCTGTTAAGTCTGGGTTTGTCATTTAAATCTGGTTCTATTTGTGGAGTGGCCCCTGGAAAAATGTATAGGGGCATTATGGCCTTGGCCAATGCGCATTCTCCTGTCCACTGCTCTGTCAATCTGCTTCTGATTTTCATGTCCCCGCAAATCCAGTATATGTCTCCCAAGGACTGGACTTGATCTTGTACTAGATCTACGGAGGCCTCACTATAAGATCCACAGTAACTCCTAGTGAAATTCCCAAAGGGTTTCCCCATTCCCTGATACGGTCCATAGCATGTGTAATTGCCAGGATTTGTGGTGATACCTTCTCCTGGCTTGGGAGTTTTGGTGACTATGGGATATTCCTCCTTCCAATGTTCACATAGGGAGTGACGTGGTTAGTGGTTGTGTTTGTAAACAGGAAACATGTCTCGTGTTCAGGGGGTATGTTTAGCGGTATTGTTCCCAGATGCGGCCTAGCCCCTCCACATACATAACAATTGGTCTTGTTATGTTTTTCTGCATTGTACCTCATACATTCTAGCCACAAGTTGACGTCTAAGAACCCAGTTCCTTCAGCCATCATTTCCTTAAAGGTAGGGTCTGCTATGGCCACCATGTCCCCTAACTTCTGTATATGGGGCCTCAGGGGGTTTGAGCTAGATGTGGTTTGGGGAACTCCCCACTCAGGATTATTGAACATATCTTTCATTTGGAAAGGCTTTCTAAAACTGGGATACCCACCTCCCCATCATAGGCTCAGAACATAGGTCCCACTGTTTTCTGGGCTAGGATTCTCAATGGTCAGCCTGAACTCTTTGGTGTAAGGCTGATCTGTGTGTTTGTTGATTGTCATTCTATCTAAGAGTGACTTCCCATTTTTATCTTTCCTATTTTGGGCGTTCTCAGGTTTGTACCCCCAGTTTGTACCCCCAGCGTTCCAACTCACTGCTCCCCAAGAATCACAGTTGTCGCTCCAATAGGTGTCAGTGATGCATACATACACAGTCATGGGTCTCACTGCTTCATCCCAGAGCCTGATTTTTGTACATAGCACCTGGAATTATTTGTTCATAAGAGGATATAAAAGTAGCAACATGTGTATTGGATGAGTTATACCAGAATTGTGTTACACCATCTTTTTGCTTGATGGCTACCTCCTGTGCCTAAATAGTAGTCATAATGAAAAGGATATACAGAATCATTTGGTTCCTTTGGCCTCTTCCTCACGTACAGGAACTTTCTTGCAGTGGAGGCATGTGTTCACGTGTTTTTCCCAGCCACCTTGACCAGCAGAACCTGGAGAGGACCATTATATCTGGGTTCAAGGGTGTGCTTTCTCACAAACTTCTTTACCAGGACCCAGTCTCCGGGAACCAACTTGTGTAATCCTGTATCTCGCTCAGGATCTGGAATGGAGGAGAATAATTCCAAATGGACATAGATTATTTCTCAAGATAAAGCAGTCACATAATCATTTAATACCTCAGATTGGAGTTACAACTTTTGTAGGAAATAACAACCTAGTCTGGGGGCTAAACCAAATATTACCCCATAGGGTGACAGACCATGGTTTCCCCTTGGAGTGTACAACTGAATAAGGCTATGGGCAGGCCATGTGGCCAACTCATTCCCTGTTTCCTGAGACATTTTAGCATCTTTAGCATTCTAAATTTTATTGTGCCTTTAATCCTTCCACCTTCCCAATGCTCTAAGGGTGGTATGGGGAGTGGAAAGATAATGTGACCCCTAGAGCTGCCTATATTTCCTTGGTTACTGAGGCCGTGAAAGCCGGCCCCTGGTCACTCTCTATAACCTCTGGGACACCATACCTGCCCACTGTTTCTGTTAAAAGTCTTTTTGCCATCTTTTTTGCTGTCAATCAATGCATACTCATATCGGCCACCTTTTGGCATTTGGATGTGGTTGATCTGTACCCTTTGAAAGGGGTCCTGGGCCTTTGCTAGATACTTCAAAGGAACCTTTTCCGTTCTTCCTGGGTTACATTTAGCACAGATAGCGCATGATTTGCAAAAGATGTTGGTGAGTGTTGTAATCCCCAGGGCTAAGTATTTATTGGTCAGGGCATTCATCAAAGTTTTTTGATAGATGAGAGGCACCGTGGGCCCACTACACTACTGCAGGAAACATTGATCGTGGCAGACACGGCCTCTTGTCTAATTCCATGAGTTTCTGTGGTTCCTTTCTTGATTCACACTTCTTTTTCTTCCTTGTCAGCTACTTCTTGCTGCTCCTTGAGATGGGTCCTGCTTACAGGAAGGTCTTGTAGAATCATGGTGGTCTGTACCATTTCTTCAGGAGTGCCCACTGCACCATCCAGGATGGGTGCATCCACTCCACTGACAACTTCTTGCTTTTTGTTTGCAGCTTGTTCTGCAGCAGTATCTGCCAGGTGATTGCCTTGTGCTTCTTGGGAATCCAGCCTGAAGAAATGTATCTTCGGTGGTGACTGCGTGGTCCTGTGTGGCACCGTCCAATGCTGTCAGCATACCTAGACCCATCCACAAAGATTGTCACATCAGGATTCTCAAGGGCTGTTTCACTGACTGTCGGCAAATGTGAAGTCTCCATTTTCATTACCTCGAAACAGTCATGAGCGATGAGACGAGCATCTTTCTCTAAAAAGGACCCCCCCTCGAGAAGTGGAAGTAGAGTGGATGGGTTGAGAGTATCACATCGGAGGAGAGTGATGTTATCAGGGATCTTGCTGAAGAGAGGTGCTTGGGCTGTACTTGGTTTAGTATGGCAGCTACGTCATGAGGGGCATTGTACTTCAAAGATGGCTCTAAAGCCACTGAGTCCAGTTGACAGGAGTAATACCCAATGGGTCTAAGTCTGTTGCCATGGGTCTGAACCAAAACTCCTGTGACATGTTTTTGTCTCTCTGAGACAAACAGTTTGAAAGTCTTTTAGTCCCAAAGCGGGGGCTGTTGAAAGTATCTCCTTCAGAGTTTCAAAATAGTCCACAACTTCTGGAGAACGCAAGAAAGGACATCATAGAGGGGTTGCATCAAGAGAGAGGCTTCTGGGATTCATTATTGAGGCAAAGGGATGGCTTTGATTGCAGCAACTCCTTCTTCAGTTAGATGTCGGGTACCTTGGGAGATGCAGATCCCTAGGAAATTCACTTTCTCTCTGGACTTTTTGCTTTAAGGCCTTGCATCCTTGCTCTGTCAAGTGTTGGAGGAGAATTTCAGAAAATATTAAGGGCGTCCTCAAGGGTATCTGCACAGAGCAGGAAGTCATCTACATACTGAAGGAGTAACTTCATCCAGTAGTCCAGAATGAGGGCCATTACCTTGGCGGATTGGGAAGGGGAGTTCTGGGCACCTTGTGGCATAACAGTCCAGCTAAGTCTTCTACTGTAAAGTATTTTGCTGTGGGCAGTATTCCTGCCAGCAAGGTGTGTGGGTTTCCCACCCAGGGATGCCATAAGTGTCTCCAATATAGTAACTTTGTTCATAGCCTTAAGGTCTTGTACCATTCTGTGTTTTTCTGGCTCTCCTTTTGCAGTTTGTTTCTTCACTGGGGACAGTGTTGTGTTGCACGGAGATGTTCAGGGTATCAGAACTCCCTTTGACAGAAGGGTTTCGATTTACTTTGAAATTGATGCAGCTTGATCTAGCTTCAAGGGGTACTGTGGTCTTCTGGGCAAAGGGGGCCCCAGGCTTTAGCTGCACACAGGCGTGTAGGGACTTGATCCAGAACCTCTTTTGGGATTCGGGATTCCAACCTCACATTATGCATCCAATGATAAAAAAAGGGGAACAGAGCATAGTGTTGAGGCATCATTGATGGTCAACGGTGGGCAGACCAGAATACCACCATCGGGTTGGAAGGAAATGGAAGCCTGGAGCCTTTAAAGGGCGTGTAAAGGGGTTTTTCCTGGGTGTTCCATCCACCCCTACACATGTTATGTCAATGTCTGATAAGGACAAAGTATTGGATAGTTCTTCTGTCCTAATTACACTTCTGGAAGTTATTTTTTGCAAGAGGACCTCCTGAATCTTCAGAGGATACCATTGTAGGGGTAAGTGACACAGGTTTGCCGGAATCCTAGCAGAGAAAGTCTACATGGTTTGGAGGGGGGTGGGGGAGGAATGTCATGTCTCCTATTGGACGCCTTCACGTGGGTCACAGTTGGGGCCTGTGGGCAAGCTTCTGCTGTCTTCGATATTCTCTTCTGGAAGGGCCAGGTCTTCTGCAGTTGTAGCAGACACATGGAGTTGGTACTGATGGGCGCAGATAGGGTGTGTCAGAGGCCATCATGAGAGGAGCTACTCTCTACTGCTCTGTGAGGACTCTAGACCTAACAACTACTAACTCCATTAGCTCCACTAGCTACTTTAGAATCAGACCCTTTCAGATTAAGTCTTTAAGATCTGAAATAAATTAATATGTGTCTTTGTTCAGCACACTAAAACCCAAATCAGTAAACTTCTTGTGCTATTTCTCAACAAATTTGCCTTTCCTTGTGTGATCTTCTATACACATATAGGCGTCAGACGTTTCAGAGTGCATATATGAGTACATACAGAGTAAATGTTTTCTTTTCCTTTTTTTTTTTTCAAAATACTCAAATGTGAATGAGCCTTGAATCTAGATACAGATTTGAGTGAGGAAAACACTTCCTCTTTTGCTTTTCTCCTGGCATAACGCCCAGAGCATAAACTTCTCTTAAACTCTTACTGTTAAATATATTCTCAATTGAATTTGAACATTTTAAACTTCATTTTAAAACCAGTTATTGCTAATACAATTACATAACTACAATTTGCATAAATATAGCATATTTGCTACATTCACTGTTTTAGCAAAACTCCTTAAAGTCAGACTCTCAGACTCTCAGTTTCTCAGTCTCTTGGTGATGAAAGGAAAGGACCGTATTGAAAATGGCCCTTCATATAGACATACATTTTTGGGTACTTTAAATATATCCCCAATAACTCTGATCAGGCTCTGTTGCCGCTGCTTCCCCCCACTGTGTGCTGGCTTGGATCCCCCAGCAGTTCTTTGAGCTGGGGATTGTGGGTAGGGGGGAATCCTTTTGGGGTTGTTGTCTTTAGTGGTGTGAGGGTCCAGGAACCCATTCAAAGGTGGTTCAGGGAAAGTACTGGGTAATGGTTGCTGGATTACAAGGGGTGTAAGAGGGGCTGCAAACGTATGTCAACGTATAGGCGGTCAAATGGGACGTTGGGCAATGGCACAAAGGAACCCATTCCCCCAGCTTATGAGTCATACATGGGGATGGATCTAATGCAGGGTGTGCCTTACAATGTAACAGTCTGTCGTTTTGGGGTTGTACCTGTTCCAGCATACCTTTTAGCTTGGTGCATCCTGGCAGGGCAGGCGTGACCCTGGTCGGGACTTTAAGAGGAGGGACCGGGTTGGGCCTAAAGTTGGGTGCCCTAGTCTATTAGCATTAGGTCGGGTAGAGTCTGAGTCCTTAGTCCTAGGTCTATTAGGGCAGGAGGGCCAAGGGGGGACCTCCTGAGGCTTGAGTGCCTGTGTTTCCCCCCTTGGGAGCTGTCCAAGTCTTTCCCAGAATGTACACTTGTCATTAATGGGGTAGGTTGGGCTCTGTAATATGATACCAAGGACTGGTCTATCACCAGATGTATGTGGGTAGGTTCCAAGGGGGGCAGTGGTACAGTTTGGGTCGGGCGTGTGTGACAACAACCACCTGAGCCGTATAAAGACAAGTGCACATTGTCTATTATTAAGCACGGTAGAGGAGGTGTCACAGGCTCCTCTGTCACTTGTAGCAGAGGGGCAGTAACGTTTTGGGAGTGTGTACTTCCTGGGGTCCAGACACCATTATAGGGTGGTGGCTGTCTGTCTGTCTTAGCTTTTGACCCCTTTTCTGGCTTCTTGTACACATACATAATACAACCATTCAGAAATATTTCATGTTCTATCCATCCTTCTTCGTGAATGGCTTTGGCAACTTTAAACCAAGCGTCTGCTGTTTGCAGCAGCCCATGGCCCCATAACAAACCCCTTTCCCTTCTTAAAAGGGTACACCATTCATTCGGCTCTAGCCGACCACCCAAATGCCTAGTGACTCCACACACTTTTGCCAATCTCTTCCCTTCCTTGATAGCATCCTCTCCTTCTCGCTCTAATACCAGATTACAAGCCAAACTACCCTCTTTAGGTCTTTCTAACTTCTGCCCCATCATTAGCTATTGGGAAGTTTATGTGTCCAGGCTCAGGATTTGTATGGCGGTTTTATGAAGCTGTCCTGGACTCGAGGGTCCGACAATCCTCTGACCACCACCTGTCCTCTTTCGGATCACTTTCCAATATATAACACTATCTTGCTACGTTCTGTCTTGATGACTGTGTTATTTATGTGTGTCTGCTCAGGACTTTCCACGGGTCATGAGGCTGTCCTGACTCAAGGGTCTGACAATCCTTTATCCATCACCTAGTACCAGTTCAGATCATATCACAGTCTCAAGTTAACGAGGACAAAATGGATAGAAAGACAGAGAAAAGAACGTCTACAGTGTTCGACTGCCGTGCAAGTCTCCTTACACGCGTCTTCCCAAAACGTAGACCAGTCACAGCAGTGTCCACTTCAGGTGGCCACAGGTAAGAGAGCCGGCAGGTAATACGTGACTACTTATTACCCTCAACAAGACAATTAAAAAACAGATAAGGAGTACAGTAATTAATATTCAATGCACCACTTTAAATCTCATTTACATGTCCCAATTCAATACCCAAACTTCTCACTCTGTCTCTTTTCCCTTCTTCTAACCCTTCCGGTTGTTCAGGTTGCAAGGGGCACCTTTCGGCTGCACGTCCTGTTATTCTCGTTTGAGCCTCTATTACTTCCAGTGATTTGCCAACAACAATTTTTACTGGATAATGCACATTCAATCTGAACACCAATAAATGCGGGGTATATGGCAGTAGAGGTTTGTAACCAAGAGACTCAACGCTATATCCTGGCTCTACCACTTCAATCAACCCCCAGCCCTCTTCATGTATCCCAAATAACAGACCACAAACACATTTAGGACATGACATAATCAACCAACAACCAAATGTGACCAACAACCAACAACAAGATATGTGACGGCTGCAATGGAGTACAGGATCTCTCAAACTGTCACGGGATCCCCCATGCCACTGTGCGCCCCCCCCCCCCCGAGGTTTCCCGGTTGCCCGTACTTCCGTACTTATTGTACCCGTGCTTTACCTGCACAATTATTTATTTTTATCCCCTCAGGAGGAGTTTAACCACGTCCTGATGCCTTCTCCTAGTCCCAGGAGAAGTTTAACCACGTCAACTAATTTCATCCATCATCCATGACTATATAAGCAATCCCCAACTCCCAACAGCCATCACAAAACACAATGGTCGATCAACAAAACAGAACAGAACAAAATAGGCGGTAGATATAATTTGCAGGTTCCTAAACTTATCAACAGACTCGAGGCAAGATTAATACCTGTCTTTGAGGGTCGCAGGAAGCCGATATGGGCACAGAGATTGACCAGCCACGGATACAGGATAAACAGTAGACTAGATATACAAGATATTAAAAGTGTCTTACCGTTTCTAGAGTTTATCAGTCTCCTCCTGCATCCGCGTTGGCTTTTCCTGGTCCCTTCTTGAGATCGGCTACCTGGCGATCCTAGCCTCAAGCCCCACGTTGGGCGCCAAAATGTTTTGGATTCAGAATAAAAGTTCTGAAATTATTATATCTACCCCTTTATCAAATTAAAGCATGCATTCCATTAAGAAGTAATCACGCTCTGATACTTAGTTCAGAATAAGAAACCTCTAGTTTTAATTTCCGCTTTACAGTGGGTTTTATACCCTCGCAAAACAGTACAGCATATGCAAAACATGTCAAAGTCAGCAGTTTTAGCAGTAATTTCAACAAACTTAACAATTAATCAAAGCTATTATTATATGTTGACGTCATGTCTGGTCTTGATGCAACTTCTGGGAGATGAATGAGGAAGTAACAGAAAGCTGCAGGAAGCTACAGTCTATTGATAACTCAATGCAGTCTGGCTCCAGACAGAAAAAGAGGAAGCAGCTAAATATCTGAAAGGTGAAAAGGTGCTGTTTATCTGAATATATGAAAGGTGCTGTTTGGTGCACTTTAAATTGAGAACTGACACTGACAGAAATGTAAAAACTATAAGAAAATAAAAAAGGGGGGACACCAGCGTCGCAGTCAGAAAAACCGTGGCTGACAATTAAAGAAATAGGGGCAGGCATGGACAAAAAAAACATGCAGCAACCAAAAATTTTTCTTTAATTATATACAGCACTGTATACAACACTAAATGTGAAGTAATGCTGTTTTAAAGAGCAAGTAAACCCTAGTGTGTTTTACTTCCTCTTTTTTTCCCTGCAAAGGTAAAGCATAATGGGCTACTATGCATTGCATAGTAGCCCATTATGAGTCACTTACCTGAAACCGAAGGCTGCAATTTCACTGCTGTCCCCACTAGCAGCGAGTGTCCATCTTCACCCCTCTTCCTTCCAGGGGTGCGAACTCTGGCTCTGTGATTGGCCAGAGTCACGTGACATCACTCCCATGCATGCACGTGTGAGAATGCCGCCAGTCACGGCATGACCCCTATTAGAAACGGCATTATGTGCCCTTTCTAAAGTGTGCATGCGCCGTAGATATTGGTATATTGATATTGGTTCGGCTTGTTCGGCTTTTTTGAAAATATCTCCAGTTTAGGAGATATTTCAAGCACCTACAGGTAAGCCTTAATATAGGCTTACTTGTAGGTAAAAGTGGTTGTACAGGGTGTACAACCACTTTAAACACTGTAATACACTGACACTACATTATACTGACACACTATATTCACACACTATAGATAAATAAAAAACAAACTGTGTTAAATGATCCACATTAACTAAAAGCAACAACTCTACTGTGAGATACACACAGTCATAAATTACAATTGCACAACAGAGCTGTGCTAAACACCAACCTAAATTGTGAAAATCAACAAGTGAAACAAAAATAAAACATAAATATAATTGTCCTTAGTAGATGACACAAATAGAGCACACCACAAATTTTCACACCACTCATGACAGGAGGAAGTGACGATGTGTGTATCACTTTAAAAAAGTCCTCCTCGTGATGATGATATCGCACACCACAACAAAGCGTGTAACCTCCACCACATAAATTGCATGCTTACCAGCTTGCAAGCGCTTTGATGCTTACGGCTAATACCCAGCCAGGGCCTTTATCCTCAAATAAGGGGGAATCAGATGGCAACTCCCATCAAATAAGACATTCCAACACGGAGCACAGCAAGTGATCAGGACCTTCCATGAAACTCAAAGGAACCAGGATCCTTCTTCAAATGGTATACTCAAAGGGTACCCCAGAAAAAGAAATGCTCCTCATAGTGTAAAACCAAATTATGACTTTATTATAAAAACAGTAATGCACCTACATCAAAAGATGCATAAAAGAAATAAAAAATTCAAAAAGCTGTCCGGCTTGCATAAAACACCTGTCCTTACGGGATCGTAAACAGAACTGTGACATTAGCACATTCCTCCTCTCAAAGCATTTCATCACAATATGATGTTGCCCTGTGGCACAGGCGGCGTGCTGACTCACCGCCTTATATATCACATACACTGGGAACCACACCTCGATCTGAGCCTCAGGAAACTTGCCCTACTCATCAGAGCAGATCCACAACTAAACTTAAAATGATTTACAGCTACTAAAAATCCTAATTGAACGATAATAATAACAACCCATTATCTATTCAATTATAGTTAGCACTGAATAGTAACAAAAAAGGAGGAACAATACAATACCAGAATGGGATTGTAACTGGATATTATTAGAGTGGTCCCTAATTGTCACAATGAAAGTAACACACAGCTCAAAAAGAAGTTCGATATGTTGGATCAAATATAAAAATAAAAAATAAATTTAAATTACATAACAATGTGAAACCTCTGGATCTTGATGGGAGGAAGTGTTAACAAAATCCCACCGAGGTCACTAGTGCTGTAAGATCACTATTGACACACCACAGCAGATCCCAATGCTCAGAATCAAAAAGGACACCCAAATAAATGGACTTACACCAGGTGTAAATTAAAAAAAAACATTAATCAAAACTAAAATAAAAATTACATACTAAAAACCAATTTACTTGAAAATATGTTTTACATAAAGACTGAAACCCGAGACTCAAACCGAGTTTACACAAATATAAACATCAATGGACTCTAAATATATCGGACCCAAAAGTCAAATGCTCATGAATTGTAGCGTTATATAAAAATCAATGCTCTATCTATGGGTACGCTTCATTGATGATATTTTTATCCTTTGGCAGAGCCAAAGGGAGAGATTTGAGAAATTTGTAGCACGTCTAAATAATAATGATATTGATATGTTTTTTCACCAGTGAGATTAACCATGACAGCATCAATTTCTGGGATCTTAAGATTAGGAAAGATGTGGATGGTACCATTAATACAACCATCTACCGGAAACCTACCTCCACCAATAATTTGCTACATTGGGAGAGCGAACACCCTACATGCCTTAAAAAAGGCATTCCCACTGAGCAATTTATGAGAGCTAAAAGAAACTGCTCTACTGATGCAGCCTTTCAAAACGAAAGTCTTCGGTGGGGAGGAGGAGTTGCTGACTAAGATGGCCACTCCGTAAAGATTGTGACCATGAGCCTGTCATGCCGCAGCTGAGCGAGGAGAATCTGAACAGCTAATCGTGAGGAGACTCAACCACACTTAATCTGCGTTATACGACACACTGCTCAACCTATCTCCTATACTACTTGGACTATGTGCTTTTGGTTGTTTGACGGGGGCAGGGTAAGAAGACCGGGAACCGAACATACCTGTGGGGTGCCACAGTTCAGAGCAGAGGACGAAGCCAGGAGTTCAGGAGCGGGTCGGGGCGAGCGCTTCGGCTTGGCGGCGTATGCCGGTAGCCGAGGCTGTAAGCCTGTTGATCCACCCTCCGGCGGGAGCTTCGAAAGCACGCGTCAGAGATCAGGAGTGAACAGGAAGATCCCTGAGAACCTCAGCAGATATCAGCTAAACCCAAAAAGAAAAAAAAGGGGGTATGCTGAGGAATACCAGTAATTTACATAATAATTTACCCGGCCCTGAGAACAACAGGAGAGTTTTTTGGAGGATACAGTGGAGCAGTGAAGCAGTGAATTAACCCTGAGACTGATCAGAAACGGACCAGAGTGTAAAAAAAAAAAAAAAAAAAAGGGAAATCTCGGGAAACTCAAGGGTGGTAAGTCGGTATTCAGGACGCAACATTTAATTTATAATAGAAGCTTAAATTAAATGCTAACTGCTTGGCTCCATATATATAGAATATTGGTTGATGTATGTTTAAAAAATGTCTGCTGAATACAACACATATAAGGACAGTTGCTGAAATGCTGTTGAAATGCAATAAAATGAAATAGTAATAAGAGGTGGATATCCGAGACAAAAGAGAAGAGAAAGGTACACTATTAATTAGAAAAGACTATATATTGACGTTATATTGCACTGAACTAATTAATAATAAGGGTCAGCAAGAAAGAACCTGCCTTTTGATTATAGTAGCAAGGTCCATCAGCACCAATATCTAAGATTTTCACCTTTCTCGCTTCCATATAGAGGATATACAATATACAATACATATCTGTACATTTTTGCAGATTCTAGGGTGAAGTCATGACGCCTAAAAGGGAAATAAAACACCACAATCTCAAAAAGATAAAAAAGGATAAAACAGAAAAAATAAATAAAAACACTACAGGGGCTCAAGTAGCTCAAAATACAGATATTAAAGAATATTTTCAACAACTACAATTACAATCCCCCCAAACATTACAGGCATTACAGATATCGCAGGAATTGCTAAATATTGTGGAGTCATCTATAGCATCAAGATCATTGGGGGAAGAACAAATAAATCAACCTAGAAATAGCTCACCAATAGACTTAATGGGTTTGTCATTAGAACAGAAAGAAGCAGATAAGGAAGAATGGGACATGAGAAAATATATCTGCTCTCTTCCGACTAGGGCGGATATGGATCAATATGTACATAGATTGGAAAAATCATATAAAATAGAGATACAGGAACTTAAAATATCCACACAAAAAACACAGGAAAAAATTGATAAAATAGATATAAGAGTGACAAAGAAATGATACAAGTAAAGGAGAAAATTTAGGAGCAAGATAAACAATTAAAGCAAGCCATAAATACTTTAGACGAACAAGAAAATAGAAATAGAAGAAATAATGTAAGAATTAGAGGATTGACTGAAAATGTGAACTTAAAAGATTTGATAACAACACTGCAGAGGATATTTCAAGATCTAATCCAGAATCAAGATCCAGCTGATTTAATAATCGATCGAGCACATAGAACTGTGGACCCAAGAAGATCAGAGCCTGGCAAACCAAGAGATGTTATCTGTAGGATGCATTACGCTCAAACAAAAGATAAAATTATGATGGCCGCAAGGCAAAATAAAAATATTCAATTTGAAGGGTCACAACTAATAAATTTCAGGATCTATCCAAGTACACACTAGATAGAAGAAGAGCGTTAAAACCCCTTCTGGAGCAACTAACAAAGAGAAATGTTCAATATCGATGGGAATTTCCATTTCAGCTGCAAGTTCAACATGAAGGTGAATAATAGCATATAGGGACTTGGAGAACCTACCAAAATTCCTGGAGGGGTTGGGGAGTGATTATATATATATATATATATATATATATATACACGTGTACACTAGAATATATAATAGATCACTAATATCACAACATAAAGGCACATACCAATAGCAATATAGCATATATTTAGGTTTTTGTTTTTTTTTTTCACAGAGAATTATGTTGCAACACTAATGCCCCGTACACACGGTCGGACTTTGTACGGACATTCCAACAACGAAATCCTTGGATTTTTTCTGACGGATGTTGGCTCAAACTTGTTTTGCGTACACATGGTCACACAAAGTTGTCGGAATTTCCGATCGCCAACAACGTGACATCAACCACGTACGACGAGACTAGAAAAGGCCAGTTCAGAACCAAGCGCGGCACCCTTTGGGCTCCTTTTGCTAATCTCGTGTTAGTTAAAGTTTGGTGAGAGACGATTCGCGCTTTTTCAGACTCGTGGCTTTCAGATCGTTTTCTGCCGTTCAGTTTGTGCTTGTGGGATTGTATCTGCTCTTCAGTGCGTGCAAGCAAGTTCCGCGTGACTTTAAGTAGTCATTGTGTTCTTGTTCATTCGTTACTGTTTTTAAGGTCGCTCATCACAGGACTTGCTGTTCTTCAGTGCGTTCTGTTACTTAGTTCTGAGCAGCCGACCGTTTTCCAGCCATTTTGTGTATACGTACTCCTCGTAGAGTTCGTGTTGTGTGGGGGCTTGGTGTTGGGGTCCTGACCTTGACACAAGTTCAGTCCATGAACAGGGTGGGGAGGAGTTCATGGACCAAGAATTGGTTGCTTCAGCGTGACCAGTTCTCTCATATGCCTTTGCTCCATGAGATCCGTGAGAATAATCCTGATGATTTCAGGAACTTTCTCAGGATGACAGACCCCGTGTTTCACCGTCTGCTGGCTTCGCTGATCCCTTATATTAGCAGTCAGGATACCTGCATGAGGCAAGCCATCACTCCGGAGCAGGGGTTGGTCACTACCCTGCGGTATTTGGCGACAGGGAGAAGTCTGCAGAACTTGAAATTCTCGACAGGCATCTCCCCCCAGGCTCTGGGGATCATTATTCCAGAGACCTGTTCTGCCATCATCCAGGTCCTGCAGAAGGAGTATATGAAGGTAAGATTTTTATCCTTTAATCTCACATTTTTTGTATTTAATGATTGATAATATAATGTATTTATTTCCTCATTCCCTAATTACCATGATTGGAATATGCTGTGAATGTCCCCTTTGTCCTCATGCATGCTGGATTTGTATGTAATTAATTTTTTAGTCATTCATACAGATTGTCCTTTAATAACCTCCCCAGCATGTTCTCCTGCCCTATATTCACCTCATGTAGTCACTTAACAATGTATTTTATCAGCTCCATAGTAGTGCTTTAC
Source organism: Lithobates clamitans (assembly GCA_037952925.1). Lineage (NCBI taxonomy): Eukaryota > Metazoa > Chordata > Amphibia > Anura > Ranidae > Lithobates > Lithobates clamitans. Next base: position 1,234,341 of record JBBGZY010000317.1, read on the forward strand.
CCCAAACACCCCCTAAAATGTTTTGAAATGTGATTTGTGCTTTAAATTCAGGCAGAGTGCCAGAGGCTTTTTTGTGGTGTCCCGAAATCATTTTTATTAACCCTCCCTCCTCCAACTGCTAAGTCAGCTGATCCCAATTCTCTATCTATCCTCAATCATCTATCTGCTGACTTTGCCAAACCCATACACACTATACCCATCTCTTTTGTGCTCTGATTTATGGAGGAATTACCCAAAGCATGTAGTGCAAGGGCCTGCCTGTATACTTTCAAATGGTACTGTTTAAACTTTTTAGATCCTATTATTAACTTGAGACAGGTAATAGCAGAATGTCCAAATGGCCTCAAATGCGTACAGTGTGTATTTATATCTTTGTATTATGACACTTCTTACCTGTCCAGTGGGCTGCCAATAGTGTAACTAAGGAGGGGCTGTTCCAAGTAATACCCTGTATTTAGGCATTCATCTCTCAATGAAGTGGAGACGGTTACCTGTCCAAGATTTCCCCACCCCCCATAATGTTAGAAATGGCCCATGAGAGGGGGGGGAATATGATAGGTGTACCTTATACTTTGGTGTTGTTAAATTCCCCATAATAAATCCTATCTGGAGGTTGGCCCAGAATGTTTGTGCCTAATCTGCTTGCCATGTTTATGTGCAAAAATATTAATTAATTTTTTTTTCCTCAACAGTTTCCTTCCACGCCACAGGAATGGCAGACTGTGGCCTCCCACTTTGCCCAGCGGTGGGACTTTCCTAACTGCGGAGGGGCAATTGATGGGAAACACGTCCACATCGTCCCACCACCCAACTCAGGGTCGTACTATTTCAACTATAAGGGGTTCAATAGTATTGTGATGTTGGCGGTGGTGTCGGCTAATTACGACTTCTTGTATGTGGACGTGGGGAAGAATGGCCGGATGTCCGATGGTGGAGTCATCGCCCAGACGGAGTTTTACAGGCATCTCCAGAATGGCAGCTTGGACTTGCCAGCTCCAGAGGACAATGTGGAAGGACTCCCATTCGTGTTCGTTGCTGATGAAGCGTTTGCCCTGGGGGACCATCTTATGCGGCCATTCCCTATGAGGACCCTCACCCCGGAACAGAGGGTTTTTAATTACCGGCTGGCCAGAGCCAGAAGAGTGGTGGAGAACACATTTGGAATCCTGGCCAGCCGGTTCCGCCTATTTCTGACACCCATCCATATGGCGGAGTATAAACGTAATCATATAATCATGGCGTGCTGTATTCTCCATAACTTTTTACGCAAACATTCGGCCAACTATGCTGGCTCAGTTGGGCCTGAGGCCGGAATGATACATGAAACAACACTGACGGCGCTTGAAAGTGGCCCTCCTGGCTTGCCCTCCCTGAGTGCCCGCGGTGTCCGGTTACGATACCTGGAGTTCTTTGCGGGTAGGGGGGCCATCAATATGCCAGCAAATTTGTGAAGCCTTTATCAAATAAAAAAGCAAAAAAAAAATTCTTTGTGGACATTTACTGCTTGTGTTTGTTTTAGCTGACCCTGACAGAAATGTGTTGAGTCCAGAAAATGGCGTGATTGTGTAACCTTCTACAAAGCACTGTTGGGTGTTATTTACTAAAGTCAAAGACACTTTGCACTACAAGTGCACTTGCAACTGCACTGAAACTGCACTTGTAGTGCAAAGAGGATTTGCCCTTAGGAAATAACCCCCATTTTCACAGAAAACACCAATTACATCACCAACAAAGTGTTTGAGCGTTGACACAATAATCCACACATTCTTGCTTAACAATCTCTTTAATACCTGCACAATCACATGTGCATTTAGAAAAGGTTTTTCTAACAAACCAACATGTTTGTTGTATAACAATTTTTGGGGTAGCATTATAAAACAGATAAATGTCCATTTATTAAGATAAAACAGGCATGTGTAAAACCAACTAGAAAGACACAAATCTTGAACTTACAAAGTTCACATTTGGTAGAACTTGAAGGCAATATCAGACATGAGTATTTAGGAACTGTGTTTGATATTGCGTTCACATGGGGTGAAGTCACCAGAGGAAAAGCCCAATTTGGAAGATGCACACAAGTTTACCAATGTCAACATGTGCGGCCTGCCATCACGGGGGATCAAGGGACGTGTTTTGGGGGAGAAACCCCTTCCTCTCAGCTACTTTATTATTGAGGAAGGGGTTGCACCCCCAAAACGCGTCCATTGATCTCCCGTGATGGCAGATAGGACATGTTGGCACACAGTGTGCATCCTACAAATTAGGCTTTTCTACAAATCTTTAAAACATTTTGAACATTGGAGCACACCAAAAAACCAAGGGATTGGGAGGAGTTTTAAACTCGCCCCAAAACATCAATGATGTTTTTATTTTTTAGAATAACATCATTGATGTTTTTCTTGAGGTTTTCCAATTGTGAATTACACCCCATGATCTCCCCAATCAGGATCTGGGCACTTTCTGATGTGAAAAGATCTGGATCCACAACATCACGATCACCTAAAAAGAGAGAAACCAAACAAAAACAGGTATCAAAAATATGCCGGCATCCATCTCTTACCTGAGCCTGTGGTCGCAGACACTCACCTGTTGTGGTGACTAGTTCCACCACGTCTTCTTCCTTCTCCTGCACTTCTTGGGTTGGGGGTATTTCCCCTTCTTCCAGAGGTGGGGGGTCTCTGGTCTCCTCGGATGAGGGGTGTCCTCCAGGTCTTTTCTCCCCTATGTAAAACAAAAATGCTATACTTAGCACACAGTGATTTGATGGCAGAACTATAAGTAGGAAACATTGCTTGGAAGTGGGGTACAATTGTCTATTTTGGCAGAGTTCAAAAATGTAGCTTTTTCAGTGTCCTTTGTCAAGCTTCAATACTTTACATGTTTGGTACAAGCTTCACAGATGTAGCCCCCCCTATAGTATACACTGGAGCACCTGTGTGGCCCCCTAATAAAAATGGTGTTCTTGTGTCCCACACTAGTGCTCCAGTGTCCAGATGTGAAAACAGCTGCTAAGTGTCCTCTCCTTACACAGAATCTAGTTTGCAATTAATTCTAGTAACAAAGCCATTTACACAACCAAAATAGTTTCTGACAAGTAGGGCGTAAAAATTGTGGCCAAATGCATATGGCCTAAACAATGGTGTTTTATAGGCCGAAAGAAAAATGTGTGATATGAACGAATAATGTGCCCATGAACATGAAAGTTGCCATTTTAAAATGTACACTTGTAAGAACAGCACATGGAGCAGCACTAACGTAACAAACATAAAAAGAATAGGAACACAGGACAACTACTTACTTTTTTGCAGCACTCTCCGGATCTTTCTGTACTGCTCATGTTCTCTTAATTTGAGGTCTGACCACCGTTTCCTGAGCTGAACTTTCGATCGTCGTACCCCGAATTTCCGGTGCAGACTTTTGACCACTTTCGCAATTATCTTGGCCTTTCTGACATTGGGGTTGGGGTAAGGTCCATACTTCCCATCATAGTCGGCCCTCTTCAGGATGTCGACCATCTCCAACATCGCCCCAAAGGATATATTTAAATCATCTCCTTCTGGATCGTGACGTTTCCGGCTCCGGGCTTTCCTCCTCCTCCTCCTCGTTGCTATAATTAGCACAATCCTGCTGTGTATCCGCCATGTGCTCTTCCCCCACTGCGCAGAATGAAAAGGGGCGGGGAATAGACTAGAAAGAATGTCAGGGGCGGGCGGAGTTACACGCATGCGCAGTGTGTATAAAGTGTAACACGCGTGCTTATTACGTACGATCTGTGAGCGGAGGAAGGAGCATCGAAAGCACCGATCGTGATAACGAAGGTAAGATCTCAACTTGGGCCTATACTGCTTTGAAATTGAAGCCTATATTGTAACAAGATTATGAGAGTTTGGCCTGACCTTAGAGTTTGTCTCGTGTTGTGTCTTGCAGAGAAAATGGATGGCTTCAATGACCACAACTTCCTCCCCCTGTTCATGGGCAAATACAGGGAGCTGCCCTGTCTGTGGCAGGTGAGACATCCCTATTATAATAATAAACAAAAGAGGCAGGCAGCGCTGGAGAAACTGCTGGAGTTGGTGAAGCCGGTGGTCCCCACAGCAACCATCCCCTATTTAAAAAACAAAATTGGTGGCCTGAGGAGCACTTATCTAAGGGAGCGCAAGAAGGTCACATATTCCCAGAGATCCGGAGCTGCAGCAGATGACGTTTATGTCCCCAGGCTGTGGTACTATGAGAGACTGCGATTTCTGTCAGACCACACTGAAGTCAGGGAATCCCTCTCTACTCTTCCTTCCACTCTTCCTTCCACCCCAGCTGAGGCTTCCTATGTCGAACCTGGGCCTTCCAGCCAGGAAGAAGTGGAGGAGCCCAGCTGGAGTCAGGTATAGCATTCCTCTACAGATTTCAGGACAATAAAGAAATGATGTTTACTAGATGTTATTATTGATCACTAATTGCTGATTGAAAAAAGTGTTTTACATATCAATAGACAGTAGTGGGCAAAAATAATTGGGACAAGAATGAAAAATGCTGGGCTCAGAATGCTAGTCTGTTATATTTGTTAACATTCAATTTGCAACAGTCAGGAGGTGAAAATTTTGTGTGATTGATGAAGAAAAAACTACAACTATGTCCCTTTTTCATACACAGGAAGACCTCAGCCAGGAGGAGGTTGTGGAATGTGGCAGCCAGGAGGAGGCTGGGGTTAGTGGCAGCCAGGAGGAGGCGGGGCTAAGTGTCAGCCAAGAGAAGCCTGGGACAAGTCGCAGCCTGACTGAATCGCAGGTTCCTCCCCTCTGCCTTCCATACAAAAGGCCGAGGAAGACTACCCCCATGCAGGATTCAGCGCTCAGGCTCATACAGGAGGCTTCTGCGTCCGTCTGAGCCTTACCCACTCCTGAAGAGGCCTTTGCCTGCATGGCTGCCACAAAACTGCAGGGCATGCAGGAGGGTCAATGCCTCCTGTGTGAGCAACTTATTTATAAAGTCCTAACTAAGGGGGTGAGTGGCGAACTAACACCCAAGAACGACGTGATTGAGTTGGACCATCCTCCTCCTCCTCCTGCTGCCACAACTCCACCACCAGAGCCACAGCGTGGAAGGAGGCGTGGAAAGAAGACAAGAGAGTGATGACCCTGGGTTCAGTCTGGTCTGACAAAAGCTGCAGTCTCTCGTATGACCACAGCCTGGGGACACAGATGTCATCTGCTGCTTTCCGGATCTCTAGGACTGATGGACCAGACTGCACTACCTTAGATAAGGACTCCTCAGGCCACCAATTTTGCTTGAAAATTATTGATGTCTGCCCTGGGGGTCCAAGGCTTCGCCAATTTCTGCAGTTTCTCCAGCATTTCCTCCCTCTTTGTTTAGTTGTGAGCCCTTAATAAAAGTTTTATTTTTGGTAAATTCTACTCTCCTGTGTGTGTTTTCATCCAAAAAGGACAGTTTGTTGGTGACGATTCAGGTACATTTCTAACATAAAATGTGAAATTAACAAGGGACAACAACACCAAACAATCTCCTACAGATTAAATATAACAACATATCAATGGTGTTGTGGTAACTTGACACAAAAAACACACACAAAAATTTTCAGGAGTACAAATAAAAATCCCAAAAACAAAAAATACGCCTTGAAAAAAATACAAACCAAAAAAAAATTATTCGGCCTTAAAAACTAAAAAAAAACCCACCAAAATAATGATGTCAGATGTGACAAATCAAAATATATTGAGGGAATCCCGATAAATAGTAAAGAAATAAGTGTGTTAATATGAGCAGCAAAACTACTTAATTCTTCTCACAAGAAGAGAGTGCGCTGTATTAAACCATTTTTAACATTGCAGCATGACGAAAGTGCTGTATCCATTGCGAACGCTAAGTTTATCAGACCGAACTGTTCCGTGTCGGAATTTCTTCTGAGCATGCGTGGCACTTTGCATCGGAACAGGCCACACACGGTCGGAATTAACGTGATCAGATTTTGTTGTCAGAAAATTTTTTATCCTGCTCTCAAACTTTGTGTGTCGGAAAATCCGATGGAAAATGTACGATGGAGCCCACACACGGTCAGAATTTCTGACAACACGCTCCGATCGGACATTTTCCATCGGAAAATCCGACCGTGTGTACGGGGCATAAGAGATCACAATAAACGTTTTTGACACAGTGATCTTAGTGGGATAGAGGGGAGGGGGGAGGGAGAGAAGGTGGTCATAGGAATATTTGCTGTGTTTTTTTAATTTTCTTTTTTTTTTTTTTTTTAGAAATCATGCACATAATTTTTAACACTAAATTGAGGACATTAAGGATAATTGGACTAATGGGAGGGAGATGGGTGGTTTAAATGTACTTATTATTTGGGGGGTTCGATGTGTTTTTTTTTTCTCTAGATATTACGCACATATATAACACTAGCATTGAAAGTATTTAGGGTAATGGAATAAATGGGAGGGAGGTGGCAGGTTGAAACGTACTTATTAATTTGGGGGGTTTGATGTGTTTGTGTTTTTTTTTTCTCCTCCCCCCTCCACCTGATCCCTTGCCCCCCCCTTTTTTTATTCTGTGGGTTTTAGTGGTAGATGGATGAAAGAGTAAATTAATAATAGGGATTTATATGTTTACATTATTATGTTAGTAGAAAAGTAATAGAAAAGAACAAAGATAATAAAGGAAAAATAGTGAAAATTGTGGAGTCTGGCCGGCCAATCGAGCTGTTCTTGGGCCGCGGCCGGCTCCACACTACAGACACCCGCCACCATCTTGCGGCTTACAGAAATTTCAGCATCCCCGGGCTCGAGTGCAGATCGGACAGAGACCAACCTGCTCACAGCTGAGAGTGCTGTCCCTGGAGCAGACTGGACTGTGTGGGTACCTGGACATATCCTAAAAACTCCCGACACCCACGGCCTACCGCCAACTTGCAGCCTGTGAAGCCTCCGGCGTCCCCGGGCTCTAGTGCCGCGACTGGCGGTACGGGGGACAATCAATTCACCCTCATCTACAGCGGGCACCTCCGGGAGAATGCTGGACAGTACACAACCCCCCAACAGCCATCAGAAGATCAAGGAGAAGCTGTCTTTGGGACATTCAGTGCCGGCCGCCATCTTGCGGCCTAACATTCAGGATGGACCCACACACTCAGGTACTGTACCCTAGCTATACTCAGCCTTCTTCCCTGAACCCTCACTCGTACAGTAATTGAGCCCTGAAGCAAATCCTTACCCCGCACTGATAAGGTGATACCACTGCACTCTCAGGCCTGTTTCTCTGGGACCCAGTGCCTGCCTGCTACCCCTCTTCAGGCATGCAGCCCTGCTCCAATACAGGACACATTAGGAATAAACACCCCCAGAACCGCTTCATCTCTAAAGAACGGTCTATCAGATACATATACAACCTCTCAATGTGACAGGCATGTAAGCCTACTACCTTTATCCCCTCTGCCTATCCGGGACTCCTGTTAACCATTATGAAATGCCATCAGCCATAGGAGTCATCTCCTCAGCCTCCCACAGTGACCGTGCACCCCATGGGAAAAATTGGAGACCAAAGGAAGAATTACACCTCAGTGTTCACCTCCCAGTCTTCTACCACCATGGATCGCTTCCTGCACAGACCCGCATCCAGGGCTTCAAATAGCGGAGATGCCACACAGGATCCATGAGAACAAATTGAGCCTGAATCAGGTATTTTATTTGACATTACACCCAATCCTCCACAAGGAACATTTGCCCCGCTAACAACAGATATCCTAAACACTAAATTGCAATCCCTGCTCCAGGCCATCACCAACAATATTGCCCAGGAAGTAGAGAAATTTGCTAAAGAACTGAGAGGTGAGATAGACCAACTAGGCGACCGTACGAACACCCTTGAGACAAAGTTTGATGAACTCATACAATATGTCCAAGTTTTAGAAGAAGAAAACTCTGCCATTAAACACTCAGTCACTTAGCTCCAGGCTCAACAAGAAGACCTTGAAAATAGAGGCAATACAGGCAATACAGGCAAAACCTACGGATCAGAGACATCCCTGAAACAGTTGAAGATAGAGACCTTCGCCCTTATCTTTTGAGTTTGTTTAATGTAGTGGCCCCCAAAATACCTGATATTGATTGGTGCTTGGACAGAGCCCATAGATCCTTAGCCCCTAAACCTCTGGCTGGAGCCAACCCAAGAGATGTGATTGTCAGGTTTCACTACTATGACAGCAAAGAAGCCTTAACCATCGCCACTCGTAATCAATCCAGACTTGATTTCAGGGGATCTAGGATCCAGATTTTTAGCGATCTTTCACCTATCACCCTGGCAAGACGAAGGAATCTCCGTCCATTGACTCTACACCTCCAGACCCACAAAGTCCTGTACCGCTGGGGCTTCCCCTTCCGCCTCTCTGCCTCCCGTGATGGCGTACAATACTCCCTACGTGACCTCCAGGAAAGTAATGCCTTCTTACGCAACTTGGGCCTGCCACCTCTCCCTGATGAAGATCCTGTACCGCTTCCCGCTACTCCTAAACCATCAGCAATCCCAGGCCGTATCTGGACCCCAGTGAGGCAGCAACCACACAAGACCAACCTTGCTCCTCAGAGGCATCCATCTTCCAGATTCCCAACCTGAGGAACCTCTCACCTGCCTATGGCTCTATTTGTTATTTCTGTTTAGCCTCCTGATGTTCCTAGGAGGCCGCCTGCCCCTCCGGTAGGCTTACACACCCATCAATCTGCCCATTGGGTGTCCTAACTTGACTGTTGCTGTTCTTTATGACACCTTGGTTAACCAGTTTTATATTTTACGAAGTTTCAAATACCTTTAAAACCTAGGTTTTTTGCTCCAGAAGTCGGAGGGGGATTGTCTGGCCCCTCTTTTTTCGGTGGCCTTCATGTTCCCCTTCCCAGCCCAAGGCTTAGACCTGGTCTTCCTGGAGGGCTACGCCCTTCCAGGCTTCTCTTTGGATGACTTTTGGACTCTCATCTTTTTTTTCTTTTTCCTTGTTCTCCTTTTTTGCTGCTTATCATTTTTATGATTGTTTCATTTTCTATTTACATTTTCATTTTCATTTTTATACTGTCCTCTCCACGGTTTATCCTCTGCCATTTTTTCCCGATCAGAGGTGGTTACATCTCCTAGATTGGAGTTGTCAAGGTTACAGCTGTGATGTGGTTTTATGTATTGACAGGTTGCTTTACACCCTCCCTTTAACCCTTGCACCATGGAATCCCTTACCCGACAAATGCTATGTTACCTATCAAACGCATATTCACCAGGTTAAGTCATTATGGCTAGGGATGAACTTTGTGTTCGAGTCGAACCCATGTTCGACCCGAACATCATCTGTTCGCCCGTTCGCCGAATTGCGAACGATATGGGCCATTCGCGCCAAATTCGTGTGGCGAGTCACGGCCCATAATTCACTTCGGCATCTCAGTGCATTGCTGTCTGATGATTGGCCAAGCATTCACTATAATCCGCATGCTTGGCCAATCACAGCGCCGTCAGTAGAGGGAGCTGTAATTGGCCAAAGCCAATGCACGGCGGCCCTGTGTAGTGTGTTCCGACGTGCTTAGAGAGAGAGAGAGAGACAGTTTCATTTTATTTGAGTTAGCTAGATTAGGCAGGACAGTCAGTGAATCAGCTGCACTTACAGTGTATTGTGTATATATATGCATCCCAGGTGTTGTATATATATATACATACACTGTATTCAGTTTAGCTAGATCCGTTCCTGTTATCTTCCTACTGACAGGCAGGCTTGTCTTGTTACAGTATTTACAGCTACCTGAAGAAAATTGCTGGTGTTCTTTTGATCCTATTAGTACCACAGTCAAGCAACTAGACTATTTACAGTTAGTGTAGTTCGTCCTCCTCACAGTGTTCAGTTAAAGCTACAAGTTAGTTTAGTGTGACCTCTGCACAGTGTTCAGCTAAAACTACAAGTTAGTGTAGTGCGTCCTCCTCACAGAGTTCAGCTAAAGCTACAAGTTGGTGTAGTGCGTCCTCCTCACAGTGTTCAGCTAAAACTACAAGTTAGTGTAGTGCGTCCTCCTCACAGAGTTCAGCTAAAGCTACAAGTTGGTGTAGTGCGTCCTCCTCACAGTGTTCAGCTAAAACTACAAGTTAGTGTAGTGTGACCTCTGCACAGTGTTCAGCTAAAGCTACAAGTTAGTGTAGTGTGTCCTCCTCACAGAGTTCAGCTAAAGCTACAAGTTGGTGTAGTGCGTCCTCTGAACAGTGTTCAGCTAGAACTACAAGTTAGTGTAGTGCGACCTCTGCACAGTGTTCAGCTAAAGCTACAAGTTAGTGTAGTGCGTCCTCTGAACAGTGTTCAGCTAAACCTACAAGTTAGTGTAGTGCGTCCTCCTCACAGTGTTCAGCTAAAACTACAAGTTTGTTTTTTGCGAGCTCTGCACAGTGTTCAGCTAAAGCTACCTGTAGAAGGTTGGTGGTGTTTTCCTGATCCAATCACTACCGCAGGCAGCTAAATAAGCTGCAAGTTAGTTTTTTGTGAGCTCTGCACAGTGTTCAGCTAAAGCTATCTGTCGAAGGTTGGTGGTGTTTTCCTGATCCTATCACTACCGCAGGCAGCTAAATAAGCTACAAGTTAGTTTTTTGCGAGCTCTGCACAGTGTTCAACAAAAACTGCAAGTTAGTGTGGTGCGAGCTCTGCAGTGTTCAGCTAACGCTATCTGTAGAAGGTTGGTGGTGTTTTCCTGATCCTATCACTACTGCAGGCAGCTAAATAAGCTACAAGTTAGTTTTTTGCGAGCTTTGCACAGTGTTCACCTAAAGCTACCTGTAGAAGGTTGGTGGTGTTTTCCTGATCCTATCACTACTGCAGGCAGCTAAATAAGCTACAAGTTAGTTTTTTGCGAGCTCTGCACAGTGTTCACCTAAAGCTACCTGTAGAAGGTTGGTGGTATTTTCCTGATCCTATCACTACCGCAGGCAGCTAAATAAGCTACCAGTTAGTTTTTTGCGAGCTCTGCACAGTGTTCACCTAAAGCTACCTGTAGAAGGTTGGTGATGTTTTCCTGATCCTATCACTACCGCAGGCAGCTAAATAAGCTACAAGTTAGTGTTTTGCAAGCTCTGCACAGTGTTCACCTAAAGCTACCTGTCGAAGGTTGGTGGTGTTTTCCTGATCCTATCAGTACCGCAGGCAGCTAAATAAGCTACAAGTTAGTTTTTTTACAAGCTCTGCACAGTGTTCAGCTAAAGCTACCTGTAGAAGGTTGGTGGTATTTTCCTGATCCTATCACTATTGCAGGCAGCTAAATAAGCTGCAAGTTAGTTTTTTGTGAGCTCTGCACAGTGTTCAGCTAAAGCTATCTGTCGAAGGTTGGTGGTGTTTTCCTGATCCTATCACTACCGCTGGCAGCTAAATAAGCTACAAGTTAGTTTTTTGCGAGCTCTGCACAGTGTTCAACAAAAACTGCAAGTTAGTGTGGTGCGAGCTCTGCAGTGTTCAGCTAACGCTATCTTTAGAAGGTTGGTGGTGTTTTCCTGATCCTATCACTACTGCAGGCAGTTAAATAAGCTACAAGTTAGTTTTTTGCGAGCTTTGCACAGTGTTCACCTAAAGCTACCTGTAGAAGGTTGGTGGTGTTTTCCTGATCCTATCACTACTGCAGGCAGCTAAATAAGCTACAAGTTAGTTTTTTGCGAGCTCTGCACAGTGTTCACCTAAAGCTACCTGTAGAAGGTTGGTGGTATTTTCCTGATCCTATCACTACCGCAGGCAGCTAAATAAGCTACCAGTTAGTTTTTTGCGAGCTCTGCACAGTGTTCACCTAAAGCTACCTGTAGAAGGTTGGTGATGTTTTCCTGATCCTATCACTACCGCAGGCAGCTAAATAAGCTACAAGTTAGTGTTTTGCAAGCTCTGCACAGTGTTCACCTAAAGCTACCTGTCGAAGGTTGGTGGTGTTTTCCTGATCCTATCAGTACCGCAGGCAGCTAAATAAGCTACAAGTTAGTTTTTTTACAAGCTCTGCACAGTGTTCAGCTAAAGCTACCTGTAGAAGGTTGGTGGTATTTTCCTGATCCTATCACTATTGCAGGCAGCTAAATAAGCTACAAGTTAGTTTTTTGCAAGCTCTGCACAGTGTTCATCTAAAGCTACCTGTAGAAGGTTGGTGGTATTTTCCTGATCCTATCACTACCGCAGGCAGCTAAATAAGCTACCAGTTAGTTTTTTGCGAGCTCTGCACAGTGTTCACCTAAAGCTACCTGTAGAAGGTTGGTGATGTTTTCCTGATCCTATCACTACCGCAGGCAGCTAAATAAGCTACAAGTTAGTGTTTTGCAAGCTCTGCACAGTGTTCACCTAAAGCTACCTGTCGAAGGTTGGTGGTGTTTTCCTGATCCTATCAGTACCGCAGGCAGCTAAATAAGCTACAAGTTAGTTTTTTTACAAGCTCTGCACAGTGTTCAGCTAAAGCTACCTGTAGAAGGTTGGTGGTATTTTCCTGATCCTATCACTATTGCAGGCAGCTAAATAAGCTACAAGTTAGTTTTTTGCAAGCTCTGCACAGTGTTCACCTAAAGCTACCTGTAGAAGGTTGGTGGTGTTTTCCTGATCCTATCACTACCGCAGGCAGCTAAATAAGCTACAAGTTAGTTTTTTTGCGAGCTCTGCACAGTCTTCACCTAAAGCTACCTGTAGAAGGTTGGTGGTGTTTTCCTGATCCTATCACTACCACAGGCAGCTAATTAAGCTACAAGTTAATTTTTTGCAAGCTCTGCACAGTGTTCAGCTAAAGCTACCTGTAGAAGGTTGGTGGTGTTTTCCTGATCCTATCACTATCGCAGGCAGCTAAATAAGCTACAAGTTAGTTTTTTGTGAGCTCTGCACAGTGTTCAGCTAAAACCACAAGTTAGGGTAGCGCGAGCTCTGCACAGTGTTCAGCTAAAGCTACCTGTAGACGGTTGGTAAAGTTTTCCTGATCCTATCACTACCGCAGGCAACTAAATAATCTACAAGTTAGTTTTTTGTGAGCTCTGCACAGTGTTCACCTAAAGCTACCTGTCAAAGGTTGGTGGTGTTTTCCTGTTCCTATCACTACCGCAGGCAGCTAAATAAGCTACAAGTTAGTTTTTTGCGAGCTCTGCACAGTGTTCAGCTAAAGCTACCTGTAGTAGGTTGGTGGTGTTTTCCTGATCCTATCACTACCGCAGGCAGCTAAATAAGCTACAAGTTAGTTTTTTGCGAGCTCGGCACAGTGTTAACCTAAAGCTACTTGTCGACGGTTGGTGGTGTTTTCCTGATCCTATCACTACCGCAGGCAGCTAAATAAGCTACAAGTTAGTTTTTTGCGATCTCTGCACAGTGTTCAGCTAAAGCTACCTGTAGAAGGTTGGTGGTGTTTTCCTGATCCTCTCACTACCGCAGGCAGCTAAATAAGCTACAAGTTAGTTTTTTTGCGTGCTCTGCACAGTCTTCACCTAAAGCTACCTGTAGAAGGTTGGTGGTGTTTTCCTGATCCTATCACTACCGCAGGCAGCTAATTAAGCTACAAGTTAATTTTTTGCAAGCTATGCACAGTGTTCAGCTAAAGCTACCTGTAGAAGGTTGGTGGTGTTTTCCTGATCCTATCACTACCGCAGGCAGCTAAATAAGCTACAAGTTAGTTTTTTTGCGAGCTCTGCACAGTCTTCACCTAAAGCTACCTGTAGAAGGTTGGTGGTGTTTTCCTGATCCTATCACTACCGCAGGCAGCTAATTAAGCTACAAGTTAGTTTTTTGCAAGCTCTGCACAGTGTTCAGCTAAAGCTACCTGTAGAAGGTTGGTGGTGTTTTCCTGATCCTCTCACTACCGCAGGCAGCTAAATAAGCTACAAGTTAGTTTTTTTGCGTGCTCTGCACAGTCTTCACCTAAAGCTACCTGTAGAAGGTTGGTGGTGTTTTCCTGATCCTATCACTACCGCAGGCAGCTAATTAAGCTACAAGTTAATTTTTTGCAAGCTATGCACAGTGTTCAGCTAAAGCTACCTGTAGAAGGTTGGTGGTGTTTTCCTGATCCTATCACTACCGCAGGCAGCTAAATAAGCTACAAGTTAGTTTTTTGTGAGCTCTGCACAGTGTTCAGCTAAAACTACAAGTTAGGGTAGCGCGAGCTCTGCACAGTGTTCAGCTAAAGCTACAATTTAGTGTAGTGCGTCCTCTTAACAGTGTTCAGCTATAGCTACATGTTAGTGTTGTGTGTCCTCCTCACAGTGTTCAGCTAAAACTACAAGTTAGTTTTTTGCGAGCTCTGCACAGTGTTCAGCTAAAGCTAAATGTATTAGGTTGGTGGTGTTTTCCTGATCCTATCACTACTGCAGGCAGCTAAATAAGCTACAAGTTAGTTTTTTGTGAGCTCTGCACAGTATTCACCTAAAGTTACCTGTCGAGGTTGGTGGTGTTTTCCTGATCTTATCAGTACCGCAGGCAGCTAAATAAGCTACAAGTTAGTTTTTTGAGAGATCTGCACAGTGTTCAGCTAAAGCTAACTGTAGAAGGTTGGTGGTGTTTTCCTGATCCTATCACTACCGTAGACAGCTAATTAAGCTACAAGTTAATTTTTTGCAAGCTATGCACAGTGTTCAGCTAAAGCTACCTGTAGAAGGTTGGTGGTGTTTTCCTGATCCTATCACTACCGCAGGCAGCTAAATAAGCTACAAGTTAGTTTTTTGCGAGCTCTGCACAGTGTTCAGCTAAAACTACAAGTTAGGGTAGCGCGAGCTCTGCACAGTGTTCAGCTAAAGCTACCTGTAGACGGTCGGTGGTGTTTTCCTGATCCTATCAATACCGCAGGCAGCTAAATAAGCTACAAGTTAGTTTTTCGCGAGCTCTGCACAGTGTTCACCTAAAGCTACCTGTCGAAGGTTGGTGGTGTTTTCTTGTTCCTATCACTACCGCAGGCAGCTAAATAAACAACAATTTAGTTTTTTGCGAGCTCTGCACAGTGTTCAGCTAAAGCTACCTGTAGAAGGTTGGTGGTGTTTTTCTGATCCTATCACTACCGCAGGCAGCTAAATAAGCTACAAGTTAGTTTTTTGCGAGCTCGGCACAGTGTTAACCTAAAGCTACTTGTCGAAGGTTGGTGGTGTTTTCCTGATCCTATCACTACCGCAGGCAGCTAAATATGCTACAAGTTAGTTTTTTGCGATCTCTGCACAGTGTTCAGCTAAAGCTACCTGTAGAAGGTTGGTGGTGTTTTCCTGATCCTATCACTATCGCAGGCAGCTAAATAAGCTACCAGTTAGTTTTTTGCGAGCTCTGCACAGTGTTCACCTAAAGCTACCTATAGAAGGTTGGTGATGTTTTCCTGATCCTATCACTACCGCAGGCAGCTAAATAAGCTACAAGTTAGTGTTTTGCAAGCTCTGCACAGTGTTCACCTAAAGCCACCTGTCGAAGGTTGGTGGTGTTTTCCTGATCCTATCAGTACCGCAGGCAGCTAAATAAGCTACAAGTTAATTTTTTGCGAGCTCTGCACAGTGTTCACCTAAAGCTACCAGTAGAAGGTTGGTGGTGTTTTCCTGATCCTATCACTACCGCAGGCAGCTAATTAAGCTACAAGTTAGTTTTTTGCAAGCTTTGCACAGTGTTCAGCTAAAGCTACCTGTGGAAGGTTGGTGGTGTTTTCCTGATCCTCTCACTACCGCAGGCAGCTAAATAAGCTACAAGTTAGTTTTTTTGCGTGCTCTGCACAGTCTTCACCTAAAGCTACCTGTAGAAGGTTGGTGGTGTTTTCCTGATCCTATCACTACCGCAGGCAGCTAATTAAGCTACAAGTTAATTTTTGCAAGCTATGCACAGTGTTCAGCTAAAGCTACCTGTAGAAGGTTGGTGGTGTTTTCCTGATCCTATCACTACCGCAGGCAACTAAATAAGCTACAAGTTAGTTTTTTGCGAGCTCTGCACAGTGTTCACCTAAAGCTACCTGTCAAAGGTTGGTGGTGTTTTCCTGTTCCTATCACTACCGCAGGCAGCTAATTAAGCTACAAGTTAATTTTTTGCAAGCTATGCACAGTGTTCAGCTAAAACTACAAGTTAGGGTAGCGCGAACTCTGCACAGTGTTCAGCTAAAGCTACCTGTAGACGGTTGGTGGTGTTTTCTTGATCCTATCACTACCGCAGGCAACTAAATAAGCTACAAGTTAGTTTTTTGCGAGCTCTGCACAGTGTTCACCTAAAGCTACCTGTCAAAGGTTGGTGGTGTTTTCCTGTTCCTATCACTACCGCAGGCAGCTAATTAAGCTACAAGTTAATTTTTTGCAAGCTATGCACAGTGTTCAGCTAAAGCTACCTGTAGAAGGTTGGTGGTGTTTTCCTGATCCTATCACTACCGCAGGCAGCTAAATAAGCTACAACTTAGTTTTTTGTGAGCTCTGCACAGTGTTCAGCTAAAACTACAAGTTAGGGTAGCGCGAGCTCTGCACAGTGTTCACCTAAAGCTACCTGTAGAAGGTTAGTGGTGTTTTCCTGATCCTATCAGTACCGCATTCAGCTAAATAAGCTACAAGTTAATTTTTTGCAAGCTCTGCACAGTGTTCACCTAAAGCTACCTGTAGAAGGTTGGTGGTGTTTTCCTGATCCTATCACTACCACAGGCAGCTAATTAAGCTACAAGTTAGTTTTTTGCGAGCTCTGCACAGTCTTCACCTAAAGCTACCTGTAGAAGGTTGGTGGTGTTTTCCTGATCCTATCACTACCGCAGGCAGCTAACTAAGCTACAAGTTAATTTTTTGCAAGCTATGCACAGTGTTCAGCTAAAACTACAAGTTAGGTTAGCGCGAGCTCTGCACAGTGTTCAGCTAAAGCTACCTGTAGACGGTTGGTGGTGTTTTCCTGATCCTATCACTACCGCAGGCAGCTAAATAAGCTACAAGTTAGTTTTTTGCGAGCTCTGCACAGTGTTCACCTAAAGCTACCTGTCAAAGGTTGGTGGTGTTTTCCTGTTCCTATCACTACTGCAGGCAGCTAATTAAGCTACAAGTTAATTTTTTGCAAGCTATGCACAGTGTTCAGCTAAAGCTACCTGTAGAAGGTTGGTGGTGTTTTCCTGATCCTATCACTACCGCAGGCAGCTAATTAAGCTACAAGTAAGTTTTTTGCAAGCTCTGCACAGTGTTCAGCTAAAGCTACCTGTCAAAGGTTGGTGGTGTTTTCCTGTTCCTATCACTACCGCAGGCAGCTAATTAAGCTGCAAGTTAATTTTTTGCAAGCTATGCACAGTGTTCAGCTAAAGCTACCTGTAGAAGGTTGGTGGTGTTTTCCTGATCCTTTCACTACCGCAGGCAGCTAAATAAGCTACAAGTTAGTTTTTTGCGAGCTCTGCACAGTGTTCACCTAAAGCTACCTGTAGAAGGTTGGTGATGTTTTCCTGATCCTATCACTACCGCAGGCAGCTAAATAAGCTACAAGTTAGTGTTTTGCAAGCTCTGCACAGTGTTCACCTAAAGCTACCTGTCGAAGGTTGGTGGTGTTTTCCTGATCCTATCAGTACCGCAGGCAGCTAAATAAGCTACAAGTTAATTTTTTGTGAGCTCTGCACAGTGTTCACCTAAAGCTACCTGTAGAAGGTTGGTGGTGTTTTCCTGATCTTATCACTACCGCAGGCAGCTAATTAAGCTACAAGTTAGTTTTTTGCAAGCTCTGCACAGTGTTCAGCTAAAGCTACCTGTCGAAGGTTGGTGGTGTTTTCCTGATCCTCTCACTACCGCAGGCAGCTAAATAAGCTACAAGTTGAAAGCGCATGCGCGGTAGCTCGCAAGATGGCCGCGGCCTGCTAGAGCTCCGCTCCACCACAGCCCTGTGATCGCCGCCGGAGCCCGCAAAACGAACCCACGATCCTGTCACCGGGTGGATCGGGTGGGGGAGACATCAGGGAATCATCTGATGATAGCGGCACAAGCGAGGAGGAACCTGAGCGAACGGATGGCCGCGGCGGCCGCTCCCCTCAGCTATGCTAAGATGGCGGCCAGAGGCCTACTCAGCGCGGAGGAAGCTGAGCCATCTATTGCAGATCAAGACTTGCCACCACCGCAATCTCCAGGTATCTCCTCTCCCCCCCGGGAATGGGCAGCTTCCCCTGCTTCCACGGAGTCCCTTTTAAACAGACTGAATGACGGTCTCCCCTCCACACCCCAGCTTGATCCGCACACAGGCATGCTCCTGTCAGTGAGCGAGGAAATGGCTTCCATCCCAGCCCCTAATGATTTCCCCTCCATGATGACAGCGTTCTCTCATCTGCTCTCTAAAAGTTTAGCAGCAAATGCAGCCCAAATTACATCATCCATCCATGCTGACCTGCAGCAAATAGGTTTGCGAATGGACACTATAGAAAAGAAGGCTGATCAATCAGTCGCAAGGATTAACCAGAATTCAGCCAGAATTCAGGACGTCCAAGACCAGTTAGAAGTGGCGTTGGCAAAGATCGATGACCTTGAGAACAGGTCCAGACGTTATAACTTTAGACTCAGGGGGCTCCCTGAGTCTGAAAAGGACGTGCAGGCTGCTGTAAAATCCCTGCTCCAGGCTCTTATCCCAGGTATACCTGAACACCGTTTGGAACTAGACAGTTCCCACAGAGCTCTTCAACCCCCCCGCTCGGATGGCCTCCCTCGAGACATCATAGTGAAACCACATTTTTATTCGGTGAAGGAGGAGGTCATGAAAAGTTCTAGGCTATCTGATAATCTCATGCTTCTTGGCCATAAAATCCAGGTGTTTGCGGATTTATCGCCATACACAGTACAGAAGAGGCGAGCACTGAAACCACTCTTACAGGTTTTGATGGAAAAAGACATTACATACAGATGGTCTTTTCCGCTTCGTTTAAATTTCTCCTACAGAAATAAGAGCCATGCCTTCTCATCGTTTGCTGAAGGGGAACGCCTGTTTCTGCACCTGGGCCTAATTGAGCAGGAATCCTCCAGCTCCAAGTCAACAAAGGGATCTTCATCATCATCCAAAAGGCCTCCACCAGCTAGCCCGCTGCAACCCACTTGGCTTCAATCAAGCTACAAGCGATCAAAAGAAAATGCCCCGACATGATTCTCAGGCTGTATTCATCACTTTTCTTATTGTATGGAGACTTGCCTTTGTTCCCCTCAGTCTGGCCACAGATGTCCCTCAGGACTTCCGGGACTAGCCCCTCATTTGAGGGCCCCCTTTGAATAGTGATCTTCACCATCTCTATCCAAGCGGGGGACTTCATCCAAGTTCATATCAGAATGGTTGTCACCTTCACCCACTGAGGTCGGACATTGCTGAGGGGAAGGGTTGGGGGCAGTACTCTCTTACAGTCCCCCCTAGTTCACTTTCCTTCCATTTTCTGAAATCCTAGTTTATGCATTTAGGCCTCTCTAGCGTGGTTAGACGCTCTAGGGTAGGCATAGTTCTTTTACACATTAAGGGACTCCCAAACAGGTCATGGGAGATCTAAGCGGATTTCTGTTTTTATTTATTTTTCAGATACTTATCCCTCATCTCCCCTGGAGTTTCTGGTTCCCCCTTCTCACGGCTGGCGAGGGACACTTCGCGAGGGGCGAGAAGGGTGAATCACATAGGACCCACTCGTCTATGACTAGCTTTTGGTAGGTCGGTGCTTCCGGGTTCCCGGCCTTGAGAGCTGGGGATCGGGTCACTGATCTGGCAGGTTTTTTGTAGTGGGGGGGGGGGGGTTTCCCCCCCCCCCTTTTTTCTATTTTTTCTATTTTTATTTTTTTTAATTTTTTTTTTTATTTTATTGTTTACCTTTTTTCCTTTTTATTCAAACCCGGTGACTCAAATATTTTTCAGTTGCACTATACCTGTTATTAGGTTGTTTAGGGCACTACATAGCATAGGCCTCCGTTTGGCCTTTAGTTGTACATTTATATTATAGGCGTCGGGGCTGTGGTGGACCCAGCACGCCTCCAGCGGATCCCAGGTCCACAGTAGGTGTACCTGGTTTCCTTTCCAGATCCCCATAGTAGGGGTTTCTGGTCCTCTCAGGATCTGAGGGTTGAGGTGGCTAGCCCACTTCAACCCAGGGGTGGGAAGGGGTCCAAGGACCCTAAGGCTTGTTGTTATCAGGGAATGTACTGGATTGCTATACATATATCTCTGCCTAACATAATATTTTTTTTTGCCTCTCTTCTTTTCTCGTCTCCTTCCTCCCTTCTCTTTACTTCTCTTGGCTCATCTGTGCTCTCCAAGGTTCCGGATGGTCTCATGTCCTCTCATCGCAGGTCCAGATTATCTTTTCCATGGGTTCGTGTGGCTGCTTGACTTGATATCTCTGCCCGCATGGGGTAAGTCAAAAATTCTCATTATAGGAGCACCCCCTCTGGTTCATGGCTGACACGCAAGGTCCTTCCCCCTCCCTTTACATATTATCCCATAACACACAGGGACTCAACTCCCCCGTTAAACGCAGGAAACTGTTCCAATTATATCACACCATGCATGCAGATGTATTACTCCTTCAGGAGACCCATTTCCCTTCCACTTATAAGCCCTCCTTTCTCCACCAACGCTTCCCACAATTTTTTTTAGCTTCCGGAGAAAATAAAACTAAAGGAGTAGCCATCTGCTTTGCCAAACACATCAACATCTCACAATCAGCTATAATAACTGACCCTCAAGGCCGATATATTCTGGTGTCTGGCCATATAGACGGTGAACTCTACACGTTTGTCTCCTACTACTCTCCTAATAAAGGACAAAAAAACTTCTTTGAAACACTACTACACAAAATAAAACCCCACCTACGAGGCAGGATCATTGTTGGGGGAGACTCGAACACTGCATTCGACTCTTCTATTGACAAATCTGCTGGGAATAGGCCGACTTCTAGACGCCCCTCCAAACAAAGTGTTAAAATTGCGAAGTTGCTTTATGAGGAGGGACTGATTGATGTCTGGAGGGAAACTAACCCACGTAAGAGAGATTATACCCATTTTTCAGCACCGCATAATTCCTACGCCAGGATAGACCACATTTTCTCTCGATCAGCTTCTATTCCCCTAATCAGAAGATCTAGGATAGTAGATACCCCCTTGTCAGATCATTCGATGGTGACTCTCCTCATGCAGAGGTCTGGGGGGGCAGGGGGCCCGCCTCGCTGGCGCCTGCAGGAATCTCTCTTGAGTGACCCGGTACAATGCTCCTTATTGGAAGAGGCCATCAAAGAATACTTCCAAATTAATGCAACCGGTGAGGTCTCCCCGGTAACAGTATGGGCGGCACACAAGTCAGTAATTAGAGGGAAGTTAATCCAGATGTCTTCCAAACTTAAAACCGAACACAGAATAGACACAATCAGACTGACAGAGGAATACCATAAAGCTTCGAAGGCACACAAACATTATCCCTCGCCTGAATCTTTGGCAGACTTGGATAAGGCCAGAACCCTCCTAAACCTTCAGTTGACCACGGCTGCTGAACAACACCTTAGATGGACGGGGGCTAAACTTTACACGCAAAAAGATAAAATAGGATCTAAGCTAGCAGTCAAACTGAGCCCTAGACCCCGCTCCTTAGCATTCCCGAAAATTAAAGTATCTTCGGGGGACCTTACTCAAAATCCCGAAAAGATCATGACAGCCTTCCATAAATTTTATTCCGAACTCTACAAACCAAAATCCTCCCACACCCAAAGCACTCAGCATACTTTCTTGGACTCCCTGACACTACCTACCTTGTCACCCGAACACAGGGACCTCCTGGAGGCACCTTTCTCCAATCAGGAAATACTAGCTACAATCAAATCACTAAAGGTAGGATCCTCACCAGGCCCAGACGGCTTTTCAAACGGTTACTATAAGAAGTTTGGCGCTTCTCTAGCTCCCCATCTGACGAAACTCTTTAATGCGCTACGGGAAGGGTCTCTTCTTGAAGCTGACCTTAACTCGGCATATATATCAGTTATACCGAAGCCGGGCAAGGACGCCAGCGAGGTGGGCAACTATCGACCCATCTCGTTAATAAATAATGATATCAAAATCATGACTAAGATCCTGGCAAACAGAATAGCGAGCTTCATATCACTATATATACATGGAGATCAGGTGGGTTTTATCCCTGGGAGGCAAGGCCCCGACCAGATTCGCCGCTCCATAGACATTATCTCTCTTCTGCGATCACAGTGGGACGGGGGACCCCCCCAGAAAGGCTTTCTCCTATCGATTGACTTGAACAAGGCTTTTGACTCGGTGGACTGGGCTTACCTGTCTGGTATCCTACGGAGATGGAGTTTCGGTCCTCACTTTCTGAATTTAATTAATACACTTTACTCTAACCCTTCAGCACAAGTACGTCTGATGGGCAGATACTCATCTTCTTTTAGTATCAACAGGGGTACCAGACAGGGATGCCCTCTCTCCCCCCTCCTATTCGCTATGGCCATCGAAACGCTGGCCATAGCGATCAGATCGAATCCTGACATAAAGGGGGTGATGTGTGGGGGCCAGGAACACAAGTGTGCACTCTATGCAGATGACCTTCTTCTGTATGTTACCTCCCCATTAATCTCTACGCCTATGATTTATAGGACGCTGAAAGAGTTCTCCGCGATTTCGGGACTGGAAGTCAATATGACAAAATCCATGGCGCTAAATATCACCGTCCCCAATGACTCTCTCACACTCCTCTCACATAACTTCGACTTCTCCTGGGTCCCAGATGCTCTCCCTTATCTAGGGATCAAACTAACATCACATATGAACAATCTTTTCAAAGCTAATTACCCGCCTATGATTAATAAATGCAGAGCTGAGTTGGCAAAGTGGTCAGGGGGTGGTCTATCCTGGCTAGGTAGGATACATGCGGTTAAGATGACACTCCTCCCACGCCTATTATATCTTTTTCGTTCCCTTCCGATTCCCATCCGGAAGGACTTCCTAGGCAGCTTCCAGTCTGACATAACACGCTTTGTTTGGGGGGGCAAGGGTTACAGATGTCCTTCTCGCACTTTAGTACGCTTAAAATCACAGGGGGGACTGGGTCTACCAGACCTGTGGGGTTACTACCAGGCGGCACAATTAGCACAACTGTCAGTCATTTACTCCAGAAACTACAAACCGGATTGGGTTTCAATGGAGAGGAGAGCGATCCCTCTTAACACTATTGATTACCTCCTGTGGTCAGACACCAGAGGTAGGCCAGCCATATTGGCCCCCACCCTGTCACACTCGATAGCTTTAGGCACTAAGCTTTATACAAATCACTCTTTGATTTCCAGTCTGAAACCCTTGGCTCACCTATTTCATAATCCAAAGTTCCCACCGGGACTTAATATAAAGGCGTTTCGCTGGTGGACAGACAAGGGCCTTTACCGCATAGGGCACTTCCTGTCCTCAAAGGGTCCGATTACCTTGGCCCACTGTAAGAAAAATCTAGACATGCCGGATTCTGAAAAATTCAGATTCACACAAATTTCCCACTATTTACACACTATTTGGTCCACTAGGAAGGACCCTCCCTATATTACTCCTTACGAGCAATGGTGCTCTGACTCCACGAACCAGAGGGGGGGAATCTCTCTAATTTATGCAGCACTTCAATCGAACTTGGAAAAACCATCTTATGCACGGGCCTGGGAAGAGGACACGGGCTGCTCCTGGAACGCATCTGATTGGTTTAGAGCTTCCCTACGCTCAACCAAAGGTATATGCAATGTATCCTTAATGGAAGCCAGTTTAAAAGTAATGAATAGATGGTACTACGTTCCCTCCAGACTGGCAACAATTTACTCGGGGACATCCCCAATCTGTTTTAGAGGATGTGAGCTAGAAGGCTCTATGTTTCATATATGGTGGACTTGTCCACGCATCAGATCCTTCTGGAAGAGAATTTTCCGCACCATTAGTACATTGACGGGTGAAATAATCGCCCCCAGTCCGATGATAGCACTGCTGAATCAACACATTCCTAATCTGCCTAAACGTCTACAAGCCCTTTCCTTCTTCATACTTGTGGGAGCCAAGATTACCTTGGCAAAAGCCTGGAAGAAGCCTTCGGTCTCCTTTCAGGCTTGCAAAAGGAAAATCTCTTGGATAATGGCACAAGAGCTGATAGTAGCAAAACTTACTGATAAGATTGAGAGGTTTACCACTACTTGGGAACCATGGGCCACGCATTGTGGTATCTCAATCCTGCCTGGTGTGGAGAATAAATCTCGGAACCTCTCCCCTCCTCTCTGACCTCTACTTCTCTAACTTTACCCTCATTTTCCCACGTTTCTTCTCTTCTCTATCGGGACACTCTGCCCGTTCCTCATCAGACGAACAGTCTTCTGTGTACAAGCACTCCTGAAGTATTAGTTCTTTTCTTTTTTGTTTAATGTATTTTGATGTTTCCTAAGCAGGGAATGGACGGTCGGGGTGGGAGTTCTACCCCCCAGGGAGATCCGTCTCCTATATTACAGGGAGTTGGTTCATAGATTTCTTACCCCAGGGGTCGCCCCAGATGTCCCCACAGTAAGAGCCCATTGGGGTGGGGCTTCTGGGAACCCAGGGGAGAAAGTGCGGTCACAGCACCGGATAGTATTAGGCTAGTATCTTCTTGGATCACCTTCTGGGTGGGTGGCCTCCCGACCGTACCGTTCCCCTATTGGTTTGTCACTGCCGTTTGACGCATACCTTACTGTTCAAAACAAAGGCTGGCAAATTTGGTACCACCAAAATTTATAGGTGCTTTATGTTCTGTATAGACATGGCAATAACTGTTACAGGATACTTTCTATGCCAATTTTCTATGTATATGGAAATTTTTTTTCTTACATTGTATGCTACTGATCTTCAATAAACCTTTTGAAAACCAAAAAAAAAAAAAAAATAAGCTACAAGTTAGTTTTTTTGCGTGCTCTGCACAGTCTTCACCTAAAGCTACCTGTAGAAGGTTGGTGGTGTTTTCCTGATCCTATCACTACCGCAGGCAGCTAATTAAGCTACAAGTTAATTTTTTGCAAGCTATGCACAGTGTTCAGCTAAAGCTACCTGTAGAAGGTTGGTGGTGTTTTCCTGATCCTATCACTACCGCAGGCAGCTAAATAAGCTACAAGTTAGTTTTTTGTGAGCTCTGCACAGTGTTCAGCTAAAACTACAAGTTAGGGTAGCGCGAGCTCTGCACAGTGTTAAGCTAAAGCTACCTGTAGACGGTTGGTGGTGTTTTCCTGATCCTATCACTACCGCAGGCAGCAAAATAAGCTACAAGTTAGTTTTTTGCGAGCTCTGCACAGTGTTCACCTAAAGCTACCTGTCAAAGGTTGGTGGTGTTTTCCTGTTCCTATCACTACCGCAGGCAGCTAATTAAGCTACAAGTTAATTTTTTGCAAGCTATGCACAGTGTTCAGCTAAAGCTACCTGTAGAAGGTTGGTGGTGTTTTCCTGATCCTATCACTATCGCAGGCAGCTAAATAAGCTACAACTTAGTTTTTTGTGAGCTCTGCACAGTTTTCAGCTAAAACTACAAGTTAGGGTAGCGCGAGCTCTGCACAGTGTTCACCTAAAGCTACCTGTAGAAGGTTGGTGGTGTTTTCCTGATCCTATCACTACCGCAGGCAGCTAATTAAGCTACAAGTTAGTTTTTTGCAAGCTCTGCACAGTGTTCAGCTAAAGCTACCTGTAGAAGGTTGGTGGTGTTTTCCTGATCCTCTCACTACCGCAGGCAGCTAAATAAGCTACAAGTTAGTGTTTTGCAATCTCTGCACAGTGTTCAGCTAAAGCTACCTGTAGAAGGTTGGTGGTGTTTTCCTGATCCTATCACTACTGCAGGCAGCTAAAGAAGCTACAAGTTAGTTTTTTTACGAGCTCTGCACAGTGTTCAGCTAAACCTACCTGTAGAAGGTTGGTGGTGTTTTCCTGATCCTATCACTACTGCAGGCAGCTAAATAAGCTACAAGTTAGTTTTTTTCGAGCTCTGCACAGTGTTCACCTAAAGATACCTGTAGAAGGTTGGTGGTATTTTCCTGATCATATCACTACCGCAGGCAGCTAAATAAGCTGGAAGTTAGTTTTTTGCGAGCTCTGTACAGTGTTCACCTAAAGCTACCTGTAGAAGGTTGGTGGTGTGTTCCTGATCCTAGCACTACCGCAGGCAGCTAAATAAGCTACAAGTTAGTTTTTTGCGAGCTCTGCACAGTGTTCACCTAAAGCTACCTGTAGAAGGTTGGTGGTGTTTTCCTGATCCTATCACTACCGCAGGCAGCTAATTAAGCTACAAGTTAGTTTTTTGCAAGCTCTGCACAGTGTTGAGCTAAAGCTACCTGTAGAAGGTTGGTGGTGTTTTCCTGATCCTATCACTACCGCAGGCAGCTAAATAAGCTACAAGTTAGTTTTATTGCGAGCTCTGCACAGTCTTCACCTAAAGCTACCTGTAGAAGGTTGGTGGTGTTTTCCTGATCCTATCACTACCGCAGGCAGTTAATTAAGCTACAAGTTAATTTTTTGCAAGCTCTGCACAGTGTTCAGCTAAAGCTACCTGTAGAATGTTGGTGGTGTTTTCCTGATCCTATCACTACCGCAGGCAGCTAAATAGGCTACAAGTTAGTTTTTTGTGAGCTCTGCACAGTGTTCAGCTAAAACTACAAGTTAGGGTAGCGCGAGCTCTGCACAGTGTTCAGCTAAAGCTACCTGTAGAAGGTTGGTGGTGTTTTCCTGATCCTATCACTACCGTAGGCAGCTAAATAAGCTACAAGTTAGTTTTTTGCGAGCTCTGCACAGTGTTCACCTAAAGCTATCTGTCGAAGGTTGGTGGTGTTTTCCTATTCCTATCACTACCGCAGGCAGCTAAATAATCTACATGTTAGTTTTTTGTGAGCTCTGCACAGTGTTCAGCTAAAGCTACCTGTAGAAGGTTGGTGGTGTTTTCCTGATCCTATCACTACCGCAGGCAGCTAAATAAGCTACAAGTTAGTTTTTTGCGAGCTCGGCACAGTGTTAACCTAAAGCTACTTGTTGAAGGTTGGTGGTGTTTTCCTGATCCTATCACTACCGCAGGCAGCTAAATAAGCTACAAGTTAGTTTTTTGCGATCTCTGCAGAGTGTTCAGCTAAAGCTACCTGTAGAAGGTTGGTGGTGTTTTCCTGATCCTATCACTACCGCAAACAGCTAAATAAGCTACAAGTTAGTTTTTTGCGAGCTCGGCACAGTGTTAACCTAAAGCTACTTGTCGAAGGTTGGTGGTGTTTTCCTGATGCTATCACTACCGCAGGCAGCTAAATAAGCTACAAGTTATCTTGTGCGATCTCTGCACAGTGTTCAGCTAAAGCTACCTGTAGAAGGTTGGTGGTGTTTTCCTGATCCTATCACTAAGGCAGGCAGCTAAATAAGCTACAAGTTAGTTTTTTTGTGAGCTCTGCACAGTGTTCAACTAAAACTACAAGTTAGTGTAGTGCGAGCTCTGCAGTGTTCAGCTAAAGCTACCTTTAGAAGATTGGTGGTATTTTCCTGATCCTATCACTACCGCAGGCAGCTAAATAAGCTAGAAGTTAGTTTTTTGCGAGCTCTGCACAGTATTCACCTAAAGAAAACTGTAGAAGGTTGGTGGTGTGTTCCTGATCCTAGCACTACCGCAGGCAGCTAAATAAGCTACAAGTTAGTTTTTTGTGAGCTCTGCACAGTGTTCAGCTAAAACTACAAGTTAGGGTAGCGCGAGCTCTGCAGTGTTCAGCTAAAGCTACCTTTAGAAGATTGGTGGTTTTTTCCTGATCCTATCACTACCGCAGGCAGCTAAATAAGCTACCAGTTAGTTTTTTGGGAGCTCTGCACAGTGTTCACCTAAAGCTACCTGTAGAAGGTTGGTGGTATTTTCCTGATCCTATCACTACCGCAGGCAGCTAAATAAGCTAGAAGTTAGTTTTTTGCGAGCTCTGCACAGTATTCACCTAAAGCCAACTGTAGAAGGTTGGTGGTGTGTTCCTGATCCTAGCACTACCGCAGGCAGCTAAATAAGCTACAAGTTAGTTTTTTGCGAGCTCAGCACAGTGTTCACCTAAAGCTACCTGTCAAAGGTTGGTGGTGTTTTCCTGTTCCTATCACTACCGCAGGCAGCTAATTAAGCTACAAGTTAATTTTTTGCAAGCTATGCACAGTGTTCAGCTAAAGCTACCTGTAGAAGGTTGGTGGTGTTTTCCTGATCCTATCACTACCGCAGGCAGCTAAATAAGCTACAAGTTAGTTTTTTGCGAGCTCTGCACAGTGTTCACCTAAAGCTACCTGTAGAAGGTTGGTGATGTTTTCCTGATCCTATCAATACCGCAGGCAGCTAAATAAGCTACAAGTTAGTGTTTTGCAAGCTCTGCACAGTGTTCACCTAAAGCTACCTGTCGAAGGTTGGTGGTGTTTTCCTTATCCTATCAGTACCGCAGGCAGCTAAATAAGCTACAAGTTAATTTTCTGCGAGCTCTGCACAGTGTTCACCTAAAGCTACCTGTAGAAGGTTGGTGGTGTTTTCCTGATCCTATCACTACCGCAGGCAGCTAATTAAGCTACAAGTTAGTTTTTTGCAAGCTCTGCACAGTGTTCAGCTAAAGCTACCTGTCGAGGGTTGGTGGTGTTTTCCTGATCCTCTCACTACCGCAGGCAGCTAAATAAGCTACAAGTTAATTTTTTTGCATGCTCTGCACAGTCTTCACCTAAAGCTACCTGTAGAAGGTTGGTGGTGTTTTCCTGATCCTATCACTACCGAAGGCAGCTAATTAAGCTACAAGTTAATTTTTTGCAAGCTATGCACAGTGTTCAGCTAAAGCTACCTGTAGAAGGTTGGTGGTGTTTTCCTGATCCTATCACTACCGCAGGCAGCTAAATAAGCTACAACTTAGTTTTTTGTGAGCTCTGCACAGTGTTCAGCTAAAACTACAAGTTAGGGTAGCGCGAGCTCTGCACAGTGTTCAGCTAAAGCTACCTGTAGACGGTTGGTGGTGTTTTCCTGATCATATCACTACCGCAGGCAGCTAAATAAGCTACAAGTTAGTTTTTTGCGAGCTCTGCACAGTGTTCACCTAAAGCTACCTGTCAAAGGTTGGTGGTGTTTTCCTGATTGTATCACTACCGCAGGCAGCTAAATAAGCTACAAGTTAGTTTTTTGCGAGCTCTGCACAGTGTTCACCTAAAGCTACCTGTAGAAGGTTGGTGATGTTTTCCTGATCCTATCAATACCGCAGGCAGCTAAATAAGCTACAAGTTAGTGTTTTGCAAGCTCTGCACAGTGTTCACCTAAAGCTACCTGTCGAAGGTTGGTGGTGTTTTCCTTATCCTATCAGTACCGCAGGCAGCTAAATAAGCTACAAGTTAATTTTCTGCGAGCTCTGCACAGTGTTCACCTAAAGCTACCTGTAGAAGGTTGGTGGTGTTTTCCTGATCCTATCACTACCGCAGGCAGCTAATTAAGCTACAAGTTAGTTTTTTGCAAGCTCTGCACAGTGTTCAGCTAAAGCTACCTGTCGAGGGTTGGTGGTGTTTTCCTGATCCTCTCACTACCGCAGGCAGCTAAATAAGCTACAAGTTAATTTTTTTGCATGCTCTGCACAGTCTTCACCTAAAGCTACCTGTAGAAGGTTGGTGGTGTTTTCCTGATCCTATCACTACCGCAGGCAGCTAATTAAGCTACAAGTTAATTTTTTGCAAGCTATGCACAGTGTTCAGCTAAAGCTACCTGTAGAAGGTTGGTGGTGTTTTCCTGATCCTATCACTACCGCAGGCAGCTAAATAAGCTACAACTTAGTTTTTTGTGAGCTCTGCACAGTGTTCAGCTAAAACTACAAGTTAGGGTAGCGCGAGCTCTGCACAGTGTTCAGCTAAAGCTACCTGTAGACGGTTGGTGGTGTTTTCCTGATCATATCACTACCGCAGGCAGCTAAATAAGCTACAAGTTAGTTTTTTGCGAGCTCTGCACAGTGTTCACCTAAAGCTACCTGTCAAAGGTTGGTGGTGTTTTCCTGTTCCTATCACTACCGCAGGCAGCTAATTAAGCTACAAGTTAATTTTTTGCAAGCTATGCACAGTGTTCAGCTAAAGCTACCTGTAGAAGGTTGGTGGTGTTTTCCTGATCCTATCACTACGGCAGGCAGCTAAATAAGCTACAACTTAGTTTTTTGTGAGCTCTGCAAAGTGTTCAGCTAAAACTACAAGTTAGGGTAGCGCGAACTCTGCACAGTGTTCACCTAAAGCTACCTGTAGAAGGTTGGTGGTGTTTTCCTGATCCTATCACTACCGCAGGCAGCTAATTAAGCTACAAGTTAGTTTTTTGCAAGCTCTGCACAGTGTTCAGCTAAAGCTACCTGTAGAAGGTTGGTGGTGTTTTCCTGATCCTCTCACTACCGCAGGCAGCTAAATAAGCTGCAAGTTAGTGTTTTGCAAGCTCTGCACAGTGTTCAGCTAAAGCTACCTGTAGAAGGTTGGTGGTGTTTTCCTGATCCTATCACTACTGCAGGCAGCTAAAGAAGCTACAAGTTAGTTTTTTTACGAGCTCTGCACGGTGTTCAGCTAAACCTACCTGTAGAAGGTTGGTGGTGTTTTCCTGATCCTATCACTACTGCAGGCAGCTAAATAAGCTACAAGTTAGTTTTATTGCGAGCTCTGCACAGTCTTCACCTAAAGCTACCTGTAGAAGGTTGGTGGTGTTTTCCTGATCCTATCACTACCGCAAGCAGTTAATTAAGCTACAAGTTAATTTTTTGCAAGCTCTGCACAGTGTTCAGCTAAAGCTACAAGTTAGGGTAGCGCGAGCTCTGCACAGTGTTCAGCTAAAGCTACTTGTAGAAGGTTGGTGGTGTTTTCCTGATCCTATCACTACCGTAGGCAGCTAAATAAGCTACAAGTTAGTTTTTTGCGAGCTCTGCACAGTGTTCACCTAAAGCTATCTGTCGAAGGTTGGTGGTGTTTTCCTATTCCTATCACTACCGCAGGCAGCTAAAAAATCTACAAGTTAGTTTTTTGTGAGCTCTGCACAGTGTTCAGCTAAAGCTACCTGTAGAAGGTTGGTGGTGTTTTCCTGATCCTATCACTACCGCAGGCAGCTAAATAAGCTACAAGTTAGTTTTTTGCGAGCTCGGCACAGTGTTAACCTAAAGCTACTTGTTGAAGGTTGGTGGTGTTTTCCTGATCCTATCACTACCGCAGGCAGCTAAATAAGCTACAAGTTAGTTTTTTGCGATCTCTGCACAGTGTTGAGCTAAAGCTACCTGTCAAAGGTTGGTGGTGTTTTCCTGTTCCTATCACTACCGCAGGCAGCTAATTAAGCTACAAGTTAATTTTTTGCAAGCTATGCACAGTGTTCAGCTAAAGCTACCTGTAGAAGGTTGGTGGTGTTTTCCTGATCCTATCACTACCGCAGGCAGCTAAATAAGCTACAACTTAGTTTTTTGTGAGCTCTGCACAGTGTTCAGCTAAAACTACAAGTTAGGGTAGCGCGAGCTCTGCACAGTGTTCACCTAAAGCTACCTGTAGAAGGTTGGTGGTGTTTTCCTGATCCTATCACTACCGCAGGCAGCTAATTAAGCTACAAGTTAGTTTTTTGCAAGCTCTGCACAGTGTTCAGCTAAAGCTACCTGTAGAAGGTTGGTGGTGTTTTCCTGATCCTCTCACTACCGCAGGCAGCTAAATAAGCTACAAGTTAGTGTTTTGCAAGCTCTGTACAGTGTTCAGCTAAAGCTACCTGTAGAAGGTTGGTGGTGTTTTCCTGATCCTATCACTACTGCAGGCAGCTAAAGAAGCTACAAGTTAGTTTTTTTACGAGCTCTGCACGGTGTTCAGCTAAACCTACCTGTAGAAGGTTGGTGGTGTTTTCCTGATCCTATCACTACTGCAGGCAGCTAAATAAGCTACAAGTTAGTTTTTTTCGAGCTCTGCACAGTGTTCACCTAAAGCTACCTGTAGAAGGTTGGTGGTATTTTCCTGATCATATCACTACCGCAGGCAGCTAAATAAGCTGGAAGTTAGTTTTTTGCGAGCTCTGTACAGTGTTCACCTAAAGCTACCTATAGAAAGTTGGTGGTGTGTTCCTGATCCTAGCACTACCGCAGGCAGCTAAATAAGCTACAAGTTAGTTTTTTGTGAGCTCTGCACAGTGTTCACCTAAAGCTACCTGTAGAAGGTTGGTGGTGTTTTCCTGATCCTATCACTACCGCATACAGCTAATTAGGCTACAAGTTAGTTTTTTGCAAGCTCTGCACAGTGTTGAGCTAAAGCTACCTGTAGAAGGTTGGTGGTGTTTTCCTGATCCTATCACTACCGCAGGCAGCTAAATAAGCTACAAGTTAGTTTTTTGCGAGCTCGGCACAGTGTTAACCTAAAGCTACTTGTTGAAGGTTGGTGGTGTTTTCCTGATCCTATCACTACCGCAGGCAGCTAAATAAGCTACAAGTTAGTTTTTTGCGATCTCTGCACAGTGTTGAGCTAAAGCTACCTGTCAAAGGTTGGTGGTGTTTTCCTGTTCCTATCACTACCGCAGGCAGCTAATTAAGCTACAAGTTAATTATTTGCAAGCTATGCACAGTGTTCAGCTAAAGCTACCTGTAGAAGGTTGGTGGTGTTTTCCTGATCCTATCACTACCGCAGGCAGCTAAATAAGCTACAAGTTAGTTTTTTGCGAGCTCGGCACAGTGTTAACCTAAAGCTACTTGTTGAAGGTTGGTGGTGTTTTCCTGATCCTATCACTACCGCAGGCAGCTAAATAAGCTACAAGTTAGTTTTTTGCGATCTCTGCACAGTGTTGAGCTAAAGCTACCTGTCAAAGGTTGGTGGTGTTTTCCTGTTCCTATCACTACCGCAGGCAGCTAATTAAGCTACAAGTTAATTTTTTGCAAGCTATGCACAGTGTTCAGCTAAAGCTACCTGTAGAAGGTTGGTGGTGTTTTCCTGATCCTATCACTACCGCAGGCAGCTAAATAAGCTACAACTTAGTTTTTTGTGAGCTCTGCACAGTGTTCAGCTAAAACTACAAGTTAGGGTAGCGCGAGCTCTGCACAGTGTTCACCTAAAGCTACCTGTAGAAGGTTGGTGGTGTTTTCCTGATCCTATCACTACCGCAGGCAGCTAATTAAGCTACAAGTTATTTTTTTGCAAGCTCTGCACAGTGTTCAGCTAAAGCTACCTGTAGAAGGTTGGTGGTGTTTTCCTGATCCTCTCACTACCGCAGGCAGCTAAATAAGCTACAAGTTAGTGTTTTGCAAGCTCTGTACAGTGTTCAGCTAAAGCTACCTGTAGAAGGTTGGTGGTGTTTTCCTGATCCTATCACTACTGCAGGCAGCTAAAGAAGCTACAAGTTAGTTTTTTTACGAGCTCTGCACGGTGTTCAGCTAAACCTACCTGTAGAAGGTTGGTGGTGTTTTCCTGATCCTATCACTACTGCAGGCAGCTAAATAAGCTACAAGTTAGCTTTTTTCGAGCTCTGCACAGTGTTCACCTAAAGCTACCTGTAGAAGGTTGGTGGTATTTTCCTGATCATATCACTACCGCAGGCAGCTAAATAAGCTGGAAGTTAGTTTTTTGCGTGCTCTGTACAGTGTTCACCTAAAGCTACCTATAGAAAGTTGGTGGTGTGTTCCTGATCCTAGCACTACCGCAGGCAGCTAAATAAGCTACAAGTTAGTTTTTTGTGAGCTCTGCACAGTGTTCACCTAAAGCTACCTGTAGAAGGTTGGTGGTGTTTTCCTGATCCTATCACTACCGCAGGCAGCTAATTAGGCTACAAGTTAGTTTTTTGCAAGCTCTGCACAGTGTTGAGCTAAAGCTACCTGTAGAAGGTTGGTGGTGTTTTCCTGATCCTATCACTACCGCAGGCAGCTAAATAAGCTACAAGTTAGTTTTATTGCGAGCTCTGCACAGTCTTCACCTAAAGCTACCTGTAGAAGGTTGGTGGTGTTTTCCTGATCCTATCACTACCGCAAGCAGTTAATTAAGCTACAAGTTAATTTTTTGCAAGCTCTGCACAGTGTTCAGCTAAAGCTACCTGTAGAAGGTTGGTGGTGTTTTCCTGATCCTATCACTACCGGAGGCAGCTAAATAAGCTACAAGTTAGTTTTTTGTGAGCTCTGCACAGTGTTCAGCTAAAACTACAAGTTAGGGTAGCACGAGCTCTGCACAGTGTTCAGCTAAAGCTACCTGTAGACGGTTGGTGGTGTTTTGCTGATCCTATCACTACCGCAGGCAGCTAAATAAGCTACAAGTTAGTTTTTTGCGAGCTCTGCACAGTGTTCACCTAAAGCTACTTGTCGAAGGTTGGTGGTGTTTTCCTGATCCTATCACTACCGCAGGCAGCTAAATAAGCTACAAGTTAGTTTTTTGCGATCTCTGCACAGTGTTCAGCTAAAGCTACCTGTAGAAGGTTGGTGGTGTTTTCCTGATCCTATCACTACCGCAAACAGCTAAATAAGCTACAAGTTAGTTTTTTGCGAGCTCGGCACAGTGTTAACCTAAAGCTACTTGTCGAAGGTTGGTGGTTTTTTCCTGATCCTATCACTACCGCAGGCAGCTAAATAAGCTACAAGTTATCTTGTGCGATCTCTGCACAGTGTTCAGCAAAAGCTACCTGTAGAAGGTTGGTGGTGTTTTCCTGATCCTATCAGTACCGCAGGCAGCTAAATAAGCTACAAGTTAATTTTTTGCGAGCTCTGCACAGTGTTCACCTAAAGCTACCTGTAGAAGGTTGGTGGTGTTTTCCTGATCCTATCACTACCGCAGGCAGCTAATTAAGCTACAAGTTAGTTTTTTGCAAGCTCTGCACAGTGTTCAGCTAAAGCTAACTGTAGAAGGTTGGTGGTGTTTTCCTGATCCTCTCACTACCGCAGGCAGCTAAATAAGCTACAAGTTAGTTTTTTTGCGTGCTCTGCACAGTCTTCACCTAAAGCTACCTGTAGAAAATTGGTGGTGTTTTCCTGATCCTATCACTACCGCAGGCAGTTAATTAAGCTACAAGTTAATTTTTTGCAAGCTCTGCACAGTGTTCAGCTAAAGCTACCTGTAGAAGGTTGGTGGTGTTTTCCTGATCCTATCACTACCGCAGGCAGCTAAATAGGCTACAAGTTAGTTTTTTGTGAGCTCTGCACAGTGTTCAGCTAAAACTACAAGTTAGGGTAGCGCGAGCTCTGCACAGTGTTCACTTAAAGCTACCTGTAGAAGGTTGGTGGTGTTTTCCTGATCCTATCACTATCGCAGGCAGCTAATTAAGCTACAAGTTAGTTTTTTGCAAGCTCTGCACAGTGTTCAGCTAAAGCTACCTATAGAAGGTTGGTGGTGTTTTCCTGATCCTCTCACTACCGCAGGCAGCTAAATAAGCTACAAGTTAGTTTTTTGTGAGCTCGGCACAGTGTTAACCTAAAGCTACTTGTCGAAGGTTGGTGGTGTTTTCCTGATCCTATCACTACCGCAGGCAGCTAAATAAGCTACAAGTTAGTTTTTTGCGATCTCTGCACAGTGTTCAGCTAAAGCTACCTGTAGAAGGTTGATGGTGTTTTCCTGATCCTATCACTACCGCAGGCAGCTAAATAAGCTACCAGTTAGTTTTTTGCGAGCTCTGCACAGTGTTCACCTAAAGCTACCTGTAGAAGGTTGGTGATGTTTTCCTGATCCTATCACTACCGCAGGCAGCTAAATAAGCTACAAGTTAGTGTTTTGCAAGCTCTGCACAGTGTTCACCTAAAGTTACCTGTCGAAGGTTGGTGGTGTTTTCCTGATCCTATCAGTACCGCAGGCAGCTAAATAAGCTACAAGTTAGTTTTTTTACGAGCTCTGCACAGTGTTCAGCTAAAGCTACCTGTAGAAGGTTGGTGGTGTTTTCCTGATCCTATCACTACTGCAGGCAGCTAAATAAGCTACAAGTTCGTTTTTTTACGAGCTCTGCACAGTGTTCAGCTAAACCTACCTATAGAAGGTTGGTGGTGTTTTCCTGATCCTATCACTACTGCAGGCAGCTAAATAAGCTACAAGTTAGTTTTTTGCGAGCTCTGCACAGTGTTCACCTAAAGCTACCTGTAGAAGGTTGGTGGTATTTTCCTGATCCTATCACTACCGCAGGCAGCTAAATAAACTGGAAGTTAATTTTTTGCGAGCTCTGTACAGTGTTCACCTAAAGCTACCTGTAGAAGGTTGGTGGTGTGTTCCTGATCCTAGCACTACCGCAGGCAGCTAAATAAGCTACAAGTTAGTTTTTTGCGAGCTCTGCACAGTGTTCACCTAAAGCTACCTGTAGAAGGTTGGTGGTGTTTTCCTGATCCTATCACTATCGCAGGCAGCTAATTAAGCTACAAGTTAGTTTTTTGCAAGCTCTGCACAGTGTTCAGCTAAAGCTACCTGTAGAAGGTTGGTGGTGTTTTCCTGATCCTATCACTACCGCAGGCAGCTAAATAAGCTACAAGTTAGTTTTTTTGCGAGCTCTGCACAGTCTTCACCTAAAGCTACCTGTAGAAGGTTGGTGGTGTTTTCCTGATCCTATCACTACCGCAGGCAGCTAATTAAGCTACAAGTTAGTTTTTTGCAAGCTCTGCACAGTGTTCAGCTAAAGCTACCTGTAGAAGGTTGGTGGTGTTTTCCTGATCCTCTCACTACCGCAGGCAGCTAAATAAGCTACAAGTTAGTTTTTTTGCGTGCTCTGCACAGTCTTCACCTAAAGCTACCTGTAGAAGGTTGGTGGTGTTTTCCTGATCCTATCACTACCGCAGGCAGCTAATTAAGCTACAAGTTAATTTTTTGCAAGCTATGCACAGTGTTCAGCTAAAGCTACCTGTAGAAGGTTGGTGGTGTTTTCCTGATCCTATCACTACCGCAGGCAGCTAAATAAGCTACAAGTTAGTTTTTTGTGAGCTCTGCACAGTGTTCAGCTAAAACTACAAGTTAGGGTAGCGCGAGCTCTGCACAGTGTTCAGCTAAAGCTACAATTTAGTGTAGTGCGTCCTCTTAACAGTGTTCAGCTATAGCTACATGTTAGTGTTGTGTGTCCTCCTCACAGTGTTCAGCTAAAACTACAAGTTAGTTTTTTGCAAGCTCTGCACAGTGTTCAGCTAAAGCTAAATGTATTAGGTTGGTGGTGTTTTCCTGATCCTATCACTACTGCAGGCAGCTAAATAAGCTACAAGTTAGTTTTTTGTGAGCTCTGCACAGTATTCACCTAAAGTTACCTGTCGAGGTTGGTGGTGTTTTCCTGATCTTATCATTACCGCAGGCAGCTAAATAAGCTACAAGTTAGTTTTTTGAGAGATCTGCACAGTGTTCAGCTAAAGCTAACTGTAGAAGGTTGGTGGTGTTTTCCTGATTGATCACTACCGCAGGCAGCTAAATAAGCTACAAGTTATTTTTTTGCGAGCTCTGCACAGTGTTCAGCTAAAACTACAAGTTAGGGTAGCGCGAGCTCTGCACAGTTTTCAGCTAAAGCTAACTGTAGAAGGTTGGTGGTGTTTTCCTGATCCTATCACTACCGCAGGCAGCTAAATAAGCTACAAGTTAGTTTTTTGCGAGCTCTGCACAGTGTTCAGCTAAAACTACAAGTTAGGGTAGCGCGAGCTCTGCACAGTGTTCAGCTAAAGCTACCTGTAGACGGTTGGTGGTGTTTTCCTGATCCTATCAATACCGCAGGCAGCTAAATAAGCTACAAGTTAGTTTTTCGCGAGCTCTGCACAGTGTTCACCTAAAGCTACCTGTCGAAGGTTGGTGGTGTTTTCTTGTTCCTATCACTACCGCAGGCAGCTAAATAAACAACAATTTAGTTTTTTGCGAGCTCTGCACAGTGTTCAGCTAAAGCTACCTGTAGAAGGTTGGTGGTGTTTTTCTGATCCTATCACTACCGCAGGCAGCTAAATAAGCTACAAGTTAGTTTTTTGCGAGCTCGGCACAGTGTTAACCTAAAGCTACTTGTCGAAGGTTGGTGGTGTTTTCCTGATCCTATCACTACCGCAGGCAGCTAAATATGCTACAAGTTAGTTTTTTGCGATCTCTGCACAGTGTTCAGCTAAAGCTACCTGTAGAAGGTTGGTGGTGTTTTCCTGATCCTATCACTATCGCAGGCAGCTAAATAAGCTACCAGTTAGTTTTTTGCGAGCTCTGCACAGTGTTCACCTAAAGCTACCTATAGAAGGTTGGTGATGTTTTCCTGATCCTATCACTACCGCAGGCAGCTAAATAAGCTACAAGTTAGTGTTTTGCAAGCTCTGCACAGTGTTCACCTAAAGCCACCTGTCGAAGGTTGGTGGTGTTTTCCTGATCCTATCAGTACCGCAGGCAGCTAAATAAGCTACAAGTTAATTTTTTGCGAGCTCTGCACAGTGTTCACCTAAAGCTACCAGTAGAAGGTTGGTGGTGTTTTCCTGATCCTATCACTACCGCAGGCAGCTAATTAAGCTACAAGTTAGTTTTTTGCAAGCTTTGCACAGTGTTCAGCTAAAGCTACCTGTGGAAGGTTGGTGGTGTTTTCCTGATCCTCTCACTACCGCAGGCAGCTAAATAAGCTACAAGTTAGTTTTTTTGCGTGCTCTGCACAGTCTTCACCTAAAGCTACCAGTAGAAGGTTGGTGGTGTTTTCCTGATCCTATCACTACCGCAGGCAGCTAATTAAGCTACAAGTTAATTTTTGCAAGCTATGCACAGTGTTCAGCTAAAGCTACCTGTAGAAGGTTGGTGGTGTTTTCCTGATCCTATCACTACCGCAGGCAACTAAATAAGCTACAAGTTAGTTTTTCGCGAGCTCTGCACAGTGTTCACCTAAAGCTACCTGTCGAAGGTTGGTGGTGTTTTCTTGTTCCTATCACTACCGCAGGCAGCTAAATAAACAACAATTTAGTTTTTTGCGAGCTCTGCACAGTGTTCAGCTAAAGCTACCTGTAGAAGGTTGGTGGTGTTTTTCTGATCCTATCACTACCGCAGGCAGCTAAATAAGCTACAAGTTAGTTTTTTGCGAGCTCGGCACAGTGTTAACCTAAAGCTACTTGTCGAAGGTTGGTGGTGTTTTCCTGATCCTATCACTACCGCAGGCAGCTAAATATGCTACAAGTTAGTTTTTTGCGATCTCTGCACAGTGTTCAGCTAAAGCTACCTGTAGAAGGTTGGTGGTGTTTTCCTGATCCTATCACTATCGCAGGCAGCTAAATAAGCTACCAGTTAGTTTTTTGCGAGCTCTGCACAGTGTTCACCTAAAGCTACCTATAGAAGGTTGGTGATGTTTTCCTGATCCTATCACTACCGCAGGCAGCTAAATAAGCTACAAGTTAGTGTTTTGCAAGCTCTGCACAGTGTTCACCTAAAGCCACCTGTCGAAGGTTGGTGGTGTTTTCCTGATCCTATCAGTACCGCAGGCAGCTAAATAAGCTACAAGTTAATTTTTTGCGAGCTCTGCACAGTGTTCACCTAAAGCTACCAGTAGAAGGTTGGTGGTGTTTTCCTGATCCTATCACTACCGCAGGCAGCTAAT
Source organism: Lithobates clamitans (assembly GCA_037952925.1). Classification (NCBI taxonomy): domain Eukaryota; kingdom Metazoa; phylum Chordata; class Amphibia; order Anura; family Ranidae; genus Lithobates; species Lithobates clamitans. Next base: position 1,273,708 of record JBBGZY010000317.1, read on the forward strand.
TAAGCTACAAGTTAGTTTTTTGCAAGCTTTGCACAGTGTTCAGCTAAAGCTACCTGTGGAAGGTTGGTGGTGTTTTCCTGATCCTCTCACTACCGCAGGCAGCTAAATAAGCTACAAGTTAGTTTTTTTGCGTGCTCTGCACAGTCTTCACCTAAAGCTACCAGTAGAAGGTTGGTGGTGTTTTCCTGATCCTTTCACTACCGCAGGCAGCTAATTAAGCTACAAGTTAATTTTTGCAAGCTATGCACAGTGTTCAGCTAAAGCTACCTGTAGAAGGTTGGTGGTGTTTTCCTGATCCTATCACTACCGCAGGCAACTAAATAAGCTACAAGTTAGTTTTTTGCGAGCTCTGCACAGTGTTCACCTAAAGCTACCTGTCAAAGGTTGGTGGTGTTTTCCTGTTCCTATCACTACCGCAGGCAGCTAATTAAGCTACAAGTTAATTTTTTGCAAGCTATGCACAGTGTTCAGCTAAAACTACAAGTTAGGGTAGCGCGAACTCTGCACAGTGTTTAGCTAAAGCTACCTGTAGACGGTTGGTGGTGTTTTCTTGATCCTATCACTACCGCAGGCAACTAAATAAGCTACAAGTTAGTTTTTTGCGAGCTCTGCACAGTGTTCACCTAAAGCTACCTGTCAAAGGTTGGTGGTGTTTTCCTGTTCCTATCACTACCGCAGGCAGCTAATTAAGCTACAAGTTAATTTTTTGCAAGCTATGCACAGTGTTCAGCTAAAGCTACCTGTAGAAGGTTGGTGGTGTTTTCCTGATCCTATCACTACCGCAGGCAGCTAAATAAGCTACAACTTAGTTTTTTGTGAGCTCTGCACAGTGTTCAGCTAAAACTACAAGTTAGGGTAGCGCGAGCTCTGCACAGTGTTCACCTAAAGCTACCTGTAGAAGGTTGGTGGTGTTTTCCTGATCCTATCAGTACCGCATTCAGCTAAATAAGCTACAAGTTAATTTTTTGCAAGCTCTGCACAGTGTTCACCTAAAGCTACCTGTAGAAGGTTGGTGGTGTTTTCCTGATCCTATCACTACCACAGGCAGCTAATTAAGCTACAAGTTAGTTTTTTGCGAGCTCTGCACAGTCTTCACCTAAAGCTACCTATAGAAGGTTGGTGGTGTTTTCCTGATCCTATCACTACCGCAGGCAGCTAACTAAGCTACAAGTTAATTTTTTGCAAGCTATGCACAGTGTTCAGCTAAAACTACAAGTTAGGTTAGCGCGAGCTCTGCACAGTGTTCAGCTAAAGCTACCTGTAGACGGTTGGTGGTGTTTTCCTGATCCTATCACTACCACAGGCAGCTAAATAAGCTACAAGTTAGTTTTTTGCGAGCTCTGCACAGTGTTCACCTAAAGCTACCTGTCAAAGGTTGGTGGTGTTTTCCTGTTCCTATCACTACTGCAGGCAGCTAATTAAGCTACAAGTTAATTTTTTGCAAGCTATGCACAGTGTTCAGCTAAAGCTACCTGTAGAAGGTTGCTGGTGTTTTCCTGATCCTCTCACTACCGCAGGCAGCTAAATAAGCTACAAGTTAGTTTTTTGTGAGCTCGGCACAGTGTTAACCTAAAGCTACTTGTCGAAGGTTGGTGGTGTTTTCCTGATCCTATCACTACCGCAGGCAGCTAAATAAGCTACAAGTTAGTTTTTTGCAATCTCTGCACAGTGTTCAGCTAAAGCTACCTGTAGAAGGTTGATGGTGTTTTCCTGATCCTATCACTACCGCAGGCAGCTAAATAAGCTACCAGTTAGTTTTTTGCGAGCTCTGCACAGTGTTCACCTAAAGCTACCTGTAGAAGGTTGGTGATGTTTTCCTGATCCTATCACTACCGCAGGCAGCTAAATAAGCTACAAGTTAGTGTTTTGCAAGCTCTGCACAGTGTTCACCTAAAGTTACCTGTCGAAGGTTGGTGGTGTTTTCCTGATCCTATCAGTACCGCAGGCAGCTAAATAAGCTACAAGTTAGTTTTTTTACGAGCTCTGCACAGTGTTCAGCTAAAGCTACCTGTAGAAGGTTGGTGGTGTTTTCCTGATCCTATCACTACTGCAGGCAGCTAAATAAGCTACAAGTTCGTTTTTTTACGAGCTCTGCACAGTGTTCAGCTAAACCTACCTATAGAAGGTTGGTGGTGTTTTCCTGATCCTATCACTACTGCAGGCAGCTAAATAAGCTACAAGTTAGTTTTTTGCGAGCTCTGCACAGTGTTCACCTAAAGCTACCTGTAGAAGGTTGGTGGTATTTTCCTGATCCTATCACTACCGCAGGCAGCTAAATAAACTGGAAGTTAATTTTTTGCGAGCTCTGTACAGTGTTCACCTAAAGCTACCTGTAGAAGGTTGGTGGTGTGTTCCTGATCCTAGCACTACCGCAGGCAGCTAAATAAGCTACAAGTTAGTTTTTTGCGAGCTCTGCACAGTGTTCACCTAAAGCTACCTGTAGAAGGTTGGTGGTGTTTTCCTGATCCTATCACTATCGCAGGCAGCTAATTAAGCTACAAGTTAGTTTTTTGCAAGCTCTGCACAGTGTTCAGCTAAAGCTACCTGTAGAAGGTTGGTGGTGTTTTCCTGATCCTATCACTACCGCAGGCAGCTAAATAAGCTACAAGTTAGTTTTTTTGCGAGCTCTGCACAGTCTTCACCTAAAGCTACCTGTAGAAGGTTGGTGGTGTTTTCCTGATCCTATCACTACCGCAGGCAGCTAATTAAGCTACAAGTTAGTTTTTTGCAAGCTCTGCACAGTGTTCAGCTAAAGCTACCTGTAGAAGGTTGGTGGTGTTTTCCTGATCCTCTCACTACCGCAGGCAGCTAAATAAGCTACAAGTTAGTTTTTTTGCGTGCTCTGCACAGTCTTCACCTAAAGCTACCTGTAGAAGGTTGGTGGTGTTTTCCTGATCCTATCACTACCGCAGGCAGCTAATTAAGCTACAAGTTAATTTTTTGCAAGCTATGCACAGTGTTCAGCTAAAGCTACCTGTAGAAGGTTGGTGGTGTTTTCCTGATCCTATCACTACCGCAGGCAGCTAAATAAGCTACAAGTTAGTTTTTTGTGAGCTCTGCACAGTGTTCAGCTAAAACTACAAGTTAGGGTAGCGCGAGCTCTGCACAGTGTTCAGCTAAAGCTACAATTTAGTGTAGTGCGTCCTCTTAACAGTGTTCAGCTATAGCTACATGTTAGTGTTGTGTGTCCTCCTCACAGTGTTCAGCTAAAACTACAAGTTAGTTTTTTGCGAGCTCTGCACAGTGTTCAGCTAAAGCTAAATGTATTAGGTTGGTGGTGTTTTCCTGATCCTATCACTACTGCAGGCAGCTAAATAAGCTACAAGTTAGTTTTTTGTGAGCTCTGCACAGTATTCACCTAAAGTTACCTGTCGAGGTTGGTGGTGTTTTCCTGATCTTATCATTACCGCAGGCAGCTAAATAAGCTACAAGTTAGTTTTTTGAGAGATCTGCACAGTGTTCAGCTAAAGCTAACTGTAGAAGGTTGGTGGTGTTTTCCTGATTGATCACTACCGCAGGCAGCTAAATAAGCTACAAGTTATTTTTTTGCGAGCTCTGCACAGTGTTCAGCTAAAACTACAAGTTAGGGTAGCGCGAGCTCTGCACAGTTTTCAGCTAAAGCTAACTGTAGAAGGTTGGTGGTGTTTTCCTGATCCTATCACTACCGCAGGCAGCTAAATAAGCTACAAGTTAGTTTTTTGCGAGCTCTGCACAGTGTTCAGCTAAAACTACAAGTTAGGGTAGCGCGAGCTCTGCACAGTGTTCAGCTAAAGCTACCTGTAGACGGTTGGTGGTGTTTTCCTGATCCTATCAATACCGCAGGCAGCTAAATAAGCTACAAGTTAGTTTTTCGCGAGCTCTGCACAGTGTTCACCTAAAGCTACCTGTCGAAGGTTGGTGGTGTTTTCTTGTTCCTATCACTACCGCAGGCAGCTAAATAAACAACAATTTAGTTTTTTGCGAGCTCTGCACAGTGTTCAGCTAAAGCTACCTGTAGAAGGTTGGTGGTGTTTTTCTGATCCTATCACTACCGCAGGCAGCTAAATAAGCTACAAGTTAGTTTTTTGCGAGCTCGGCACAGTGTTAACCTAAAGCTACTTGTCGAAGGTTGGTGGTGTTTTCCTGATCCTATCACTACCGCAGGCAGCTAAATATGCTACAAGTTAGTTTTTTGCGATCTCTGCACAGTGTTCAGCTAAAGCTACCTGTAGAAGGTTGGTGGTGTTTTCCTGATCCTATCACTATCGCAGGCAGCTAAATAAGCTACCAGTTAGTTTTTTGCGAGCTCTGCACAGTGTTCACCTAAAGCTACCTATAGAAGGTTGGTGATGTTTTCCTGATCCTATCACTACCGCAGGCAGCTAAATAAGCTACAAGTTAGTGTTTTGCAAGCTCTGCACAGTGTTCACCTAAAGCCACCTGTCGAAGGTTGGTGGTGTTTTCCTGATCCTATCAGTACCGCAGGCAGCTAAATAAGCTACAAGTTAATTTTTTGCGAGCTCTGCACAGTGTTCACCTAAAGCTACCAGTAGAAGGTTGGTGGTGTTTTCCTGATCCTATCACTACCGCAGGCAGCTAATTAAGCTACAAGTTAGTTTTTTGCAAGCTTTGCACAGTGTTCAGCTAAAGCTACCTGTGGAAGGTTGGTGGTGTTTTCCTGATCCTCTCACTACCGCAGGCAGCTAAATAAGCTACAAGTTAGTTTTTTTGCGTGCTCTGCACAGTCTTCACCTAAAGCTACCAGTAGAAGGTTGGTGGTGTTTTCCTGATCCTATCACTACCGCAGGCAGCTAATTAAGCTACAAGTTAATTTTTGCAAGCTATGCACAGTGTTCAGCTAAAGCTACCTGTAGAAGGTTGGTGGTGTTTTCCTGATCCTATCACTACCGCAGGCAACTAAATAAGCTACAAGTTAGTTTTTTGCGAGCTCTGCACAGTGTTCACCTAAAGCTACCTGTCAAAGGTTGGTGGTGTTTTCCTGTTCCTATCACTACCGCAGGCAGCTAATTAAGCTACAAGTTAATTTTTTGCAAGCTATGCACAGTGTTCAGCTAAAACTACAAGTTAGGGTAGCGCGAACTCTGCACAGTGTTTAGCTAAAGCTACCTGTAGACGGTTGGTGGTGTTTTCTTGATCCTATCACTACCGCAGGCAACTAAATAAGCTACAAGTTAGTTTTTTGCGAGCTCTGCACAGTGTTCACCTAAAGCTACCTGTCAAAGGTTGGTGGTGTTTTCCTGTTCCTATCACTACCGCAGGCAGCTAATTAAGCTACAAGTTAATTTTTTGCAAGCTATGCACAGTGTTCAGCTAAAGCTACCTGTAGAAGGTTGGTGGTGTTTTCCTGATCCTATCACTACCGCAGGCAGCTAAATAAGCTACAACTTAGTTTTTTGTGAGCTCTGCACAGTGTTCAGCTAAAACTACAAGTTAGGGTAGCGCGAGCTCTGCACAGTGTTCACCTAAAGCTACCTGTAGAAGGTTGGTGGTGTTTTCCTGATCCTATCAGTACCGCATTCAGCTAAATAAGCTACAAGTTAATTTTTTGCAAGCTCTGCACAGTGTTCACCTAAAGCTACCTGTAGAAGGTTGGTGGTGTTTTCCTGATCCTATCACTACCACAGGCAGCTAATTAAGCTACAAGTTAGTTTTTTGCGAGCTCTGCACAGTCTTCACCTAAAGCTACCTATAGAAGGTTGGTGGTGTTTTCCTGATCCTATCACTACCGCAGGCAGCTAACTAAGCTACAAGTTAATTTTTTGCAAGCTATGCACAGTGTTCAGCTAAAACTACAAGTTAGGTTAGCGCGAGCTCTGCACAGTGTTCAGCTAAAGCTACCTGTAGACGGTTGGTGGTGTTTTCCTGATCCTATCACTACCACAGGCAGCTAAATAAGCTACAAGTTAGTTTTTTGCGAGCTCTGCACAGTGTTCACCTAAAGCTACCTGTCAAAGGTTGGTGGTGTTTTCCTGTTCCTATCACTACTGCAGGCAGCTAATTAAGCTACAAGTTAATTTTTTGCAAGCTATGCACAGTGTTCAGCTAAAGCTACCTGTAGAAGGTTGCTGGTGTTTTCCTGATCCTATCACTACCGCAGGCAGCTAATTAAGCTACAAGTTAGTTTTTTGCAAGCTCTGCAGAGTGTTCAGCTAAAGCTACCTGTCAAAGGTTGGTGGTGTTTTCCTGTTCCTATCACTACCGCAGGCAGCTAATTAAGCTGCAAGTTAATTTTTTGCAAGCTATGCACAGTGTTCAGCTAAAGCTACCTGTAGAAGGTTGGTGGTGTTTTCCTGATCCTTTCACTACCGCAGGCAGCTAAATAAGCTACAAGTTAGTTTTTTGCGAGCTCTGCACAGTGTTCACCTAAAGCTACCTGTAGAAGGTTGGTGATGTTTTCCTGATCCTATCACTACCGCAGGCAGCTAAATAAGCTACAAGTTAGTGTTTTGCAAGCTCTGCACAGTGTTCACCTAAAGCTACCTGTCGAAGGTTGGTGGTGTTTTCCTGATCCTATCAGTACCGCAGGCAGCTAAATAAGCTACAAGTTAATTTTTTGTGAGCTCTGCACAGTGTTCACCTAAAGCTACCTGTAGAAGGTTGGTGGTGTTTTCCTGATCCTATCACTACCGCAGGCAGCTAATTAAGCTACAAGTTAGTTTTTTGCAAGCTCTGCACAGTGTTCAGCTAAAGCTACCTGTCGAAGGTTGGTGGTGTTTTCCTGATCCTCTCACTACCGCAGGCAGCTAAATAAGCTACAAGTTAGTTTTTTTGCGTGCTCTGCACAGTCTTCACCTAAAGCTACCTGTAGAAGGTTGGTGGTGTTTTCCTGATCCTATCACTACCGCAGGCAGCTAATTAAGCTACAAGTTAATTTTTTGCAAGCTATGCACAGTGTTCAGCTAAAGCTACCTGTAGAAGGTTGGTGGTGTTTTCCTGATCCTATCACTACCGCAGGCAGCTAAATAAGCTACAAGTTAGTTTTTTGTGAGCTCTGCACAGTGTTCAGCTAAAACTACAAGTTAGGGTAGCGCGAGCTCTGCACAGTGTTAAGCTAAAGCTACCTGTAGACGGTTGGTGGTGTTTTCCTGATCCTATCACTACCGCAGGCAGCTAAATAAGCTACAAGTTCGTTTTTTGCGAGCTCTGCACAGTGTTCACCTAAAGCTACCTGTCAAAGGTTGGTGGTGTTTTCCTGTTCCTATCACTACCGCAGGCAGCTAATTAAGCTACAAGTTAATTTTTTGCAAGCTATGCACAGTGTTCAGCTAAAGCTACCTGTAGAAGGTTGGTGGTGTTTTCCTGATCCTATCACTATCGCAGGCAGCTAAATAAGCTACAACTTAGTTTTTTGTGAGCTCTGCACAGTTTTCAGCTAAAACTACAAGTTAGGGTAGCGCGAGCTCTGCACAGTGTTCACCTAAAGCTACCTGTAGAAGGTTGGTGGTGTTTTCCTGATCCTATCACTACCGCAGGCAGCTAATTAAGCTACAAGTTAGTTTTTTGCAAGCTCTGCACAGTGTTCAGCTAAAGCTACCTGTAGAAGGTTGGTGGTGTTTTCCTGATCCTCTCACTACCGCAGGCAGCTAAATAAGCTACAAGTTAGTGTTTTGCAATCTCTGCACAGTGTTCAGCTAAAGCTACCTGTAGAAGGTTGGTGGTGTTTTCCTGATCCTATCACTACTGCAGGCAGCTAAAGAAGCTACAAGTTAGTTTTTTTACGAGCTCTGCACAGTGTTCAGCTAAACCTACCTGTAGAAGGTTGGTGGTGTTTTCCTGATCCTATCACTACTGCAGGCAGCTAAATAAGCTACAAGTTAGTTTTTTTCGAGCTCTGCACAGTGTTCACCTAAAGATACCTGTAGAAGGTTGGTGGTATTTTCCTGATCATATCACTACCGCAGGCAGCTAAATAAGCTGGAAGTTAGTTTTTTGCGAGCTCTGTACAGTGTTCACCTAAAGCTACCTGTAGAAGGTTGGTGGTGTGTTCCTGATCCTAGCACTACCGCAGGCAGCTAAATAAGCTACAAGTTAGTTTTTTGCGAGCTCTGCACAGTGTTCACCTAAAGCTACCTGTAGAAGGTTGGTGGTGTTTTCCTGATCCTATCACTACCGCAGGCAGCTAATTAAGCTACAAGTTAGTTTTTTGCAAGCTCTGCACAGTGTTGAGCTAAAGCTACCTGTAGAAGGTTGGTGGTGTTTTCCTGATCCTATCACTACCGCAGGCAGCTAAATAAGCTACAAGTTAGTTTTATTGCGAGCTCTGCACAGTCTTCACCTAAAGCTACCTGTAGAAGGTTGGTGGTGTTTTCCTGATCCTATCACTACCGCAGGCAGTTAATTAAGCTACAAGTTAATTTTTTGCAAGCTCTGCACAGTGTTCAGCTAAAGCTACCTGTAGAATGTTGGTGGTGTTTTCCTGATCCTATCACTACCGCAGGCAGCTAAATAGGCTACAAGTTAGTTTTTTGTGAGCTCTGCACAGTGTTCAGCTAAAACTACAAGTTAGGGTAGCGCGAGCTCTGCACAGTGTTCAGCTAAAGCTACCTGTAGAAGGTTGGTGGTGTTTTCCTGATCCTATCACTACCGTAGGCAGCTAAATAAGCTACAAGTTAGTTTTTTGCGAGCTCTGCACAGTGTTCACCTAAAGCTATCTGTCGAAGGTTGGTGGTGTTTTCCTATTCCTATCACTACCGCAGGCAGCTAAATAATCTACATGTTAGTTTTTTGTGAGCTCTGCACAGTGTTCAGCTAAAGCTACCTGTAGAAGGTTGGTGGTGTTTTCCTGATCCTATCACTACCGCAGGCAGCTAAATAAGCTACAAGTTAGTTTTTTGCGAGCTCGGCACAGTGTTAACCTAAAGCTACTTGTTGAAGGTTGGTGGTGTTTTCCTGATCCTATCACTACCGCAGGCAGCTAAATAAGCTACAAGTTAGTTTTTTGCGATCTCTGCAGAGTGTTCAGCTAAAGCTACCTGTAGAAGGTTGGTGGTGTTTTCCTGATCCTATCACTACCGCAAACAGCTAAATAAGCTACAAGTTAGTTTTTTGCGAGCTCGGCACAGTGTTAACCTAAAGCTACTTGTCGAAGGTTGGTGGTGTTTTCCTGATGCTATCACTACCGCAGGCAGCTAAATAAGCTACAAGTTATCTTGTGCGATCTCTGCACAGTGTTCAGCTAAAGCTACCTGTAGAAGGTTGGTGGTGTTTTCCTGATCCTATCACTAAGGCAGGCAGCTAAATAAGCTACAAGTTAGTTTTTTTGTGAGCTCTGCACAGTGTTCAACTAAAACTACAAGTTAGTGTAGTGCGAGCTCTGCAGTGTTCAGCTAAAGCTACCTTTAGAAGATTGGTGGTATTTTCCTGATCCTATCACTACCGCAGGCAGCTAAATAAGCTAGAAGTTAGTTTTTTGCGAGCTCTGCACAGTATTCACCTAAAGAAAACTGTAGAAGGTTGGTGGTGTGTTCCTGATCCTAGCACTACCGCAGGCAGCTAAATAAGCTACAAGTTAGTTTTTTGTGAGCTCTGCACAGTGTTCAGCTAAAACTACAAGTTAGGGTAGCGCGAGCTCTGCAGTGTTCAGCTAAAGCTACCTTTAGAAGATTGGTGGTTTTTTCCTGATCCTATCACTACCGCAGGCAGCTAAATAAGCTACCAGTTAGTTTTTTGGGAGCTCTGCACAGTGTTCACCTAAAGCTACCTGTAGAAGGTTGGTGGTATTTTCCTGATCCTATCACTACCGCAGGCAGCTAAATAAGCTAGAAGTTAGTTTTTTGCGAGCTCTGCACAGTATTCACCTAAAGCCAACTGTAGAAGGTTGGTGGTGTGTTCCTGATCCTAGCACTACCGCAGGCAGCTAAATAAGCTACAAGTTAGTTTTTTGCGAGCTCAGCACAGTGTTCACCTAAAGCTACCTGTCAAAGGTTGGTGGTGTTTTCCTGTTCCTATCACTACCGCAGGCAGCTAATTAAGCTACAAGTTAATTTTTTGCAAGCTATGCACAGTGTTCAGCTAAAGCTACCTGTAGAAGGTTGGTGGTGTTTTCCTGATCCTATCACTACCGCAGGCAGCTAAATAAGCTACAAGTTAGTTTTTTGCGAGCTCTGCACAGTGTTCACCTAAAGCTACCTGTAGAAGGTTGGTGATGTTTTCCTGATCCTATCAATACCGCAGGCAGCTAAATAAGCTACAAGTTAGTGTTTTGCAAGCTCTGCACAGTGTTCACCTAAAGCTACCTGTCGAAGGTTGGTGGTGTTTTCCTTATCCTATCAGTACCGCAGGCAGCTAAATAAGCTACAAGTTAATTTTCTGCGAGCTCTGCACAGTGTTCACCTAAAGCTACCTGTAGAAGGTTGGTGGTGTTTTCCTGATCCTATCACTACCGCAGGCAGCTAATTAAGCTACAAGTTAGTTTTTTGCAAGCTCTGCACAGTGTTCAGCTAAAGCTACCTGTCGAGGGTTGGTGGTGTTTTCCTGATCCTCTCACTACCGCAGGCAGCTAAATAAGCTACAAGTTAATTTTTTTGCATGCTCTGCACAGTCTTCCCCTAAAGCTACCTGTAGAAGGTTGGTGGTGTTTTCCTGATCCTATCACTACCGAAGGCAGCTAATTAAGCTACAAGTTAATTTTTTGCAAGCTATGCACAGTGTTCAGCTAAAGCTACCTGTAGAAGGTTGGTGGTGTTTTCCTGATCCTATCACTACCGCAGGCAGCTAAATAAGCTACAACTTAGTTTTTTGTGAGCTCTGCACAGTGTTCAGCTAAAACTACAAGTTAGGGTAGCGCGAGCTCTGCACAGTGTTCAGCTAAAGCTACCTGTAGACGGTTGGTGGTGTTTTCCTGATCATATCACTACCGCAGGCAGCTAAATAAGCTACAAGTTAGTTTTTTGCGAGCTCTGCACAGTGTTCACCTAAAGCTACCTGTCAAAGGTTGGTGGTGTTTTCCTGATCCTATCACTACCGCAGGCAGCTAAATAAGCTACAAGTTAGTTTTTTGCGAGCTCTGCACAGTGTTCACCTAAAGCTACCTATAGAAGGTTGGTGATGTTTTCCTGATCCTATCAATACCGCAGGCAGCTAAATAAGCTACAAGTTAGTGTTTTGCAAGCTCTGCACAGTGTTCACCTAAAGCTACCTGTCGAAGGTTGGTGGTGTTTTCCTTATCCTATCAGTACCGCAGGCAGCTAAATAAGCTACAAGTTAATTTTCTGCGAGCTCTGCACAGTGTTCACCTAAAGCTACCTGTAGAAGGTTGGTGGTGTTTTCCTGATCCTATCACTACCGCAGGCAGCTAATTAAGCTACAAGTTAGTTTTTTGCAAGCTCTGCACAGTGTTCAGCTAAAGCTACCTGTCGAGGGTTGGTGGTGTTTTCCTGATCCTCTCACTACCGCAGGCAGCTAAATAAGCTACAAGTTAATTTTTTTGCATGCTCTGCACAGTCTTCACCTAAAGCTACCTGTAGAAGGTTGGTGGTGTTTTCCTGATCCTATCACTACCGCAGGCAGCTAATTAAGCTACAAGTTAATTTTTTGCAAGCTATGCACAGTGTTCAGCTAAAGCTACCTGTAGAAGGTTGGTGGTGTTTTCCTGATCCTATCACTACCGCAGGCAGCTAAATAAGCTACAACTTAGTTTTTTGTGAGCTCTGCACAGTGTTCAGCTAAAACTACAAGTTAGGGTAGCGCGAGCTCTGCACAGTGTTCAGCTAAAGCTACCTGTAGACGGTTGGTGGTGTTTTCCTGATCATATCACTACCGCAGGCAGCTAAATAAGCTACAAGTTAGTTTTTTGCGAGCTCTGCACAGTGTTCACCTAAAGCTACCTGTCAAAGGTTGGTGGTGTTTTCCTGTTCCTATCACTACCGCAGGCAGCTAATTAAGCTACAAGTTAATTTTTTGCAAGCTATGCACAGTGTTCAGCTAAAGCTACCTGTAGAAGGTTGGTGGTGTTTTCCTGATCCTATCACTACGGCAGGCAGCTAAATAAGCTACAACTTAGTTTTTTGTGAGCTCTGCAAAGTGTTCAGCTAAAACTACAAGTTAGGGTAGCGCGAACTCTGCACAGTGTTCACCTAAAGCTACCTGTAGAAGGTTGGTGGTGTTTTCCTGATCCTATCACTACCGCAGGCAGCTAATTAAGCTACAAGTTAGTTTTTTGCAAGCTCTGCACAGTGTTCAGCTAAAGCTACCTGTAGAAGGTTGGTGGTGTTTTCCTGATCCTCTCACTACCGCAGGCAGCTAAATAAGCTGCAAGTTAGTGTTTTGCAAGCTCTGCACAGTGTTCAGCTAAAGCTACCTGTAGAAGGTTGGTGGTGTTTTCCTGATCCTATCACTACTGCAGGCAGCTAAAGAAGCTACAAGTTAGTTTTTTTACGAGCTCTGCACGGTGTTCAGCTAAACCTACCTGTAGAAGGTTGGTGGTGTTTTCCTGATCCTATCACTACTGCAGGCAGCTAAATAAGCTACAAGTTAGTTTTATTGCGAGCTCTGCACAGTCTTCACCTAAAGCTACCTGTAGAAGGTTGGTGGTGTTTTCCTGATCCTATCACTACCGCAAGCAGTTAATTAAGCTACAAGTTAATTTTTTGCAAGCTCTGCACAGTGTTCAGCTAAAGCTACAAGTTAGGGTAGCGCGAGCTCTGCACAGTGTTCAGCTACAGCTACTTGTAGAAGGTTGGTGGTGTTTTCCTGATCCTATCACTACCGTAGGCAGCTAAATAAGCTACAAGTTAGTTTTTTGCGAGCTCTGCACAGTGTTCACCTAAAGCTATCTGTCGAAGGTTGGTGGTGTTTTCCTATTCCTATCACTACCGCAGGCAGCTAAAAAATCTACAAGTTAGTTTTTTGTGAGCTCTGCACAGTGTTCAGCTAAAGCTACCTGTAGAAGGTTGGTGGTGTTTTCCTGATCCTATCACTACCGCAGGCAGCTAAATAAGCTACAAGTTAGTTTTTTGCGAGCTCGGCACAGTGTTAACCTAAAGCTACTTGTTGAAGGTTGGTGGTGTTTTCCTGATCCTATCACTACCGCAGGCAGCTAAATAAGCTACAAGTTAGTTTTTTGCGATCTCTGCACAGTGTTGAGCTAAAGCTACCTGTCAAAGGTTGGTGGTGTTTTCCTGTTCCTATCACTACCGCAGGCAGCTAATTAAGCTACAAGTTAATTTTTTGCAAGCTATGCACAGTGTTCAGCTAAAGCTACCTGTAGAAGGTTGGTGGTGTTTTCCTGATCCTATCACTACCGCAGGCAGCTAAATAAGCTACAACTTAGTTTTTTGTGAGCTCTGCACAGTGTTCAGCTAAAACTACAAGTTAGGGTAGCGCGAGCTCTGCACAGTGTTCACCTAAAGCTACCTGTAGAAGGTTGGTGGTGTTTTCCTGATCCTATCACTACCGCAGGCAGCTAATTAAGCTACAAGTTAGTTTTTTGCAAGCTCTGCACAGTGTTCAGCTAAAGCTACCTGTAGAAGGTTGGTGGTGTTTTCCTGATCCTCTCACTACCGCAGGCAGCTAAATAAGCTACAAGTTAGTGTTTTGCAAGCTCTGTACAGTGTTCAGCTAAAGCTACCTGTAGAAGGTTGGTGGTGTTTTCCTGATCCTATCACTACTGCAGGCAGCTAAAGAAGCTACAAGTTAGTTTTTTTACGAGCTCTGCACGGTGTTCAGCTAAACCTACCTGTAGAAGGTTGGTGGTGTTTTCCTGATCCTATCACTACTGCAGGCAGCTAAATAAGCTACAAGTTAGTTTTTTTCGAGCTCTGCACAGTGTTCACCTAAAGCTACCTGTAGAAGGTTGGTGGTATTTTCCTGATCATATCACTACCGCAGGCAGCTAAATAAGCTGGAAGTTAGTTTTTTGCGAGCTCTGTACAGTGTTCACCTAAAGCTACCTATAGAAAGTTGGTGGTGTGTTCCTGATCCTAGCACTACCGCAGGCAGCTAAATAAGCTACAAGTTAGTTTTTTGTGAGCTCTGCACAGTGTTCACCTAAAGCTACCTGTAGAAGGTTGGTGGTGTTTTCCTGATCCTATCACTACCGCATACAGCTAATTAGGCTACAAGTTAGTTTTTTGCAAGCTCTGCACAGTGTTGAGCTAAAGCTACCTGTAGAAGGTTGGTGGTGTTTTCCTGATCCTATCACTACCGCAGGCAGCTAAATAAGCTACAAGTTAGTTTTTTGCGAGCTCGGCACAGTGTTAACCTAAAGCTACTTGTTGAAGGTTGGTGGTGTTTTCCTGATCCTATCACTACCGCAGGCAGCTAAATAAGCTACAAGTTAGTTTTTTGCGATCTCTGCACAGTGTTGAGCTAAAGCTACCTGTCAAAGGTTGGTGGTGTTTTCCTGTTCCTATCACTACCGCAGGCAGCTAATTAAGCTACAAGTTAATTTTTTGCAAGCTATGCACAGTGTTCAGCTAAAGCTACCTGTAGAAGGTTGGTGGTGTTTTCCTGATCCTATCACTACCGCAGGCAGCTAAATAAGCTACAACTTAGTTTTTTGTGAGCTCTGCACAGTGTTCAGCTAAAACTACAAGTTAGGGTAGCGCGAGCTCTGCACAGTGTTCACCTAAAGCTACCTGTAGAAGGTTGGTGGTGTTTTCCTGATCCTATCACTACCGCAGGCAGCTAATTAAGCTACAAGTTATTTTTTTGCAAGCTCTGCACAGTGTTCAGCTAAAGCTACCTGTAGAAGGTTGGTGGTGTTTTCCTGATCCTCTCACTACCGCAGGCAGCTAAATAAGCTACAAGTTAGTGTTTTGCAAGCTCTGTACAGTGTTCAGCTAAAGCTACCTGTAGAAGGTTGGTGGTGTTTTCCTGATCCTATCACTACTGCAGGCAGCTAAAGAAGCTACAAGTTAGTTTTTTTACGAGCTCTGCACGGTGTTCAGCTAAACCTACCTGTAGAAGGTTGGTGGTGTTTTCCTGATCCTATCACTACTGCAGGCAGCTAAATAAGCTACAAGTTAGCTTTTTTCGAGCTCTGCACAGTGTTCACCTAAAGCTACCTGTAGAAGGTTGGTGGTATTTTCCTGATCATATCACTACCGCAGGCAGCTAAATAAGCTGGAAGTTAGTTTTTTGCGTGCTCTGTACAGTGTTCACCTAAAGCTACCTATAGAAAGTTGGTGGTGTGTTCCTGATCCTAGCACTACCGCAGGCAGCTAAATAAGCTACAAGTTAGTTTTTTGTGAGCTCTGCACAGTGTTCACCTAAAGCTACCTGTAGAAGGTTGGTGGTGTTTTCCTGATCCTATCACTACCGCAGGCAGCTAATTAGGCTACAAGTTAGTTTTTTGCAAGCTCTGCACAGTGTTGAGCTAAAGCTACCTGTAGAAGGTTGGTGGTGTTTTCCTGATCCTATCACTACCGCAGGCAGCTAAATAAGCTACAAGTTAGTTTTATTGCGAGCTCTGCACAGTCTTCACCTAAAGCTACCTGTAGAAGGTTGGTGGTGTTTTCCTGATCCTATCACTACCGCAAGCAGTTAATTAAGCTACAAGTTAATTTTATGCAAGCTCTGCACAGTGTTCAGCTAAAGCTACCTGTAGAAGGTTGGTGGTGTTTTCCTGATCCTATCACTACCGCAGGCAGCTAAATAGACTACAAGTTAGTTTTTTGTCAGCTCTGCACAGTGTTCAGCTAAAACTACAAGTTAGGGTAGCGCGAGCTCTGCACAGTGTTCAGCTAAAGCTACCTGTAGAAGGTTGGTGGTGTTTTCCTGATCCTATCACTACCGTAGGCAGCTAAATAAGCTACAAGTTAGTTTTTTGCGAGCTCTGCACAGTGTTCACCTAAAGCTATCTGTCGAAGGTTGGTGGTGTTTTCCTATTCCTATCACTACCGCAGGCAGCTAAATAATCTACAAGTTAGTTTTTTGTGAGCTCTGCACAGTGTTCAGCTAAAGCTACCTGTAGAAGGTTGGTGGTGTTTTCCTGATCCTATCACTACCGCAGGCAGCTAAATAAGCTACAAGTTAGTTTTTTGCGAGCTCGGCACAGTGTTAACCTAAAGCTACTTGTTGAAGGTTGGTGGTGTTTTCCTGATCCTATCACTACCGCAGGCAGCTAAATAAGCTACAAGTTAGTTTTTTGCGATCTCTGCACAGTGTTGAGCTAAAGCTACCTGTAGAAGGTTGGTGGTGTTTTCCTGATCCTATCACTACTGCAAACAGCTAAATAAGCTACCAGTTAGTTTTTTGGGAGCTCTGCACAGTGTTCACCTAAAGCTACCTGTAGAAGGTTGGTGGTATTTTCCTGATCCTATCACTACCGCAGGCAGCTAAATAAGCTAGAAGTTAGTTTTTTGCGAGCTCTGCACAGTATTCACCTAAAGCCAACTGTAGAAGGTTGGTGGTGTGTTCCTGATCCTAGCACTACCGCAGGCAGCTAAATAAGCTACAGGTTAGTTTTTTTGCGAACTCTGCACAGTGTTCACCTAAAGTTACCTGTAGAAGGTTGGTGGTGTTTTCCTGATCCTATCACTACCGCAGGAAGCTAATTAAGCTACCAGTTAGTTTTTTGCGAGCTCTGCACAGTGTTCACCTAAAGCTACCTGTAGAAGGTTGGTGATGTTTTCCTGATCCTATCACTACCGCAGGCAGCTAAATAAGCTACAAGTTAGTGTTTTGCAAGCTCTGCACAGTGTTCACCTAAAGTTACCTGTCGAAGGTTGGTGGTGTTTTCCTGATCCTATCAGTACCGCAGGCAGCTAAATAAGCTACAAGTTAGTTTTTTTACGAGCTCTGCACAGTGTTCAGCTAAAGCTACCTGTAGAAGGTTGGTGGTGTTTTCCTGATCCTATCACTACTGCAGGCAGCTAAATAAGCTACAAGTTAGTTTTTTTACGAGCTCTGCACAGTGTTCAGCTAAACCTACCTGTAGAAGGTTGGTGGTGTTTTCCTGATCCTATCACTACTGCAGGCAGCTAAATAAGCTACAAGTTAGTTTTTTGCGAGCTCTGCACAGTGTTCACCTAAAGCTACCTGTAGAAGGTTGGTGGTATTTTCCTGATCCTATCACTACCGCAGGCAGCTAAATAAACTGGAAGTTAATTTTTTGCGAGCTCTGTACAGTGTTCACCTAAAGCTACCTGTAGAAGGTTGGTGGTGTGTTCCTGATCCTAGCACTACCGCAGGCAGCTAAATAAGCTACAAGTTAGTTTTTTGCGAGCTCTGCACAGTGTTCACCTAAAGCTACCTGTAGAAGGTTGGTGGTGTTTTCCTGATCCTATCACTATCGCAGGCAGCTAATTAAGCTACAAGTTAGTTTTTTGCAAGCTCTGCACAGTGTTCAGCTAAAGCTACCTGTAGAAGGTTGGTGGTGTTTTCCTGATCCTATCACTACCGCAGGCAGCTAAATAAGCTACAAGTTAGTTTTATTGCGAGCTCTGCACAGTCTTCACCTAAAGCTACCTGTAGAAGGTTGGTGGTGTTTTCCTGATCCTATCACTACCGCAAGCAGTTAATTAAGCTACAAGTTAATTTTATGCAAGCTCTGCACAGTGTTCAGCTAAAGCTACCTGTAGAAGGTTGGTGGTGTTTTCCTGATCCTATCACTACCGCAGGCAGCTAAATAGACTACAAGTTAGTTTTTTGTCAGCTCTGCACAGTGTTCAGCTAAAACTACAAGTTAGGGTAGCGCGAGCTCTGCACAGTGTTCAGCTAAAGCTACCTGTAGAAGGTTGGTGGTGTTTTCCTGATCCTATCACTACCGTAGGCAGCTAAATAAGCTACAAGTTAGTTTTTTGCGAGCTCTGCACAGTGTTCACCTAAAGCTATCTGTCGAAGGTTGGTGGTGTTTTCCTATTCCTATCACTACCGCAGGCAGCTAAATAATCTACAAGTTAGTTTTTTGTGAGCTCTGCACAGTGTTCAGCTAAAGCTACCTGTAGAAGGTTGGTGGTGTTTTCCTGATCCTATCACTACCGCAGGCAGCTAAATAAGCTACAAGTTAGTTTTTTGCGAGCTCGGCACAGTGTTAACCTAAAGCTACTTGTTGAAGGTTGGTGGTGTTTTCCTGATCCTATCACTACCGCAGGCAGCTAAATAAGCTACAAGTTAGTTTTTTGCGATCTCTGCACAGTGTTGAGCTAAAGCTACCTGTAGAAGGTTGGTGGTGTTTTCCTGATCCTATCACTACTGCAAACAGCTAAATAAGCTACCAGTTAGTTTTTTGGGAGCTCTGCACAGTGTTCACCTAAAGCTACCTGTAGAAGGTTGGTGGTATTTTCCTGATCCTATCACTACCGCAGGCAGCTAAATAAGCTAGAAGTTAGTTTTTTGCGAGCTCTGCACAGTATTCACCTAAAGCCAACTGTAGAAGGTTGGTGGTGTGTTCCTGATCCTAGCACTACCGCAGGCAGCTAAATAAGCTACAGGTTAGTTTTTTTGCGAACTCTGCACAGTGTTCACCTAAAGTTACCTGTAGAAGGTTGGTGGTGTTTTCCTGATCCTATCACTACCGCAGGAAGCTAATTAAGCTACCAGTTAGTTTTTTGCGAGCTCTGCACAGTGTTCACCTAAAGCTACCTGTAGAAGGTTGGTGATGTTTTCCTGATCCTATCACTACCGCAGGCAGCTAAATAAGCTACAAGTTAGTGTTTTGCAAGCTCTGCACAGTGTTCACCTAAAGTTACCTGTCGAAGGTTGGTGGTGTTTTCCTGATCCTATCAGTACCGCAGGCAGCTAAATAAGCTACAAGTTAGTTTTTTTACGAGCTCTGCACAGTGTTCAGCTAAAGCTACCTGTAGAAGGTTGGTGGTGTTTTCCTGATCCTATCACTACTGCAGGCAGCTAAATAAGCTACAAGTTAGTTTTTTTACGAGCTCTGCACAGTGTTCAGCTAAACCTACCTGTAGAAGGTTGGTGGTGTTTTCCTGATCCTATCACTACTGCAGGCAGCTAAATAAGCTACAAGTTAGTTTTTTGCGAGCTCTGCACAGTGTTCACCTAAAGCTACCTGTAGAAGGTTGGTGGTATTTTCCTGATCCTATCACTACCGCAGGCAGCTAAATAAACTGGAAGTTAATTTTTTGCGAGCTCTGTACAGTGTTCACCTAAAGCTACCTGTAGAAGGTTGGTGGTGTGTTCCTGATCCTAGCACTACCGCAGGCAGCTAAATAAGCTACAAGTTAGTTTTTTGCGAGCTCTGCACAGTGTTCACCTAAAGCTACCTGTAGAAGGTTGGTGGTGTTTTCCTGATCCTATCACTATCGCAGGCAGCTAATTAAGCTACAAGTTAGTTTTTTGCAAGCTCTGCACAGTGTTCAGCTAAAGCTACCTGTAGAAGGTTGGTGGTGTTTTCCTGATCCTATCACTACCGCAGGCAGCTAAATAAGCTACAAGTTAGTTTTATTGCGAGCTCTGCACAGTCTTCACCTAAAGCTACCTGTAGAAGATTGGAGGTGTTTTCCTGATCCTATCACTACCGCAGGCAGTTAATTAAGCTACAAGTTAATTTTTTGCAAGCTCTGCACAGTGTTCAGCTAAAGCTACCTGTAGAAGGTTGGTGGTGTTTTCCTGATCCTATCACTACCGCAGGCAGCTAAATAGGCTACAAGTTAGTTTTTTGTGAGCTCTGCACAGTGTTCAGCTAAAACTACAAGTTAGGGTAGCGCGAGCTCTGCACAGTGTTCACCTAAAGCTACCTGTAGAAGGTTGGTGGTGTTTTCCTGATCCTATCACTATCGCAGGCAGCTAATTAAGCTACAAGTTAGTTTTTTGCAAGCTCTGCACAGTGTTCAGCTAAAGCTACCTGTAGAAGGTTGATGGTGTTTTCCTGATCCTATCACTACCGCAGGCAGCTAAATAAGCTACCAGTTAGTTTTTTGAGAGCTCTGCACAGTGTTCACCTAAAGCTACCTGTAGAAGGTTGGTGATGTTTTCCTGATCCTATCACTACCGCAGGCAGCTAAATAAGCTACAAGTTAGTTTTTTTACGAGCTCTGCACAGTGTTCAGCTAAAGCTACCTGTAGAAGGTTGGTATTGTTTTCCTGATCCTATCACTATTGCAGGCAGCTAAATAAGCTACAAGTTAGTTTTTTTACGAGCTCTGCACAGTGTTCAGCTAAACCTACCTGTAGAAGGTTGGTGGTGTTTTCCTGATCCTAGCACTACCGCAGGCAGCTAAATAAGCTACAAGTTAGTTTTTTGCGAGCTCTGCACAGTGTTCACCTAAAGCTACCTGTAGAAGGTTGGTGGTGTTTTCCTGATCCTATCACTACCGCAGGCAGCTAATTAAGCTACAAGTTAGTTTTTTGCAAGCTCTGCACAGTGTTCAGCTAAAGCTACCTGTAGAAGGTTGGTGGTGTTTTCCTGATCCTATCACTACCGCAGGCAGCTAAATAAGCTACAAGTTAGTTTTATTGCGAGCTCTGCACAGTCTTCACCTAAAGCTACCTGTAGAAGGTTGGTGGTGTTTTCCTGATCCTAGCACTACCGCAGGCAGCTAAATAAGCTACAAGTTAGTTTTTTGCGAGCTCTGCACAGTGTTCACCTAAAGCTACCTGTAGAAGGTTGGTGGTGTTTTCCTGATCCTATCACTACCGCAGGCAGCTAATTAAGCTACAAGTTAGTTTTTTGCGAGCTCTGCACAGTGTTCACCTAAAGCTACCTGTAGAAGGTTGGTGGTATTTTCCTGATCCTATCACTACCGCAGGCAGCTAAGTAAACTGGAAGTTAATTTTTTGCGAGCTCTGTACAGTGTTCACCTAAAGCTACCTGTAGAAGGTTGGTGGTGTGTTCCTGATCCTAGCACTACCGCAGGCAGCTAAATAAGCTACAAGTTAGTTTTTTGCGAGCTCTGCACAGTGTTCACCTAAAGCTACCTGTAGAAGGTTGGTGGTGTTTTCCTGATCCTATCACTATCGCAGGCAGCTAATTAAGCTACAAGTTAGTTTTTTGCAAGCTCTGCACAGTGTTCAGCTAAAGCTACCTGTAGAAGGTTGGTGGTGTTTTCCTGATCCTATCACTACCGCAGGCAGCTAAATAAGCTACAAGTTAGTTTTATTGCGAGCTCTGCACAGTCTTCACCTAAAGCTACCTGTAGAAGATTGGAGGTGTTTTCCTGATCCTATCACTACCGCAGGCAGTTAATTAAGCTACAAGTTAATTTTTTGCAAGCTCTGCACAGTGTTCAGCTAAAGCTACCTGTAGAAGGTTGGTGGTGTTTTCCTGATCCTATCACTACCGCAGGCAGCTAAATAGGCTACAAGTTAGTTTTTTGTGAGCTCTGCACAGTGTTCAGCTAAAACTACAAGTTAGGGTAGCGCGAGCTCTGCACAGTGTTCACCTAAAGCTACCTGTAGAAGGTTGGTGGTGTTTTCCTGATCCTATCACTATCGCAGGCAGCTAATTAAGCTACAAGTTAGTTTTTTGCAAGCTCTGCACAGTGTTCAGCTAAAGCTACCTGTAGAAGGTTGATGGTGTTTTCCTGATCCTATCACTACCGCAGGCAGCTAAATAAGCTACCAGTTAGTTTTTTGAGAGCTCTGCACAGTGTTCACCTAAAGCTACCTGTAGAAGGTTGGTGATGTTTTCCTGATCCTATCACTACCGCAGGCAGCTAAATAAGCTACAAGTTAGTTTTTTTACGAGCTCTGCACAGTGTTCAGCTAAAGCTACCTGTAGAAGGTTGGTATTGTTTTCCTGATCCTATCACTATTGCAGGCAGCTAAATAAGCTACAAGTTAGTTTTTTTACGAGCTCTGCACAGTGTTCAGCTAAACCTACCTGTAGAAGGTTGGTGGTGTTTTCCTGATCCTAGCACTACCGCAGGCAGCTAAATAAGCTACAAGTTAGTTTTTTGCGAGCTCTGCACAGTGTTCACCTAAAGCTACCTGTAGAAGGTTGGTGGTGTTTTCCTGATCCTATCACTACCGCAGGCAGCTAATTAAGCTACAAGTTAGTTTTTTGCAAGCTCTGCACAGTGTTCAGCTAAAGCTACCTGTAGAAGGTTGGTGGTGTTTTCCTGATCCTATCACTACCGCAGGCAGCTAAATAAGCTACAAGTTAGTTTTATTGCGAGCTCTGCACAGTCTTCACCTAAAGCTACCTGTAGAAGGTTGGTGGTGTTTTCTTGATCCTATCACTATCGCAGTCAGTTAATTAAGCTACAAGTTAATTTTTTGCAAGCTCTGCACAGTATTCAGCTAAAGCTACCTGTAGAAGGTTGGTGGTGTTTTCCTGATCCTATCACTACCGCAGACAGCTAAATAAGCTACAAGTTAGTTTTTTGTGAGCTCTGCACAGTGTTCACCTAAAGCTACCTGTCGAAGGTTGGTGGTGTTTTCCTGTTCCTATCACTACCGCAGGCAGCTAAATAAGCTACAAGTTAGTTTTTTGCGAGCTCTGCACAGTGTTCAGCTAAAGCTACCTGTAGAAGGTTGGTGGTGTTTTCCTGATCCTATCACTACCGCAAACAGCTAAATAAGCTACAAGTTAGTTTTTTGCAAGCTCGGCACAGTGTTAACCTAAAGCTACTTGTCGAAGTTTGATGGTGTTTTCCTGATCCTATCACTACCGCAGGCAGCTAAATAAGCTACAAGTTTGTTTTTTGCGAGGTCTGCACAGTGTTCACCTAAAGCTACTTGTAGAAGGTTGGTGGTGTTTTCTTGATCCTAGCACTACCACAGGCAGCTAAATAAGCTAAAGTTAGTTTTTTTACGAGCTCTGCACAGTGTTCACCTAAAGCTACCTGTAGAAGGTTGGTGGTGTTTTCCTGATCCTATCACTACCACAGGCAGCTAAATAAGCTGCAAGTTAGTTTTTTG
This sequence comes from Lithobates clamitans, assembly GCA_037952925.1. Lineage (NCBI taxonomy): Eukaryota > Metazoa > Chordata > Amphibia > Anura > Ranidae > Lithobates > Lithobates clamitans. Next base: position 1,296,475 of record JBBGZY010000317.1, read on the forward strand.
CGAGCTCTGCACAGTGTTCACCTAAAGCTACCTGTAGAAGGTTGGTGGTGTTTTCCTGATCCTATCACTACCACAGGCAGCTAAATAAGCTACAAGTTAGTTTTTTGCGAGGTCTGCACAGTGTTCACCTAAAGCTACTTGTAGAAGGTTGGTGGTGTTTTCTTGATCCTAGCACTACCACAGGCAGCTAAATAAGCTAAAGTTAGTTTTTTTGCGAGCTCTGCACAGTGTTCATCTAAAGCTACCTATAGAAGGTTGGTGGTGTTTTCCTGATCCTATTACTACCGCAGGCAGCTAAATAAGCTACAAGTTAGTTTTTGCTCTGCACAGTGTTCAGCTAAAACTACAAGTTAGTGTAGTACGAGCTCTGCACAGTGTTCAGCTAAAGCTACCTGTAGAAGGTTGGTGGTGTTTTCCTGATCCTATCACTACCGCAGGCAGCTACATTATTTACACGTTGGTGTAGTGCGACCTCTGCACAGTGTTCAGCTAAAGCTACCTGTAGAAGGTTGGTGGTGTTCTCATACTACAGGCAGGCAGTTGATTTTGCTTGCTGCTGTATCAGTATATTTATATATATATATACACAAGCCAATAAAAGAGGGCAATTAGGCTCTGTGTCTAGAGGCAACAGTGTTGGTCGTGGAGACGGTGCATCCTCATCAGCACATGGCCGTGGGACACGCTTGGCCTTTTTTTAGGCAGCTGGCCGCATTGAGCCGCAACATGCGGAAGACTTGGTCGAGTGGATGACCAAGCCGTCCTCATCCTTCTTATCCTCTCTCACCCATGCTCAGGGTACTTTGTCTGGCAAAGCAGCGGCCAAAGCGGCCTCTTCCCTTGGCTCAATGACATCAGTGACTCCTTCCCTAGCCCCACTATGTCATCCTGAGGAGTCCCTCGAACTGTTTGACCACAGTGTTGGGTACATGCTCCAGGAGGATGCCCAGCGTTTTGAAGGCTCTGATGATGATACTGAGCTAGATGAAGGCAGTAACGTGAGCACTTACAGAGGGGTGCCCAAGAAGGACAGCAATCTGGCAGTCATGCTCCCCCTGCTGCAGCATACTGCCAGGTTTGCTCCAGTGATGAGGAGGGAGGGGATGATGAGGTCACTGACTCAACATGGGTGCATGATAGGAAAGAGGAGGAGGAGGCACATCACCAACAAGGCAGGATGCCCTCCAGGGGCCAGCCTAAGGGCAGCACACTGACTGCATCACACCCCAAATCTCCACATGTGCAGGGCGCTGCTGTCTCCAAAGTTCCAAAAGTTCTTTGGTGTGGGCCTTTTTTGAGACGAGTGCATCAGATCGCACCGCTACTATTTGCAACATATGTCTCAAGAGTATCTCGCGTGACCAAAACATCTCCCGCTTGGGCACCACATGCTTGACCAGACATATGTTGACCTGCCATGCAGTTTGTTGGCAAGCCTATCTAAAAGACCCACACCAAAGAACAAAGAGGACCTCTCCTTGCTCCTCATCAGCTGAGATCTCCAACCCCACTATACCTTCAGTCCTCTCTGAGACCTGCACTGAGAGGAATGAAGGTGTAGAATTAGGTGTGTCACAGCCAAGTACTTGTGGGCAATCTGCTTTCGGTACACCGACGTCAGATTGTACCAGGCAAATTTCCCTGCCCCAGCTGCTGCACCGCCGAAAGAAGTTCACTCCCAGCCATCCACATGCCCAGAGGTTGAATGTTAGCTTGGCAAAATTGCTAGCACTTCAACTGCTGCCTTTTCAGTTGGTAGACTCTGCCTCCTTCTGTGAGTTTGTGGAATGTGCCCAAACGCCACATTTTCTCATGGAAGGCGATTCCGGCTCTCTACCGGCATGTGGAAGGCAATGTCCATGCCTCGCTGGACAGGGTGGTGAGCGGTAAGGTGAATATTACCGCTGACTCATGGTCCAGCAGGCATGGATAGGGACGTTACCTAAGTTTCACCGCACATTGGGTGACTCTGCTGGCAGCTGGGAAGGATGCAGGACAAGGTGCAGGAGTGTTGGAGGTTGTTCCGCCATCACGCCTCAAAAATGCCACTACTAATGATTGTGACACACCTTTCTCCTCCACCCCCTCCTCTTCTTCTTCCTCCATGGCCTCTTCCTGTGCTTTGTCCTCGGAACCAGCGGTGCTCCGTAGGCGTTTAAAGGGCTACGCAAGTACGCAGGCCAAAAGATGCCATGCGGTGCTTGAGCTGGTGTGCTTGGGGGACAGGAGCCACACTGGGGCACAGGTTCTGTCAGCTCTGCAGGGGCAGGTTCAGAGGTGGTTGACGCCATGCCAACTTAAGGCAGGAATGGTGGTTTGCGACAATGGCACCAACCTCCTCTCTGCCCTCCGACAGGGACAAATGACCCATGTGCCCTGTTTGGCTCACGTCCTTAACTTGGTGGTGCAGCGGTTCTTGGGCAGGTACCCGGGCTTACAGGATGTCCTGAGGCAGGCCAGGAAAGTCTGTGTGCATTTCCACCGGTCATATAATGCCAGTGCTTGGCTGTCGGACCTCCAAAAGGAGTATAACTTGCCCAAGAACCGCCTAATCTGTGACATGCCCACCAGGTGGAACTCAATGTTGGCCATGCTGCAGCGGCTGCACATGCAGCAGAGGGCCATCAATGAGTACCTGTGTGACTATGGCACCAGGACAGTGTCAGGGGAGCTTGTTTTTTTTTTCCCCACGCCAGTGGGCCATGATCAGGGATTCATGCACTGTCCTGTCACCATTTGAGAAGGCCACGAGGATGGTGAGCAGTGACAGTGCATGCATCAGTGACACTATCCCCCTTGTCCACCTGTTGGAGCACACGCTGCGTGGAATAATGGACAGGGCACTTGAGGCAGAACAGAGGCAGGAAGAGGAGGACTTCCTTAGCTCTCAAGGCCCCCTTTATCCAGACAGTGTTCCTGCATGCCCGCAGATCACACAGGAAGAGGAGGAGGAGGAGGATTGTGTCAGTATGAAGGTGGAGCCTGGCACTCAGCATCAGCAGCAGTCTTTCAGGGATCTGTCCCAAGAAACACATGGACTTGTACGTGGCTGGGAGGAGGTGGCTGCGGACCATGTCTTCCTTTGTGACCCAGAGGACTCCGGACCGGATGCCTCAGCAAACCTACGCTGCATGGCCTCCCATATCCTGCAAAGACTGCGTAAGGATCCTCATATTTGTGGTATCAAGGAGAAGGACCAATACTGGCTGGCAACCCTCCTTGATCCACGTTACAAGGGTAAGGTTGCGGACCTTATCTTGCCATCACAGAGGGAGCAGAGGATAAAACATCTTCGGGAGGCCTTGCAGAAAGGTCTGTGCAACTCGTTCCCAGAGACTGGGAGGTTACAAACTCCTGTTTCTGGACAATGTGTTAATGAGGCTTCGGTCGGTCAAAGAAGGAGCGGTGGAGAAGGTGGCCGTCTGACCGATGCGTTCAGACAATTTTTTAGTCCGCAGCCCCAAGGTATGATTGGTTCCAGCAACCATCTCCAGCGTCTGTTTTACATGGTGCAGGAATACCTAGGGGCAAGATCAGACTTGGACACCTTTCCCACTGAAAATCCTCTGGGTTACTGGGTCTTGAGGATGGATCACTGGCCAGAGCTTGCACAGTATGCAATTGAGTTACTGGCCTGTTCTGCATCCAGCGTTCTTTTGGAATGCACATTCAGTGCTGCTGGAGGCTTTGTAACCGATCACAGGGTGTGTCTGTCCACCGGCTCGGTCGATCGACTGACCTTCATAAAAATGAATCAGTCTTGGATCACCACCAGCTACCAAGCACCTGATGCTGATGTAACCGAATAATTTTTTTGGAAATCTCAGATCCCTTTAAAGACTGTCTATATGCTGATGCAGAGTGACTATCCTGAGTAATTATCCTCTTCCTCTTCAATTATCACGCTGATAGCTTGTAAGAACATTTTTGGTTCTCTGCGCCGCCACCAGTGCCTAAGGCCCAATTTTTTAGCCCCTGTTTAACAGGGGTGTGTATTTACAATTTTTGATGCAATACTTTGCAGCAGGGCTCATTCCTGCATTGCAACTAGAGTATCTGTGAGGGGTTGCAGTGTTGTGGCACCAGCACCAGTGCCTAACACCCAATTTTTCAACCCCTGTTTAACAGGGGCGTGTAATTGCAATTTTTGATGCAATACTTTGCAGCAGGGCTTGTTCCTGCGTTCCAACAAGAGTATCTGTGAGGGGTTGCAGTGTTGTGGCACCAGCACTAGTGCCTAAGGCCTAATTTTTCAGCCCCTGTTCAACAGGGGCATGTAATTATAATTCTTGATCTAATATTTCACAGCAGGGCCCGTTTCTGCGCCCACCAAGAGCGAGTGAGGACTTACAGTGTTGTGGCACCAGGACCACCACCACCACCAAAGGCCCAATTTTTCTGCCCCTGTTCAACAGGGGCATGTAATTACAATTCTTGATCTAATATTTCACAGCAGGGCCCTGGGAGGGATTACAGTGTTGTGGCCACAACACCTAAGTCCCAAATTTCTGCTGAGTATATAGGGCAGGCCCCTACTTTCAAACATCCAATTTACAAATGACTCTACCCCTAGGAAGGGAAATTCTCTCCTGTAAGAGTTAATATGGAGTTAATATGGAAAAAACATTTCTCCTTTTCACTGATGCTTTATCACCAATCCTTGTTTCATAAAAAAACTCAAATTTTCAAAAAACATTTGTCATTGGGACAAAAAGTGAGGTGAAATCTTCTGAAGAGGAGCACAGACAGCAAAACAAATGTCACAGGGGTGATAACCCTTCCCTATGGTTTCCAAAAAGCTTAAAATAGATTTTTTTCCTCTATTCCAGCCTCTACCAAGTCAATTTCCCCCCTCTCTTCCCTGACATTGACCGACTCCTGCGACAATGGGACACATATCCCATCTCTCTCTCTTGGGTCGCATCAATGTCCTGAAGATGTCTATCCTGCCAAGACTCCTTTATCTATTTGAGACCCTACCAATCCCCGTCCCAATGTCACAACTCAAAGCCACACAGAGGTCATTCCTTAACTTTATATGGCACTATAAAGCTCACCGAATAGCTAGTTTGGTTGTACTCGCCCCCAGATCCAGAGGTGGGTTGGGAGCCCCGGACCTCCTTAAATATTACTTTGCTACCCATCTAAAACCGATCATAGTCTGGTCACATAGAATGGCATCCAGTATCTGGTTGGATATTGAAATGAACATTACTTGCCCTGTTCACCCCTGCTCCATGATTTGGACAAATCTAGAGTCTTCTATAACCCAACTTAGAAATGTATGCTTACACCTGATGATTTTCACTCTCTCTATATGGAAAAAATGCTCCCGTCAGTTCTCCCTTTCATCCCCATGTCCACTTCTGTTAAATGTGCTGTTTAATCCTGACATTCCAGATAGTTTATCTTATACTCAAATGCCTCCATGGACTCAGGCTGGAATTTTTCAACTCCGAAGTCTTGTACACCCACTCACCCACACACTTTTACCCTTTGATGAAATTCTACGGAAACACCAAATCCCTAAACACTTATTCTACTCTTATCTCCAATTTAAAAATTACTTTAGCTCCAAATCTCCCTCCATCACCCTAGACAAACCCACCCCATTTGAATTTTTATGTGCCCAGGGCCCATACCAAATCCGTCTTATTTCAGAAATTTATAAATATCTACATGAGGTCCTCCCACTCTGCCCCACAAATCATATATACATGAAGAAATGGTCCCAAATCATCAAACAACCCATCCTCACCCCCCAATGGCAGAAAATATGGGGAGCTACGTCCAAATCTTCACGATGTGTGGAGCAAAGAGAGACATCCTATAAAATACTACTATTTTGGTATAGAACCCCGGAGGTCCTACATAGATACGACCCTGGGGTTCCTCGGGCATGTTGGAGATGTCGTGATGACAACAGCTCCCATTTTCATATTTTTTGGGAATGCCCCATTATCCAACCCTTCTGGTCCTCTATTCATGCATACTTACAAAACCTTTTCAAAGCCAATCTTCCTTTAAACCCAATTCACTTTCTCCTAGGTTTACCATTCCCAGATCTCCCCAAATATGCTAAAAAATTAGCTGGCTTTATCCTTATGGCAGCTAAACGAGCCATACCCTCGAGATGGTTATCTTCATCTCCACCCACCCTCTCACAAGTCCTGCAAATATTGGAACAAATACGCAGAATGGAACACCTCACTGCTACTATCCATGGCACACTTCCTCAATTTTCAAGGATTTGGGATCTGTGGGACCACACAGAACTCAACCCCGGTACTATTCCTCCACTCTCTAATAGCATAATACTTTCTTGAACAATGTAGGGTAAATGCCTGTTCTTCCAGGCCCATCTACGAATTTCCCTGGAGATTCCATGGTGCATCCCCACCTTCCCCCCTCCTCTTTCCTTTGTGGGAATCACATGGAGCGTCTCTATCTGGTATAGGCACTCTTGGGACTCCGCTAACCCCAGACCCAGTGAGCGACAACTGTTATAATGTGAACTACTAACATATCCAGTTCGCCCCCTCCCTGGGTCCCTCCCCATCTTGACTCCTATCTACACCCCCCTCCTATGATTTATATACTTGTCACTTTGTTAACCTGTGAAGTTGGTAACACTGTAATCTTGCTCTGAAAATTTCAATTTACGTTTTACACTTTTTGAATGATTGTGCTCATTTTGTACTGCCAATAATTGTTTGACAGTAACTCTTTGTTGAAATTTTCTTTGAAATCTTTTAATAAAAATATAATAAAAAAAATAAAAAAGGAAAAATAGTGAACTGTTCAGGCTCATAGAGAGAAAATAAGGGAAATAGTAATAGCGGCATGTGGTAAAGGGACGAGCGGCAGATTTGAAGCTGCAGCCCCTATTTCCCCCTCAGTAGGGACCTTACTTCAGTAAGATAGACTTTATAGAAGTCAGGATAGGTTAGAGTGACTGGGAAGATTAGAGAAGTGAATAGCGTGTAACTGATTTGGGTGGGAAGAGTGGTGAGTGACTGTACTTTTATTTAAAATGTTTTTATTTATTTTTTTCTCTTCATGGAAGTGGTTAAATTCTGTTCTTTAAATGCAAGAGGCCTTAATTCTCCTTCTAAAAGAAACCAAATCTTGAATTCATTCCATAAGTAAAAGATAGATATCATCCTGTTTCAGGAAACACATTTTCGTTCAGATCACATTCCGAAAATAATTAGTAGGAACTATGTTACCTGGATCCATGACACTTTTGCATATTCCAAATCAAAAGGCGTATCTATTGCGTTCCACAAGAACATACCCCACCAAATATTGCAAAATTACAGGGGTGAAGATGGCAGATCCTTAATTGTGAGGGTAATGATATATGGGAAAATCTTTACAATTATAAACCTCTACCTACCAAATTATGAACAAATTAAGAGTGGGATGAACGCTCTGTCGAACGCAATGGAGAAAGCGGAAGGAATAATAATTTTGGGGGGAGACTTCAATTTTATATTGGATACAAAAATGGATACTACTAGCAATCACACACACAGAAATAAAAGCCAATTAAGGGAATTTAAAAATCTACTGGGAAACTATCAATTGATAGATATTTGGAGGACTCAGCATCAAACGGAAAAGAATTATACATACTATTCAAATACACATGACTCATATCATAGAATAGATTATTTTTCATTAATCGTGCCGGTATAATGATGACCCCTTCAACAGATATAGGCGGATTCTTGTGATCGGACCATGCCCCAATATATTTGGAACTTAAGATAATGGAACACAAAAAAACTAGAGAGTCGTAGAGGTTGAACAATAATTTAATTAAAGATAAAGAATGTGAATATGATATCTGAAAATAAATTATGTTAACTGAAGAAGATGAAACCTCTAATCCAATGCAATGGGAAGCATTAAAATGTGTACTACGGGGACTATTCATCAAGCACGGATCAAGACTAAAAAAAGAAAAAGAACAAAAGAAAGTTCAAATAATGATAGAAATTGAGAATCTGGAAAAAAAACATAAACAGAACCTTAATTCATTCGATAAAATTACTTTGAAAAATAGACAAATGGAATTACAAGCTGTGCTTGATGAGGAGTCTCATAACTCATTGTTATCAATATGGAAATAGAACAGGGAAAATGTTAGCTAAAACACTAAGGGATCAACAGCCCATGACATCCATAGTAAAAATCTTAAAAGCAACGGGGAAATTACTTATGATCCAATAGAAATATCTAAATCTTTTCATACATATTACTTGAATTTGTATAATATAAATAAACAACTTGGGAACAAAGAGAAGGAAAAAAAGGGGGAAGAGATTAGTAAATATACAAAGGAAACCGCTTTACCCATGTTCTCTAGGGAAGTAGCTGAGGATCTGGAATAAGAAATTTCACTAGAGGATATTCAACAGGCGATTTCTGAACTGGTCCCAGGGAAAAGCCCAGGACCGGATGGATATACCCCCAGATTCTATAAGACATTCCAGGATTTAATCATACCTATTCTCAAAAAAACATATACGGTAATTCCATATCTAGTTGTCAAACATTTGAACCACACAGTACAGAAGTTCACATAGTACTAATTCCTAAGCCAGAGAAAGACCATACACTATGTAATAACTATCGCCCAATTTCTTTGACTAATATAGACATAAAATTATATTCAAAAATTATCTCTAATAGACTAGCGCCAATATTACCTGAACATATAGAATTAGACCAGACGGTCTTTACGAAAGGTCGAGAAACTAGGGATAATGTTATAAAAACATGCACATTGGTGGAATATGCTCAGAGAGCTGCCATCCCGATGTGTCTTCTGGCCATTGATGCTGAAAAAGCATTTGACAGAGCGGGATGGCGGTTCTTAGAGGAAACATTAATTCAGATTGGAATTAGTCCTAGAATGATCAGCAGGATTGTCGCACTGTACTCTAATGCCCCGTACACACGGTCGGACTTTGTTCGGACATTCCGACAACAAAATCCTAGGATTTTTTCCAACGGATGTTGGCTCAAACTTGTCTTGCATACACACGGTCACACAAAGTTGTCGGAAAATCCGATCGTTCTGAACGCGGTGACGTAAAACACGTACGTCGGGACTATAAACGGGGCAGTGGCCAATAGCTTTCATCTCTTTATTTATTCTGAGCATGCGTGGCACTTTGTCCGTCGGCTTTGTGTACACACGATCGGAATTTCCGACAACGGATTTTGTTGTCGGAAAATTTTATCTCCTGCTCTCCAACTTTGTGTGTCGGAAAATCCGATGGAAAATGTCCGATGGAGCCCACACACGGTCGGAATTTCCGACAACACGCTCCGATCGGACATTTTCCATCGGAAAATCCAACCGTGTGTACGGGGCATAACTCTAGAGCTAGAGTAAGAATGGGTGGAATATTGTCAGAGTATATAGAAATATCAAATGGTACCCGGCAGGGATGCCTCCTTTCTCCTCTGCTATATATACTGATAATGGAACATCTTATTACGACAATAAGAAAAAATAAAGATATTAAAGGGATAAAATTAAAGATAAAGAATATAAAACAGCTGTATATGCAGATGATCTGCTAATATACATAACTAACCCTATTATAACAATACCAAACTTAATCAATGAATTTAAAAGATTTGGGGAATTAACCACATGCCGACCGGGCCATAGCCGAAAGACGGCCACAGCGCGGTCGGCTTATCCTGGGAGGGCGTCCATGGACGTCCTCCCAGAATACTGCTCTCGTGCGCCCCCTGGGGCGCGCACCCGAGAACTTCCGTGACCGCCAGGTCCAGAGGACCCGGCGCATCACGGATCACGGTGAACGGCCGCTAATCGTGGCCGTTTACAATGTGATCGCTCCGTCAAATGACGGAGCGATCACATGTAAACAAACCGGCGTCACGTCATGACGCCGGTTCCTCCCTCCCCTCTGTGTGCCGATCGGTACAGAGGGGGAGGGCGGGGGAGGGATCGGATGGTAGCAGCGTTGTGGGCTGCATCTGTAGTGCCCACAACGCTGCTCTGTGACAAATACAGTCACATCCATCCATCCATCCCACCATGATCAGCCATCCCTCCATACTATAATACCCCACAATACTCTGCACTACTCTGAAACACCCCACAATACTCTGCACTACTCTGCAACACCCCACAATACTCTGCAATACCCCACAATACTCTGCAATACCCCACAATACTCTGCAATACCCCACAATGCTCTGCAATACCCCACAATGCTCTGCAATACTCTGCACTACTCTGCAACACCCCACAATACTCTGCAATACCCCACAATGCTCTGCAATACTCTGCACTACTCTGCAACACCCCACAATACTCTGCAATACCCCACAATACTCTGCAATACCCCACAATGCTCTGCAATACCCCACAATGCTCTGCAATACTCTGCAATACCCCACAATGCTCTGCAATACTCTGCAATCCCCCACAATACTCTGCAATACCCCACAATGCTCTGCAATACTCTGCACTACTCCGCAACACCCCACAATACCCTGCAATACCCCACAATACTCTGCAATACTCCGCAATACTCTGCAATACTTTGCACTACTCCGCAAAACCCCGCAATACTCTGAAATACTCTGTACTACTCCACAACACCCTGCAATACTCTGCAACACCCTGCAATACTCTGCAACACCCTGCAATACTCTGCAACACCCCGCAATACTCTGCAACACCCCGCAATACTCTGCACTACCCCACAGTACTCTGCAACACCCCGCAATACTCCGCAATACCCAGTCATACTCGACGATACCCAGCCATGTGCAGCCATACCCTGCCATGCGCAGCCATGCTCAGCCACATTCAGCTGTACTCGGCCTCTGTATGTGGCCAGGCTGTGGAAGTCTCACACATGGGGTATCGCCGTACTCAGGAGTAGGAGAATCTATTTTGGGGTGTTATTTTTGGTATGTACATGCTTTGTGTTAAAAAAAAAAAAGTGTTTTAACCACTTCCTGCCCGCCGGCCGTAATACGACGTCCTTGACTTTGTGCGGGGATATCTGAATGATGCCTGCAGCTACAGGCATCATTCAGATATCATCTTTTTCAGCTGGCGATTCCCTACACCATAGGAATGATCATAGCGGCTGTTCCACTGCTTGATCATTCTTATGGGAGGCGAGAGGGGACCACCCCCCTTCCGGTGCTTCTACCGTCTCAGCGCTACGATCGAAGCCAGGATCGTTTTTTTTTTAATTATTTCAGGCTTCCCAGCCTAGAGGTGAGATGTGGGGTCTTATTGACCCCATATCTCACTGTAAAGAGGACCTGTCATGCCATATTCCTATTACAAGGGATGTTTACATTCCTTGTAATAGGAATAAAAGTGATCAAAAAAATTTTTTTTGGGAAAAAAGTGTCAAACTAAAATGAATAAAGTAAAATGAACAATAAAAAAAAATAAAAAAATTTTAAAGCGCCCCTGTCCGTGTGCTCGCATGCAGAAGCGAATGCACACGTAAGTCCCGCCCACATATGAAAACAGTGTTCAAACCACACATGTGAGGTATCGCTGTGATCGGTAGAGCGAGAGAAATAATTTTGGCCCTAGACCTCTGTAACTCAAAACATGTAACCAGTAAAAATTTTTAAAGCGTCGCCTATGGGGATTTTTAAGTAGCGAAGTTTGGCTCCATTCCACGAGCGTGAGCGATTTTGAAGGGTGACATGTTAGGTATCTATTTACTTGGTGTAACTTCATCTTTCACATTATGCAAAAACATTGGGCTAACTTTACTGCTTTTGTTTTTTTTTTGAAGCACAAAACTGTTTTTTTTCCCCAAAAAAAGTGTTCAAAAAATTGCTGCGCAAATACCGTGCAAGATAAAAAGTTGCAACAACCGCCATTGTATTCTCTAGGATCTTTGCAAAAAAAAACATATATAATGTTTTGGGGTTCTATGTAATTTTCTAGCAAATAAATGATGATTTTTACATGTAGGAGAGAAATGTCAGAATTGGCCTGGGTGCTCCAGAACACCTGAAGGTGCTCCCCTGCATGTTGGGTCTCTGTATGTGGCCACGCTGTGTAAAAGTCTCACACATGTGGTATCACCGTACTCAGGAGTAATAGCAGAATGTGTTTTGGGGTGTAATTTGTGGTATGCATATGTGGTGTGTGAGAAATAACCTGCTAATATGACATTTTTGTGGAAAAAAATAAATAAAAAAAAAATCTTGATATTGCAAAGAATCGTGGGAAAAAATGACAACTTCAAAAAACTCACCATGCCCCTTACTAAATACCTTGGAATGTCTTCTTTCCAAAAAGGGGTCATTTGGGGGGTATTTGTACTTTTCTGGCATGTTAGGGTCTCAAGAATATAGATAGGCCGTCAGTAATTCAGGTATGATCAATTTTCAGATATTGGCACCATAGCTTTTGGACTCTATAACTTTCACAAAGACCAAATAATTTACACCGATTTGTACTTATTTTTACCAAAGATATGTATCAGTATAAATTGTGGCCAAAATTTACAAACAAAAATTACTAAATTTGCTAAATTTTATAACAGAAACAAAGAAAATTTCATTTTTTTACCGAATTTTCAGTCTTTTTTCTTTTATAGCGCAAAAAATAAAAAACCCAACGGTGATTAAATACCACCAAAAGAAAGCTCTATTTGTGTGAAAAAAAGGACAAAAATTTCATATGGGTACAGTGTTGCATGACTGAGTAATTGTCATTCAAAATGTGAGAGCACCGAAAGCTGAAAATTGGTCTGGTTAGGAAGGGGGTTTAAGTGCCCAGTTGTCAAGTGGTTAAGTAACTTTAAAGTTAATTATGAGAAATCAGAAATATTAAATATATCGTTAACAGAAAAAATACACACTCTTTTGCAAAAAGATTTTCTGTTTAAATGGAAGCAAGAAGCAATTAAATATTTGGGAATATTTATCCCGAAAGAAAATTACCAGGCCCTTTGGGTCTTGTATGGATATTAAGGGGAACCCTGCACCCAAATTAAAATAAGGAAAGGTGTGGGGCCACCAGGCCCTATATACTCTGAACAGCAGTATACAGGCGTTGCAAACAAGACAGGGACTGTAGGTTTGTTGTTAAGTAGAATCTGTTTGTAATTTTGAATGGGTACATTTTTAACGTGTTTAGCTCCAGCTAAAAAATCTTTTTTAAGCTTTTTGGAAAACATAGGGAAGGGTTATCACCCCTGTGACATTTGTTTTGCTGTCTTTCCTCCTCTTCAGAAGATTTCACCTCACTTTTTGTCCCAATGACAAATGTTTTTTGAAAATTTGGGTTTTTTTGTGGAACAAGGATTGGAAAGCATCAGTGGAAAGGAGAAATGTTTTTCCCATATTAACTCTTACAGGAGAGAATTTCCCTTCCTAGGGGTAGATTTCATCTCACTTCTTGTTGTCTCCTTCCGTTTGCAAGTAGGAGTCGTTTGCAAGTTAGATGTTTGAAAGTAGGGGCCTGCCCTATATACTCAGCAGAAATTTGGGCCTTAGGTGTTGTTGTGGCCACAACACTGTAAGCCCTCACAGGGCCCTGCTGTGAAATATTAGATCAAGAATTGTAATTACATGCCCCTGTTGAACAAGGGCAGAAAAACTGGGCCTTTGGTGGTGGTGGTGGTGGTGCTGGTGCCACAACACTGTAAGCCCTCACTCGCTCTTGGTGGGTGCAGAAATGGGCCCTGCTGTGAAATATTAGATCAAGAATTGTAATTACATGCCCCTGTTGAACAAGGGCAGAAAAATTGGGCCTTTGGTGGTGATGGTGCTGGTGCCACAACACTGTAAGTCCTCACTCGCTCTTGGTGGGTGCAGAAATGGGCCCTGCTGTGAAATATTAGATCAAGAATTGTAATTACATGCCCCTGTTGAACAGGGGCTGAAAAATTAGGCCTTAGGCACTGGTGCTGGTGCCACAACACTGCAACCCCTCACAGACACTCTAGTTGGAACGCAGGAACGAGCCCTGCTGCAAAGTATTGCATCAAAAATTGTAATTATACGCCCCTGTTAAACAAGAGCTGAAAAATTGGGCCTTAGGCACTGGTACTGGTGCCACAACACTGCAACACCTCACAGACACTCTAGTTGGAACGCAGGAACAAGCCCTGCTGCAAAGTATTGCATCAAAAATTGTAATTACACGCCCCTGTTAAACAGGGGCAGAAAAATTGGGCCTTAGACACTGGTGCTGGTGCCACAACACTGCAAACCATCACAGATACTCTAGTTGGAATGCTGAAATGAGCCCTGCTGCAAAGTATTGCATCAAAAATTGTAATTACACGCCCCTGTTAAACAGGGGCTGGAAAATTGTGCCTTAGGCACTGGTGGTGGCGCCCAGAACCAAAAATGTTCTTACAAGCTATCAGCGTGATCATTGAGGAGGAAGAGGATAATTACTCAGGGATAGTCACTCAGCATCAGCATAGGCAGTCTTTGAAGGGATCTGAGATTTCAAAAAAAAATATTCGGTTACGTCAGCATCAGGTGCTTGGTAGCTGGTGGTGATCCAAGACTGATTCATTTTTATGAAGGTCAGTCGATCGACCGAGTCGGTGGACAGACGCACCCTGTGATCGGTTACCACGCCTCCAGCAGCACTGAAAGTGCGTTCCGAAAGAACGCTGGATGCAAGATAGGCCAGTAGCTCAATTGCATACTGTGCAAGCTCTGGCCAGTGATCCATCCTCAAGACCCAGTAACCCAGAGGATTTTCGGTGGGAAAGGTGTCCAAGTCTGATCTTGCCCCTAGGTATTCCTGCACCATGTAAAACAGACGCTGGCGATGGTTGCTGGAACGAATCATACCTTGGGGCTGCGGACCAAAAAATTGTCTGAACGCATCGATCAGACGGCCACCTTCTCCACTGCTCCTTCTTTGACTGACCGAAGCCTCAGCAACACGTTGTCCAGAAACAGGAGTTTGTAACCTCCCAGTCTCTGGGAACGCGTTGCACAGACCTTTCTGCAAGGCCTCCCGAAGATGTTTCATCCTCTGCTCCCTCTGCGATGGCAAGATAAGGTCCGCAACCTTACCCTTGTAACGTGGATCAAGGAGGGTTGCCAGCCAGTATTGGTCCTTCTCCTTGATACCACGAATACGAGGATCCTTACGCAGGCTTTGCAGGATCAGGGAGGCCATGCAGCGTAGGTTTGCTGAGGCATTCGGTCCGGAGTCCTCTGGGTCACTAAGGACGACATGGTCCGTAGCCACCTCCTTCCAGCCACGTACAAGTCCATGTGTTTCTTGGGACTGATCCCTTAAAGACTGCTGCTGATGCTGAGTGCCAGGCTCCACCTCCATACTGACACAATCTTCCCCCTCCTCCTCCTCCTCTTCCTGTGTGATCGGTGGGCACGCAGGAGCACTGTCTGGATAAAGGGGGCCTTGAGAGCTAATGAAGTCCTCCTCTTCCTGCCTCTGTTCTGCCTCAAGTGCCCTATCCATTATTCCACACAGCGTGAGCTCCAACAGGTGGACAAGTGGGACAGTGTCACTGATGCATGCACTGTCACTGCTCACCATCCTTGTGGCCTCCTCAAATGGTGACAGGACAGTGCATGCATCCCCGATCATGGCCCACTGGTGTGGGGAAAAAAAAACAAGCTCCCCTGACCCTGTCCTGGTGCCATAGTCGCACAGGTACTCATTGATGGCCCTCTGCTGCGTGTGCAGCCACTGCAGCATGGCCAATGTTGAGTTCCACCTGGTGGGCATGTCACAGATTAGGCGGTTCTTGGGCAGGTTAAACTCCTTTTGGAGGTCTGTCAGCCAAGCACTGGCATTATATGACCGGCGGAAATGCACACAGACTTTCCTGGCCTGCCTCAGGACATCCTGTAAGCCCGGGTACCTGCCCAAGAACCGCTGCACCACCAAGTTAAGGACGTGAGCGAAACATGGGTCATTTGTCCCTGTCAGAGGGCAGAGAGGAGGTTGGTGCCATTGTCGCAAACCATCATTCCTGCCTTAAGGTGGCGTGGCACCAACCACCTCTGAACCTGCCCCTGCAGAGCTGACAGAACCTGTGCCCCAGTGTGGCTCCTGTCCCCCAAGCACACCAGCTCAAGCACCGCATGGCATCTTTTGGCCTGCGTACTTGCGTAGCCCCTTGAACGGCTAGGGAGAATCACTGCTTCCGAGGACAAAGCACAGGAAGAGGCCATGGAGGAAGAAGAAGATGAGGGGGTGGAGGAGAGAGGTGTGTCACAATCATTAGCATTTTGGAGGCGTGGTGGTGGAACAACTTCCAACACTACTGCACCTTGTCCTGCATCCTTCCCAGCTGCCAGCAGAGTCACCCAATGCGCCGTGAAACTTAGGTAACGTCCCTGTCCATGCCTGCTGGACCATGAGTCAGCGGTAATATGCACCTTACCGCTGACCGCCCTGTCCAGCGAGGCATGGACATTGCCTTCCACATGCTGGTAGAGAGCCGGAATCGCCTTCCGTGAGAAAAAGTGGCGTTTGGGTACCTGCCACTGAGGAGCCGCACATTCCACAAACTCATGGAAGGGGGCAAAGTCTACCAACTGAAAAGGCAGTAGTTAAAGTGCTAGCAATTTTGCCAAGCTAGCATTCAACCGCTGGGCATGTGGATGGCTGGGAGCAAACTTCTTTCGGCGGTGCAGCAGCTGGGGCATGGAAATTTGCCTGGTACAATCTGACGTCGGTGTACCAAAAGCAGATTGCCCACAAGTACTTGGCTGTGACACACCTAATTCTACACCTTCATTCCTCTCAGTGCAGGTCTCAGAGAGGACTGAAGTTATAGTGGGGTTGGAGATCTCAGCTGATGAGGAGCAAGGAGAGGTCCTCTTTGTTCTTTGGTGTGGGTCTTTTGGATACGCTTGCCAATGAACTGCATGGCAGGTCAACATATGTCTGGTCAAGCATGTGGTACCCAAGCGGGAGATGTTTTGGCCACGCGAGATACGCTTGAGACATATGTTGCAAATAGCAGCGGTGCGATCTGATGCAATCATCTCAAAAAAGGCCCACACCAAAGAACTTTTTGAATAACGCACAGAGACTGCAGCGCCCTGCACATGTGGAACTTTGGGGTGTGATACAGTCAATGTGCTGCCCTTAGGCTGGCCCCTGGAGGGAATCCTGCCTTGTTGGTGATGTGCCACCTCCTCCTCCTCCTCCTCTCTCCTATCAGGCACCCACGTTGAGTCAGTGACCTCATCATCCCCTCCCTCCTTATCACTGGAGCAAACCTGGCAGTATGCTGCAGCAGGGGGAGCATGACTGCCAGATTGCTGTCCTTCTTGGGCACCCCCTCTGTCCGTGCTCATGTTACTGTCTTCATCGATCTCAGTATCATCATCAGAGCCTTCCAAACGCTGGGCATCCTCCTGGAGCATGTACCAAACACTGTGGTCAAACAGTTCGAGGGACTCCTCAGGAGGACATGGTGGGGCTAGGGAAGGAGTCACTGATGACATTGAGCCGAGGGAAGAGGCCGCTGCTTTGCCAGACAAAGTACCCTGGGCATGGGTTAGAGAGGATGAGGAGGATGAGAACGGCTTGGTCATCCACTCGACCAAGTCTTCCACATGTTGCGGCTCAACACGGCCAGCTGCCGAAAAAAAGGCCAAGCGTGTCCCACGGCCACGTGCTGATGAGGATGCACCGTCTCCACGACCAGCCCTCTCTTATTGGCTTGTGACCGTTTGCCTCTCCTTCTTGGCCTTCCAGACATACTAATGGCCTGTAGCTGCACTAAGCTGGGATATATATATATATATATATATATATATATATATATATATATATATATATATATATGTACTGATACTGCATCTAGCAAAATCAACTGCCTGTAGGATGAGAACACCACCAACCTTCTACAGGGAGCTTTAGCTGAACACTGTGCAGAGCTCGCAAAAAACTAACTTGTAGCTTTTTTAGCTGCCTGCGGTAGTGATAGGATCAGGAAAACACCACCAACCTTCTACAGGTAGCTTTAGGTGAAGACTGTGCAGAGCTCGCAAAAAAAAAACTTGTCGGTTTAGCTGAACACTGTGAGCAGGATGCACCCAACTAACTTGTAGGTTTAGCTGAACACTGTGAGCAGGACGCACCCCACTAACTTGTAGTTTTAGCTGAACACTGTGAGCAGGACGCACTGCACTAACTGTAAATAGTCTAGCTGCCTGACTGTGGTACTAATAGGATCAAAAGGACACCAGCAATTTTCTTCAGGTAGCTGTAAACACTGTAACAAGACAAGCCTGCCTGTCAGTAAGAAGATAACAGGAATGGATCTAGCTGAACACTGTGAGCAGGACGCACTGCACTAACTTGTAGCTTTAGATGAACACTGTGCAGAGGTCTCACGACACTAACTTGTGGTTTAGCTGAACACTGTGAGCAGGACGCACCCCACTAACTTGTAGGTTTAGCTGAACACTGTGAGGTGGATGCACCACACTAACTTGTAGGTTTAGCTGAACACTGTAAATACTGTAACAAGACAAGCCTGCCTGTCAGTAAGAAGATAACAGGAACGGATCTAGCTGAATGCTGTGAGCAGGACGCACCGCACTAACTTGTAGGTTTAGCTGAACACTGTGAGCAGGACGCACCCCACTAACTTGTAGGTTTAGCTGAACACTGTGAGCAGGACGCACCCCACTAACTTGTAGTTTTAGCTGAACACTGTGAGCAGGACGCACTGCACTAACTTTAAATAGTCTAGCTGCCTAACTGTGGTACTAATAGGATCAAAAGAACACCAGCAATTTTCTTCAGGTAGCTGTATATACTATAACAAGACAAGCCTGCCTGTCAGTAAGAAGATAACAGGAATGGATCTAGCTGAACACTGTGAGCAGGACGCACTGCACTAACTGTAAATAGTCTAGCTGCCTGACTGTGGTACTAATAGGATCAAAAGAACACCAGCAATTTTCTTCAAGTAGCTGTATATACTGTAACAAGACAAGCCTGCCTGTCAGTAAGAAGATAACAGGAACGAATCTAGCTGAACACTGTGAGCAGGACGCACTGCACTAACTTGTAAGTTTAGCTGAACACTGTGAGCAGGACGCACCCCACTAACTTGTAGGTTTAGCTGAACACTGTGAGCAGGACGCACCCCACTAACTTGTATGTTTAGCTGAACACTGTGAGCAGGACACACCCTACTAACTTGTAGGTTTAGCTGAACACTGTGAGCAGGACGCACCCCACTAACATGTAGTTTTAGCTGAACACTGTGAGCAGGACCCACTGCACTAACTGTAAATAGTCTAGCTGCCTGACTGTGGTACTAATAGGATCAAAAGAACACCAGCAATTTTCTTCAGGTAGCTGTATATACTGTAACAAGACAAGCCTGCCTGTCAGTAAGAAGATAACAGGAACGGATCTAGCTGAACACTGTGAGCAGGACGCACCGCACTAACTTGTAGGTTTAGCTGAACACTGTGAGCAGGACGCACCCCACTAACTTGTAGGTTTAGCTGAACACTGTGATCAGGACGCACCCCACTA
This sequence comes from Lithobates clamitans, assembly GCA_037952925.1. Lineage (NCBI taxonomy): Eukaryota > Metazoa > Chordata > Amphibia > Anura > Ranidae > Lithobates > Lithobates clamitans. The sequence continues at coordinate 1,316,024 of JBBGZY010000317.1, forward strand.
ACTTGTAGTTTTAGCTGAACACTGTGAGCAGGACACACTGCACTAACTGTAAATAGTCTAGCTGCCTGACTGTGGTACTAATAGGATCAAAAGAACACCAGCAATTTTCTTCAGGTAGCTGTAAACACTGTAACAAGACAAGCCTGCCTGTCAGTAAGAAGATAACAGGAACGGATCTAGCTGAACACTGTGAGCAGGACGCACTCCACTAACTTGTAGCTTTAGATGAACACTGTGCAGAGGTCTCACGACACTAACTTGTGGTTTAGCTGAACACTGTGAGCAGGACGCACCCCACTAACTTGTAGGTTTAGCTGAACACTGTGAGGTGGATGCACCACACTAACTTGTAGGTTTAGCTGAACACTGTGAGCAGGACGCACCCCACTAACTTGTAGTTTTAGCTGAACACTGTGAGCAGGACGCACTGCACTAACTTTAAATAGTCTAGCTGCCTGACTGTGGTACTAATAGGATCAAAAGAACACCAGCAATTTTCTTCAGGTAGCTGTATATACTATAACAAGACAAGCCTGCCTGTCTGTAAGAAGATAACAGGAACGGATCTAGCTGAACACTGTGAGCAGGACGCACTGCACTAACTGTAAATAGTCTAGCTGCCTGACTGTGGTACTAATAGGATCAAAAGAACACCAGCAATTTTCTTCAGGTAGCTGTATATACTATAACAAGACAAGCCTGCCTGTCAGTAAGAAGATAACAGGAACGAATCTAGCTGAACACTGTGAGCAGGACGCACCGCACTAACTTGTAGGTTTAGCTGAACACTGTGAGCAGGACGCACCCCACTAACTTGTAGGTTTAGCTGAACACTGTGAGCAGGACGCACCCCACTAACTTGTATGTTTAGCTGAACACTGTGAGCAGGACACACCCTACTAACTTGTAGGTTTAGCTTAACACTGTGAGCAGGACGCACCCCACTAACTTGTAGTTTTAGCTGAACACTGTGAGCAGGACCCACTGCACTAACTGTAAATAGTCTAGCTGCCTGACTGGGGTACTAATAGGATCAAAAGAACACCAGCAATTTTCTTCAGGTAGCTGTGTATACTGTAACAAGACAAGCCTGCAATAGGATATATTAGATCCATCAAATAGTGTCGGGAATAGAAATGAACCCAAGTATTATCAGCTCATTATTTTCCCTCACATCATATTCAATAAAAACAAATAAAACAGGAATTCTTCACCACATGATAACTGCAGCTAGAACATTAATAGCACGTAGATGGAAAGAAACAAACAGTCCAACATTGACGGAATGGATATGTGAAATGAACCAAATTCATTATATGGAAATACAGATAAGAGAAGAAGGGTATACAAAAAGCCAATTGCCAGTAATATGGCAAAAATGGGATGAATTTGGGTCCTCAACAAAACTGAGAGAATATCTATAAATAGAAAGAATATGAGTGGGGGTGGGGCAGTGGGAAGGAGAGAGAAGAAGGGGAAGGAGAGAGAAAGGAAATTATTACTGTTTTTTTCTTCTTCTTTTTTGTAAATTGAATGAATGTAACAGTAGTAGATTAGGGTAGTGAATTAATAATGAGTATTAAGTTATAAAGAATCAATATGACATAAAGGGTTATTAATATGATCCCCAATTGTAAGTTAAATAATTAATGTTTGTATTAATGTATTAAGGTATGATATATGATGAATGGTTGTATATATGTTATTTTTAATTTTTGTTGTAAAAGAATAATAAAGAGAGATTTGATACACAAAATGAAAGTTTTCAATTGGTGAAGAGGTTCAGTAGACGTGAACCATAAAAAAATATTGGGATGTGCTACACAAGGACAAAGATCTATCAAAAATCTTTCTGAAAAGCCCCAATTAGCCCATAGAGCAGAAGATAGATAACCCATATCTTCAGTAAGACAGTATTTGCTAGCATATCTTCTCTTTTTCTGTTCATCTCAATTTTGTATGTGGCCAATAGATGGGAGGAGAGACATATATACCCCCCATCTCTTGATACCAGGTGGTGTTGGTGAATAGACCTTTTAATTTACATATCCTCTAATACAGCCTGGAGCCTTTATATTAAATATAGGAGGTAATTATAACCCTCATGTTGTCTATAAGTATATATTCAAGAGAAGTTTTCACCATTTAAACTTGGTGGATGTTAATATTTTCACATAGAGATAGAACGTTGATTTTTATATATAATGGCATTGACCTCATCCTATAGGTATACCTGATATTTACAATAAAGGTTTTAGTTAAGTGGCCTTTTGGTGTGTAGGGAAGCGCACCCTCATCTAGTTCTAATCTTTTCTAATATTATTAATATGTTCATTAAGTCAAACCCGTAGGGGGCATTTAGTCATGCCCACATACTGAAGTCCACACAGCACTGGAGCAGGTAGACCACCCCAACAGTCAAACACATAATACATGGCCTTATATCAAACTCGGCTGAAGTACTAGTAGAAAAAAAAATTGTTCTCCTGCTCCCACAACCATTAATGGAACACACTTGGTACCTCCTGCATTGCTAGTAGTCAGTGAAGCATTAAAAAAAGCTATATTTCCTTAATGGAGGGTTAAAAACATTTGGGGCTATTTTATCTCTCAGGGAGGGAGCATCCCTATAAATCACTTGGGGTTTAGTGGGCAGAACAGTGTTCAATGCTAAATCATTGCCCAAAATATGCCAGTGTTTATATATGAGATGCTTAATTTTTTTTTTTTTCAATTATTTTTCATTAAAGGTTTTTCAAGTACAAAACATAGTACAATTTTTTCTTAAAGTACAAAGCATGAGAACACACGTTAAAATGTAACATATTCAAAGTGTACATTCTAGAGGGTGAGTGATTTTTACAATCCTATTACATTCTTAATCGTAGTATAGTGGTATATTTATTTTTTCAGTTAGAATAGTGCATTTCCATGAGACAATAATATGGAAATATAGAGAATGGGGGAAAGAGGGAGAGGCGGAAAGATAAGGTAGGGAGTTGGGGAAGGTGGGGAAAAGGGGGTGATAGGGTGATGGAGGCATATTTACCTTTCATTAACTATTCTAGTTTAGCTGAGGTATAGAAGGGAGTAATATACCTATTGAAGCATTGTTTCAAAGACTCGTAGCCATACATTTGGAAAATAACTATATACCCCTGGCACACCAATCTTTTTAACTTTCCCTAAACCAGTCTGACCATATTTTCCAATGTTTATCAAGGGTAGGTCTCTGTTCAGTTCTAGCTGCTAATAATGATTCATAGATATAATTAGTTTGTGTTATTGCAAGAACTTCTGATACATTGGGTACTATGTTTGATTTCCAGTTTTTGGTAATCAGTGATCTGGCAGCCAGGAGTATATGTGTGATCACTGTTCGAAAACAAGGAGGGAAACTTTCGATACCTAAGTTTAACAGTGCTAGTCCAGGATTTGGTGGTCTTAGAATTCCTGTGATGCGAGATATACATTTAAATACATTTTTCCAAAAGCCATTGAGATGTTTACACGACCAAAATACATGTAAGATATTACCCACTTCCCCGCATGTTCTCCAACATAATGGTGAGTTGGAGGGGGAGAATTTAGATAACCTGTAGGGTGTAAGGTACCATCTTTGAGCTATTTTTAGGGAAAGTTCACAATGATTTACACATCGAGTTTTTTTTTTTGTAGCAAAGTTCTGTCTACCAAAATTAGGTCTATGCATGAGTACGAATTGTGCCTGGGAGAATGGAAGGTATAATCGCGCTTGTTGGAGTGCTGACACCTCCAGGCGTCATACATCTCTTCTGTATGTAACATATGTTGGATTGAAGGTAGAGGGCATCTTGACTTGGAGGTGGTGTCCATCTTGTAGTCTACTGTGACATTATAGTCCCCACACATTATGACTGCTCCTCTTTTGATTAAGTTGATCTTTTGAAACAGCTTTTTAAAAAAAATGGAGTTGGTGTGTGTTGGGCGCATAGAGGTTGACTATCGTGTATAAGTGGTTATTGAATTCTCCGATCAAGACTAGGTATCGACCTTCTGAGTCCATGTGGGTTTCCTGGAGTGAGAAAGACACAGAGTCTCTGATGGCGATAAGAACGCCTTTTTGTTTTTTAGAGGCTGATGCGTGAAAAATGTGGGGGTATTTGTGATATGAGAACTTGGGGATTGCTGAGGTTGCCCAATGTGTCTCTTGTAGACATAAGATGTCAGAGTTCAGCTTGAGAGCCTCTTTCCAAACTGAAGCTCTTTTGGCAGGATGGTTCAAGCCATGGACATTAAAAGAGGTCACTCTAACTGCCATGTGAAGTATGTGAGGTGGTGAGATGTTGGTACCTTAAGTAGTCCAGAGCAGGTTTCCAGAGGTCTTGGTTGGTATCTTGTCAGCTTCATAGATGAGAAGGTTTCCTTCACATGTATGATCTTACAGTCCATCACCAATGAGGAGGGGTAAAGGATAACAAAAAGAAAGAGTAAAAAAGAGAAAAAACAGAAAATCAACAAACAAAAACAGAACTGGTGTATAAAAAAGTGAGATTCCATTCGGAATCCGATGGCAGGTGTACTGCACATTATTTAGGAGGGGAGCTTCGTGGGATATTAGCTCCATGTGGTGTCAGGAAAACCATAGCGTTGGGTAGCTTATGACATTCGAGGCGAGTGGGTATTGCGGTTCTTTTGTTTCTTTTTGTGTGACACAAACTTCCATTCGCTTTGGTCGTCTAACCTCGATGCGGAGGTAGATCCAGCAGGGGTTTGCTCTGGGAGTATATCCCATGTTCGCAGCATGGATAGACCTTCTTCTAGGTTAGTAACCACCGAGGTTTTGCTGTCATGAGTAATGATAAGCTTCATTGGGTAACCCCATCTGTATACAATATTGTGATTGCGCAATGCCTTGGTCACGGTTAGCAATGATTTGCGCTTTTGCATAGTGAACTGTGAAAGGTCTGCGAACATTTGAATATTGGAGTATTGCTCAGGGGGTTGCGCATTTTTCCTGAAGGCAAGCATGAACTGTTCCTTAACGTGGAAAAAGTGCGCCCGCATCAGAACGTCACTGGGGATATTGTCTGGTAGGTGTGCTGGTTTGGGTAGTCTGTGAATTCTGTCAATGACTAGCTCCGAGGAGGGAATTGATGGTAAATAAGCTGACATAAATTCCTGAGCATATTGGCGGAGTTGTGAGGGTTGGACATTTTCTGGGACTCCACGCAGTTTCAAGTTGTTCCTGCGTGATCTGTCCTCGAGGTCCGCAACTTTTTCTTTAAGCCATGTCACCTCATCTGATTGTTCATTATGTGCATCTACTAGAGTGTTGTATGATGCTGCGTAATCACCCATCTTTTTTTCTACATGGTCTACTCTGCCTCCAAGTTCTCCCACCTCCACTTTAAAGTTCTGCATGCATTCCATCATGTCCGCATGTAAGGAACTGCGTAGTGAGACCAGCATGTCTCTAAGGGTTGTGTCTGAGAGAGGTTGGTTTACAGTGGGGAAGGAGTTGATTGAGTCAGCCATCTCCCTCGTGTCCTCTAATGAGCCCTGACCTGTACTAACCTTCTGCCTGTGCGAGTCAGCAGACATGTGGGGTTTCGATTTGGCAGGGCTGCCAGAGAGCGGAGTGGAGGCATCTGGAGAGTGGCAGTGTAGTCCTTTTTCGGAGCTCGAGCTCGGTGTAGCTGAGTGTGAGCCGATCGATGTGACCGGAGAGTAGCCGGCGACGCCATCTTGGACCTCGCTGTGATTCTTAGGAGGGAAGAAATCTCTCAGTTTCTTCGGCTGTGAGGAGTTTTGCCGCTTTCTAGTAATCTCCTGGGGTGATGCGGGTCTTTAGCTAGGTGCTGGTGCTGAAATGAGCAAACTGGATCGCCTCGAATTGGTTTGATTCCTGTTGCTGAAGCGGAGCTAACAGGTCATGCGTCTGTTCACCAGCGCGGTAGCCACGCCCCCCAGATGCTTAATATTTTGATGTTGTATAGAAAAGGTGGTGATGAATGGAACAATGGGAAAGCTATTATTTTTCTCATGAGAGGGCTTCTCTTTTAATAAATCCACCCTATTTGGGTGACTTGACTTAAAATAGTCTGTAGGGATTCCATAGTACAGTGATACCTTGATTCACAAACTTAATTTGTGAAACGACTCAGAACAGAATTGGTCACGAACCAAGGCAAATTTTCCCATAGGGTTGCATGTAAATCAGGTTAATCTGTTCTGAACTTTTTTTGTTTTTGAACCAGGAAAATATGAAACAAAGTACAGTACAATACAGTATGAAGAGAGAGTGAACACTAACCTTGCTTGAGACTTTCTTCTTTTTACCACCATGCTTGCTCTAAAGAGTCTTGTCACCTTCATTAGTGCTCCGCACTTTCTTCTACTGTACGGTATAGTACAGTATGTGATAAAAAGCACACAAACAAGCTTTACAGCAAGTGTGCACAGGGATGTACAGAACAGTACTGTAAAGTATGTGCTAAAAAGCACATCAAAAAGCACTAACACTGTAAATGTTTCAGTGTCTCTCTGTGACTGCGTTCTCACGTACAGGATGTTGCGACCACGTGTCAAAGCAGGCCGCAGGCTGCAGCTCATGATCGTGAACTGAAGCGGAGTTCACATACCGAAGCAAATTTTTGGGAACTCTTCTGTTCGCAAACTAAATTGTTCGTGAACCGAAGTGTTTGGGACCCGAGGTATCACTGCATAACCCTTCTCCACAGACCTCTTAGTTAGGATGTCAGCTTGTATCAAAAATTCTTTCGGATCCATACAATTATGCCTGAAGTGCATATACTGGTTCTTGGGAACTGATCTAAGCCAAGAGCTATGATGACTCACACACTATACTAACACTACACTAACACTTTACACTCAGAGTTACAATAAGTGAACACACTAACTTGCTAGTAGCAATCTGAGCCCTGCTGTATCTATCTCAAATCCAACATGCTGAAAAAGCTTTCTATGAAAATCTACCTTTTATAGTGTGGGGTGGGACTATGAGCACCGAGCTGTGTTTGGAGTAAGTCATCATTACTGTCACGTCTAACCCAACACAGGTGGTCAGACACTATAGCTAGCTACTGTGTGCTTCACCTATAGCAGCCCCCTTTCCCTTAAGGCAAGCAGGCCTACCAGTACTTGGTTGCCCCAAGACTTACACACAATGCTATAGTGCCTGGCCACCACACCAGGGCAGATGCAAACTAAGCAAAGCCAAAAGATACTTGCAGTTATCAAACTGGTATCGTGGTTCAATGACAGTCCAGGTAAAAGGCAGGCTGAGTTTAAGAAATAGTCCAATAACCTGGTCCGAAGTCATACACAGGGAAATACAAACTAGTAAAGCAGGGCAGACAGACAGGGAGCTCGATCAGGAACAACACAGGTATCATTCGCTATCGCAAGCAAAGGACAGAGCGCCTAGCCTGCCTATAACAACAGGTGATTGACCACATCAATCACCCAGCAGGTGGTCACAGACAGGGAGAATGCAACAGCCAAAACCCAGATGCTGGAATGAGGAGCAGGAGCACTTAAGTGATCCTGACAATTACTTTGTCCAATCACGGCTCTAACCATAAGGATGCACGGGCACCGCCCTCTCTCTCCAGCCACCCCTCTAGCACCAATAGATTGAGTCATGCATTGCATGACTCTATCTATGGTCACCGCTGCCAACCCCTATTCAGGCGCCTGGCCCCTTTTCAGGCATCGGGCTCCTAAATTATAGCGCAGGTTTTTTTTTTAAGCACCTGATTAGAGCAATAAGCTCTAATAGGCATCAAAAAAGGTAACCTGCCAGCATGGCGCTGACATGGTCACTCAGCTTTGTTAGAAAAGGTAATGAATATTCACTTTCCTAACACCAAACTGCCTCTCCGTCAATCAGGTGCTCGGATCTGTTACCCGTCACCTGATTGGCTAAAACGAGGCACTGTGATTGGACGCCTCCAAGGCATCCAATCATAGCAGAGGATGGGAAGAGAGGATGGGAAAAAGACATCGAGGAGCTGTCCCACAGCCACCGAGATAGGGTAAGTACAGACAGTGGGCGGGGGGCACACTGGCAGCATTTGATATGGCACAGTGACTGCGTTTGATGGGGCACAGTGGGAGCATTTTATGGGGCACAGTGAGGCTGCATTTGATGGGGCACAGTGAGACTGCATTTGATGGGACACAGTGAGACTGCATTTGATGGGGCACAGTGAGGCTCCATTTGATGGGGCACAGTGAGGCTGCATTTGGTGGGCACAGTGAGGCTGCATATAATGTCACAGTGGCTGCATATAATGTCACAGTGGCTGCATATGATGGGCACAGTGGCTGCATAAGATGGGCACAGTAGCAGCATTTTTTTTGATGGGGCACAGTGGCAGTATTTGATATGGCACAGTGGCAGCGTTTGATATGGCACAGTGGCTGCGTTTGATGGGCACAGTGGTGGCAATTGATGGGCACAGTGGCAGCAATTGATGGGCACAGTGGCTGCATTTGATGGCACAGTGACTGTGTTTGATGGTACAGTGGCGGCAATTGATGGGCACAGTGGCTGCATTTGATGGCACAGTGGCTGCGTTTGATGGTACAGTGGCGGCAATTGATGGGCAGAGTGGCTGCGTTTGATGGCACAGTGGCTGTGTTTGATGGTACAGTTACGGCAATTGATGGGAACAGTGGCTGCGTTTGATAGCACAGTGGCTGCGATTGATGGTACAGTGAGACTGCAATTGATGGGTTTTCTTTTCAGAATTTTTCAGTTTGTTTGAGCCCCCCCCAAAAAATTTTGAGCATCACCCTCCACTGGACAGGGCTACAGTAATTGGCGAAGACTTGCACCTGACCAGTGGTCAGGTGCAAGGCTTCATCCAATTAGGACCCTAGAATGTACTGTGAAGCATGCAGTGCATTGTGGGGTGCTCAGTGGGAGAAAATCCTGCTGAGCAACCTGCAAATTTGGGTGTTTGCCAAACGGGTGAACAGGCGATGTTCAAGCCAAACTTTTGCTTGGCTTGAACTGTTCGTCCAACTCTAATATCCACATAGAAACCATGAACACAGGACAATATATCATCAACCTTGTGGACTACAGACCCATCAAGCTTTTTGAGACTTGTAAGCTTGTTGTTTGACCATAAACACTAGCAATTTACTATACAGGTTACCACACTCAAAGTATTTTTGATTAACATAAAACAACTTCTGTTTAGCATTCACTGCCATCTGAGTAGAACAAGCTTTGGATAAACATCACATTGGGCTCCAGGGGAGGAAGTAGGATTGGCAATAAATGGCTGTTCAGCTTCTATGTAGGCCTTTGCCAAGTCCTCATCACCCTTCTGAGACATCCTTTTGATATACGAATAGTGGATTTAAGGGCCCTCCTGAGATAGGCCTTAATTGTGCCCAAAATATACCATCAGAGGGGGAGGAGGCATGTGCCTCTATAAAAGATGCCAATTGGTCAAAGATTCTGTCGCTGGATCTAATCAAGGACAACCCAGAAAGCGCATATTTTCTATTTTTGGTGTATACCCATATGGTTAAAGGAAAGTGTGAGCAGCAAAGGCGAATGTTCAGGAACCCTCCCAAGGGAAATAGATAATAGAGGATACCATAGGGAGCAATTTATCGCTACCAAAAGCCAAGTCAATACAGCACAGATAAACACAGCTAGGGATAAACCATGAGTATGCCCTGGTATGTGGGTGGAGGGCTTGCCATATGTTACATGCACCGTATTTATCTAGCTTCAGTTGGCTGCAGTTTTGACAGAAGGCATGAGACAGCTTTGAACCACTTTCCACCCAAGTCAATCCTGGCATTACTCTTTTCTCTCATCTATTTTTTAGCTGGAAATGTACTCAGAACCCCCAAACATTTTATATATATATATATATATATATATATATATTTAGCAGATACCCTGGGAAATACAATGGAGGTCATTGCAATTTTTTTTTAAATTCAAATTTTATTAAATTTTTTACAAGGAATCAGTACATAGCATGTAAAGTAGCATTATATCAACATTTCTTATTGAGTAATACAGTATACATCAACCATGAATTTCAAAAGTATCAGTCATGGAAATAGGGTGTAAGTTATGAACATTTAACGAAATATGTTTAACTTACGTGTCAATTGGATGGTGTCAGCACTGTCTCCCCACCCTGGCACCCCAAATTGGGCGCACACTGTGCCACGGGGGGTGAGGCAGCTCTTCAACCACCAGTTGTTAAACATACTACAACCAACAAAAAACAACTAAAGCGAGCCAAAGAATGCGGAACTTTGAGCTATTTATCACATAGAATTATAAGTCCTTCTCATGGAATATATACCCAGGTTACTGTATATAGTTGCTCAAGTGAAAATCGTCAGGCAGAGTGATATCCGTGCAGTTATAGGTGGAGATGCAGGATGCAGAAGGTTGGAGCTGGTGAAGTCTAGTGGGGTGTTATAAAACAACTGTTTAATGTTTCGCAGAATTATGTATTTGATTTTGAGAAGTCAATATCCATTAAAGAGCTGTGCTTCTCGGATCGGATATCCAAGGTTCCCATTTTTGAAGAAATTAGGTGATAGTGAGGTTGGCTTTAGCGAAGGCGAATTCCATTTGGAAATAGTAATTTAAAAGAACAATGAGATCTGACTTAAGGGGAGGTTGTGGTGATTTCCATTTTCTCGCTAGAGCTAAGCGAGCTGCGATAAGGATATGAGTCACCACTACTCTGACATGTTTAGGCCATTTTGGGACAGCAAGACCCAAAAGAAGATCTAGGGAGGATGATGGAGGGGGGACCTTGCAGATCGTTGAGATGAGAGTAGCAACATCTAGCCAGAATCTATGAATGAAAGGGCATTCCCACCAGATGTGTTGCAAAGTGCCTACTTTAGTGCAATTTCACCAGCATTGAGGTGAGGTAGCTGGGTATATCTTTGCCAGTCTGGCTGGGGTATAGTACCATTTATGGAACAATTTTTGAATTGATTCCCAGTGGGAGGTGCAGCTTGATACTCGAAGTGGAATGCCCTGTACACACGGTCGGATTTTCCGATGGACATTGTCCGATCGGAGCATGTTGTCGGAAATTCCGACCGTGTGTGGGCTCCATCGGACATTTTCCATCGGATTTTCCGACACACAAAGTTGGAGAGCAGGAGATAAAATTTTCCGACAACAAAATCCGATCGCGTCAATTCCGACCGTGTGTGGCCTGTTCCGACGCACAAAGTGCCACGCATGCTCAGAAGAAATTCCGACACGGGACAGCTCGTTCTGGTAAACTTAGCGTTCGCAATGGATACAGCATTTTCTGCAATGTTAAAAATGGTTTAATACAGCGCACTCTCTTCTTCTTTATAATGTGACAAGAATTAAGTTGTTTTGCTGCTCGTATTCACACACACTTCTCACAAACTTTTATTTGTGTTTTTTAAGTGGGATTCCCTGAATATATTGTTATTAGTTGTCACATCTGACAGTTTTATATTTTTTAATTTTTTTTTATTTTTGATTTTAAGCCTTTTTTTTCTTAAATGTTTGGATTTTTTCCAAGGCTGATCTTTGTTCAATGTTATTTTTATTTTTATTCCAGAATATTTTTGGGTGTGTTTTGTGTGTCAAGTTACCCCAACACCATTGATATCTTTTATTATTTAATCTCCAGGAGATTGTTTGGTGTTGGTGTCCCTTGTTCATTTCACATTGTATATTTGAAATGTACCTGAATCCTCACAAACCAACTGTCATTTTTGAAGTAAAACACATAGGAGAGTATAATTCAAAACAAAAATCCTTTATTAAGGGATCAGAACCAAACAAAGAGGAAGGCAACACTGGATCAACATGAGAAATTAGCGAAGCCTGGGACCCCCACGGCAGACATCAATTCTTCAACATCAAAATTGGTGGCCTGAGGAGTCCATATCTAAGGGAGGGCAGTCTGGTCCGGGATTCACAGAGACTCGGATAGCAGCAGATGACATCTGTGTCCCCAGGCTGTGGTACCACAAGAGGCTGCATCTTTTGGCCAACCAGACTGGACCCAGGGCAATCACTGTCTAGTCTTCCTTCCACGCTTCCTTCCGGGCTGTGGCTGTGCAGCTGGAGATGTGGCAGGAGGAGGAGTAGGACCTGGAGGAGGAGGAGGACTGGGAGGACCTGGAGGAGGACTGGGAGGACCTGGAGGAGAGGGAGGAGGAGGAGGACCTGCAGGAGGAGGAGGAGGACCATCCCAAAGATGTGTGTGAGGTGTAATTTGGCCCCTCATACCTTTCTCCAGAGCCTCTGATATGAGGGCCTCACACATGGCTTTTTGGCCCTCCTCCATCCTCTGCATTTTATATGCTATGAATGCAGCAATGTTTTCCTGCATGGTGTGGGGTGCTCCCAGGACCTCTGTAGCCCTCCAAAAGAATGCTATAGCCGCCTCCTCTAAGGTACTCGTCCTACTGCCACTTTCTGTTTTCAGGGGGGGTGGAGGGACCTTGATATCAGCCAGCCGGCTCGGCCCGGCCACCTCCTGGCTGAGACTTCCCTGTGTATGAAAAAGGGACATGGTTTTAGTTTTTGCATCATAAATCACAATCCTAAATTAGTACTCCCAACTAACATCTAGTTAACATCATTGATTGCACAAGCAGAAATATTTAGAGGCCTGGAAGGCCCAGGTTGGGCGTCAGAAGCCTCAGCCGGGGGGAAGGAAGCGTGGAAGGAAGACTGGAGAGGGATGGCCTGGGTTCATTCTGGCCTGCCAGAAAGTGCAGCCTGTCGTAGTACAACATCCTGGGGACATAGATGTCATCTGCTGCTCCGGATCTCTGTGAATCCAGGACTTTCTTGCGCTCCCTCAGATATGTGCTCCTCAGGCCACCAATGAAAATCTTTGCATAAGTGATGTCTGCCGTGGGGATCACCTGCTTCACAATTTCACACAATTGCTCTAGTGCTGCCTTCCTCTTTGCTTGGTTCTTGAAATGGGGGTGGGTAATCTCCCACAGACATGGCAGCTCACTTAGCATATCTATGAATACTGACATGAAGTCAGTATCTTTCATTAAGATATCCATGTTCACTGCAAGACACAACACAAGACAAAGCCTAATGTCAGACAAAACTCTCCTAATCTTGTTACAGTATAGGCCTCAATCTAGAAGCAGTATAGGCACAAGTTTGTCTCTTACCTTCGTTCTTACGATCGGCGCGTCCAATGCTCCTTCCTCTGCTCACAGATCGTACGTGCGTGTTACGCTTTATACAAACTGCGCATGCGTGTAACTCCGCCCGCCCCTGACGTTCTTTCTAGTCTATTCCCCGCCCCTTTTCGTTCGGCGCAGTGGGGGAAAAGCATGATGAGTTACAGCAGGTGCGTGATAATTATAGCAACGTGGAGGAGGAGGAAAGCCCGGATCCAGGCACGTCCCGATCCAGAAGGAGACGTTTTAAGGCCACAAATATGTCGTTTGGGGAGATGTTGGAGATGGTCGACATCATGAAGAAGTCCGACTATGACGGAAAAAAAGGCCTTACCCCAACCCCAACATCAGAAAGGCCAAGATCATGGCGAAAGTGGTCAGGAGTCTTGAGAGGAATTTCGGGGTACGCAGATCAAAAGATCAGCTCAGGAAACGGTGGTCGGACCTGAAGTTGAGAGAGCCAGAGCAGTACCGAAAGATCCAGAGAGTGCTGCAAAAAAGTAAGTAGTTGTGCTGTGTTCCTATTCTTTCTGTCTTTATTCCGTTCGTTCTGCTCCATATGCTTTTAGTAATTGTAACGTTTAAAAAGGTCAACTTTAATGTTCATGGGCACATTATTCGTTCGTATCAAACATTTTTCTTTCGGCCTCTAGAACACCATTGTTTAGGCCATATGCATTTTCACACATTTTTGGGGGCCTACTTGGATGCCAAATATTTGTTTGTGTAGATGGGTTTGTTACTAGAATGAAATGCAAACTAGATTGTGTGTAAGGAGAGGACACTGAGCAGCTGTTTTCACATCTGGACACTGGAGCACTAGTGTGGGACCCCAGAACACCATTTTTATTAGGGGGGGCACACAGGTGCTCCAGTGTATACTATAGGGGGGCTACATCTGTGAAGCTTGTATCAAACAGGTAAAGTATTGCAGCTTGATAAAGGCCACTAAAATATATACATCTTGGAACTCGGCTAAAATAGACAATTGTACCCCACTTCCAAGCAATGTTTACTATTTCTAGTTCTGCTATCAAATATCTGTGTGCTAAGTATACCATTTTTGTTTTACATAGGGGAGAAAAGACTCGGAGGACACCCCTCATCCCAGGAGACCAGAGACCCCCCCCCTTCTGGAAGAAGGGGAAATACCAACCCAAGAAGCTAAGCAGAAGGAAGAAGAAGATGTGGTGGAGATTGGCACCACAACAGGTGAGTGTCTGCGACCACAGACTCAGGTAAACGAGATGGATGGTGGCAGATTTTTGAGACCTTTTTTTTTGTTCTTTATCTCTTTTTAGGTGATCGTGATCCAGAACGCTTTACATCTGAAAGTGCCCAGATACTGTCAGAGAGGTTACCTGGTTGGGCGCCGGTGCGCGCCGGGGCGCGTTGGTGCTCGTGTCTCCGTGCGTGCTGGGGCGCGTGTCCCAGGGGGCGCTGGCGTGCCCAGTCTGACCAGCCGTGGCATGCGGGGTGGCGTCCGGGCGGATGTGCGTACGCGCTAGTGCATGTTTGCCTATGGGCGTTACCGCGGGCGTGCCCGGTGGCGTTGGTGTGCACGCTGGCGTCTGGGGCGCGCTCGGGCGTGTGCGGGGGCGCGCGGCGCTTTGGCGAATCGGCGTACGCACGTGCGCGGCGTTTTGGCGCCAATCAGCCTATTTAGGCCTGCCTCTGCCCCTGTTCGGTGCTGCCTGATCAACAGCTCTGTGTCTTGTTCCTGTGATCCTCCCTGTGTTCCTGTGTTCCCGAAGTTTGACCTGTTGTGACCCGGCTTGCCTTTGGACCTCCCTTGATTGCTGCCTGAACCCGACCCCGACTTGTTTGACCTTGTTACTGCCTGCTCCTCTTGTACCGTTGCTGCCAGCCTGCTGCCGACCTCTGCCTGTGTGTGACCACGCTGTCTAACTCCTGCTCAGCATCAGTTCCAGCCTACCTGAAGCTCTACCAGTTGCCAGTCCAAACCATCCTGCTCCAGGACTCCACATCAGGCCCTCATACCACTCCGCATTCGTGGGCTTCCTGTTTACTCTACCAGGGGCCCCGAATCGGATACGTAAGGGAGCCTACCCTCTGCCCAAGCGGACTCACCTGTCTGGTAAGTGTGGGACCTGACAGTATCAGGCAGCCATGACTGAGTCCGGGCAGGGGGCCTCCCCCATGGATGAACTGTGTAGGCACCTAGCGGGCCTCACTCAAGCCGTTAAAAATCTGCAAGAAGGCTACACCAGATTGGAAGGGCAGGTCCAGGCCCTCTCAGCCTCTCCTTCAGGAGCAGCGTCCAATGCGACTTCAGCACCCTCTGTAGTGATGCTACCACCAGAGCCCAGAGTACCACCACCCGAGAAGTTTTCAGGAGATCGCAGCAAGTTCCAAGCGTTCCGCAACGCTTGCGAACTGTATTTTGCCCTGCAACCCCGTACATTCTCCCTGGAAGCTACTAAAGTGGGGTTCATCATATCCTTGCTGACTGGCGAACCTCAAACCTGGGCCCACAATCTGCTGAAACAAAAGGCTCAATCCCTTGATTCCGTGAGTGACTTCTTCCTAGCCATGTCCCAACTATATGAGGACCCTCAGTTAACGGCAACGGCTGAAGCCAATTTGCATTCTCTCCAACAAGGTCGCAGAGCGGCTGAAGATTACGCCGTGGAGTTTAGGCGTTGGAGTGCCGACACGGAGTGGAATGACGCTGCCTTGCGTCACCAATATCGGCTGGGATTATCTGACCCTCTAAAGGACGAGCTGGCACGAGTGGGGGTTCCCCAGACACTAGAGGAACTCATCAATTTATCTATCCAAATTGACCGTCGCCTCAGGGAAAGACGCTCTGAAAGGTCAGTTGGTCATCCACGTCTTGCCTGGATGTTGCCCAGGGTCCCTAGTGCCCCGCACCAAGCTCCATTGGTCCCATCCGCTTCTGCCCAGGAAGGCTCGGAGCCTATGCAGTTGGGACTGCTCCGTCCCTCTCTTACCCCAGAAGAGAAGACCCGAAGACGCACACTCAACCTGTGCTTGTACTGTGGAGAGCCCGGTCATTTTGCAAGAGCATGCCCCAATAAGAAGCGTAAGTGTCTACCGTCTTCCTCATTGTGTGCACCTGTCCTACCTAGTACCGGTAGCCATTTAACACTCTCCATTGTCTTGCAGTTACCTGGAAGGAGCATCCCAGTACCGGTCATCGTTGATTCAGGGGCATGCAGTGGATTTATTGACCGGACCTTCATTAAGAACCATCATATTCCTATTCAAACCAAGGCTCAGGGGTTAGCAGTCTTCTTAGCGGATGGTTCCTCTCTCAGCTCCGGCCCTGTTACCCAGGAAACTGTTCCTCTACTGGCCACCATTGGCCCGGAACACCAGGAACTTTTACGCCTGGATGTCATCTCCTCTCCCCTCTTCCCAATTATCTTAGGAATGCCCTGGCTACAGGCTCACAATCCCAGTATCAACTGGTCCACAGGCGAAATACAGTTTTCATCGGAATATTGCAAGCAACACTGCTTACAAGGAACCCCTATGGCCTCCTCTCATTGCCTATACCTAGACTCAGAAGTCAAGTCTCATCAAATTCTTCCTGAACCTTACCGAGATTTCTTGGATGTCTTTAGCAAAAAGGGGGCAGAAACTCTTCCAGTACACAGACCCTATGACTGCCCGATAGAACTCTTACCAGGAACTGAAGTTCCTTTCGGGAGGATTTTTCCGTTGACTGAGCAGGAGTTGGGCACCTTGAAGGTCTATATTGACGAGAACCTGAAGAAAGGATTCATTCGTCCCTCTACTTCTCCAGCAGGGGCAGGCATCTTTTTCGTAGAGAAGAAGGATCACTCCCTACGTCCCTGCATCGACTACAGGGAGCTCAATAAAATTACTGTAAAAAACAGATACCCGCTACCGCTGGTTCCTGAATTGTTTCAGAGACTAGGATCTGCTACTGTTTTCACCAAGCTGGATCTCCGTGGAGCCTACAATCTAATCCGTATAAGAGAGGGGGACGAATGGAAGACGGCCTTCCGTACTCGATTTGGGCACTACGAGTACCTCGTTATGCCCTTTGGTCTGTGCAACGCGCCGGCCACTTTCCAGCACTTTGTTAATGACGTTTTTCGGGACTTTCTTGACCTATTTGTCATTGTTTACCTAGATGATATCCTGGTTTTCTCTGCTTCCCTGACTGATCACCGCAAACACGTACGAAATGTACTCACCCGGCTCAGACAACATGGGCTTTACGCCAAGCTCGAAAAGTGTGAGTTCGAGCGTCAATCCATCCAGTTCCTAGGCTTGGTCATTTCCCCTGACGGTATCAAGATGGATCCGCAAAAGGTATCCGCTATCTTGGATTGGCCTGCACCTATAGACAAGAAGGGAGTACAACGCTTTATTGGCTTTGCTAATTTCTATAGGAAGTTCATTAAAGGATTCTCTTCAATTATCACTCCCATTACGGGACTTATCAAACAAGGAACCCGGTTCTGCTGGACCCCTCAGGCGCAAGCGGCCTTCGAAAGACTCAAAGCTCTGTTTACGTCAGCTACTATCCTCAAGCATCCCAACCCTGCCTTACCCTTCGTCCTGGAAGTAGACGCTTCCGAAGTCGCGGTGGGAGCCGTGCTCTCACAAAGACAAGGTGCCAAAGCACTCCTGTACCCTGTGGGATTTTTCTCACGAAAACTCTCCCCTTCCGAGAGAAATTATGATGTGGGAGATCGGGAACTTCTAGCCATTAAAGCAGCCCTGGAGGAATGGCGCTATCTCCTGGAAGGTGCAGCTCACCCCATTTTGGTCTACACGGACCATAAGAACCTAGAATACTTAAGGACAGCCAAGAGGCTGAAACCCCGGCAGGCCAGATGGGCACTTTTTTTTTCCCGATTCATCTTCCACATCACCTACAGGCCGGGGTCCAAGAATGTCAAATCCGATGCCCTTTCCCGGATGTTTCTCGATTCTGAGAAGACCCTGTCTCCGGACACCATTCTCCCCTCTGGGAATTTCCTGATCTTACAGGAGGATCTAATTTCCCAGATCAGACGATCCTCTATGGGAATGTCACCACCGGCTGAAGCTTGTACCAAAGATGGTCTGTTCTGGTATAAAGATAAAATCGTGGTCCCTGAGGAGCTAAAGGTACGAGTATTAAGCCTATGCCATGACCACAAATTGGCCGGTCACTTCGGCACACGGAAGACAATTGATCTTGTCCAACGCACCTTTTGGTGGCCCCACCTGACCAAGGATTGCAAGGAATATGTCGAGTCCTGTAATACCTGCGCCAGAAGCAAGAGTAGCCGGGCAAGAGCTTGGGGTCTGTTGAGACCACTACCAGTCCCAGAGAGACCATGGGCCATGATTTCAATGGACTTTATTGTCGAACTCCCTCCATCAGAAGGTTTTTCTTCCATTTTCGTCGTAGTAGACAGGCTGTCTAAAATGGCTCACTTCCTCCCCATGAAGGGTACCCCTTCGGCTATAGAGACTGCTACCATCTTTATTAAGGAGATCATCAGATTGCATGGAGTACCAATCAATATAGTTTCTGACAGAGGCGTCCAGTTTACCTCCAGATTCTGGAGAGCTCTTTGTGGTGCCCTGGAAATCGAATTATCATTCTCTTCGGCTTATCATCCCCAGTCAAATGGTCAAACTGAGAGGACGAACCAGACCTTGGAGCAGTATCTCCGCTGTTTCTCTGCATTCTCGCAGGATGATTGGGCTTCCCTGCTTCCCATTGCGGAGTTCTCGTACAACAATTCACTACACTCAGCGACCAATCAGTCACCATTTTATGCCAACTATGGTTTCCACCCATCCTTCTTACCTAGATCTATCCCCGAATGCCCTGTTCCTGCAGTATCCAAAACTTTGGACTTTTTCTCAAACAACAACAAGTTGCTGCAGGATACCATGACTAAAGCTCAAGAAGACTATAAGAGAATTTTTGACAGGAAGAGACGGGGAGAACTTGTTTTGGAAGCGGGCAATTCTGTCTGGTTATCTACTACTAACCTTAAGTTGGCCTGTCCGTCCAAGAAACTGGGCCCTAAATATTTGGGTCCTTTTCCAATTAAGAGAAAAGTCAACAATGTGGCATACGAACTTGAACTTCCTAACTCCCTGAGGATACACCCAGTCTTCCACGTGTCCCTCTTGAAGCCGGTTACCCCCAACTCTTTTTCTGGCCGTAGTATTGGGCCACCTGAACCTATCTTGGTTAACGGTGAGGAGGAGTTCGAGGTGGAAGCAATTTTAGATTGCAGAAGAAGACGCAATCAGACTCAATATCTGGTAAAATGGAGGGGCTACGGACCCGAAGACAACTCATGGGAGCCAGAAAGTAACCTGCATGCTAGAAAACTTCTTCAGTCTTTCAAAACCTCTCATGCCGCAAAGATGGCCCAGCTAGGCATCCGGAGTCTGCCCTTGAGAGGGGGGCACTGTCAGAGAGGTTACCTGGTTGGGCGCCGGTGCGCGCCGGGGCGCGTTGGTGCTCGTGTCTCCGTGCGTGCTGGGGCGCGTGTCCCAGGGGGCGCTGGCGTGCCCAGTCTGACCAGCCGTGGCATGCGGGGTGGCGTCCGGGCGGATGTGCGTACGCGCGTTCGCGCTAGCGCGCGTCCGCGCTGAAGTGCGTTCGCGCTAGTGCATGTTTGCCTATGGGCGTTACCGCGGGCGTGCCCGGTGGCGTTGGTGTGCACGCTGGCGTCGGGGGCGCGCTCGGGCGTGTGCGGGGGCGCGCGGCGCTTTGGCGAATCGGCGTACGCACGTGCGCGGCGTTTTGGCGCCAATCAGCCTATTTAGGCCTGCCTCTGCCCCTGTTCGGTGCTGCCTGATCAACAGCTCTGTGTCTTGTTCCTGTGATCCTCCCTGTGTTCCTGTGTTCCCGAAGTTTGACCTGTTGTGACCCGGCTTGCCTTTGGACCTCCCTTGATTGCTGCCTGAACCCGACCCCGGCTTGTTTGACCTTGTTACTGCCTGCTCCTCTTGTACCGTTGCTGCCAGCCTGCTGCCGACCTCTGCCTGTGTGTGACCACGCTGTCTAACTCCTGCTCAGCATCAGTTCCAGCCTACCTGAAGCTCTACCAGTTGCCAGTCCAAACCATCCTGCTCCAGGACTCCACATCAGGCCCTCATACCACTCCGCATTCGTGGGCTTCCTGTTTACTCTACCAGGGGCCCCGAATCGGATACGTAAGGGAGCCTACCCTCTGCCCAAGCGGACTCACCTGTCTGGTAAGTGTGGGACCTGACAGATACTGATCGGGGAGATCATGGGGTGTAATCTCCAATTGCAAAACATCCAGCAACAAATCAGTGATGTTATTAAAAAAAATAATAACATCATTGATGTTTTGGGGTGAATTTAAACCCCACAAAATCACCTGTTTTATCTTACGAAAATTTTTACAATGTTTAGAAAAGCCAAATTTGGAGGATGCACACAGTGTGCCAACATGTGCTATCTGCCATCACGGGAGATCAATGGACGCATTTTGGGGGTGAAACCCCTTCCTCAATTATAAAGTCGCATTGAGGAAGGGCTTGCTCTCCCAAAACACGTCCCTTGATCCCCCCTGATGACAGATAGCACATGTTGACATTCGTAAATTGTTGTGCATCTTCCAAATTTGGCTTTTCCAGGGGTGATTTCCCCCCATCTGAACGCTATATCAAACCCAGTTCCTAAATACTGATGTCTGATATAGCCTTCAGGTTTTCCCATATGTGAACTTTGTAAGTTCAAGTTTTTTGGCTTTCTTGTTGGTTTTACACAGGCCTGTTTTATCTGAAATGGATATTTCGATTTTTGATAATGCTACTGCAAACATTGTTATACAACAAACATGTTGGTTTGTTTTTAAAACCTTTGGGAAATGCACATGTGATTGTGCAGGTATAAAAAAGTTGGTTACTCAAGAATGTGTGGATTATTGTCTCAACACTACAACACTTTTGGGGTGATGTAATTGCTGTTTTATGCAAAAATGGGGGTTATTTCCTAAGGGCAAATACACTTTGCACTACAAGTGCAGGTTCAGTGCAGTTGCAAGTGCACTTGTAGTGAAATGTGTTTTGGCATTTAGGAAGTACCAGCCAACACTTTTTTTTATAAGGTTACCCAATCACGACATTTTCTGGACTCAACACATTTCTGTCAGGGTCAGCTAAAACAAACACAAGCAGTAAATGTCCACAAAGAATTTCTTTTGGTTGTTTTTTATTTGAAAAAGGTGTCACAGATTGTCTGGCATATTGATAGCCCCCCTACCCGCAAAGAACTCCAGGTAGCGTAACCGGACATCAAGGGCATTCAGGGAGGGCAAGCCAGGGCAGCCACTTTCAAGCGCCGTCAGTGTTGATGGATTTGGGATTCCGGCCTCAGGCCCAACTGAGCCAGCATAGTTGGCTGAATGTTTTCTTAAAAAATTATGGAGAACACAGCAGGCAAGTATTATATGGTTCAGTTTATACTCCGCCATATGGATGGGTGTCAGAAATAATCGGAACCGGCTGGCCAGGATTCCAAATGTGTTCTCCACCACTCTTCGGGCTCTGGCCAGCCGGTAATTAAAAACCCTCTGTTCCGGGGTGAGGGTCCTCATCGGCAATGGCCGCATCAGGTGGTCCCCCAGCGCAAATGCTTCATCAGCAACGAACACAAATGGGAGACCTTCCACATTGTCCTCTGGAGGTGGCAAGTCCAAGCTGCCATTCTGGAGACGCCTGTAGAACTCCGTCTGGGCGATCACTCCACCATCGGACATCCGGCCATTCTTCCCCATGTCCACATACAAGAACTCGTAATTAGCCGTCACCACCGCCAACATCACTATACTATTAAACCCCTTGTAATTATAATAGTACGACCCCGAGTTGGGTGGTGGGACGATGTGGACGTGTTTCCCATCAATTGCCCCTCCGCAGTTAGGAAAGTCCCACCGCTGGGCAAAGTGGGAGGCCACAGTCTGCCATTCCTGTGGCGTTGAAGGAAACTGTTGAGGAAAAAACAATAAACATTACTATTTTTTCAAAGATACATGGCAAGCAGATTATACACAAATTATGGGGCAACCTCCAGATAGCATTTACTAAGGGGAATTTAACAACAACAAAGTATAAGGTACACCTATCATATTCCCCCTCCCCCCCTCTCATGGGCCATTTCTAACATTATAGGGGGGGAACTCTTGGACAGGTAACCCTCTTCACTTCATTGAGAGATGAATGCCTAAATACAGGGTATTACTTGGAACAGCCCCTCCTTAGTTACACTATTGGCAGCCCACTGGACAGGTAAGAAGTGTCATAATACAAAGATATAAATACACACTGTACACATTTGAGCACATTTGAACATTCTGCTATTACCTATCAAGATAATAATAGGATACAAAAACTTTAAACAGTACCATTGGAAAGTATACAGGCAGGTCCTTGCACTACATGCTTTGGGGAATTCATCCATAAATCTGACCAGTAAAGAGGTGGGTATAGTGTGTATGGGTTTGGCAAAGTCAGCAGATAGATGATTGAGAATAGAGAATTGGGATCAGCTGACTTAGCAGTTGGGGGAGGGAGGGTTACTAAAAATTTGGGGACACCACAAAAAAGCCTCTGGCACTCTGCCTGAATTTAAAGCTAAAATAACATTTCCAAACATTTTAGGGGGTGTTTGGGGTAAAGCACTACTATGGAGCTGATAAAATACATTGTTAAGTGACTACATGAGGTGAATATAGGGCAGGAGACACCATGCTGGAGAGGTTATTGAAGGGCAAATATGTATGAAGGACCTAAAATAATAATTACATAAAAATCCAGCATGCATGAGGACAAAGGGGACATTCACAGCATATTACAATCATGGTAATTAGGGAATGAGGAAAGAAATACAAAATAAAAGCAAACATTCAATACAATAAAATGTGATATTAAAGGATAAAAATCTTACCTTCATATACTCCTTCTGCAGGACCTGTATGATGGCAGAACAGGTCTCTGGGATAATGATCCCCAGAGCCTGGGGGGAGATGCCTGTCGAGAACTTTAAGTCCTGCAGACTTCTCCCTGTGGCCAAATACCGCAAGGTAGCGACCAACCTCTGCTCCGGAGTGATGGCTTGCCTCATGCAGGTATCCTGCCTGCTGATATAGGGGGTCAGCGAAGCCAACAGACGGTGAAACACGGGGTCCGTCATTCTGAGAAAGTTCCTGAAATCATCAGGATTATTCTCACGGATCTCACGGAGCAAAGGCATATGAGAGAACTGGTCATGCTGAAGCAACCAATTCTTGGTCCATGAACTCCTCCCCACCCTGTTCATGGACTGGACTTGTGTCAAGGTCAGGACCCCAACACCAAGCCCCCGCACAGCACGAACTCTATGAGGAGTACGCATACGAAACATGGCTAGAAAACGGTCGGCTGCTCAGAACGAAGTAACAGAACGCACTGAAGAACAGCAAGGCCTGTGAAGAGCGACCTTAAAAACAGCAACGAACAGGCAAGATCACACAGAAAACTCCGATATGAACTGACTACACTGAAGAGCAGATACAAACCCACAAGCACAAACTGAATGGCAGAAAACGATCTGAAAGCCACGAGTCTGAAAAAGCACGAATCGTCTCTCACCAAACTTTTACTAACACGAGATTAGCAAAAGGAGCCCAAAGGGTGCCGTGCTTGGTTCTGAACCGGCCTTTTCTAGACCCGTCGTACGTGGTGTACGTGACCGCGTGGTTGTCGATCGAAAATTCCGACAACTTTGTGCAACCCTGTGTAGGCAAAACAAGTTTGAGCCAACATCCGTCGGAAAAAATCCTAGGATTTTGTTGTCGGAATGTCCGAACAAAGTCCGACCGTGTGTACGGGGCAGAAGAGTTAAGGCTTTGTGTCAAATTGCAGGTTGTGGTGGGGTGGTAGTAAAGGATGACCAGAAGTCAATAGAAGGAGATGATTGATTCGCAGATGGTGTCGTCAGTATCTTGTACATCCCTGAGATTCCTTTCACTGCTGGAGCTGGCGTTTCATAGAATTTCAATATATCAGCCATTGGAGCATTGTCAGTGAGTATATTGATTGGGGATATGATAGAGCGAATCCGAAGGTACAGGAAAAAAGTTGATGTTGGGATATTGAATATCTGTTGTAGCTGTACGAATGAATGGATCCCTATTGTGGACATCAGTTGTCCAATGTTGACAAGACCTTTCTGTGTCCAAGGTTTGACGGACAGGTCAGGAGATATCATTTCTATTTCTTGAATGGGGAGTTTGGAAAGGATTGAGATAGGTATTCCTTTAGCTTGTTGTGTAAGGGCTGTCCAGACCCGTAGGGCCATTGTTGTAGATTGTAGAAAATGACACTGTGGCTTTAAGTTGAGTAGGTTAGCTGATAGGACGTGTTTCAGGTTCGTCGTGAGAGCTGCAGACTCAATTTGGTGCCACGTTTTCCTGGAGGTGGGTGACCACCATTCTTTCAATTGGTCCAATACCGCTGCTTTATAGTAAGCATGAATGTTGGGGGCTCCCATTCCACTGTTTTGTACTGGTGATAAAAGAATGTTTTGTTTAAGTCTGGGTTTTTTCTGTTGCCAGATAAACGTATTGAGCAACCCTTGTAATTGATTCAATTGCATGGAAAGCATTGGTATAGGGATTGTACGGAACATATACAGAATATGAGAGAGCAGGTAAATTTTGGCCAGGGCTATTCTACCAGCCCATGAGACATACGCATTACTAATGTCTTTGGCAATGCGTAAAAGCTTTTCTTGTAACACGGCATAGTTCACTTTTATCAATGTATTGCTCGGGGAGGTTAGGTGAATCACTATATATTGAAGTGAGAAGTTTTTGGACCATGTAAAGGATGTGTTTTTCGTTATGGTCAGTTTAGTCTGTTGATCTATCCCTAAGTTTAGCATAGTGTATTTACTATTATTGACTTTGTAAAGAGATATTAGGCTGAACGTGTCAAGAATTTACAAACCGTTTGAAAGGGAGGTTTCAGGTTTTGTTAGGGTGATGATGACATCGTCTGCGTACAATCCTATTTTGTGTTCTACGTCTCCTACTTTGATGCCTGAAATTGTTGTTGCAGATCTGATGGCTTGTGCTAGGGGTTCCATCACCATGGCAAAAATCAGGGGTGAAAGTGGGCACCCCTGCCTTGTGCCATTGGTGATGTTGAATGGAGTGGACGTTATCCCTGACGTCCAGACTCGGGCGCTTGGGGGGGAATATAGATTTAATATCGCTGTCAGGATAGGCCCTGATAGCCCAAACTTGCATAGGACTCTTTCCATTTACGTCCAATGAACTCTATCAAACGCCTTCTCTACATCCAGTGAAAGGAAGAGAGAAGGCGTTTGATTATGTTCCACCCACTGGAATAGATCGATGAGGCGTCTAGTGCCGTCCGAGGCTTGTCTGCCGGGTACAAATCCGACCTGGTCAGGATGTATTATTTGTGGTATAATCGTGGAGAGCCACTGAGCTAGCAATTTCACGTACAACTTGGTGTCTGTGTTTAACAATGAGATTGGGCGGTAATTTGCTGGTTTGTAAGGGGATTTGCCTGGTTTGGGTAGGGTAAATATCAGGGCCTCCAGAGATTCCTTGGGAATTTTGCCTATAGTAGTGTAGTAATTAAAGGTGTTGCATAGGTGTGGGGTGAGTAAGTCTGAGAAGCATTTGTAATATTCGTTTGGGAATCCGTCTGGGCCAGGTGCTTTGTGTAGTGGCAGTGTTTTTATCGTTTTGAGGATTTCGGTGGGAGAGAAAGCTGTAGAAATATTTTCCAGCTGTGCAGTGGAAATAGAGGGAAGATGTATGGATGAGAGGAATTTTTCAATGTCCTCCATTTTAGGATGGGCTTCTTGATCAGATTCTTTAAGATTATACAGTTTGGCATAAAATGCGCTAAATTAGTTTGCAATAACTAATGGGTTATGTACTCGTTTACCTTGGGAATTAGTTAGGGCCTGTATTTTTGTGTTGGCGTTGTGTTTTTTCACTTGCCTGGCCATGAATGCTCCTGATTTGTTGGCTGAGGAGTAGTGCTGGAGTTTAAGGCGTTTGATATAATATTCACATTTTTTATGTAGATGTTCACTAAGTTGGTGTCTTAAGTTTTTTAGGTCATTGGAGATGATAGCGGAAGCTGTGTTTTTGTTGACAATTTCTAACGCACGAATTTGTTTCAACAATTTTTCAGTAGTGGCTACATGTTGTTTTTTTGCCTGTGCTCCGAATTTTATGAAAAGGCCACGTAAGTAAGCTTTGTGCGCATGCCAAATCATAGATTGATCGTTGATAGAAAATTGGTTGTTGTCAAAGTAGCTCTCAATCTCAGGTCTAAGTTCTTTTTCCAGTGAGCAGGGACGTGTTCAGTCTCCAAATAGTATGTTGTACATTTTGGTTGCTGTTAAATAATGTGATCGATATCGGCGCGTGGTCAGACCAGGTAATTGTACCAATTTGCGCCTCTGTGATTTTTTGTAACAGGAATTTATCGGTAAGGAACATATCAATCCGAGAGTAATGCCGCGTACACACGGTCGGACTTTTCAGCTACAAAAGTCCGACAGCCTGTCCAACAGACTTCCGGAGGACTTTCGGCAGACTTGCGGCGGACTTGTGGCAGACTTTCTAACGAACGGACTTGCCTACACACGACCACACAAAAGTCCGATGGATTCGTACGTGATGACGTACACCAGACTAAAATAAGGAAGTTCATAGCCAGTAGCCAATAGCTGCCCTAGCGTGGGTTTTTGTCCGTCGGACTAGCACACAGACGAGCGGATTTCGGGGTCCGTCGTAGTTACGACGTAAAGATTTGAAGCATGTTTCAAATCTAAAGTACGTCGGATTTGAGGCTAAAAAAGTACGTTGAAAGTCCGGAGAAGCCCACACACGATCGGATTACCAGCCAGCTTTAGTCCGTCAGCGTCCGTTGGACTTTTGTAGACGAAAAGTCTGACCGTGTGTACGCGGCTTAAGAGTGCTGAGAGTTGGAGTAAAAAGTGTAATCTCGCTCCGTATCGTGCGTGCATCTCCAGGGGTCATAAAGGTCTTCATTATGTAAAAGAGAGGATAGTGTAGAGGGCCTACGTTTGCTTGTTTTAGATGTGTCTAGAGAGTTATCAATGATTTCATTAAAGTCCCCACATAGTATTACTGGGTCGGATCTGTAAGGTGCCAATTAGAGAGCAGATTGTTGTAAAACTTTTTTTGGCCTGTGTTGGGTGCGTAAAGATTTACCAACGTTAGGCGTTGGTTCTCAATTGTTGTGGAGAGAATCAAATATCTGCCATCTTCATCAGCTTCACAGTGGTGTAACTGGAATGGATGAACTAATTGCAATCATCACCCCTCTCTTTTTCGCGGGGGCATTGGCAAAGAAACAGTGTGGGTAACGTTTGTGTGTACATTTGGGTGCCTTGTCTTTGATGAAATGTGTTTCTTGTACACAGAATATGTCTGCCCTCTGAGTCAGTGCTTCTTTCCAGAGGAGATTGCGTTTAAAGGGGGAGTGCAGGCCTTTGGCATTCAGTGAAGTGAGTTTAATGGCCATTTTAGCAGGGAATGACCTGGGATGGGGACGAGGGGAGCGAGATTGCACTTAGAAGATTAATCAACTTTAGGTCCTGTAATGGAAGTAAGGAGCGTACAGTAACACTGAGAAGGTCAAGTACAAAAAAAAAAGAAAACAACTTTGTTATGACACTATGTATATAGTATGGAGCCTTACTAGATAAATCACAGGTGATTTACTTCAATATTATGCAGAACAAGCAAGAAGTAAAGTACTCAAAAAGAGAGTAACCAAACAAACACAAAAAAAAAGAACAAAAAGGTAAAATTAACACTAATAACGAGGGCACACTATAACCTGAGGGAGTGAGGTAACACTAAAGCAGTGTCCACAGAGGATCCTATGAGTGCTCGCGACCTAAGGCCTTTGGGTTGTGAAGGATATCGCCTCGATCAGGGATCTGATTCCGGAATGGAGCAGAATGTGGATGGGAGCCCTTGCGGTCACTCGTGGCAGGAGGAAGGGGGAGAAAACCCCAGTTGGTTAATTTTTTGTACCCTTCTTTGGGGGTGTGAATAGGGATTATTTGTTGTTGATAGGTCACCAGAAGTTTGGTAGGGAAACTCCATTTGTAGGTGATTTTTTTTTCTTGTAGAATGGAAGTGATGGGGGTGAAAGCTCTTCTCATATCCATGGTGGCTTTGGAGAGGTCATTGAACAGGAGGACAGTTGCATATGGTGCTGGAAGCGGTTTTGTGTTTTTAGCTGCCTGTAAAATCTGCTCCTTAACATGAAAGTAGTGCACTCTTGCTAGAACATCCCTCGGGATGTCCAGGGATAGATGCGCAGGTTTGGCGATCATATGCGCCCGGTCAATGGTAATATCCCGTGCATTCAAACGGGGCAATAAATGTGAGAATAATTGTTGTAAGTAAGGAGTAATTTCATTTGATTTGACAGATTCAGGAATACCTCTAAATTTTGTGTTGTTCCTTCTGGAACGATCTTCCAAATCTGCCAATTTTAATTTCATGTGGTGTATTTCTGAGGCATGGTGTTCATGTGCATCCAGTAATTCAATATGAGCTCTGACATGGTCATGCATGCTTTCTTCAAGCAGATGAGCTCTTCCTTCTAGGCAGTCTACTCTGTCATGTATTTGGGAGACAGATAATTGTAGTTCCCTGTGGAGATCTTTCTGCAGTGTGAGGAGCATTGATTTTAACATAGATTCAGTGACAGGGTTATCTGATGCAGGGACTGCTGCCAGAGCAGGGATGTGTGAGGTATCAGTGTCCCTGTCTGCCCACTGGTGTTTCTTGGGCTGCGGTTCTTTGCTGGGGGAGAGGGCTGGAGAAGAAGCCAGCCTCTTACCTCTGTCCATGCTGGAATGGGACACTGTATCGTCTGGGGAGGGTATGGTATCCATCTCCTGTCTCATCGTGTTATCCCCATATGAGAGCGCTGGGAAGTCTTCCTGTGAGGGAGCCGAACGGTGCTCCTCATCTGCAGCGGTGCGGGCTGTGCCTGAGGCATTGTTCCCGAGGCCAGCGCCATCTTGGGCCTTGTTCATGGCCGCGCTGGCGTAGTAATCTGTGAGGCGGCGTGGTGCGGGCGGTTTATTCCGCCGTCTGGACATGCCCGGAACGGTCACAGATCCTCGCCCCCTCCGTGTGGCCGGATCGGGGTCGGGTTGTCGCCTTGGGTTGCTTCGGATCGGTTTCTTTGGAACGGAGCTCTGAAATCAGGCATCCATTCCTCTCCACGGCAGGCCACGCCCCTGCATTGCAATTTTTTTTATGTCTCATAGTATTTGCTCAGCAATTTTTTTAATTTTTTGGGGGAAAAAATACACTTTCATGAATTTTAACGCAAGAAAACAAAATAGATAATCCATTTTTTGGTAAAATAGAAAAGATAATGTTACTCCAAGTAAATAGATACCAGTTATGCCCCTTACACACGGTCGGATTTTCCGATGGAAAATGTCAGATCGGAGCGTGTTGTCGGAAATTCCGACCGTGTGTGGGCTCCATCGGACATTTTCCATCGGATTTTCCGACACACAAAGTTTGAGAGCAGGATATAAAATTTTCCGACAACAAAATCCGTTGTCGGAAATTCCGATCGTGTGTACACAAATCTGACGGACAAAGTGCCACGCATGCTCAGAATAAATAAAGAGATGAAAGCTATTGGCCACTGCCTCGTTTATAGTCCTGACGTACGTCCTTTACGTCACCGCGTTTAGAACGATCGGATTTTCCGACAACTTTGTGTGACCGTGTGTATGCAAGACAAGTTTGAGCCAACATCCGTCGGAAAAAATCCTAGGATTTTGTTGTCGGAATGTCCGAACAAAGTCCGACCGTGTGTACGGGGCATTAGTGTAGTTCATAATACAAGATGGGCCACGATATAGTTGATGGTTAGCATCTGCTACTAGTGAGGCAACTGAAGATTAGTCAAGACTAATGCACCAGTTAAGCAAACAGGCCTTCAATGACACTTTTTTGGCATTCTATGTTATAGAAACGGCATCTTGTCTGGTGTTACTGTAATGTGGTATACTATCTGTAATGTTTTTCTATGACTACACTCATTTTTGTAACCAATGAACGCTTAATTCATTACAATAGTCTACCTTATGTTTGTTAAGCAATTTGTTTTTTGTTAAATGAATAAACAATTTGAACAGATAATGTCCTGGCCAGATATCCAAACAAAAAATGAATGGGACATACCAGCTATACAGGATAATTATTCCACAGTCAGGAACAGCAGAAAAAAATGAAACATCAAATTGCATATTGTCCATTTAAACAGTCAAGTGCAGCGATGAAAAGCTGGGGAGCATGGGGCATGGACTATTTACTATAGTGCATCCAGAAGGTAGTAGAGGGAGAGGATATTATATCAGTGGAATACATGCATTGTACTGATCAAATCATTGCTTCCTATTTCCTATGATATCTGTCCAGCCAGTCAGAAGCCATCACTGGAATATTAAAGAAGTGAGAGTCATTGTCAGCAACCACGCAGAGCCTGGTTGGGTATATCATTACCTACTGAAGGTGCAGTGGTTTAGGTGTTTCTTAACTTTATGGAATCAATCCCTGATTTTTTTGGACCTCGAGGGAAAAAATTATTGGATGCATTTCTAAAAAAAGACCTTGGGAGGCAAAGGGGGGGGGGGGCAGTATTGGCAGCAGGATCCTTTGCTGGATTATTTTAGGATGCCATGCAAGAGCAGGAGAGCACTTGTCTGCTCACCTATTGCTGGCCTCCCAGTATTCTATTTTTTTTTCTATTTCTTATTGGTATATGTCCCTTTTAGTCTTATATAGAGAATTATATTTCAGGATTCAGCTCCCATTGACTTCCATTCAGTTAGCATTAACATTCACAATTCCCAAATTTTGATCAGTCATTCAGAGAATTTTCTAAACAGTCTTCAAATCCAGTAGCAAAACAGGTAAGGTCTGTGTTTAGTTCACAGGAGATGCAGGTTCACTCCCTGATTGCTGTAATAAATTACATTGATAAAACTTGTATTTTTTATTCTATACATTTTCCAAATGAATATTGATTGCTTTCTTATACTGTAATATATCTTGAAAACCAGGGCCCTTGGTCTCATAGAAATAATATTTTTTCTTTCAGCTTAAATTTGATCAAAGAAAGTTATTATTTTTTTCTTAATTTACTTACAACATTTAATTTCATTCCACTTTTATAGTAAGAGGTACATAGCATTGGGAATTATCAGCTGTGCAAAAATTGTATTATTAAAACTTTGAAAGGCCAATTTTTGCAAGTCCAGGATTGTAAACAAATCCTATTGTTGTGGAGTTAATTATTTATACTCAAGACTATTCATGCAGTCTTTCTCTCATTAAGACATCTAATTAAAACAGTGACAAGTATTGTTTCTTATTTATTGTGTTAACATTGAGTTTATTCACAAATGTATGGTATATTGATTATAGAGATAACATCAGTGTACAGTGAGCTGTATAATTGTTTAGTTCTAAAAATGGCAGTGTCTAATGATTCTTTTTTTTTTTTTTTTTTAAAGCATTGATATGTAAATTATGGTGTTTTAAAAGAGAGTGCATAGCTGGTATAATTTAATGCAATGAAGGTCACCTATTTGCTCATTAAAGGAGATTTATATGAGCCCAACATTATCTATCTTTATGATAGTATTTGCATGTTGAGAGTTCTCCTGTTTAAAAAATTAACATTTCGGGGGGCGCATGCGCGGCGGGCGAGATGGCGGACGCTTGAGAGAGTAGCTCCGGACCCGCTCCTTCCAATCCCGGACCCTGCTCAGCAACGCCAGCTTACAAAGATCCAGGATCCACTTGAAAAGCTCCCAGAACCTTCCGGGTATCTCATGGGGAAAATAGGTTCCCATCGGCACGTCTACCAAGGGTTTATCCCGCCTCCGACCTCCCGGCCGGCTCAAAGCTTGGAGCGGTTCCTGTATAGGCCGCAATCCCTGACCTCAATTAGCCAGATGGCTGCAGCGCTCGCCGCGGATCAAACGGCAGACTCAGCAACTTCCACACCGGACTTCTCTGCTCACAATTCCCTAACCCGAGAGACACCCCACTCTGCACAACAAAGAAGGGAGACCTCACACAGCAACTCCAAAGATAAGGCAGAACACGCTGCAGACCACCTTGCTGATCATCCTACATTGTTAACAGGTACTCCTCTCTCTACTCCCCTACCCCACGGGAAAGATTCAGATAATTCAATTACAGTTGCAGTGCTGGACTTAAAGTTGCAGGCCCTACTACAAGATCTGACCCGCAATTTTCAGTAGCAGTAGGGAAACTGGCTCAAGAGCTTCGGGGGAAAATCGATCAACTTGGCGATCGTGCGGACACTCTAGAATCCAAGTTTGACGAATTGGTGAAATATGTGCACGTACTTGAAGAAGATAATGCGACACTCAAACAAACTGTTTTCCAGGTCCAATTACAGCAAGAAGACTTGGAGAACAGAGAGAGACGCCAAAATGTGAGGATCTGTGGAATCCCGGAAACAGTTCCCGACAAAGAAATACGTTCCTATCTCCTAGGACTGTTTGTCACTATAGCTCCACATATTCCAGATATCGATTGGAGGCTAGATAGGGCTCACTGATCCCTAGCTCCGAAACCACCCCCTGGCATCAATCCGAGAGATGTAATAGCTCGCTTCCACTACTATGAAAGCAAGGAAGCTCTCACAATGGCCACGTGAAATAAAAATCGCATTGAGTATAAAGGTGCTAAACTTCAAATTTTTAGCGACCTATCCCCCATCACGCTAGCCAAAAGGCGCGACTTACGGCCAGTAACCATGCACCTGCAACAACACCAAGTTACCTACAGATGGGGTTTCCCTTTTCGCCTCTCGGCCTCGAGAGATGGCACTCAATACTCGATGTGAGTCTTACACGAATGTGAAGCCTTTGTCCGTAACTTAGGATTGCCGCCTATTCCTGAAGAAGATCTTCCTCCACCACCTCTAAACCTGATTTCCGCTCCTCTTCAACCGCCTGCAGCGATCTGGACCCCGGTTTGGCGGAGACATCAAAGAAACCTTTCCACTCCTCAATGTCCTGCTTCAGCTAGAGTTCAGCTACCTGAACATCTCTCACTTAATGAGGAGAAGCTCCTTAATGTTTTTTTTTCCTAGCATTTTATTCGGTACACCGGGGGGTTTTTGAGGGCAGTTCCCCGGTGACTGCAGGGAGGGACCTCCCTAATCCTGTTATTGCTGGCCTAGTTTAATGGCAACTGATCCAGTTTGTGGACTTCAGCTCCCCGGTTGATATGGTCCCCTTTCTCTTTCAATTTTTTATTTTCTTTCCCCCAGAATCCTAAGTTTAAAGTTTGCATTTATAATTTTCTTTTTTTTGAGGGGTACCGGGTGCTGACCGGCATGCTTCTCTACAGGCCTATGGCTGGTAGCCGAGGCCTCCTGAGGGTTTTTTCACCTTCAGGCTTTCAAAATGTTTTTTCTTTATTACTTTTTGGATTTTTTGTAGTTAATATTTTTTTTCTCTTTTTTCCTTTTCAATCCCGGGCCCTTTTTTGGCCTGAATATATGCCTAACATTTTCTATTATTTCTGTTAAGATATATACGCTCACTGTCTTCATGACAATTGAGAAATGTGTAACGGTACTACCGATTAACATACTTTTGTTAAAAATACTACTGTTTGTTATTAAGTTTCCATTTGCTGTACAATACATACCCTCCTCAGGGCTCTGAAGGTCTTCTCGTGTAACGTGAAGGGTTTGAACTCTATCCACAAATGCTGACTAGCCTTGAAGGAGTTCAGAGCCTCTGGAGCCGATGTGGTCATGGTTCAGGAGACACACTTTCTAAATTGTTTCCTAACACGTTCGTGGCCTCCAACCGATCTGGGAAGGCAGGTGTAGCAATCTTGTTCAAACATTCATGTCCTATAAGAGTTATTGACTCAAAATTGGACCCCCGGGGGCATTTTGTCATCCTGAACTGTGTCCATTTAAAGACAAAACTCACGTTAGTCAATATTTATGCACCCATTCGGGACAGATAGGATTCCTCACCACGGTTCTTGAGGAAGTACAAAACTCCTCTCATCCATTTACAATTGTTGGAGGAGATGTGTATGTCCTCCAACAAAGATAGACTGAATCTCTTTCAAAACACCCCCCCAGCCCAAGCTTATAGGTTATCTACTTTCTTTCGCAAATGAATCCGTACCCATAACCTGTTTGACTCTTGGAGAGTGAAACATCCCACTGGTAAACAATATACTTTTTATTCCCCTCCACACAAAGGATATTCTCGTCTTGATTACTTCCTACTTTCCGCACCCCTGCTACCCCAATTAGTTGCCTCTGAAATTGGTCCAATTACGTGGTCCGACCACGCACCCATAACTTTGGATCTATCCCTACATTCCGCATCTCCCAAGTCATGTCATTGGAGACTTAATGAGTCTCTTTTGAAAAATGAGGTTATTAAACAGCAACTCCAAACAAAATTGACTGAATACTTCCAGCTCAATGACGGCTCTGTCTCGGACACTTCCATATTGTGGGAGGCCCACAAGGCTTTTTTTAGGGGCGAGCGCATATCTGCTGGGTCGCACAGGAAGCGTGATTCGCTTCAACAAATATCTGAACTCTTGACTCAACTACGCTCAGCCGAGGTGCACTTGCTTCAAGCCCCCACTACGGCCCGTTTACAGAGGGTGATATCTATCCATAATAAAATTAAGTCCCTAGATATGAAAAAAATCTCCAAAGCCATTTTATGGTCAAAACAGAAGTTCTATGAATTTGCTGACAAGCTGCACAGAATGTTAGTGAACAGGCTGAAACCACACCCAAGCCTTTCCATTCCTGATCATATAACACAATCAGATGGAACTCCCACCTATTGCCCTCAATCCATGTCTAGAGTCTTACGAGAATTTTATAACAAATTATATAACTGTTTGAGTTCTGACCCACTCACCCAATTCACCCAAGAAAAATTTGATTCATTTATATCGTCTTTGAAGCTTCCACAACTGTCCCCTGATCAGCGCTCCTCATTAAATGCTCCCATCTCCGCTGAAGAATTGACTGAAGTGATTAAATTACTTCCCCTACATAAATCTCCAGGTCCAGATGGACTTCCTTATTCATATTACAAAACCTTTCTCCCTATATTATCCCCACACATGTTAAATTTATATGCCTCTTTACTAAAAGGTACCATACCTCACCCCCAATTTCTCCATGCCCATATTATAGTCATACCCAAGCCAGATAAGGACCCATCTGTCCCTGACAATTACCGTCCTATTGCTCTATTAAATTCTGATTACAAAATGTTCACCAAAACTTTGGCAAATAGACTCTCGAAAATTCTACCGTCTCTGATAAATAGAGACCAGGTTGGATTTATCCCCTTGAGACACGCAGGGGATAACACTAGACGTACCATAGATCTTGTCGACTTGCTTACTAGAACTAAAACTCCGGCAGTAATATTAAGTTTAGATGCACAGAAAGCATTTGATTGCCTTAGTTGGCCCTTCGTGTTTGCGATCCTGTCTAAATATGGGTCCTTTGTACAGGCTCTTAGATCCTTATACTCTCACCCTACCTCCCAAGTACAACTTTCATCTTATCTATCTTCTCCATTTTCTCTTAGCAATGGTACTAGACAGGGATGCCCTTTGTCGCCTCTACTTTTTATCCTCAGTTTGGAACCCTTAGCTGCGACAATTCGTGATTGCCCCTCCATCGTAGGAGTACGCCTGCGTCAGTTAGAATACAAACTGTCCCTTTTTGCAGACGATATTCTTTTAATGCTCACTCAACCACACACATCCCTACCTTCGCTACATAAAATTTTAAATTCTTTTAGTGAAATCTCTGGCTTTAAAATCAACACTACCAAAACGGAAGCTCTTCCCATAAATATAACACCATCTAATCTGGTCACCCTTCAACAGAATTATAAGTATCATTGGAGCTCTACATCCTTGAAATACTTAGGTGTCTGAATTACAGCGTCATACTCCACTTTATATCAGGCGAACTCCCCCCCCCTATTCCAAGAAATTAACCACTTGCTGACCCATTGGACCCCTTTGCCCATCTCTCTCCTTGGACATATAAATATCCTAAAAATGTCTATTCTTCCTAAATTATTATACCTATTTGAGACACTCCCAGTGGCAATTCCAATGTCTCAGTTGAAAAATCTTCAAAGAAGAAGCCTCCGTTTAATATGGAACAATGCTTCACATAGAGTGGCGGGCTCAGTGGTCATGGCACGTAAGCTTAAAGGAGGCCTGGGAGCCCCAGACTTCATCAAGTATTATTACGCCTCACATCTAAGGGTCCTTACTTCATGGACTAATAGAACAGCCCCAAATAGGTAGGCTGATATTGAAATGAGCATAACTTCCCCAGTACACCCATGTTATATGTTATGGCCGTCCACTGACAAATATATGCCCCAGCTGAGAGGTCTTTGCCTGGCCCCAATGCTCTTCACATTAGCAATATAAAAGAAGTGCTCCACTAAATATTCTCTTTCTTCCCCATGCTCACCTCTCACTAACATCCTTTTTAACCCGGACATTCCGGATAGTTTGTCCTATGACCGTATGGTGCATTGGACTAGAGCGGGGATTTTTCAGCTGCGGCAGTTAGTCAACCCAGCCACGAGACATTTATTATCCTTTGAGGACCTTCAAAAGCATCACCATTTGCCCAAAACAATATTCTACTCTTATTTACAAATCAGACACTTCTTTTCTATCAAAACTCCTACACTATCTTTAGATAAACCTACTGAATTTGAAATGCTTTGTGCTGAAGGCCCTAATGAACCCCAACTGATATCCACCATCTATAGAATACTTCACGAAGCTACTCCCCTAAAAGTAGATACACATTATTATATGAGGAAATGGTCACAGATTCTCCAACATGACATATCTTTGCTAGACTGGGGTAAGATATGGGTCTCCACTTCCAAAAGCTCCCGATGCATATCTCATAGAGAAACTGCCTATAAGGTTCTTATGT
This sequence comes from Lithobates clamitans, assembly GCA_037952925.1. Taxonomy (NCBI): domain Eukaryota; kingdom Metazoa; phylum Chordata; class Amphibia; order Anura; family Ranidae; genus Lithobates; species Lithobates clamitans. The sequence goes on from JBBGZY010000317.1 coordinate 1,353,359, forward strand.
TCTGGTATAAAACCCCGGAAAGACTACACGCAATCGATTCGTCCATACCCCAAATTTGTTGGAGATGTAATAAGGCGGTTGGCTCCCACTTTCACATCTTCTGGGAATGTTCTTTAGTTTCCCAATTCTGGGAGCAGATCCAAACCCTACTAGAGAAACTGTTGGGTATCCTCGTTCCCCTAGACCCCATCCACTATCTACTAGGCCTTCCCTTTCAAGGTCTTCACAAATCAAAGCAGAAACTGATGTCCTTTGTCTTATTAGCGGCTAAGAAAACTATCCCTAGACTCTGGCTATCCACTTCTCCTCCCACCCTATCACATACTTTATCTACCTTATTGGACATTCGCAGAATGGAACATCTAACTGCCACTGTTGAAGATTCCATACAGAAATTTTCTCTTATATGGCAACCATGGGATGACTATGATAATAATACTAGGACAGATTATATTAGTTGAATTGTTAGATTTACATAGTAATCTATGTCTTCTATCTCCTCGGGTTACCATACATTTTTTTTTTGATTGTGTTGGTTTTCTCTAATGATTTCTCAACTTTTTTTATAAGACATGCAATGTATTTACCTTAGAATTGCTTATTTAGTAATCAAACGTTCTTCTTGCTCAGAATTACCAATTTTGAAGCTGTATTGTAGGTCACATTACAGTCTTTTTTTTTTCTTTTCTGTTCTCTTTTATGTACAACGTTTTAAGCTTATGCACCCTTGATTGACAGTGTTGAAGCTTTCTTTTTCTTTTCATCCCGAATGTGACACCAATGTTATTATATGTGTCATGTATAAATGTTAAATAAACAATAAAAAAAAAAAAATAACATTTCGGATAGTTCAACTTCAATCTTTAATACTTTTGGCCATACTTGAATAAGGCATCAAGGTCAAAAACAGGTAGTTGAATCACTACAGATGTGTATGTCAAGAACAAACTTTCTATTCTATTATTTAACCAACATACAAATGCAAATGCTTTGGTGAGATGTCAGGGGTCTAAACACACCCCCAACATCTCCCCTTTGAGACAGGAAAAGGGACTGAGGACACGGATTCCCCAGTCCCTTTCTCAGCAGCCTCAGCTGAATGAATGAACATAAATGAACAGGAGGCAGTTGCTCCCCTCCATTCATAAACTGAAGCATCATAAACACAGTTTATGATGCTCAGTTATGAATGGACAGTCAGTGATCACTGATTCTGCTCATTCTAAAAAGGAAGGAGCCCGTAAATGACATATTTACTGGCTCTTTCCTCCGCTCTCCATCCTGAAAGATCTGGGAAAGGGGGGGCAGAGTAGGATGGGGAGTAGACTTGTGCACAACAGAAAATTTTGTTTAGTTTCGGTTAGTTGTCATTCGTAAAATACATAATTTTGTTCTGTTATATTTGTTATGCTATGTTAATACGTTTTTGGATAATTCGTTATTATTCGTAGAGTGTCGCTATTCATTATACCGAATCTCGAATCATGTCAAATTCATTCTTTATATGCGCTATAATTTCATTTGTATTCGTTGAAATTTGATATTTATGTATGTATATATATTCGTGATAATGATTCGTAGTTTGGAAAGTCGTTTGTTTATTGAATCTTTTAACACACACAATGACAATATCTCTTCTCCTCTGCTCAAATACAATACAACACCCTTCTCACTCAGTTCTCAGGAATGCACTTTGCCAGTAATCCAACCTCCAGCACAAAATTAATCAGCTGATTGGACTGTAAGATTTACTTTGAGTTGACCTTTTGTTTCATTAGACCTTTAACGAATTACCGAATCATGTCAAATTCATTCGTATCTGCTATGATTTATTTTGTATTTGTTGAAATTCATTATTTTTTTATTCAGATGCATCTGAATGTCCGAAAGATGCAAAATTTGGCCGAATTTTGATTCGTTACGAAATGATGTGCACAAGCCTAATGGGGAAGGGGGAGACCAGAGGAGCACACGGAGGGGGACCAGAGGAGGATGGTGGGGGGACCAGAGGAGGATGGGGGACCAGAGGAGCACACAGAGGGGGACCAGAGGAGGACGGGGTGGACTGGAGAAGCCCACGGAGGAGCACATAGGAGGATACAGAGGGAAACTGGAGGATTATACAGAGGACACCCAGGGATGATCGGTGTGGAGGTGGGGGAGTTTATAATCACCGATCTCCCTGTGTGGCTTTCAATGAAACATCTGACAGCCGCTTCTCCTCCTCCCCCCTCCACGGCTGTCAGCTGCTTCATTGAAAGCCACACAGGGAGATCGGTGATTATAACTTCCCCCACCACCGCACCAATCATCCCTAAGTGTCCAGGTATCGGACCGGGCATCGGGAGCTAGTATCGGTATCAGCACCGATACTATTATCGATATCGGTGCAAACCTAATCATAATCAATTTTTCTCATAGTTCATGTATGCTTCTTCCCTTCTACTTAAAGCTGAATTAAACCCTAAACCAATATATATTATATTATACTATATATATATTTATATTATAATATATTATATTATATTATAATATATTACAGCTTACCAGCCATTAGATGCGATGGCTGCATCAATTTTTCTAGGCTTTTTTCTCTCCGTTTTCACCTGGTAATCTGACCAGTAATCTACCTCAATGTCAATCTGGGTGGAAGGGAGTGTAAGATGTACTAGTAGATTTAAATACACTAACATAGTTATATAGTTGCATAGCTAGTCTGGTTGAAAAAGTCCATCTAGTTCAACTAATAAAAGGGGAAAATATATATATATAAAAAGAAATCCTACAAAAAAAAATAAATAACCATACAATCCTATATACACAATCCTATACCCATAGTTGATCCAGAGGAAGGCAAAAAACCCCAGCAAAGCATGACCCAATTTGCTCCAGCAGGGGAAAAAAATCCTTCCTGATCACCCAAGAGGCAATCAGATGTATCCTGGATCAACTTCACCTATAAATCGAAGCATCCAGTTATTTTATTTACATTTAGGAAAGAATCCAGGCCATTTTAAAAGCAATTTACTGAGCTGGCCAGACCTGTCTATTGCACATTTTCACAGCTCTTACTGTGAAGAAACCTTTCTGTATTTGAAATCTAAATCTCTTTTCCTCTAGATGTAAAGAGTGCCACCTTCTCATTTGTGATGACCTTAAGTGAATAACTATATGGACAACTTATGTTGATGCCTAAAATCTAACCCTAAAACATAAACTCAACTTTATTTTTTATATATTTTTTAACCTAACTGAAGGTTAAAAAAATATATATGAAAACTGAATTGAATTAAAAAAATAAAACCAAATTATTAAAAAAATAACCTGCTAGGGTGAGGGGCACCAGCTAAACACCAACTGAAGTTGTTGCTGACACACACATACAAAAAGGTAGTCCTAACAGGATTGCTCAATGCACTGTGAACACACAGATCGGTACAGAATAATATTACCTTACTAATTTACTAAAATAATGTAGCACAATACAGCACTTTGTATATATAATTGTAAATAGCACAAATAAGCACTGTATAGCAGTCTCTTTTCAAACAATTTGTCTTACTAAAGGTAAATAGGTTGTTCACTTTGCAAGGCAATTTTCCCAAGATGTAAAATTTCACAAATAATACCCAATTGCATTCAAGCAAAAAAAAAAAAAAACATATGTAGCGCCCACCACCTTTAGGTGGGTGCTAGTTAGTTAGGATAAGTGATAGGTAAATTGCCAGTGTCTTACCCTGTTGGTTAGACTGGTTGGTTAATCTGGTTGGGAGATTTGATAGAATAGAGGAGGGTGTGGCCACCTACACTCTGCCCTGTAAGATTTCCATTACTTTCCCTGAAATGTTCTGGAAAGTGGGTGGACTGAGGGAGCAGAGTGGCAGGTAGTTTTTGGAGACTGCTCTGAGTCAATCATTGTTTTGCTTGGGCAGAGGCGGGACTGTTATAAAAACTAAGGTCACATGTTTCCTGGGTTGGTTGGAGATGGGAATTGAATCCAGAAAGGCTGCAAAGATGTGATCAGCAAGGAGCAGGCTTGAAGGCCTTGGGGTGTAAGGCTTTCAGTGCTGGATAGCAAAAGAACTTGAACGTGAAGGCCTGAGGGTTCAGAGACCTCAGTGCTGGATGGTTCATCACCATCAAAATGAACTGTTACAGTTCCTCACACGTTGGACCAGCGAGTCAGGGGGCGGAGCCGCGCCCAGGAGGAAGACGTCATTCCAGGTCCTACGTGCCACGCATTGTGCATACAGCAGAGGAAGATGGCACGGAGCACTACAAGCACACCCGACATGGCGCAATTCACTGAAGTGCAGGATCAGGTCCTCGTGGACACCAGCATCCATCTGGAAGTCACCGGTGGGCTAGCATTGGGAGTAGTCAACGGAGAGACTGTGCCTGATTTGCCCCGGCTGTCGGAGACCCACCATGGGAGTCACCGCTTGGGCCCGGTGCGGCCTACAACTTACACGGTTGGGACCTGTACAGAAGGAGGTATGCTACTACCATGCTAACAGCGCCACTGGACTCTGCACTCCTCAAGCCCCAAGCCTCCAGAGGGCCGGAGAGGGCCAAGTAACATCAGAGACTGCAGCAGAGGAGTTCCAGCCAGCTCATCAGGAGTCGGACACACCGGAGGTCCAGGTAGGATCTGTGGGGAAGGCCTGTGGTCTGGTCGGGGACCTGGGGGCTGTTGGTGTTGTTGGGCAAACCCCAGGATTTTGTTTGATTTGTCCTCTCCAGAGGAATGTGGTTCTAGTGGGGAAGAGGAGGAATGGTACATAGAAAGCTCCACATCTTTAAGTGCTTCCACCGGGGCTCCGAAGAGCATAGCCACATTCCCAGCACCCCCTATTAAATTATGTTCTGATACCCCTCACAATCGGGCACCCATATACCAGCAAAGGTGTGAGAGCCTCTGACTCGTGTGTACTGCCTGGGCGGGGAAGGCCTAAGGAGCTGCGCGGCTGTTGCAGTTCCAATGGGACGTCCAGAAAAGGGTTGCTCAGGAATGGGGATTAGATTTCCCTTATGTACCGGACAAAATTATGGAGATTGTGTAGGCTTCCCGTGAACAGTGGGAAAGGGATCTCATTTGGGACTATTTATACGTGCCTAAACCTCAGAGGACACCTGAACATGTGATGTGGGTGAGATTCCAAGACATTTTCCGGGAATGGCGACAAGGAAGGGCAATCTATAAAGACCGGGTCATTGTCCAAAAGCCTGGCCAACAGACAAAGAATTACTCTATATCGGTCTTAGGGAAAGGAGATACATGCAAAAGACTGCCGGACCCCCGGTATTACCTGTAAGGTATTGTTACAGTTATGCTATAAAGGCCTAGGACTGCAGGTGTGCAAACGGGTTAGGGTGGGCTGCCCCATTGACTTCTTACACAGGGCAACAGCTTCAGTGCCTACCTGGCCAGTATGGACACTATTTCTCTGCTGTCTCTGTCAGTCCCTTTGCTAGTTTGATGTTAAACAAAATGTTATAAACTCCCATTGGAGCCACTCAGAAAGTATTTGGCTTATGGACTCAAGTGTAAATAATCTGGCATGTGTACTCAGGCTCTGTCCTGCAGGAGTCCCCAGACTCCTTTTGAGGGAATGGTAGTCCTGGTAGTGTTACCCATGCCAACAAATGGTAGATTTGTAGATAGTATACAGAATAGGATGTATGTTTATGTTCTTTTCTGCAGGTATCTTCTGGAAAGACGGCTGTCTGAGATGATATGAAGATTACAGATGAAGACCTGGAGTAATTAAAGTGGAGTTCCACCCAAAAGTGGAACTTCCACTCATTAGATTCCTCCCCCCCTCCGGTGACACAGTTGGCACCTTTCAGGGGGGAGGGGGGTACAGATACCTGTATATTACAGGTATCTGTACCCACTTCCGGCATAGATACCCGCAGAATCTGCGGGTATTTACGCCACTTCCTGCTCCCTCCCCGCTGCCTGCTGGGAAACACATGGGTCCCAGAGGCAGCAGGGACCATCCGGATTGCGCTGTGCAACTCGCGCATGCGCAGTAGGGAACCGGGAAGTGAAGCCGTACGGCTTCACTTCCTGATTCCCTTACCGAAGATGGAGGCGGCAGCACCCGAGGACGGAGAAACGCTTCGGCCTCGGGTGCCGACATCGCGGGCGCCCTGGACAGGTAAGTGTCCATGTTTTAAAAGTCAGCAGCTGCAGTATTTGTAGCTGCTGACTTTTAAAATTTTTTTTTTCGGTGGCGCTCCGCTTTAAAACATTCCTTCTTCAGGAGCAGTGTACTGGTTCTCCTTGTATTGACTGTAGCTATAGGGACCTATAGTTAGGGAATTGTACAGTACTGAATATGTGATTTTGTGGAGATATTCCTTTTTTTTTTCTCTGTTATGTTACACACATCACCTCATGTATGGACATATGAGATGTTTCATGTTAGGAGGTATGTTAGAACTGTTCTCTAGCTGTGGATTCCTTTTCCACAACTGGGGTCAGTTGTGATTCTAGAAGGGGGTGTATGTAGCGCCCACCACCTTTAGGTGGGTGCTAGTTAGTTAGTTAGGATAAGTGATAGGTAAATTGCCAGTGTCTTACCCTGTTGGTTAGGCTGGTTGGTTAATTTGGTTGGGAGATTTGATAGAATAGAGGAGGGTGTGGCCACCTGCACTCTGCCCTGTAAGATTTTCATTACTTTCCCTGAAATGTTCTGGAAAGTGGGTGGACTGAGGGAGCAGAGTGGCAGGTAGTTTTTGGAGACTGCTCTGAGAAAATCATTGTTTTGCTTGGGCAGAGACGGGACTGTTATAAAAACTAAGGTCACATGTTTCCTGGGTTGGTTGGAGATGGGAATTGAATCCAGAAAGGGCTGCAAAGATGTGATCAGCAAGGAGCAGGCTTGAAGGCCTGGGGGTGTAGTGTTCTCAGCGCTGGATAGCAAAAGAACTTGAACCTGAAGGCCCGAGGGTTCAGAGACCTCAGTGCTGGATGGTTCATCACCTTAAGTCACCGAAAGAAACTCCGGGAGCAATGGGCCAAACGTCACCGGCTGGGATGGTTCTGGACATGCAGAGCAGGAAGCAGTTGCTAAAAAGATGAAGTAGATTGGGGTGCGCCCAGACTTTTCCTGAACTGACCCGGGAGGATTGCAGGAGTCGAGATAGGCAGGTGAGGCCTGGTACTTCTAACATCCACATACCAAGGTGATTTTCAGAGAGGCACTGGTCAGTTAATTAAGGGAAAAGAATATAACTACTATTAAAGGAACCAAAGATTAAGAGGCAACTCATACTTCCTGAAGTCATAGACTGTAAACATTGCAAGTTCTTTTCTAACATGTTGCAAGGAAAAGAATAAAGTTTATGTTCAAATGTTACTGGACTGTGGGCTGATGTTATTCATGCAGGGGAGGACAGCGGAGAGCTACTAACAGAAAGGTATAAACTAACAGCAGCTCCCAAGGGAGTAGTGCGCTACAGATATTTTTTGCTTGCACATTGAATGATGGAAGTCAGCGGAACTTTACCTAATACAAAAAGCTCTGTGGGAAAACAACTTGCAAATTGAAACTTCCCATGAAAAGTGAACAGCCCATTTCCCTTTACATAGTTACATTCAGGTTGAAAAAAGACACAAATCCATCTAGTTCAACCAATAAAAGGGGAAAAAAATAATACAATCCCATATACACAATCCTTTACCCACAGTGGATCCAGAGGAAGGCAAAAAAAAAAGAAAAACCCAGCAAAGCATGATCCAGTTCGATACAGGGAAAAAATTCCTTCCTGATCCCCCGAGAGGCAATCAGATATTCCCTGGATCAACTATACCTATAAATGTTAGTATCCAGTTATATTATGTACATTCATAAAATAATCCAGGCCTTTTTAAAGCAATTTACTGGACAGAACCAGTTTTTGAGGTCTATCCCACATTTTCACAGCTCTTATTGGCATTCCAGATGACGCCAGTTTTGGGGAAACGCATAGGGAAGAGCTAATGTCTGATGTCATTACGCGTCATCTGGTCGGACGATCCCCTGGCCGTGCTTTCTAATATTGTGCTGTTATTGCTAGATACATATAAGCACATTTTATTTTGAATTTCAGATTCTTTTAACTGTATTACGCTTTGTGGCTTCTCCTTTCTTATGTCTAATATGCCTGGTTATTGTGTGGACGTGGAATAAAATACCAGACATACATTCCATTCTATCTTACTGACAGGGTCATTTAGCCAATTTGATGCCTGATGGTAAGAGCGTTGACTATCCAGGAGATATGTTCACCACTGTTTGATCTCTATAATCTGAGATGTCCCGTATTTGGTAAGAGGCCAATAATAATACACTTTGGAAGAGCACCATATTTGCACTGGAGCACCTTTATATACATTTGGAGTACTAAGCACTTTGGAAGCACTTAGACATATTATGATTTATGAAGTCACCAATTTTGGACTTCTTTTGATTATATGGTTATTTGTTTTGCACACTTATTAATTTTTGCTGTGCACATTAATTTATGAGGCACATTTGTATGCTATTGTGTATATTGAATTATTTTGTTGCTTGTGTTTAGTAATTTATTTTAAGGGATAGCGCACTGATTATTTTACTGTGTTTTAAATCCAGTATTCAGGATTTTGTTGCAGACATCCGTCCTAACGTTATCTAGTGCAAGGTTTATCTTTTGTTAAATATTTAAAAATATTTATGCTGACACTAATTCCAATCAAGTTTTAAAAACTTTTAAAAAAAATATGTAATAAACAATGTATGTTTGCTATTAAAAACATATAGTTAAGGACATTTTGAAGAGAAACTTTCTCTAACCGGTATAAAGATTAGCATACATAAACAAATAAACTTACCTTTCCAGTAAAACTAAATTGATTGATTATTTTCTAACTAAAGAAGACTTATGCTTGCCATACATGGTTGTGAGTGGCCTTGTCAACACCAATTGGTTCTACAAATTGTGGAAAATAGACAGTCGAACAGTGACTGTATCCAGCCAGGTATTGTGGCTGTGTAAATAGAACAGCCTACAGGGAAGATGGGAAAATGAGGTGACTTCTCTTGGGACTGAATAGGATAAAGCAATGACTAGTGGCCATATCTAGACAGTGATTTTACCAATATCTTTGCCCCTTTGCTTACATGGCCAGAAATTCCCAGACATGTAAGTTAATGGTGCTGGTAGCATCAGCAGTTGCTAGGAAAGTAGCAGGTGCCAGCACCCAATGCTTCCTTAGCAACTATTGACAATGGGAAGCTGTTTTATATAGAAGCAGTAGAAATACTGCATCTATATATGATGTCTGGCCGTTCATCTGAACAGCCAAAGTGTAGTCTGAACCAAGATACTAAAAAAGGGTTTGCTGACTACTAGAATAAGATCTAAGAGACCATGCTGCTTAACCACTTCAATACCAAATACGTCATATGACATCCTTGGCTTTGAGCAGGTATATCTGAATGATGCCTGTAGTTACAGACATCATTCAGATATTGCCGGTTTCAGCCGGCGAATCTCTACACCATATGAATGATCATAGCGGCCGTTCTTGATCGTTCCTATGGGAGGCGAGAGGGGATGTCCCCCCCTCCCGCCGCCCTCCGGTGCCTGCTCCGACTCACCGTTATGATCAGTGAGGTGGAGAGTGGATCCGCCGGCGCCGGATGTAGATCATAGAGATTTCCAGTGGACCAGATGGTCCCCGGAGTGTCTATGATCGTCAGAGGTTGGGCGCGATGTTATGACGTCACGCCCGGCCTCTCCATTCAAAAAAACGGCACTGCTTCGGCTTGCAAGCGGCGATCGTTTTATTTATTTTTTTTATTTCAGGCTTCCCAGCCTAGTGGTGAGATATGGGGTCTTATTGACCCCATATCTCACTATCTTGAGTACCTGACATGTTATATTGCTATTACAAGGGATGTTTACATTCCTTGTAATAGGAATAAAAGTTATCATTTTTTTTTTTCAAAAAAGTGTCAAAATAAAAAAAAAATATATAATTAACAATAAAAAAAAAAAAAAAATTTAAAGCGCCGCTGTCCCCGTGTGCTCGCACGCAGAAGCGAACGCATACTTAAGTCCCGCCCACATATGAAAACGGTGTTCAAACCATGCATGTGAGGTATCGCCGCGAACGTTGGAGCGTGAGCAATAATTTTGGCCCTAGACCTCCTCTGTAACTCAAAACATGTAACCAGTAAAAACATTTCAAACGTCGCCTATGGGGATTTTTAAGTACCGAACATTGGCGCCATTCCACGAGCGTGTGAAATTTTGAAGCGTGACATGTTAGGTATCTATTTACTCGGCGTAACTTCATCTTTCACAAAATGCAAAAACATTGGGCTAACTTTACTGTTTTGTTTTTTTTTAAACACAAAACAGTTTTTTTTCCCAAAAAAACGCGTTTGAAAAATTCCTGCGCAAATACTGTGTGAGATAAAAAGTTGCAACAACCGCCATTGTATTCTCTAGGGTCTTTGCTAAAAAAACATATATAATGTTTGGGGGTTCTATGTAATTTCTTGCAAAAAAATGATGATTTTTACATGTAGTAGCAAAGTGTCAGAATTGGCCCGGTATTGAAGCGGTTAAATAAAACTAATTAGCTACTTAAAGAAGTACAAAACTGCTAATAGACCAAGCTGCTGAAATAAGACTATTTACTGTAACTACCTAAATAAGTACTTTAAAAAAACATTAGAGACCAAATTGCTAAAAATAACATTAGTTGGCTACTAGAATGAACGCTAAAAAAAACCTAAGACACAAAACTATTGAAATAAGACAAATTTGCTACTGAAATAAGTATTAAAAAAGGACGGGAAACCAAACTGCTGAAATTAGTCTAATTAGTTACTAAAATAAGTACTTGCAAAGCACTAAGGAACCAAGCTGCTAGATAAAATGAATTAGGTACTGAAAAAAATACTAAACATATTAACTAGTTCCGGATGCCCCACGTACATATACTGCAGCAGGGTGGCCCAGCTGCGCAAAGTCAAATAAGGTACATGACTCACACCCACAGTGATCGAATTCGGTTTAAAACTGATCACTCAACAGGTCCAGGCTAGGGATGAGCTTCGTGTTCGAGTCGAACCCATGTTCGACTCGAACATTGTCTGTTCGCCCGTTCGCCGAATTGCGAACGATATGGGCAGTTCGCGGCAAATTTGTGTGGCGCGTCACGGCCCATAATTCACTGCGGCATCGCAGTGCATTGCTGGCTGATGATTGGCCAAGCATGCACTATGACCCGCATGCTTGGCCAATCACAACACCGTCTGAACAGAGAGCCATAATTGGCCAAAGCCAAGGAGGGGGATTTAGTACACGCCCCACACTATATAAGGCCGCCTGCACGGCGGCCCTGTGTAGTGTGTGTTCCGGCGTTCATTGAGAGAGAGAGAGAGACAGACAGTGACATTTGATTTGAGTTACATAGATTAGGCAGAACAGTCAGTCAGTTTAGCTGCACTTACAGTGTATTGTGTATATATATGCATCCCAGGTGTTGCATATATATATATATATATATATATACACTGTATTCAGTTTAGCTAGATCCGTTCCTGTTATCTTCCTACTGACAGGAAGGCTTGTCTTGTTACAGTATTTACAGCTACCTGAAGAAAATTACTGGTGTTCTTTTGATCCTATTAGTACCTCAGTCAGGCAGCTATACTATTTAAAGTTAGTGCAGTGATTCCTGCTCACAGTGTTCAGCTAGATCCGTTCCTGTTATCTTCCTACTGACAGGCAGGCTTGTCTTGTTACAGTATATACAGCTACCTGAAGAAAATTACTGGTGTTCTTTTGATCCTATTAGTACCACAGTCAGGCAGCTAGACTATTTACAGTTAGTGCAGTGCGTCCTGCTCACAGTGTTCAGCTAGATCCATTCCTGTTATCTTCTTACTGACAGGCAGGCTTGTCTTGTTACAGTATATACAGCTACCTGAAGAAAATTACTGGTGTTCTTTTGATCCTATTAGTACCACAGTCAGGCAGCTATACTATTTACAGTTAGTGCAGTGCTTCCTGCTGACAGTGTTCAGCTAAACCTACAAGTTAGTGGAGTGCGTCCTGCTCACAGTGTTCAGCTAAACCTACAAATTAGTGTGGTGCGTCCACCTCACAGTGTTCAGCTAAATCTACAAGTTAGTGCGGTGCGTCCTGCTCACAGTGTTCAGCTAAAACTACAAGTTAGTGGGGTGCGTCCTGCTCACAGTGTTCAGCTAAACCTACAAGTTAGTGAGGTGCGTCCTGCTCACAGTGTTCAGCTAAACCTACAAGTTAGTGGGGTGCGTCCTGTTTACAGTGTTCAGCTAAACCTACAATTTGGTGTAGTGAGACCTCTGCACAGTGTTCATTTAAAGCTACAAGTTAGTGCAGTGCGTCCTGCTCACAGTGTTCAGCTAGATCTGTTCCTGTTATCTTCTTACTGACAGGCAGGCTTGTCTTGTTACAGTATTTACAGCTACCTGAATAAAATTGCTGGTGTTCTTTTGATCCTATTAGTACCACAGTCAGGCAACTAAACTATTTACAGTTGGTGCAGTGCGTCCTGCTCACAGTGTTCAGCTAAACCTACAAGTTGGTGTAGTGAGACCTCTGCACAGTGTTCATCTAAAGCTACAAGTTAGTGCAGTGCGTCCTGCTCACAGTGTTCAGCTAAAACTACAAGTTAGTGCTGTGCGTCCTGCTCACAGTGTTCAGCTAAACCTACAAGTTGGTGTAGTGAGACCTCTGCACAGTGTTCATCTCAAGCTACAAGTTAGTGCAGTGCGTCCTGCTCACAGCGTTCAGCTAAAACTACAAGTTAGTGCTGTGCGTCCTGCTCACAGTGTTCAGCTAAACCTACAAGTTAGTGCTGTGCGTCCTGCTCACAGTGTTCAGCTAAACCTACAAGTTGGTGTAGTGAGACCTCTGCACAGTGTTCATCTAAAGCTACAAGTTAGTGCTGTGCGTCCTGCTCACAGTGTTCAGCTAAAACTACAAGTTAGTGCTGTGCGTCCTGCTCACAGTGTTCAGCTAAACCTACAAGTTGGTGTAGTGAGACCTCTGCACAGTGTTCATCTCAAGCTACAAGTTAGTGTAGTGAGACCTCTGTACAGTGTTCATCTCAAGCTACAAGTTAGTGCAGTGCGTCCTGCTCACAGTGTTCAGCTAAAACTACAAGTTAGTGCTGTGCGTCCTGCTCACAGTGTTCAGCTAAACCTACAAGTTGGTGTAGCGAGACCTCTGCACAGTGTTCATCTAAAGCTACAAGTTAGTGCAGTGTGTCCTGCTCACAGTGTTCAGCTAAAACTACAAGCTAGTGCTGTGCGTCCTGCTCACAGTGTTCAGCTAAACCTACAAGTTAGTGCAGTGCGTCCTGCTCACAGTGTTCAGCTAAAACTACAAGTTAGTGCTGTGCGTCCTGCTCACAGTGTTCAGCTAAACCTACAAGTTGGTGTAGCGAGACCTTTGCACAGTGTTTATCTAAAGCTACAAGTTAGTGCAGTGCGTCCTGCTCACAGTGTTCAGCTAAAACTACAAGTTAGTGCTGTGCGTCCTGCTCACAGTGTTCAGCTAAACCTACAAGTTGGTGTAGCGAGACCTTTGCACAGTGTTTATCTAAAGCTGCAAGTTAGTGCAGTGCGTCCTGCTCACAGTGTTCAGCTAAAACTACAAGTTAGTGCTGTGCGTCCTGCTCACAGTGTTCAGCTAAACCTACAAGTTGGTGTAGTGAGACCTCTGCACAGTGTTCATTTCAAGCTACAAGTTAGTGCAGTGCGTCCTGCTCACAGTGTTCAGCTAAAACTACAAGTTAGTGCTGTGCGTCCTGCTCACAGTGTTCAGCTAAACCTACAAGTTAGTGCAGTGCGTCCTGCTCACAGTGTTCAGCTAAAACTACAAGTTAGTGCTGTGCGTCCTGCTCACAGTGTTCAGCTAAACCTACAAGTTGGTGTAGCGAGACCTTTGCACAGTGTTTATCTAAAGCTACAAGTTAGTGCAGTGCGTCCTGCTCACAGTGTTCAGCTAAAACTACAAGTTAGTGCTGTGCGTCCTGCTCACAGTGTTCAGCTAAACCTACAAGTTGGTGTAGCGAGACCTTTGCACAGTGTTTATCTAAAGCTACAAGTTAGTGCAGTGCGTCCTGCTCACAGTGTTCAGCTAAAACTACAAGTTAGTGCTGTGCATCCTGCTCACAGTGTTCAGCTAAACCTACAAGTTGGTGTAGTGAGACCTCTGCACAGTGTTCATTTCAAGCTACAAGTTAGTGCAGTGCGTCCTGCTCACAGTGTTCAGCTAAAACTACAAGTTAGTGCTGTGCGTCCTGCTCACAGTGTTCAGCTAAAACTACAAGTTAGTGCTGTGCATCCTGCTCACAGTGTTCAGCTAAACCTACAAGTTGGTGTAGTAAGACCTTTGCACAGTGTTCATCTAAAGCTACAAGTTAGTGCAGTGCGTCCTGCTCACAGTGTTCAGCTAAAACTACAAGTTAGTGCTGTGCGTCCTGCTCACAGTGTTCAGCTAAACCTACAAGTTGGTGTAGTGAGACCTCTGCACAGTGTTCATCTAAAGCTACAAGTTAGTGCAGTGCGTCCTGCTCACAGTGTTCAGCTAAAACTACAAGTTAGTGCTGTGCGTCCTGCTCACAGTGTTCAGCTAAAACTACAAGTTAGTGCTGTGCGTCCTGCTCACAGCGTTCAGCTAAACCTACAAGTTAGTGTAGTGAGACCTCTGAACAGTGTTAATTTCAAGCTACAAGTTAGTGCAGTGCGTCCTGCTCACAGTGTTCAGCTAAAACTACAAGTTAGTGCTGTGCGACCTGCTCACAGTGTTCAGCTAAAACTACAAGTTAGTGCTGTGCGTCCTGCTCACAGTGTTCAGCTAAACCTACAAGTTGGTGTAGTGAGACCTTTGCACAGTGTTCATCTAAAGCTACAAGTTAGTGCAGTGCGTCCTGCTCACAGTGTTCAGCTAAAACTACAAGTTAGTGCTCTGCGTCCTGCTCACAGTGTTCAGCTAAACCTACAAGTTGGTGTAGTGAGACCTCTGCACAGTGTTCATCTAAAGCTACAAGTTAGTGCAGTGCGTCCTGCTCACAGTGTTCAGCTAAAACTACAAGTTAGTGTGGTGCGTCCACCTCACAGTGTTCAGCTAAACCTACAAGTTAGTTTTTTGCAAGCTCTGCACAGTGTTCAGCTAAAGCTACCTGTAGAAGTTTGGTGGTGTTCTCATACTACGGGCAGGCAGTTGATTTTGCTAGCTGCAGTATCAGTATATATATATATATATATATATATATACATATATATATCCCAGCTTAGTGCAGCTACAGGCCATTAGTATGTCTGGAAGGCCAAGAAGGAGAGGCAGACAGTCACAAGCCAATAAGAGAGGGCAAGCAGGCTCTGTGTCTACTGCTGGTCGTGGAGACGGTGCATCCTCATCAGCACGTGGCCGTGGGACACGCTTGGCCTTTTTTTCGGCAGCTGGCCGTGTTGAGCCGCAACATGCGGAAGACTTGGTCGAGTGGATGACCAAGCCGTCCTCATCCTCCTCATCCTCTCTCACCCATGCCCAGGGTACTTTGTCTGGCAAAGCAGCGGCCTCTTCCCTTGGCTCAATGTCATCAGTGACTCCTTCCCTAGCCCCACCATGTCCTCCTGAGGAGTCTCTCGAACTGTTTGACCACAGTGTTGAGTACATGCTCCAGGAGGATGCCCAGCGTTTGGAAGGCTCTGATGATGATACTGAGCTCAATGAAGGCAGTAACATGAGCACGGACAGAGGGGGTGCCCAAGAAGGACAGCAATCTGGCAGTCATGCTCCCCCTGCTGCAGCATACTGCCAGGTTTGCTCCAGTGATGAGGAGGGAGGGGATGATGAGGTCACTGACTCAACGTGGGTGCCTGATAGGAGAGAGGAGGAGGAGGAGGAGGAGGCGGCACATCACCAACAAGGCAGGATGGCCAGGGGCCAGCCTAAGGGCAGCACATTGACTGCATCACACCTCAAAGCTCCACATGTGCAGGGTGCTGCAGTCTCTGTACGTTATTCAAAAAGTTCTTTGGTGTGGGCCTTTTTTGAGACGAGTGCATCAGATCGCACCGCTGCTATTTGCAACATATGTCTCAAGCGTATTTCGCGTGGCCAAAACATCTCCCGCTTGGGTACCACCTGCTTGACCAGACATATGTTGACCTGCCATGCAGTTCGTTGGCAAGCGTATCTAAAAGACCCACACCAAAGAACAAAGAGGACCTCTCCTTGCTCCTCATCAGCTGAGATCTCCAACCCCACTATACCTTCAGTCCTCTCTGAGACCTGCACTGAGAGGAATGAAGGTGTAGAATTAGGTGTGTTACAGCCAAGTACTTGTGGGCAATCTGCTTTTGGTACACCGACGTCAGATTGTACCAGGCAAATTTCCCTGCCCCAGCTGCTGCACCGCCGAAAGAAGTTTGCTCCCAGCCATCCACATGCGCAGCGGTTGAATGCTAGCTTGGCAAAATTGCTAGCACTTCAACTGCTGCCTTTTCAGTTGGTAGACTCTGCCCCCTTCCGTGAGTTTGTGGAATGTGCGGTTCCTCAGTGGCAGGTACCCAAACGCCACTTTTTCTCACGGAAGGCGATTCCGGCTCTCTACCGGCATGTGGAAGGCAATGTCCATGCCTCGCTGGACAGGGCGGTCAGCGGTAAGGTGCATATTACCGCTGACTCATGGTTCAGCAGGCATGGACAGGGACGTTACCTAAGTTTCACGGTACATTGGGTGACTCTGCTGGCAGCTGGGAAGGATGCAGGACAAGGTGCAGTAGTGTTGGAGGTTGTTCCGCCACCATGCCACCACGCCTCCAAAATGCTAATTATTGTGACACACCTCTCTCCTCCACCCCCTCCTCTTCTTCTTCCTCCATGGCCTCTTCCTGTGCTTTGTCCTCGGAACCAGCGGTGCTCTGTAGCCATTCAAGGGGCTACGAAAGTACGCAGGCCAAATGATGCCATGCGGTGCTTGAGCTGGTGTCATGAAGATCCTGCCAGTAACCGGCGATCCAGGTGTCCGGGAACACGGCCACGGGTTCCACTGCGCATGCACGCGCGTTCATGGGTGCGGTCACGCACGGGCACGCGCGCGCGCACTCCCGCTATCAGGCGGGCTATTTAAACCGGTCTATCACACACCATCTCCGCTGTCTGCTCTACAGTGTTCTGTGAGTGTTACCTGATCTGATCTGTGTATCCTGTTATCTGACCCGGCTTCCTGTTTGACGATCCTGCTATCTGCCTGCACCAGACCCTCTTGGCTTGCCTGACCATCCCTCTGAATTACCCCTGGTACCTCTGCTGTCCGAACGTTACTGACCACCGGCTTGTTGACCCTCCGCTGTGTTCATCAGCTTCCAGTCTGCTATTACCTGCTGTTGTTCCTGGTTCCAGTTCAGCTTTCAGTCTGCTATTACCTGCTGTTGTTCCTGGTTCCAGTCCTGCATTCCAGGCTACCTTCTGCTGTGTTCCAGCCCAGCGTTCCAGGCTATCTTTTGCTGTGTTCCAGTCCAGCGTTCCAGGCTATTACCTGCTGTTGTTCCTGGTTCCAGTCCAGCGTTCCAGGCTACCTTCTGCTGTATTCCAGTCCAGCGTTCCAGGCTATTACCTGCTGTTGTTCCTGGTTCCAGTCCAGTGTTCCAGGCTATCTTCTGCTGTTGTTCCAGTCCAGCGTCCAGGCTATTAGCTGCTGTTGTTCCTGGTTCCAGTTCAGCTTCCAGTCTGCTATTACCTGCTGTTGTTTCTGGTTCCAGTCCAGCTTCCAGTCTGCTATTACCTGCTGTTGTTCCTGGTTCCAGTCCAGCCTCCAGTCTGCTATTACCTGCTGTTGTTCCTGGTTCCAGTCCTGCATTCCAGTCTCTATCCTCAGTCTACACCCCAGACTACTGACTCCAGAGGGTGCCACCACTACTGGACTTTCAGCAATTGTTGATCCTGCCAGGCACCGATACCACTCTTCACTCCTGGCCCTCTGTCTCCATTCCAGGGGAATGGGAGTGGGAGCTGTAGGGGAGGTCTTTTCCTGCACTCCAGGCTCACAACCTACCAGGTACGTGACAGCTGGTGTGCTTGGGGGACAGGAGCCAGACTGGGGCAGAGGTTCTGTCAGCTCTGCAGGGGCAGGTTCAGAGGTGGTTGACGCCACGCCAACTTAAGGCAGGAATGGTGGTTTGCGACAATGGCACCAACCTCTTCTCTGCCCTCCGACAGGGACAAATGACCCATGTGCCCTGTTTGGCTCACGTCCTTAACTTGGTGGTGCAGCGGTTCTTGGGCAGGTACCCGAGCTTACAGGATGTCCTGAGGCAGGCCAGGAAAGTCTGTGTGCATTTCCGCCGGTCATATAATGCCAGTGCTCGGCTGACGGACCTCCAAAAGGAGTTTAACCTGCCCAAGAACCGCCTAATCTGTGACATGCCCACCAGGTGGAACTCAACGTTGGCCATGCTGCAGCGGCTGCACACGCAGCAGAGGGCCATCAATGAGTACCTGTGCGACTATGGCACCAGGACAGGGTCAGGGGAGCTTGTTTTTTTTTTCCCACGCCAGTGGGCCATGATCAGGGATGCATGCACTGTCCTGTCACCATTTGAGGAGGCCACGAGGATGGTGAGCAGTGACAGTGCATGCATCAGTGACACTGTCCCCCTTGTCCACCTGTTGGAGCACACGCTGTGAGGAATAATGGACAGGGCACTTGAGGCAGAACAGAGGCAGGAAGAGGAGGACTTCCTTAGCTCTCAAGGCCCCCTTTATCCGGACAGTGTTCCTGCGTGCCCGCCGATCACACAGGAAGAGGAGGAGGAGGAGGAGGAAGATTGTGTCAGTATGGAGGTGGAGCCTGGCACTTAGCATCAGCAGCAGTCTTTAAGGGATCAGTCCCAAGAAACACATGGACTTGTACGTGGCTGGGAGGAGGTGGCTGCGGACCATGTCGTCCTTAGTGACCCAGAGTACTCCAGACCGAATGCCTCAGCAAACCTACGCTGCATGGCCTCCCTGATCCTGCAAAGCCTGCGTAAGGATCCTCGTATTCGTGGTATGAAGGAGAAGGACCAATACTGGCTGGCAACCCTCCTTGATCCACGTTACAAGGGTAAGGTTGTGGACCTTTTAGAACTAAATGTATACCTCAAAATGGGATTTTAAGGGCAATGCAAAAATTAGCAGTGTTGAATTATAGTTAAAAAGAAGTTTATTGATACAAAAACGAATAGGATATACATGAACATACACATTGATCTATAGTTAAGAAGTGTTGAATAATTGTAAAAACATCAGATATATGGAAACATATGATGCATCCTACTGCTAGTTACAAGTACCACCCCGATAGGTGTGATGATGTCCTGATAGCAGATTTCCAACGCGTTTCATTGTAAGGATAAAGTCTTCCTCAGGGAGGGACTGCATCACATTCTAAAATTTCAAGTAACAGCATGATTATTGGTATATACTTAAATATTTATTTGTTACCTATATCTACAGAAATCGCATTGCAACAGAAAAGTAGTATATGCGACTTACATTTGCATTTAGCTGTGAAAAATCGCTTTCCCAGTGCTGGCAGGGGTCCTAACACGTGATTGTCAATACTGCTCAAATATCCTCTAGGGGATGGCCTGGTATATTGTGAAGAAACCAGTATTTGGCAGTCGTGATAATTAAACAATTGAAAAACATGAAGGTATAGGGGAAATACTAAGAAATTGAACATCAAAAAGGTCAGAGAATGGAAATAATGGTGATTAGTAGGAGAAATAAGGTTCCCCAGAGCCATCATAGAGTAAAAGTGATCCAATACCTTAAATTGATTGTGTCAGGTGTAGTGTTCCAAGTGGCAGGGAGCTCCGGTCCTGGAGTACCTCTCTGTAGCAAAGCCAGTTGTGGAATGCTGCCTGTGGCCATCCCTGGCGTCCTAATATATGGGGTGTGGGCGTGGCAAAGTAATGGGCGTAGCCCTATTCTGGGTAAAGTCTCACATTCATTGGTGGTACAGTGGAGGGGGTGCGGCTTCAATTGGCCGCCGTCACTGTTTAGAGGAGGCACCTTTGTACAATGTATTGAGGGGGAGCGTCCACAAGCTTCCCTGTTGTCTAGGTAGCAGACGCTTAACCTCCTCCTTCCTTGTCTCCTCCCCATGACGTGAAGCCTATTGCTTACACGTAGCCCATGTAGTATGGGCGCGGGGTGAGGCGGGGAGAGAGGTGCGTCTGGTTGCCAGGGCAACGTGCGTATGATGTTGGGGTCACATGGCCCCGACGTCAGTTCCTAAAAGAGGGAGGGGCGCCGTGTGACTCCACAGCGCTATTGAGCAGTCTTATCCATGTTAAACAGGGCATCGGGGCATAATAGCCCCGCTGTCTGACAGAAAGGTATCAGAGTATGCACAGCGGTGTGTGGGGTACTGTTCTATGCTGGTGCCATAGATGTCACCAAGATATACAGTGACAAGTATGACAAAGAGTGGCAGGTCTATACTCCCTCATTAGAGATGGAAAAAAGAAGGAAGAAAAATTGTATATTAAAAGAATTGCAAAGAACTAGTTGAAATAGGGATAGTACTGATGAAATATTCCCTGAGGAAGACTTTATCCTTACAATAAGTTGAAACGCGTTGGAAATCTGCTATCAGGACGCCATCACACCTATCGGGGGTGGTACTTGTAACTAGCAGTAGGATGCATCATATGTTTCCATATATCTGATGTTTTTACAATTATTCAACACTTCTTAACTATAGATCAATGTGTATGTTCATGTATATCCTATTCGTTTTTGTATCAATAGACTTCTTTTTAACTATAATTCAACACTGCTAATTTTTTCATTGCCCTTAAAATCCCATTTTGAGGTATACATTTAGTTCTAAAAATTACAAGGGATGATGGCAATGACACAGCCAACCCTCTGAGTCATACATTTGTGCAAACAATTTATTAGGGTGGAAAATACACCCACACCTCATCTATCGTTGACTCAGACAGTTGGATGTGGACTCTCCTTGAACCAAAAATAAATATTTAATCTAATTAATACAAGGCTCCACTCATCCTATTATATAATAAGGGATCTTCCTGCTTTAGGAGTGGAGCAGCCCAACTCAGTCATTGGAGAACCCCCGATGACCATCTATCTTTCTTTTTCTTTTTTCTGCTTTTGGGTTGAATGTATTTCCACTAGGCAGTAACGACATACAATGGGGGACCTATTGGGGGGAGAATGGGAGGAACTTATGGCTAATATCCAAAAAGACTATCAAGACAAAGAACAGGTCACCTCAGACCTATCTTCACTTTTTTCATGCTTAACCAAAATACTAGAGAAAAAATCTGCTCTACACTGGCATATAGAATCTTTAGGATGCTACATCAGGGAGGGCATAAACCCTATAGGTCTACGAATACAAATATTCCCCACCCTGGATAACATTACTAAAGAACTGAAAACAAATTGGGAAACAAAACTAAATGAATGTTCCAAACACCTCATGCTACTGCTGCAAAACGAATACCAGCAGCAATTGAGAGGTATGGATATGGAAATCCAAACACTATATACCCGGCTTTCCCCCCTCAAAAAACACAAACAATACACAGTATATGAGAAAAAACTGAAGGAACACCTAGAAACCTTCAGTAAAAATATTCTTATAAAAAAGGAGAAAAAATACTGAAGGGATAAAAACGCTTTTGGCGAAGGCAGGGCATATAAGTGGAATACCAATTCACAGATAAGAAAAAGTTCCAGATTTCCCAAACAGAACAATATAAACCAGACCAATGACTATCTTTCGGATACACCTTCCAATAACTCCTCCTCCTCAGCCTCATCCCAGGCGGGCAAATTTTGAGGCAAAAGAAAGGGTCCCTTTCCCAAACAAACAGATATGGAGGGAGAGATTCAACAAACACACAAGAGAAGAACCACAGACGTCCAGTCAAATGAAAGCATACGAGGTGGAAGAGAAGGGGGCATGGGTAGAACTAGGGGGACAATACCGGGCAACCCAAAAGGCTCATCCTCCCAAAATACTGGAAAAAGTTACAAAGAACAGGGTGCGATTCCGAAAGCTCAGCAGACCCAAATAGATACTTTTTTAGACAAGAGCAACATACAATCCCAACCTCCTCCAACCCCACCACCACAACTTTCAATGATATCTATGACAGCCCCACCTGTGAAGGAAAACTAAATGTCATAAATCTCTCATCT
The DNA here is from genome assembly GCA_037952925.1 of Lithobates clamitans. Taxonomy (NCBI): domain Eukaryota; kingdom Metazoa; phylum Chordata; class Amphibia; order Anura; family Ranidae; genus Lithobates; species Lithobates clamitans. The sequence goes on from JBBGZY010000317.1 coordinate 1,375,628, forward strand.
CACAAACTCCCAACAATAGAACAGGAAGTTTTGTCTCTAGGTCTCTCCTTTTGTCCGAATCGGAGTTTAGACAGCTTTGAAACCATCAAAGATATAAATCTGTTCGCCAGAAAACTTTTACTCAAAAGCTTATATGCGACTAAAAAAATCACGGCTACACCTGAAGTGGAACCTAATCTCAAAGCAGCAGACTTCAGAGCTCTTAGAGATCTCAATCTATTACTGCAAGAAAGTGGCCCACTAGAGGATTTTTGTGAGAGGGATCTTGACAGTGAAAGCAGTGAGGAAGAATATGAGGAACCCAGCAGAGTCCAGACCACCAAAAAATACAAAAGGAAATCACACAGATTTCCACCACTGAATCAGAATCCAGTCATAGCTCTATTTGTAGGACAGATCACTAAAGAAATCAACAAGATGGAAAAATACAACAAAAAAAGCAACCTAAATCGGGAACAACAACAGGCATTAAACTCCCTTAAAAACAACACAGAAATTACAATCAAAGCATCGGACAAGGGAGGGAACATCGTCCTCATGGACAATACCAAATACGAAAAAATGTGTTTTAACATATTGAATGATACCAAATGCTATAAAAAGATTTCTCCCTCCACAGTAGACAAATTCAACCAGGAATTCTTCTCCCTGGTGGATGAATCTGTTAATGAAGGGGTAATAGATAAAGATACGTGGGACTTTATACGCACTAGACATCCACGTCAACCCACCTTTTATGCACTACCCAAAGTGCATAAAAAACTAAATGACCCACCAGTGAGACCCATCATTTCCGGGAATAGTTCCATCACAGAGGGGATCAGCCAAATAATAGAACAATACCTGAGACCCCATGTAATGGAACTACCATCGTATACAAGGGATACCATACATCTATTGCAAATCCTTGATGGAATATCCATTCCCAGTTCAGCTCTACTTGTTACAGTGGATGTGGAATCGCTGTATAATAGTATCCCACACCACTTAGGTATAGCTGCAATTGAACGTGTCCTACAACAAAGAGCAACAACAGACTGGAAATTCAATGCATTCATTCTGACTATGCTGGAGTACATCCTCAGACACAACACCTTCCTTTTCAAGGGCTCCCACTACCTCCAGGTGCAGGGGGTGGCTATGGGGACGTGCTGCGCACCCTCCTATGCCAACCTGTACCTGGGGGAGTGGGAGAGGGATTTCCTACAGGGGGAGGCAGCGTCTGTGTACACTCGCCACATATGTATGTGGCAGAGGTACATAGACGATCTCTTCATCATCTGAGCGGCTCCCCTGAATTATTGAGGGACTGTCTAAAGCTGATGAATAACAATGCTTTTAACCTGTTTTTCACTATGACATCGGATACCCATGAAGTAAATTTCCTGGACAGTACCATCTTTAAAAACTCTGAGGGCGGACTATCAAGTAAACTTTACAGAAAGGAGACTGCTGGCAACACCCTGTTGCATGCAAACAGCTTTCACCCGGAACCTCTGAAAAGATCCATTCCCTACAGCCAGTTTCTCCGCCTTAAAAGAAACTGCAGTAACAACGAAGACTTTCAACACGAAGCGGACAAACTTACCATCAGGCTCATGAACAGAGGCTACTCCAAATCCTCTTTAAAAAAAGCGTTCAACCGAGTTAAGCAAACCAATAGAAGTGATTTACTCTTCTCAAAGAAACCCACCAAAGAGGAGGACACAACAAGGATCATTGTGAGATTTTCTAATGAGCATCTTAAAATCAATAAAATTATCTCAAAATATTGGTCCATCCTTACAGATGATCCAATCCTGAAAGGACTAATTGGTCCTAAACCCCAAATCCCCTATAGAAAACCTGGCTCAATAGGAAATGCACTCATTCAAAGTGAATACAAGGGCACGGCAAGAAAGGACCCCTGTAAAACATGGGGTACATACCCATGTGGTTCCTGTGCCCAATGTCCAGTCATCGGTAGGAGAATTACACTGGCACTGCCTAATGGGGAAAGTTTTTCCCTGCGTCATTTTGCCAATGGCAAGATGCAGGGTGTGGTATACCTCATGCAGTGCCAGTGTGGTGCCTTCTACGTAGGCAAAACGAGACAGGAATTTAGAAAACGTGTCGACAAACACATGCAAAGTATGCAAATCGGCAACTTGTATCTGCCCTTGGGAAGGCATGTTGCCAGATATCACAATTACCGACTACCCTCAGTGAACTTCACAGTCCTTGATAGGATTCATTTGCCACTCAGGGGGGGAGACTGGAACAAGGTCCTCCTCCAGCGTGAAATGCGCTGGATAAGGTACCTTAGGGCCACTACCCCCCCAGGCCTAAATGAAACCGAAAGTTTCAGACCCTTCTTGGAGGGCTTCAGCTCGGGGAAATCGGATTAATAAAATGTTCATCTCACCTTCTTTGTTCCCTTGCGCTTCTGCTTTTCTAGAACTGGAGTTCTATTCCAGTGCCCCATGCGGAGAAACAGAGGGCTCCCTCCACAATACCATAGGCCTATTATCTCCCCATTGATGATCATATGTTTCAAACTGCTAAGACTCTACACCCTACCCAGTCAGAAACTATATAGGAGAGTTTTTCTAATTAAACTTTATTTACTGTAATTACTGTAATTTCTTTTGTGTAATTATTTTGTATACAGTATTATGTTAATTGCTGTTATTACTGCAGATGCATTTTTTCATGCGACTGTGCCATATGAATCCGCTTCTCAGTGCTGAAACAAAGGGCCAATGATACCGTTGTCATTCTGCCCACTATCCCTACCCGGCACAGGGGGGGGCCATGACGCTACATCATCACAAAGAGGTTTGGGCAAATTTAAGAATAAAAATCCCCCTTCTTCTTCTCACATTTTCTCATTATATATATTTCATATTTCATCAGTACTATCCCTATTTCAACTAGTTCTTTGCAATTCTTTTAATATACAATTTTTCTTCCTTCTTTTTTCCATCTCTAATGAGGGAGTATAGACCTGCCACTCTTTGTCATACTTGTCACTGTATATCTTGGTGACATCTATGGCACCAGCATAGAACAGTACCCCACACACCGCTGTGCATACTCTGATACCTTTCTGTCAGACAGCGGGGCTATTATGCCCCGATGCCCTGTCTAACATGGATAAGACTGCTCAATAGCGCTGTGGAGTCACACTGCGCCCCTCCCTCTTTTAGGAACTGACGTCGGGGCCATGTGACCCCAACGTCATACGCACATTGCCCCGGCAACCAGACGCACCTCTCTCCCCGCCTCACCCCGCGCCCATACTACATGGGCTACGTGTAAGCAATAGGCTTCATGTCACGGGGAGGAGACAAGGAAGGAGGAGGTTAAGCGTCTGCTACCTAGACAACAGGGAAGCTTGTGGACGCTCCCCCTCAATACATTGTACAAAGGTGCCTCCTCTAAAAAGTGACGGCGGCCAATTGAAGCCGCACCCCCTCCACTGTACCACCAATGAATGTGAGACTTTACCCAGAATAGGGCTACGCCCATTACTTTGCCACGCCCACACCCCATATATTAGGACGCCAGGGATGGCCACAGGCAGCATTCCACAACTGGCTTTGCTACAGAGAGGTACTCCAGGACCGGAGCTCCCTGCCACTTGGAACACTACACCTGACACAATCAATTTAAGGTATTGGATCTCTTTTACTCTATGATGGCTCTGGGGAACCTTATTTCTCCTACAAATCACCATTATTTCCATTCTCTGACCTTTTTGGTGTTCAATTTCTTAGTATTTCCCCTATACCTTCATGTTTTTCAGTTGTTTAATTATCACGACTGCCAAATACTGGTTTCTTCACAATATACCAGGCCATCCCGTAGAGGATATTTGAGCAGTATTGACAATCACGTGTTAGGACCCCTGCCAGCACTGGGAAAGCAATTTTTCACAGCTAAATGCAAATGTAAGTCGCATATACTACTTTTCTGTTGCAATGCGATTTCTGTAGATATAGGTAACAAATAAATATTTAAGTATATACCAATAATCATGCTGTTACTTGAAATTTTAGAATGTGATGCAGTCCCTCCCTGAGGAAGACTTTATCCTTACAATAAGTTGAAACGCGTTGGAAATCTGCTATCAGGACGCCATCACACCTATCGGGGGTGGTACTTGTAACTAGCAGTAGGATGCATCATATGTTTCCATATATCTGATGTTTTTACAATTATTCAACACTTCTTAACTATAGATCAATGTGTATGTTCATGTATATCCTATTCGTTTTTGTATCAATAAACTTCTTTTTAACTATAATTCAACACTGCTAATTTTTGCATTGCCCTTAAAATCCCATTTTGAGGTATACATTTAGTTCTAAAAATTAAAAGGGATGATGGCAATGACACAGCCAACCCTCTGAGTCATACATTTGTGCAAACAGGTTGTGGACCTTATCTTGCCATCGCAGAGGGAGCAGAGGATGAAACATCTTCGGGAGGCCTTGCAGAAAGGTCTGTGCAACGCGTTCCCAGAGACTGGGAGGTTACAAACTCCTATTTCTGGACAACGTGTTGCTGAGGCTTCGGTCAGTCAAAGAAGGAGCGGTGGAGAAGGTGGCCGTCTGACCGATGCGTTCAGACAATTTTTTGGTCCGCAGCCCCAAGGTATGATCGGTTCCAGCAACCATCGCCAGCGTCTGTTTTACATGGTGCAGGAATACCTAGGGGCAAGATCAGACTTGGACACCTTTCCCACCAAAAATCCTCTGGGTTACTGGGTCTTGAGGATGGATCACTGGCCAGAGCTTGCACAGTATGCAATTGAGCTACTGACCTGTCCTGCATCCAGCGTTCTTTTGGAACGCACATTCAGTGCTGCTGGAGGCGTGGTAACCGATCACAGGGTGCGTCTGTCCACCGACTCGGTCGATCGACTGACCTTCATAAAAATGAGTCAGTCTTGGATCACCACCAGCTACCAAGCACCTGATGCTGATGTAACCGAATAATTTTTTTTGAAATCTCAGATCCCTTCAAAGACTGCCTATGCTGATGCTGAGTGACTATCCCTGAGTAATTATCCTCTTCCTCCTCAGTAATCACGCTGATAGCTTGTAAGAACATTTTTGGTTCTGGGCGCCACCACCAGTGCCTAAGGCCCAATTTTTCTGCCCCTGTTTAACAGGGGCGTGTAATTACAATTTTTGATGCAATACTTTGCAGCAGGGCTCATTCCTGCATTCCAAATAGAGTGTCTGTGAGGGGTTGCAGTGTTGTGGCACCAGCACCACCACCACCACCACCAAAGGCCCAATTTTTCTGCCCCTGTTCAACAGGGGCATGTAATTACAATTCTTGATCTAATATTTCACAGCAGGGCCCATTTCTGCACCCACCAAGAGCGAGTGAGGACTTACAGTGTTGTGGCACCAGAACCACCACCACCACCACCAAAGGCCCAGTTTTTCTGCCCCTGTTCAACAGGGGCATGTAATCACAATTCTTGATCTAATATTTCACAGCAGGGCCCTGTGAGGGCTTACAGTGTTGTGGCCACAACAACACCTAAGGCCCAAATTTCTGCTGAGTATATAGGGCAGGCCCCTACTTTCAAACATCTAACTTACAAACGACTCCTACTTGCAAACTGAAGGAGACAACAGGAAGTGAGATGAAATCTACCCCTAGGAAGGGAAATTCTCTCCTGTAAGAGTTAATATGGGAAAAACATTTCTCCTTTCCACTGATGCTTTCCAATCCTTTTTCCACAAAAAACCCCAAATTCTTAAAAAGCATTTGTCATTGGGACAAAAATTGAGGTGAAATCTTCTAAAGAGGAGGAAAGACAGCAAAACAAATGTCATAGGGGTGATAACCCTTCCCTATGTTTTCCAAAAAGCTTAAAAAAGATTTTTTGGCTGGAGCTAAACACGTTAAAAATGTACCCGTTCAAAATGACAAACAGATTCTACTTAACAACAAACCTACAGTCCCTGTCTTGTTTGCACCGTCTGTATACTGCTGTTCAGAGTATATAGGGCCTGATGGCCCCAAACCTTACCTTATTTTAATTTGGGTGCGGGGTTCCCCTTAATATCCATACAAGACCCAAAGGGCCTGGTAATGGACTGGGGGGTACCCATGCCATTTGTCTCACTGATTTTCATCCATATTGCCAGGACCGGACATTACATTAAACCCGCAAGCAGTTTTAAATTAGATTTTTTCCTTTAAAAATGACATTTGGTGCAGGGACTGTTCTAAACACGGGAAACACGTGCTACTTTACAGGCATACTATAGACAACCCCCAGGTACAATATTTAAAGGAATATTTCACTTTTTTTTTACTTTAAGCATCATTAAAATCACTGCTCTCGAAAAAACGGCCGTTTTTAAAAGGTTTTTTTGCATTGATACATGTCCCCTGGGGTAGGACCCGGGTCCCCAAACCCTTTTTAGGACAATACCATGCAAATTAGCCTTTAAAATGAGCACTTTTGATTTCGAACGTTCGAGTCCCATAGACGTCAATGGGGTTCTAACGTTCGTGCCAACTTTCGGTCCGTTCGCAGGTTCTGGTGCGAACCGAACCGGGGGGTGTTCGGCTCATCCCTAGTCCAGGCCAATGATTTATGGCCTGGACCTGCTGATTAGTTTTGACCAATAGACAAACTTCCTATACCTGTGTAATGTAAACACAGGCATAGGAAGTGATGCAATCTCCACTCCTGGAGCCCTTTCGGTTCCAGTGTGCTGAAGAGAAGCATCTCAGAGTGAGTACAACACTACCCTAACACCAGTACACGTAGGCACATATTTTCATCCCCTGATCACCTCTCCAGTTGACCCTTTCACTTCCACACCAAGTGCAGTGTTCATATTTTTTACTGATCACTTTATTGGTGTCACTTGTGAGGCTAAACAGCGTAAGGGCAGCTAGTGGTAGGCCCAGATAGGTTTAGGATACCCCCATATATCACCCAATAAAGGTTTAACACCTTGATCACCCCCCAGTTAACCCTTTCACTCCCTGTCATTAGTATAGTGTACTGTTTTTTACTGATCGCTGTATTAGTGTCACGGGTGACGCTAGTTAGCTAGTTAGTGTTAGTTAGCTAGTTAGTCTCAGTTAGTGTCAGCATCAGTTAGGTGTTAGCGTCAGTTAGCGACAATCCCAGACAGTGTTAGATTTAAACCCCTTTGATTGCCAGTAGCACTAACACACACACACCATACACCTCCCTTAATAGAATAGTGTCTGGATGGATTAATATCTTTGATCTGATCAGATCTATACTATCATCCCCAGTAGTATAGTGTTCCCAAAAATGCGGCATTAGCAGGATCAGCCCAGACACCTGCCAGCACCTGTGTTTTGCCCCTCCGCCCAGCCCAGCCCACCCAAGTGCAGTATCAAAAGAGGACTGTCACTTCCAAAACACATCACACAAAACTGCAGCATTTGGCAGAATCAGGCCGGATCCCTACTAGCGCTAGCAGTTAATTTTTTTGTAGTGGTACAAACAGTCCTCTGACAACTAGGTGTTTTTTTACCTGTGAGTCACACTAGTTACCTCTAAATTTATTGAGCAAAATGTGAAACAAATGGTACACTAGTGAAGAGGCCTACAGGATGCTGAGCATGACAGATGAGAGTGGGGAGTCCTCACTGTCAGATTCAGGCTCAGTATTTAAACCTGTAGTGAGTGACAGATAGCTCTGACGATGGATTAGTGGTCCCTGCTAAAGTCAGGCATACCCGACCCCATTCTTCTTTTGCTGGGGTACAACAACCACATGATACGCATATGCAGTGTCAGTACAAGAGCCGCTCAAACTTCTGGTGAACTGGCAAGCACCAGCAGCCTGGTACACCCTGGTCAAAGACAAACCAGTACTGCAGTATCACTTGGTGTCGTGGTGAGTCCCATAAGTGCAGCTCAAGCTGGTGTGGTGGCTAGCACAAGTAGTGCCCCGCAGCCACCAAGAGTTCAAACACAGGCCCGTAGAGCCCATAGTGCCCTTCCTGATGTGCTTGCAAATCCTGATTGGCAGCCCACAGATTCTACAGTGCCTGTACTTCCCCCATTCACTGGCCAACCCGGATTCCAGGTGGAAACAGCAGATTTAACACTCCTTGAATTTTATGAGCTGTTTTTCACAGAAGATCTGTACAGCTCTATTGTGGACCAAAGCAATTTATACACAGGTCAATTTATCACCTTTATCACCCCTTGCCAGACAATTTGGCTTGAAACCTGTAATGGTTACTGAATTTAGGACCTTTCTGGGCCTATCCCTCAATATAGGCATTACTAAAAAGTGTGAGTTGCGGTCATATTGATCCACTGATCCAATTTACCATACTGTATGCCGTGTTCTGTGCTGCCATGGCCAGGGCTAGGTATGAGCAGATATTTTGCGGCTCATGCATTTAAATGACAATGGACTCCCGTAAAATGGGAGAAGTGGACTTCAATGACCAGATAATGGGGCCGTACTTAGTTGCTCGTAAGGTCAGGCAATGATGTAAAAAAGTGTCTGTATATTTATTCCAATTGGCTCTGTTCAACCCGTATGTGCTATACTGTCAGGGCTTTCTCAGCCCTTCCTTCTCTGAGCTGGCCGCTCAGCTGTCGGCTAATTGTCAGCTCTCATCTCTCTCCACAACCAGCTGTTGTGGATCTGCTCGTCAGTCCCGCCTACTTAAAGATCTCCAGCTCACTTCATTCCTGCCTTCATTCCTGCCTTTGCCTTGGTCACATCACAAGAAACCATCTCCTGCGTTCCTGTTTAAAGACTGGCTTTGCTGACATCCTTTCCTGCTCCTTATCCTGCTTGCTGTTCCTCTGCTTGGATCCCTGAATTCTGGCCTGGCTGATTACCCGATCTGGTTACTGAACTCTGCCTTGGCTGATTACCCGATTTGGTTACTGAACTCTGGCTTGGCTAACTACCCGATCCAGTGGACTCTGGCTATGCATTGACTACGCTTACTCTATTTACCTTTGTATTTTTATTAATAAACAAGTGTGATTTTACTGTACTTCTGTCTCGGTCTGGTTCATGGTTTCTGACATATACAAAGCATCTGTACGAACTGAATCCTTCTTAAAATTCCAGGAAGAGGTCATCATAACCCTTCTGCATCCAGCAGGTGCTGTGGCCCAAATTCACAACCCAGATGCAGTGAGCTGCATGAAAGGCATTTTCCGGATGTCTGTCCTGGTACCCCTACCCAATGAGCACCCCAAAAAAGTTTCCCCATCTGCAGCAAGCACGGATACAGGCGTGACACCCACTATATTTTTCCCTCTTGTCCTGGCGAACCTGGTCTTTGCAACAGGGACTGTTTCCATCACTACCACACACTAGTGGAGTATTAGAATAGGGTACAGCTCGGCGTAGTCCTAGGGCACACTTTCACACAGGGTCTCAAAAGATGTTAGATGGCCATCGAATTTCGAGTAAGGATGAGCTGAACACCCCTCGGTTTGGTTCGCACCAGAACTTGCGAACAGTCAAAAAATTTGGACGAACACCGTCTATGGGACATGAACATGAAAAATCAAAAGTGCTCATTTTCAAGGCTAATATACAAGTTATTGTCATAAAAAGTGTTTGTGGATCCGGGTCCTACCCCAGGGGACATGTATCAATGCAAAAAAAGTGTTAAAAACGGCCATTTTTTCGGGAGCAGTGATTTTAATAATGCTTAAAGTTAAAAGACACAAATTAAATATTCCCTTAAATATCGTGCCTGGGGGTGTCTATAGTATGCCTGTAAAGTGGCGCAGTTTTCCCGCGTTTAGAACTGTATCGCAGCAAAATGCCGCCTGCCAGTTTGCGTTCTCAGATAAGAGTCTGGTATGGATTTTCAGGGGGGGACCCCTACGCCATTTTTTTTTTCATTTTGGTGCAGGGTTCCCCTTAAAATCCATACCTGACAGGCCTGGTATGGATTTTGGGGGGGGCTAAGCCATTTTTTTTTATATTTGGTGCAGGGCTCCACTCAATATCCATATCAGACCTGAAGGGCCTGGTATGGATTTTGGGGGGACCCCATGCAATTTTTTTTTTTTAATTTTTTGTTTTTTTCTTTCAATGAGTTTTATCTAAATTGCCGAGACCCGACAATTCATTACAGCCACGATCAGTTTTAAATGACGTTTTTTTCCTTTAGAAATGTCATTTTGCTGCGTTATGCCCCGTACACACGGTCGGATTTTCCGACGAAAAATGTGTGATAGGACCTTGTTGTCGGAAATTCCGATCATGTGTAGTCTCCATCACACATTTTCCATCAGATTTTCCGACACACAAAGTTTGAGAGCAGGCTATAAAATTTTCCGACAACAAAATCTGTTGTTGGAAATTCCGATCGTGTGTACACAAATCCGACGCACAAAGTGCCACGCATGCTCAGAATAAATAAAGAGATGAAAGCTATTGGCTACGGCCCCGTTTATAGTCCCGGCATACGTGTTTTACGTCACTGCGTTCAGAATGATCGGATTTTCCGACAACTTTGTGTGACCGTGTGTATGCAAGACAAGTTTGAGCCAACATCCGTCGGAAAAAATCCTAGGATTTTGTTGTCGGAATGTCCGATCAATGTCCGACGGGGCACTACTGTTCTAAACACGGGAAAAATGCTCCACTTTACAGGCATACTATAGACACCCCCCAGACATGATATTTAAAGGAATATTTCATTTTTATTGTTTCACTTTCACTTTTCCTACAAATAGAGTTTTCTTTTGATGGTATTTGATTGCCTCTGCTATTTTCATTTTTTGCGATATAAACAGAAAAAGACCAAAATTTTTGAAAAAAAATGATATTTTCTACTTTTTGTTATAAGAAAAATCCAATAAACTCAATTTTAGCCACACATTTAGGCCAAAATGTATTCAGCCACATGTCTTTGTTAAAAAAAAAATGTCAATAAGGGTATATTTATTGGTTTGCGCAAAAGTTATATCGTCTACAAACTAGGGTACATTTTCTGGAATTTACACAGATTTTAGTTTATGACTGCCTATTTCATTTCTTGAGGTGCTAAAATGGCAGGGCAGTACAACCCCCCCCCCCCCCAAATTACCCCATTTTGGAAAATAGACACCCCAAGGAAATTGCTGAGAGGCATGTTGAGCCCATTAAATATTACATTTTTTGTCCCAAGTGATTGAATAATGACAAAAAAATAATTTTTACAAAAAGTTGCCACTAAATGATATATTGCTCACACATGCCATGGTTATATGTGGAATTGCACCCCAAAATAAATTTTTCTGCTTCTCCTGAGTACAGGAATACCACATGTGTGGGACTTTAGGGGAACCTAGCTGCGTACGGGGCCCTGAAAACCAAACACCGCCTTCAGGATTTCTAAGGGCGTAAATTTTTGACCCTCTATCTGACCTTCGCGGTGACACCTCACATGCATGGTGCAATTTGCTGTTTACATATAACGCCAGACCAATGCTTGCATTCACCTTTGCGTCCCCACTGTATATGCCGAAGCCACAGACTCCATGAAAAAAAAATATTACAATATATTGCATATGAAGCCGTGACTCCAGCGCTGTAGGAGGTGATTTCACCACCACAGTTAAAAAAAAGAGCATACAGTGGGAACGGAAAGTATTCAGACCCCCTTAAATTTTTCACTCTTTGTTATATTGTAGCCATTTGCTAAAATCATTTAAGTTCATTTTTTTCCTCATTAATGTACACACAGCACTCCATATTAACAGAAAAACACAGAGTTGTTGACATTTTTGCAGATTTATTAAAAAAGAAAAACTGAAATATCACATGGTTCTAAGTATTCAGACCCTTTGCTCAGTATTTAGTAGAAGCACCCTTTTGATCTATTACAGCCATGAGTCTTTTTGGTAAAGATGCAACAAGTTTTTCACACCTGGATTTGGGGATCCTCTGCCGTTCCTCCTTGCAGATCCTCTCCACTTCTGTCAGGTTGGATAGTAAACGTTGGTGGACAGCCATTTTTAGGTCTCTCCAGAGATGCTCAATTGGGTTTATTTCAGGGCTCTGGGTGGGCCATTCAAGAACAGTCATGGAGTTTTTGTGAAGCCACTCCTTCGTTATTTTAGCTGTGTGTTTAGGGTCATTGTCTTGTTGGAAGGTAAACCTTCGGCCCAATTTGAGGTCCTGAGCACTCTGGAGAAGCTTTTTATCCAGGATATCCCTGTACTTGTCCGTATTCATCTTTTCCTCGATTGCAACCAGTCGTCCTGTCCCTGCAGCTTAAAAACACCCCTACAGCCTGATGCTGCCACCACCATGCTTCATTGTTGGGACTGTATTGGACAGGTGATGAGCAGTGCCTGGTTTTCTCCACATATACGGCTTAGAATTAAGGCCAAAAAGTTCTATCTTGGTCTCATCAGACCAGAGAATCTTATTTCTCACCATCTTGGAGTCCTTCAGGTGTTTTTTAGCAAACTATCTGTGGGCTTTCATGTGTCTTGCACTGAGGAGAGGCTTCCGTCGGAGGGCTGCAGTGATGACTTTCTACAACTTTCTCCCGACTGCATCTTAGCCACAGTGATCTTTGGGTTCTTCTTTACCTCTCTCACCAAGGCTTTTCTCCCCCGATAGCTCAGATTTGCCGGATGGCCAGCTCTAGGAAGGGTTCTGGTCATCTCAAAGGTCTTCCATTTAAGGATTACGGAGGCCACTGTGCTCTTAGAACCTTAAGTGCAGCAGAAATTTTTTGTATCCTTGGCCAGATCTGTGCCTCACCACAATTCTGTCTTTGACCTCGTCAGGCAGTTCTTTTGACCTCATGATTCTCATTTGCTCTGACATGCACTGTGAGCTGTAAGGTCTTATATAGACAGGTGTGTGGCTTTCCTAATCAAGTCCAATCAGTATAATCAAACACAGCTGGACTCAAATGAAGGTGTAGAACCATCTCAAGGATGATCAGAAGAAATGGACAGCACCTGAGTTAAATATATGAGTGTCACAGCAAAGGGTCTGAATACTTAGGACCACATGATATTTCAGTTTTTCTTTTTTAATAAATCTGCAAAAATGTCAACAATTCTGTGTTTTTCTGTCAATATGGGGTGCTGTTTGTACATTAATCAGGAAAAAAATTAACTTAAATGATTTTAGCAAATGGCTGCAATATAACAAAGAGTGAAAAATGTAAAGGGGTCTGAATACTTTCCGTCCCCACTGTATGCTCTTTTATTTTAACTGTGGTGGTGAAATCACCTCCTACAGCGCTGGAGTCACGTTTATGTATTGTGGGAGCAAACGCTGTTGTTGTCAAGATAAATAAATCCGTGGTGCAGCTGAATGGCGTACCTGAAAACCAAAAAAGTAGTTAACAATAAAGCACAATAAAACATTGCAGAATAGAATACAGTAAATAAGAGCAGAACAATAGAGAGAGAATAAAGAGAGAGAGAGAACAATAAAACAACAACTATTTTTTTTTTTTATATATTTTTTTTGTGTTTTTTACTTTTTTTTACACTTTTATTTGTAGCTGTAACTGTAACGGTTTGGTTCCAGGTTCAGGTCTCTGAAAATGCGATGGCATCTTGTGAGACCCTGTGAAATTGTGTCTTAGTCTGTGCAGTGCTGTTCACTACGCTAAAACTCCACTAGTGTATGGTAGCGTTCAAAAAATTCACCAATGCAAAGATCAGGATAGTCAGGACAGGAGGGACAAAAATAGCGAGTGTCACGCCTATATCCGCGCTTTCTACAGACACAAAATTTTCTTTGGGGCACTCGTTGGTTAGGGGTACTAGGGAGGACATACGGAAAATGCCTCTTATGCAGCCGGCTTACTGCATTTGGATTGGGAAGGTGAGGTGAAGCACCATCTGGAAACATAAGGGCTCTGACGATCTCTTCCAGGAATTTAAGAAAGGATCCAGTCCATCCTGAAGTCCAATCGGGGGGCCCCGATCGGGCCCCGATCGGGCCCCTCACCCGCTGGGAGGCAGGTACGTACATGTACGCCCATATGCCTGCTCATGCCATTCTGTCGACGTATATCATCGTGCGGCGGTCGGTAGGTGATTAAAATGAGCACTTTTGGTTTTTCATGTTAGTGTCCCATAGACTTTAACGGGGTTCCGCAGGTTTCGAATTTGCAGCAAACACCGCATAATGTTTGTTGTTCGCTGAACGTCCGAACAACCAATGTTCAGGCTGAACCGTTCGCCCATCTCTAATTTTGAGAGACCCTAAATTGTAATGTTCAAAGTTATAAAAAAAGTGTAAAAAAAACAAAAAACATAAAAAAATAAAAATAAAAAAGCCAAAAATAGTTGTCTTTTTTTTGTTCTTCTCTCTCTATTGTTCTGCTTTGTTTTACTGTATTCTATGCTATACTGTAATGTTTTATTGTTTCTGTGTTTTATCATGTTTGTTTAGCAGGTATGTGCTACGGTTTTACTGTACTGTTACTATGATTTATGCTATAATGTATTCTTTTATTGTTACTGTGTTTTATTGTGTTTGTCTTGCAGGTATGTCCTACTGTTTTACAGTACTGTTAGTGTGATTTATTAACTTTTGTTTGCTTTTCAGGTAAACCATTCAGCTGCAGTTGGAGCAATATATCAATTAGTGACAACTTTGTGTAAAAAAATAAGATAAAAAAAGTTGTAATTTTCCAGAAACTTTTGGCAAAATATATACCAGACCTGAAGAGTCTGTTATGGATTTTTTGGGGGATGGCCCTACGCCATTGTTTTATTTTTAATTGGCGCAGGGTTCCCCTTAATATCCATACCAGACCAGAAGGTCCTGGTATGAATTTGGGGGGAACCCCACACAATTTAAATTTATTTTTAATGTTGGTTTGGGGTTTCCCTTAATATTCAGTGGGGAGCCTATTGCTGGCTATAGCCTATGGCACTGAACGTTCAGAAAAAATTTGACAGACTAGTGTACAACCAGCTAGCCCATACATGGATCAAAATTCAGATGGCTGAACTGACTGAATTTCGATCCACATATTGCTGGCTTTACTAGCAGTTTCCCACAGACTTTCTATTATGTCCTGTACTTTTGGAGCTTTTTCTGGGAGCACATTAAAGATACTGCATGCAGGACTCTTGGTGCACTTTCAGAAAATGCACCAAAAAACGCAGGACATAATAGAAAATGGTATGTTCACATTATATGTAATGACCTACCTTTTTTCTGCACATAGAAAACACCTTTTTCAATGTGCCCCATTCACGCCACAATGCTGATGTAATGCACAGTGTAGAAAAATAAAGACATGCACTGCATATCAATGCACCACTCTGCTCTGTGGAGACATAAATGCAGTGTCTCTATGTGACATTTAAATTAAGAAAACAGAAAAGCAATAAAGCAAACAAACAGTGAATGGCACTGAAACATGCATTGCACAGCCCCCTGCCATATTTCACGCAGATACATGTTGCTCTTTACCACGTTGGCTAGCCCAAAAATTGATTTTGGCACAAGCATTGGATTGAATACACAAAGTCAGATAGTGGATTTACATCAAACTCATTATCTTTGTCTGCTGTAATCTCTGCTTTGGCATTCAAAAAATATTCATGAGTAAAAATTAGCTGAACTGCCCTGAGTTCAAATAAAAAATATACATTTCCTGAGGAAAATAAACAAAGGGTTGTCAAAGAACAGCACAGGGGTGCGGGTGGGGTGAGAGTTGCCCTGGGAAACATAACAATGCAATTTTTTTTTTAATTGCATGTTGCCAAGAGCAGGGTTGTTTAAAGCACTGACATTTACAAAGGGAAAAGTGTTTTAAATTGCCAGTAAATTACATTTGCTGGCTTCCTTAAAAAAAAAGATAAAAATAATAAAAATGGAGGCGGAGCCGAGCACGGCATGTGAGATGACCTGCTTCTCTAAGCTCCCGTGGCTGATCCGCACACCGCTCCTTTCCCCGGCTTACAGTCCAGTCTCAGCTGCACCCCAAGCGTTCTGCACATTCCCTGGAACCTGCTGTACCGGCTAACCCATCACCCGTTTTGTTAAATGGCTGGGATGACAAGATCTAAGGAGGAGGATGGAGCGGCCCCAGACTCCCAACATGGTGCTGCTGCCTTGCCTCAGTGGACACAATGTGGGGCGGACAAACTTAAGGAGCTTCTAAACACAAGGGCACCAAGACCACAGGTAAAGATGGCTCTAGAGACATGATTTATTACTCCCAAAAGCTGCCCCTGCCTTCTACCCAGTCTGAGAGTGCAGAAGATGTGCCTGCTGACATGCTAGAGGAGAAGGAGGAGGAGGAGGGGGAGCAGCCCAGAGGTGCAGAGGCCACTGGCCAGGAAGATACAGAGCAGGTGGAATATGGAGAAAATCCTGATGAGCAGCCTACACTATGGGAGATCCTCAAGACTGTCATTAAATACACTGTTTCAGTGGACAATCTGAAAATACACTTGGAGAGTCTGTCAGAGGATGTTGCCTTGATTAGGCACGACCTCCAGAAAATTAGAGAACACATGACAGCCACAGAAAGTCGCATAGAGATTCGGATGATAAACTGCCAACCCATATGCGTGACTCGTAGACTACTAAGCAGCTGGCATGTGCAAACAGTTCACAGACCAAAGACCTGGAAAACCACATGAGAAAGAACAATGTCCACATCATAGGCCTCCCAGAGAAAACAGAGGGTCACGACCCCACAGAAATTATTGATCGCTGGTTCCTCGACATCTTTGGAAAAGATGCTTTACACCTCACTTCTCGGTGGAGCAAGCTCACTGTACGCCCACCAGACTTATTACCACCAGGCAATCCTCCTATTCTCACGTTGGCCCCCCTACTCAATTATTGTGAGAGAGACTATTACTTATAGCTTATGAACAGCAGAATATTCATTACAATGGCACCAGGGTCTCATTCTATCCAAACTTTTTGGCTAAAATGCAGAGGAGTAGGGCGAAGTTAACTGATGTTTGAAAATGCCTGCAATGCGTTTGCAAACAACTTATGCCATGTTATTTTTATCCAGACTTTGCATCACTGCGGGAGGATAAGCAGACTTCTTTGACTCTGCGGCTTTGGCCTCTGATTGGATTGACATCGATGAAGGGGATCTGAGACGTTAACCTGATGCAACCGACGGTTTGAATGACATCACATCTACGGCCTAGTGACTGCCTTTGGCCGGCACCTGCAGTCGAGCATCATCACTTTTCCTGCTCTGATTGACCCCCAAAATCCATGGGAGCTGGGCCAAGGAGAATCAGCACATTTTTCCTTTTATTTTACCACTCAAGAGTTGTACGTATGCCACTATTGTGTATCACTGAATGCCTTTTTCTAATGTGCTGTGCTGCACAGAATCTCTGTGCGAGTTTATGTGGACCATGTGTGACTGTCATGGAGATGCTAGCCATAGTGCAGCAGATAGGCGGAGGCAGAGGCCAAGGTGCATGCGTGGGCACAATTCCAGGGACAACCTTCCTGGCAGGCATGTCCAAACGATCGCACGGTCGCCTTTGCGCATTTGCTTAGCATTGGTGCCAAATACCATATATAAGGATGACAGGTGCACTAGGACCTTGCTGTCTGATCTGCAGCTTTCCCTGTATCCTGCTTCTGTATCCGTCCTTGATCTGATTCTGACACGGCTTCCTGAGTCTGACCATCCTGATATTCTCCAACCTTGACCTCAATCTCATCTGTATCTGCTTGATTCTCTGTTGCTAAACCTCTGCATGAACGTTGACCATTCTCTGCTTGATGTCTCTGATGTACCTTATCTTCCGTGTATGACCTGGCTCACCTGACTCTGCACCAGTCTCCACAGCTTCCACAGCCTCCACAGTACACCTGCATCCACAAAGTGCCTGCATCCGCAGCCAACCGGCAGCAGCCACTACTGCTGCCACCTACCTCTCCCTCTTACCGGCCATTGGAGAACATCACAGGCACTCCTACCCCACAGTACTCTCGCGCCCGCTGTTGCAACCTCAGTAGTCCTTGAACCAAAGCTGTAAGAGAGGCCTAACTTTGCTCGTCAGGCTTTGCTCTAAGGTACGTGACAGTGACAGTAGATTTGTCCGTTGCAACCTAGATGATCATGCTTGCTACTAGGGAAGGGCTTTATTTTCGGGTTGAACATGAGTTCGACTCGAACAGCCGAATAGCGAACAATTTGGGGTGTTCGCGGCAAATTCGAAAGCCACGGAACACCCTTTAAAAGTCTATTGGAGAAATCAAAAGTGCTCATTTTAAAGACTTATATGCAAGTTATTGTCATAAAAAGTGTTTGGGGACCCGGGTCCTGCCCCAGGGGATATGTATCAATGCAAAAAAAAGTTTTAAAAACGGACATTTTTTCGGGAGCAGTGATTTTAATAATGCTTAAAGTGAAACAATAAAAGTATAATATTCCTTTAAATTTCATACCTGGGGGTGTCTATAGTATGCCTGTAAAGTGGCGCATGTTTCCTGTGTTTAGAACAGTTCAAGTGCAAAATGACATTTCTAAAGGAAAAAAAGTAATGTAAAACTACTATCGCTAGTGCCGGCTATAATGGATTGTCAGTCTGACGATACACATAAAATTTCATTGATAAAAACAGCATGGAATTTCCCCACAGGGGAACCCCAAACCCAAATTAAAAAATAAAAATGCTTGGGGGTCCCCCTAAATTTCAAACCAGGCTCTTCAGGTCTGGTATGGATATTAAGAGGAACCCCGTGCCAAAATGTAAAAAAAAAATGGCGTGGGGGTCCCCCCAAAAATCCATACCAGACCCTAATCCTAGCACGCATGCGTAGCGCCCCCCCCAAAGCACCTTGTCCCCATGTTGATGGGGAGAAAGCCCTCATCCCCGCAAAAATCCATACCAGACCCTAATCCTAGCATGCATACGTAGCGCCCCCCCCAAAGCACCTTGTCCCCATGTTGATGGGGAGAAAGCCCTCATCTCACAACCCTTGCCCGGTGGTTGTGGGGGTCTGCGGGCGGAGGGGCTTATCAGAATCTGGAAGCCCCCTTTAACAAGGGGACCCCCAGATCCCACCCCCCTGTGTGAATTGGTAATGGGGTACCCCTACAATTTCACAAAAAAAGTGTCAAAAATGTTAAAAAAGACAAGAGACGGTTTTTGACAATTCCTTTATTAATTCCTTCTTCTTTTCTGGCATCTTCTGCCATCTTCTTTCTTCTGGTCTTCCTTCTGTGTTCTTCTTCCTCCATCTTCTTCTTCTTCTCCCACTTCTTCCTCCACTGCTTCCTAAGGTCTTCTCGTCCGGCATCTTCCTTCAGCTTCTTCTCCGCTTCGTCCTCCGCACGATCCGCCTCAGTGGGAGTCTTCCGGTGTGTGATGCTTCTGTTGAGGTGACAGTTCTTATGAAATGGAGGGCGAGGACACCCGGTGACCCCGCCCCCTCTGATGCACAGGGACTTCCCTATGGCTTACCTCGTGCATTAGTAGCGATAATAGTTTTAAATGACTTTTTTTCCTTTAGAAATGTAATTTTGCACTGTTCTAAACATGGGAGACACCCCCCAGGTACGAAATTTAAAGGAATATTACACTTTTATTTTTTCACTTTAAGCATTATTAAAATCACTGCTCCCAAAAAAATGTCCATTTTTAAAGCTTTTTTTGCATTGATCCATGTCCCCTGGGGCAGGACCCAGGTCCCCAAACACTTTTTATGACAATACCATGCATATAAGCCTTTAAAATGAGCACTTTTGATTTTTCATGTTCGTGTCCCATAGGCTTCAACGGTGTTCATGTGTTCGAACAAAGTTTTTGCCTGTTCGCATGTTCTGGATGCGAACCGAACGGGGGGGGGGGGGGTGTTCGGCTCATCCCTACTTACTACCTGTTGCATGGATTGTGAGTTCACAGGAACTTAGACAGTTCTGGATGGTGCAGTTGCACCGCTTTTGTTTGTTTGTTTTGTTATTTTCTCCTGTTTTTCCAAGATGGCTACTTTTGAGGAATATACTGTATCTTGTTCAGACCTAACTTTAATGCTGGCACACATTGCCTGTTTCAGTCTGCCTCACTTCCCCCTACTTACCTTATCATGCTATGGATGTATTGTTCATGCCAATCCTGGTTATGTGCCCTTCTGTTGTTACTGACATGACAAAAATACCTATCTTTGCTTGGAATGTATGGGGCCTGAGTAATCCACTGAAAAGGGCAATGATCTCGACCACTGTCCGTAAATTCCATCAGGGTATTTATAGCCTTCAAGTGATTTGTCTCACTAGGGATGATATGTATACAATATGCCTGAGCAGGATGGTCTTATCACTCCACCCACACCTCTTACTCAAGAGGGGTCAGTGTACTGATACACCGCTCTTTGAACTTCCAGGAATTGGATGTTTTGGTGGGCACAGAGGAGAGATATGTATTTCTGTATTATCAATTGTGCATGTTGCGCTGTGTGATAGCTGTGGTTTACATTTCCCCCCTTCCCAAGGAAATTTCTGCAGATTCTTTTTGCATACCTGCTGGATAAAACTGATTTGCCCCTACTGTTAATGGGGGGCTTTAATTGTTATCTACACCCATAGTTGGACAAACACCCCTCACCTGCATTGGGGACTGGGGAAAGGGGCACAATCCTATATACAGTACATTTTTACAGGAGGTGGGCTGGATTGACCTTTGGCATGCCTAAACTCTCCTGTTTTTCCAAGTCTCATATGTCTTTATCACGCATTGATCTGGAGTTGGGCTCCTCCTCACTCATGCCACATATTTCTATCATTGGTTATCTCCCGAGAGGAATCTCGGATCATTCCCTTCTAGTGATGCACCTGACAATGGGCTCCACTATCTCTCTTCCACCTGCTCCATGGAAGTTAAATGCATTTTAGCTTAATCTCTACCATGATGCGGTGCACCGCTCTATCGCAGACCTCCTGGCTGCCCACAAAGGTCAGGGTGATTTACAACAAACATGGGATGCGTTCAAAGTATTTTTATGGGAATATTCATGGGCCAAGTTAACACCGTTAAACTTAATCCTCATAGTTTATGAACAGAATTATAACAGCGGGTACATCAACTGGAACAGACATATATTGATAACCCCACAGACCCCAACAGGGGTGCTTGGTTATCTGCGCAGGATGCCTTAGATCGAGTGGTGACATCCTCAGCAGATATAAAGCGTTTTTTCTCAAAAGATGAGCAGACAGTGAGACTGTTGGCTCGGATAGCTAGAGCACAAACTTTAGGGGGTTCCATTGGTGCCTTGCGAAAGGAGGCTGGGAGACTGGCCACTACCACTAATGCCATTATGACCAAACTAGTTTCATTTTATTCTACCCTGTATCAACCCAAACAAGGCTGCCCACTCGAAGATATTTTGACATATCTGAACGGGATTAATCTACCAGAACTGTCTATTCTAAATAAAATGCTTGATTCCCCAATTACACTGGAAGAGTCGCTGCGTTTCCCAATTGCAAGGAACCAGGAGATGATGGGTTGCCCATAGTGGTATATAAACAATACGGGGAAAAGTTATTGCCATACTTGTTAAAAGTGTTTAGTGCTGCTAGGAAGAGTGGCACTTTGCCATATTCTATGACAAAAGCTAACATTATTCTCTTACTGAAGCCCGGGAAGGACCCCACAGATCCAGATTCCTATGGGCCGATCTCTCTAGTTCAGAGCAAAATGTTGTATGGGGCCCCCCTGCAAACAGCCCCCCCCCCACAGCTGCCCTAGTGTCAATGCAGCGTGACCTGTGCCACATATAGCGTGACCTGTGCACAATGCAGCGTGACCTGTGCCCCATACAGCATGACCTGTGCCCAATGCAGCGTGACCTGTGCCCCATACAGCGTGACCTGTGCCCAATGCAGCATGACGTGTGCCCCATACAATGTGACCCGTGCCCCATACAGCATGACCTGTGCCCCATACAGCGTGACCTGTGCCCAATGCAGCATGACCTGTGCCCAATGCAGCATGACCTGTGCCCCATACAGCATGACCTGTGCCCCATACAACGTGACCTGTGCCCAATGCAGCGTGACCTGTGCCCCATACAGCGTGACCTGTGCCCCATGCAGCGTGACCTGTACCCAATGCAGCGTGACCTGTGCCCAATACAGCATTGCCTGTGCCCAATACAGCCTGGTCTGCCTGTGCCCCATACAGCCTCACCTGTGCAGAGGAAGAGACAAGCCACCAGGATCAGCAGAGAGCGGCATTGCCCGCTGTAATAGCTTTCATTTGAATTTCCCCTCTTGGCCTGACGCCTTTGATGATGTCACACGTCCCGCATTTGATTGGCGTTCTGTCTATCAAAGGCGCTGGGCCAAGAGGTGGAGCTATGTGATGTGAGCCCCGGGAACACTGGAAGTTCTAATGAAAGCTATTACATCGGGCAATTCAGCTCTCTGCTGATCCGGGTGGCTTGCCTCTTCCTCTGCACAACCCTGTATTGGGCACAGGTCACACTGCATTGGGCACAGGTCACAGCTTGCCTCTTCCTCTCCTCTCTCTTCCCCTGGCTGGGAGACTGTGCCGGCGGTGCTCTCATCCTCACTGGGCCCCACTTGGCTGCGGGCCCCATAGCGCCCGCATGGGTCGCTATGGTGGTAGTTACGCCCCTGTGTATCAGGGCGATTTAAGATGTAGCACTCACCTTCCTTTTCTAGCTATATATTCATAGAGGGTATGACTTGCTCACTAGTATATTACATTGCTTTTGTTACAGATAACTAATTGCAACATGCACTTTAGTCAAATATTGAGGGCTCATGGATGAGGCACACTTGGATTACCACATCAGTGGAGGGAGGTGGCAACAGCTGGTCATAAGGAAAATAAAGTTTTGACTCTGTTTATATTGATGTTACTTA
This sequence comes from Lithobates clamitans, assembly GCA_037952925.1. Taxonomy (NCBI): domain Eukaryota; kingdom Metazoa; phylum Chordata; class Amphibia; order Anura; family Ranidae; genus Lithobates; species Lithobates clamitans. The sequence continues at coordinate 1,398,476 of JBBGZY010000317.1, forward strand.
TACTGAGGTATGTAGAGAGCTCTGAGTTGGAGCTAAAGACTCTAATTCATAGTACATACATTGAAACCATTACCTGTATATGTTTCATTTCAGAGCTTGACTGTTACTTATTTTCCTGAAGATGCAGACTAAATCCTGTGAAACACAACTGCGTCGGAAATCGCAGCAAGCAAGTTATCACTCAATCTTGCAAGGGATGATGATTCAACTTCTAATGCCGTGTACACACGACCGGACTTTTCGACAGCAAAGATCCGACGGAACGAATCCGCCGGACAATCTGATCGTGTGTGGGCTTCATTGGACCTTTGCTGTCGAAAAATCAGATGGACTTTAGATTTGGAACATGTTTCCAATCTTTCCGACGGACTCGAGTCCGGTGGAAAAATCCATTCGTCTGTATGCTAGTCCGATGGACTAAAAACAACGCTAGGGCAGCTATTGGCTACTGGCTATGAACTTCCTTATTTTAGTCCGGTCGTGCGTCATCACGTTCGAAACGATCAGACTTTGGTGTGATCATGTGTAGGCAAGTCCGTTGCGTCGGAACTCCGCCAAAAGTCCGTCAAAAAGTCCTTCGGAGTTCAGTCCGTTGAAAGTCTGCTCATGTGTACACGGCATTACTGTGTAGTATACAGAGTTTTCTTCACATGTGATTTTGTATTATGTTATGTCCTTGTTTTATGTCTTTAATGGTTTTAACAAGTTGTTATACAATAAATTTTGATCATTTTTCAACAAAACGTATTGGTACCTTTTAACCACTTCAATACAGGGCACCTATATACCTTCCTGCCCAGACCAATTTTAATCTTTCAGCGCTGTCACACTTTGAATAACAATTGCGCAGTCATGCTAAATTTTTATAATTTTGTTCCCACAAATAATGCTTTCTTTTGGTGGTATTTGATCACCTCTGGGATTTTTATTTTCTGCTAAACAAATAAAAAAGACCGAAAATTTTGAAAAAAAAAGTTTTTTTTTTGTTTTAGATACAAAACTTTGTAAATAAGTAAGTTTTCTCCTTCACCGATGGGCACTGATGGGGCTGCACTGACGGGCACTGATAATGCAGCACTGATGGGCACTGATGAGGTGGCACCAAGGAGGTGGCACCAATGAGGTGGCACTGATGAGGTGGCATTGATGGGCACTGATGATGGGCACTAATATGCGGCCCTGATGGGGCATTGATAGGCAGCACTGATAGGTGGCACTGATATGCAGCACGGATGGGCAAGGATGGGCATGGATAGGTGGCACGGATGGGCAAGGATAGGCAGCACAGATGGGCACGGATAGGTGGCACAGATGGGCACTGAAAGGCAGCATGGATGGGAACTGATAGGCGTCACAGATGGGCATGGATGGGCACTGATAGGTGGCACTGGTGTACTGTTATGTATGGTACTGATGGATGCCAGTCAGTGCCAAACAATAATGCCTGCCAATTAGTTACGCCCATTGTGGGCACTGATTGGCATCCATTGTGGGCACTGATTGGCATCCCTGGTGGTCTAGAGTGGCACACCTTGTGGTGACATCCCTGGTGGTCCTAGTGGCATCCCTGGTGGTCTAGTGTGGGATTCCTCGGGGGGGCTGAGCTGATAATCGATCAGCACAGACCCCGCCTGTCAGAGGAGCAGCCGATAGGCTCTCCTCTACTCGCGTCTGACAGACATGAGTGAGGAAAAGCCGATCACTGGCTCTTCCTGTTTAGATCATGATCAGCCGTGATTGGACATGGCTGATCACTCTTTACCGAGATAGTAGTTGCAGTGTGTCAGACTGACACACCGCAACAACGATCGCCGTGATGCTCGCCCCCGGGGGACATCATATGACGCCCAGTCAGGGTATTGAAACCACTTGGCCGCCGTCATTTTGCTATATGGCGGGCGACAGGTGGTTAAAGTCTAGTGTTAGTTTATAGGGTTTTTTGTGCACATTTCTGGTAGGATGTGGTAGCGGACAACTTTGTACAAATATTAGAGGACCTCTTATGAGGCCTTTCTCCCGCAAAAAATTATTTTAGGAATATAATAATTGCTGTCCTTAGATGCAGCCAAAGCCTTTGATAGTGTGGAGTGGAACAAGGTACCTAGAGTGAAGCTAGAACATTTCCAGCATTCTAAGGATGCTGGAGGATTGGCTATGCCCAACCCCTGGCTGTATTACTTGGCTGCACAGTTACAGCACCTATGCAAGGGTACAGGACCTGCCACTGCTTCTCTCCAACCCACTGCTGATTCTTTTTTATATATTCTTCTACAGACAGCTGGGGTGCATAACCTGCCCACTTTCTTGAAGGCTGGGGCCTTTGCTAAATCTAATTGCCTATTTCCTACCTGTAACTTTTTTCAAAAAGTTTACAAAAAGGCTAAGCAGCTCCAGCAAGTTACTGGTTTACTTGTTACAGTCCTATATTGCATAATAACTACCCTGAGTTAGCCAAAATCAACAGTCCATGAGGAGGAGTAAGTGAGGAATAACTCCACTTCACCATATTTTTAGTAACGGCTCTCGGTGCTTCTTTGAGGAGCTGAGTGAATAATTCTCCCTCCATAGTTCCATGCTCTTTTACTACCTTCAGCATAAACATGCCATAGCAGCACAGGGTCCAGCAATAGAATAGCAGCAATCCTCGACCCAGTGTTAAAGGGGTTGTAAAGGTTTGCGTTTTTTCACCTGCATTAAGGTGAAAAAACATCCGACAATACCAGCCCCCCCAGCCCCCCGTTTAATTTATATGAGTCCATTCACCTGCTGTGCTCGCCCCCGATGTCCTCTTCACTGCTCAGCCTGGCCGTTGATTGGCTAGAGTGGATGGATTGAAAGCAGTGCAGCCATTGGATCTCGCTGCTGTCAGTCACATCTAATGACATGGTGCGCCGGGGGCGGGTTCGAGTGATACAGTGAGCGGCTATAGCCGCCGGCTGTATCACGGGAACGCACCCGCAAGAACTAACCAACTTGCGAGAGAGCTCGCATGAAGCTGATTAGTTCTTGCAGGGAGGAACTGTGACAGCCGCCGAGGGACCCCAGAAGACCAGTTTCAGGGCCACTCTGTGCCAAACGAGCTGCACAGTGGAGGTAAGTATAACATTGTTGTATTTTTTTTTTTAAATTGCCTTTACAACCCCTTTAAGTATGGATTTATATTTATATGGATTTGTATCCAGATGCTATTAAATGATTTTCTGACTTTGTTCCCTTTGAAGGTATACGTGCGCTGGGAAAGGGATGTGGGCCCTTTTGTTGATGACCAATGGAAAGAGGCCCTGCAGGCAGTACCCCAAAGTTTCTTTAATCTGTCCCAGAGACTCATGCAATTTTACATACTCCTGAGATCTTACTTCACCCAAGCCAGGTTACATACAATGGGTCTTTTGGACTCATTTCATGTGGCAAATGCATAAGGGATAATGGAGACTTCATTCATTTTTTCTGGAGATGCCCAAAACTGCATCATTATTGGCTGGAGGGGCTGGACACCATAAATTCAGTGTTTTCAACCTGCATTAGACCCTAAACCCTGCCTTTGGGTATTCCTATTGTGAAAAAATCGTCTGTATTCTGTTCCGATGGACCAACAACAATGCATGGTCTGAAGCAAATATGAGACGGAAGCGCTCGGTGTGGTAAAACTAGCATTCGTATTGGAGCTAGCACATTCCTGACGCTGCTAATTCTGTGATCTTTTAATGCAGTGCATTAGACATGTGCAATTCATTTTGTAACAAATCGAAATTCGGCCAAATTTTGCATCTTTCGGACATTTGGATGCATCCGAATGTTCGAATAAAAAAATAACAAATTTCAACTAATACGAAAGAAATTATAGCAAATATAACGAATGAATTCGACATTATTCGGTAATTTGTTAAAGATCTAATGAAACAAAAGGTCAACTCAAAGTAAATCTTACAGTCCAATCAGCTGATTAATTTTGTGCTGGAGGTTGGATTACTGGCAAAGTGCATTCCTGAGAACTGAGTGAGAAGGGTGTTGTATTGTATTTGGGCAGAGGAGAAGAGATATTGTCATTGTGTGTGTTAATAGATTCAATAAACAAATGACTTTCCAAATCATTATCACGAATCAATATACATATATAAATATTGAATTTCAGCGAATACGAACGAAATTATAGCGGATATAACGAATGAATTCAACATGATTCGGGATTCAGTATAATGAATATCGACACTCTACGAATAATAACAAATTATCCAAAAACGAATTACCTAACATAATGAATATAACAGAACAAAATTATGTATTTTACAAATGACAATGAACCGAAACTAAACGAAATTTCCTGTTGTGCACAAGTCTACAGCGCATTCTTTTCTTCTTTATAATACTAGAAGAACAAAGTTGTTTTGCTGCTCATATTCACACAGAGTTCTCACAAACTTATTTCTTCATTATTTCTCCTCACCTCATGAATAATATTCTATTTTTTAAAAGCCCAATCTCCATAATAATGTTTACAATTATTTTTTATACTCATCTTTTATCATTTTTCTTTTTTTTTTTTACAAAATATAATTTTTCATTTCATCAAGATTTATTTTACAATTACTTAAAAATTATTTTCTAATGATCTCCATATAATTTGTTTTTTTTGTCTGTCAAGTTACCACAATAACATTATTATCTTGAATTTTTTATTAACCTTAAGGAGGTTGGTGTCCCTTGTTAATTTGACATTGTCTTTTTGAAATGTACCTGCCTACTCACAAACAAACTGTCCTTTTTGAAGAAAAACACATAGGAAAGTATTTATTGAAAATAAAATATCCATTTATTCTGGGTAACAAAATAAAGAGAAACTTTTGAAATTTGCGAAGCCTTTTGGCCCCCAGGGCACACATCAAGTCTGTGGAAAAGAACATTGGAAGCTTGTGGAGTCCATATAATAGGGAGCACAATCTGGTCCAGGAATCCCAGAGATCAGGACCAGCAGCAGATGACATATCTGTGGTACTACACCAGCCTGCATCTTCTGTCAGACCAGACTGAACCCAGGCCATCACTTTCTTTTCTTCCCTCCACCCTTCCCTCCACGCTTCCCTGCAGCCTTCCCCGCAGCCTTCCTTGGAGGCTGTAGCTCTGGTGGTGGACTTGTGGCAGGAGGAGGAGGAGGAGGAGGATGGGCTTGCTCATATATGTTGCTGTTCTCAGTCAGCTGGCCCCTCAACCCCTTCTGAAGGGCATCAAAAAAAATTCTCTCACAGAGGAGGTGTTGGCCCTTCTCCAATTTCAGCAACCTGGTGGCTAGATAGCAGCCATAAGCCTCTTCAGCATCGGGGGGGCTCCTGAGGAAATCGCTGGCTTCCCTAATGAGGCCCAGTGCTTCCTCCTCCATCATTGCCCCCTTCCTGGGCCTTTTGGTGGTAAGGCAGAGGGGAGGCACCTGGGATTAGGTGAGGCTCCTACTGGGCCCAGCCACCTCCTGGCTGCCACTGGGCATGACGTCCTACTGGCTGCCACTGGGCACAGCCTCCTCCTGGCTGCCACTGAGCACGGCCTCCTCCTGGCTGACGGTTTCCAGACCCTCCTCCTGGCTGAGCTTATCCTGTGTATAAAAAATGGACATAGTTTTAGTTTTTGCTTCATCAATCGCACACAATGTTCAGCTCATGACTTGCAAAGTGAATGTTATTAAATAGAAAAGACTATCATTCTGACCCCAGCATTTTTCAAGCTGGTCACCAACATTTTTGGCCACTACTGTCTAGTGATATGTATACATAATTTTTTGTATAAAATCATAGATTTGTAAGCAATTCTAACATCTATTTAACATCATTAATATTAGAACAATAAATATGTCTAAAAAGAATATACCAGCCTCTGCTGGGGTTGAGGGAATGGTGGAGGGAAGGCTGCAGTGAAGGGTCGAAAGAGATTCCCGGGCTTCAGTCTGGTCATCCAGAAACCGCAGTTTGTTGAAGTACCACAGCCTGGGGACATAAACATTCTCTGCTGATGCTCCTGATCGGAGTGATTTCTGCATCTTATTATGCTCCTTCTTATACATGTTCCTCAAGATCCCAATTTTCTTTTCCAAAAACGTCATGTTTGCATCGGGGACCCGAGTCTTCACAAATGTCAGAAGTTTCTCCAGTGATGACCCTTCTAGCTTGTTTATTATAATATAAGCAGTTTTTCGACTCCCACAAATTCCCCATCTCCCTATATCTGTCTATGAAACTGGCCATAAATTCTGGCTTCTTAAAATGATTCATCTTTGCTGTAAGACAATACACAAAACAAAAACACTAATGTCAGCCTAAACTTTCATTATCATATCCCAATATAGGCCTCAATCTTGAAGCAGTATATAAGCCACTGTGATGGACCAAGTTTAAATTTTTTCCTTCGTTTAGGATGCTCGCTACTTCCGTCCGTCCTTCCTCCACACGCACAGTGTGTGTTAGCTTTATATAGACTGTGCATGTGTAAAACTCCGCCCGCGTTGCCCGACCCTGACGTTCTTTCTCAAAGATTCCCCGCCCCGTCTCTTTCGTCACAGTGGGAGAGGAACATGGCGGAGACACACCGGGTGACTACTAATAGTAGTAACGAGGAGGAAAGCCCGGAGGCCGAAATGTCCCAATCCAGGAGGAGGTTTAAGGCCTCCAATATGTCATTTAAGGAGATGGTCCACATATTGAGGAGGGCCGACTATGATGCTAAGAACGGGTCATATCCAAACCCCAATCTGTGTAAGGCCAAAATCATGACGAAAGTGGTGAAGAGTCTGCGTCACAAATTTGAGATACGACGATTAAAGGAGCAATTAGGAAAACGCTGGTCAGACCTAAAATTAAGGGAGCCGGATCAGTACAGAAGGATAAAGAAAGTGCTTAAAAAAAGTAAGTACTTGTCGTGTGTTCCTATTATGATTATTAACTTGCATGCTGTTCCATGTGCTTTTCTTTACTGTTGTACCGTTTTAAATGGCTACTTTCATGTTCGTGGGCACAGTAATTGTTCATAGGAAACATTGTTTGTTTGGAAATAAATGCAATGTTTTGTCTAAAGGATTTTGGATTCCCCAGTGGGGCTTTAAAGCAGCAAGGTACCCCATTACAAAAATCATTAATATAGGTATTATGAAGACAGTTTATTGACAAAGTGTACAGTAAAGTCATATGTTTATGTAAAGTCTGATCCAATGATAGGTTCATATTCCATGAAACGGCAAAAATACATTTATAATCCATAAAGTGGTAAAAATGCATTAACACATCATTACATTAGTGTAGTAAAATACTGAAGCCCCGATGCGTTTCGACCTATATGCAGTCTCTTCAGGGGGCACATCTGAATATATAAAGTAATACAAATATTCAGAATTATAGATATTTTCTAGAAAAATGTCACATAAAATGGATCATGATGATGGATTTTACCGTTAAAATGAAGTAGATGTCTCTAATAGAGGCATTAGGAGCCATTGAGGGGTTCGAGTGGTACGCAGGCTGTCCCCACCCCCCCAGATGGGGAGAAAGAGCCAGCCCCAAGGGGCTTACAAGGAGCCACACTGATACACCCCCCCGGGGGGGCGAAAGAGTGCACACCTGCAACAGACATCTGTTGCAGGTGTGCACTCTTTTGCTCCCCCGGGGGGGTGTGTACAGTTTTTGTTTCATTCTCATAGGGAAGAAAAGACTCGGAGGACACCACTAAGAGGACACCAGGGACCCCTCACATCACCGAGAATGGGAAATCAGCCCAAGCCCCCCGAGGATCTGGAGAAGGGAGAGGTGGAGGAAGTGGGCGAGATGGTCACCCAAACACCCCAGCTTCAGGTAATCTATGTATGCCTGCATATTTCTAACACATGTGTTTTAACCAATTTTTAGGTGATGTGCTGGTTGTGGAACAGGAAGTTGAACCAATGTTTTTAGCTGATACAGGGTTAACTACATTTTGGTCATGCTAATTTGTCTTATAAGAAGTTTAGGACATTGTTGTCTAGATGTCTTAGATGTGCTGGTTGTGGAACAGGAAGCTGAACCTGTCACTAGTGACAGCGCCCAAAGGCTCATCCAGGACATCATGATGTGGAATGGGGAAATCGACATTATTCAAAATAAACTGAATGTTATGGAACAACAAATGAAGGACATGATAGATGTGTTGGGGAGAATATAAATTTAGTGCAAATCACATCCATTTTCCCATTTGTTGGACTCAACAAAAAAATTGTTTTTTTACATTTTAAAAGCCAAATTTGAAGATGCACATGGCGTGTCAACATGTGCTATCTGCCATCAGGGGATCTCAATGTACGCATTTTGTGGGTGAAACCCCTTCCTCCTAACTCTAGTAGGTGAGAGGAAGGGGTTGCATCCCCAAAACACGTCCATTGATCCCCCATGATGGGAGATAGCACATGTTGACGTTACCCATTTGGATTCCCAATTCGTGTGCATCTTCACAATTTGGCTTTTACAGGGGTGAAATCACCCCATCCGATGAAGGCAATATCAAGACATTTTTGACACTATAATGTCTGATATTGCCTTCAGTTTTTATACTTTGAACTTTGCAAGTTCCAGAGTTGTGTATGTTATGTTTTAAAACATGCCTGTTTGTAAAAAAAAAAAAATATTGAGAAAAAAATAACAGATATTTTTCCAAAAAAATTTCTAAACGCACATGTGCATGTGCACAGAGTAAAAATTTTGAGAAACAACAATATGTGGCTTCTTCTTTCAATGCTCAATACCAGTTGTATAAGTAATTTTGTGTTTACAGTGACAATGGGGCTTATTTACTAATGAAAAATCCACTTGGCACTACAAGTGCACTAGGAGAACCTAGGAGACAGACAAAAAGAAAAGCAAGCAATAAAGAAATTTCAAGATTTTATCTGATCATTTTTTTATTAATAAAAATTAGACATTGTCTGGCATTGCAATGGCTCCCCTACCCGTAAAATAATTAACATATTTCTCCCTAACTTCATGGGTGCTTTGGGGGGCCAAGCCAGTACGACCAGTATCCAGGCCCGTCATGGAATTCTGTGTAATAAGTCTGGCCTCAGGCCCAACTGAGGCTATGTAATTCTGTGAATTTTTGTAAATAATTGTGCAGTATGCAGCAGCATAGGATGATATGGTTGATTTTGTAGTCTGTCATATGGATTGCTATCAGAAACAGGCAGAACCAGCTGGCCATTATCCCAAAGGTATTCTCAATGACTCTTCTTGGTCTGGCCAGCCGGTAGTTAAAAACCCTCCTCTCCGGGGTGAGGGTCCTTTGTGACACTGTTGGATGGTACCCTTTTCCTTTTGCTGATCCTTTGGGGAAATGGCCTCATCAGGTGCTCGCCCAGACCGAAGGCTTCATCTGTAATAAAGACGAAGGGGAGTCCGTACGTTATCCGCATCAGGTGGCAATGCCAGGCCACCAGTCTGGAGATGCTGGTAAAACTCCGTCTGGGCGAAGACTCCTCCATCCGACATCCGACCATTCTTCCCCATGTCCACATAGAGGAACTCATAGTGTGCTGACACCACCTCCATTAACACTACATATTAAACCCCTTATAGTTATAATAGAAAGACCCCGAATTGTGTGACGGCACAATGTGGACATGCTTCCCATCTATAGCACCTCCACAGTTGGGAAAGTCCCAACGGTCAGCAAAATGGGAGGCCACAGTCTGCATTCCTGTGGCATTGAAGGAAACTGTGGAGTCAAACAAGAAAAAAATATAAGTACTTTTGCACATAACATTGCAAGCAGATTACACAAAAACATTCTTGCTCAACATCAGTATAACATTTATTTTAAGGAGTATTTAACAACAAAAATATAAGGCCCACTTATCAGATTCCTCACCCCCTCTGATGGCCCATTGATAAAATTGTATGGAGGGGAGGGTTTGAGGTGACTTTGGAAGCCAAAAAATACAAAAGCCTCCAGCATTCTGCCTGAAGTTAAGGACACACATAACATTTGGACACATTTTAGGGGGGTTATGAATGAATTTAAGGACACACATAACATTTGGACACATTAAAGGGGGGTTTATAAATGAATTTAAGGACACACATAACATTTTGACACATTTTAGGGGGTGTTTCTGGGAAAGCAGTACAATGGAGCTGACAATATACATTATTAATGGACTAGGCTATAGGCGTATATGGGCCTAGGATAGCATGCTGGGGAGGTTAGTGAAGGCAAATATGCATGTAGGCCAAAAAAGGAGCATTAAAAGCTTCCAACATGCATGAGGATAAATGGACATTCACAGCATATTCCAATCATGGTAATTAGGGAATGATAAAATAAATACAATACATTTGCAAACATTAAATACATATAATGTGATGTTAAAGGAGAAAACTTACCTTAATATAGTCCTTCTGCAGGACCTGAATGATGGTAGAACAGGTCTCTGGAATGATGATCCCCAGAGCCTGGGTGGAGATGCCTGTTGAGAACTTGAGGTCCTGCAGGCTTCTCCCAGTGGCCAAGTACCGCAAGGTGGCGACTAGCCTCTGCTCCAGAGTGATGGCTTACCTCATGCAGGTATCCTGCCTGCTGATATAAGGGGTCAGCAAAGCCAACAGATAGTGAAAAATGGGCACATCATCCTGAGATAATTCCTGAAATCATCAGGATTATTCTCCTGGATCTCACGAAGCAAAGGCATGTGCGAGAATCGATCACGCTGGAGTAACTAATTCTTGGTCCATGAACTCATCCTCGCCCTGTTCATGGACTGGACTTGGGTCAAAGTATGAACCCCAACACCAAGCCCCCACATAGCAGGAACTCTACGATGAGTACGTACCCGAACCATGTTTTCAAAACGGTCGGCTGGTCAGAACAAACTTAACAGAACGCACTGAAGAACAGCAAGGCCTGTGAAGAGTGAGCTGAAAATCAGCAATGAGCGGAGAAGAACACACTGAAAAAACAGATACGAACTGACTACACACACACTGAAAACCAGATACAAACCCACAAGCACAAACTGAACAGCAGTAAAACGATCTGAAAAAGCTGGAGTCTGAAAAGCGCAAATTGTCTCTAACCAAACTTCTACTAACACGAGATTAGCAGAAGGAGCTCAAAGGGAGGCGCCCTGGGTATTGAACTTTGTTTTTCTAGTCCCGTCGTACGCGCTGTACGTCACCGTGTTCTTGACGATCGGACTATGGTGTGATCGTGTGTACGCAAGACAGTTTCTGCGGAATTCCGGAGTTTATCCTGATGGGAAAACCGCTCGTGTGTAGGTGGCATCAGATTGGAGAAATATATCTATCAGCATAACCTGTGGGGCCCATTGCTAGATACACCAGGTTTGAGCCCATTGGAGTTGGTAAACAACAGACTATTAATAGGTCAAGTCTGACTCACCTATCTAATAATTCTAGAGGCCTGACTGTAACCTAATGCTTAAGTTGAAATCTGTTATTCAGTCCCATTTAATGTGGCAATGAGGGTATTGTTCCCTTCTGGTTCTGGTGTTTGATGTCATTTGTAGATGCCCACGGTAATTGAGGATGATGTCTTGGAAATTTTTTACTTGCACTAATGCTATGTTTCTTGTCTTTTTCTGATTAAAAAAAAAACTATTATAAAAATATTGCTCATTATATCTACTTTTACAAAGAGGGCATATGTGACACTTGTAAAAGATGAATCCACAGATGATAATGATGGAAGTAATAGCAAAACCTGGCTAGCTATATGTAATCTATCCATTGCCACATGGCAGATGCTCCCACTATTCTTATGACGCGTACACATGATCAAACTTCTCGTCAGAAAAAGATATGATGGCTTTTCCGACGGGATTCCACTCAAGTTTGCCTTGCATACACGCAAAGGTCATGCAAAAGTTCGCTGGACTTATGACCATCAAGAACCCAGTGACGTACAACAGTATGACAAGCCAAGAAAATTAAGTTCAATGCTTCCAAGCATGCGTCGAATTGTTTCCGAACATGCGTAGGAATTTTGCGCGTCAGAATTGCCATAGATGATCGCATTTTCGGATAGGAACTTTTTCCGACTGAAAAATTGAGAGCATGCTCTCAATCTTTTGCTGTCTGGAATTCGGCCAGCAAAAGTCCGATGGAGCATACACACGGTTGCATTTTCTGACGAAAAAACTCTCATCTGTCTTTTGCGGGCTGAAATTTCGATCGCATGTACGCGGCATTAGAAGGACACCTGCCTAAAAGTGTGGGGATATACTGTATGCTCAAGTGTTTCCTTCAAACACTATAGTTAGTCTGCAGATGGATGCAAAATGTGATACAGATGGCAAAATCTCATATACCATCAAATAAAAGCAGACTTGGTGTGCATATCATGTGTCCAGATAACTTCTTTAAGTGGATACAGACAAGTGTAAATTAAAAGCAAGAGTTTTTAAATACACAAGTGATTCCTCCAGATGTAGTTATCAGTCTACAGATAAATAGCTTATAACGTATGATGCAGATAGCCAAGTCTAAAAGGCCATTGGATAAAGCCTTTATACTGTGAATCAAGATGAATTCCTAAATAAATACACATTGAAACATAGTGTATTTAAATCAACAGCCACCATACAAAACCAAGGACCCTATAATCCGTACAATGCCAATTAGTGCTCTCTTTCAAGGTCTCATAGTCTATAGAAAAAATACATTTTATAAAAAGAAACAAACTCGCAACCATGCAAACACTTTTAAAAAAAGTTTGCAAGGTACTCATCCAGGCAGTAGAGCAACTGACATTATCCCTGTAAACTTCCCTGGTTGTGCCACTCCTGGTGCCTACTTTAGGAGACCAGAAGTGACCATTTGAAATACAAAACATGGAATGCCATGGTTTGCTGGAATAATGTGCACCAACTCTTTTGCATGAATGAGTACATTGTAAACTGTTTTTAACTACCCTCCATCTGCCAACTGTATATACACTGACAATCAGTGGATGTAACAGGGTGGTGTGCCATTTAAAATGTTACCCTTTTTTTTAGCTCAGGTGCCCCCTAGTGCATGCACAAGTTCTGCAATGACACAGTCCATTAAATCACAATCACAATGACACAGTACAGATCACAAAGAAAATGCACAGAGTCAATGAGATCTTGCCACGCGATGGCTGTCACCAATGTAAACAATGATTGGAATCTCCCTTTCCTCTCAAACATCTATAACTGCCAGTGCCATTGCAGTACCAGTGTCAGCCAGAACCAGTGCCATCAGCTACCGATGACATCAAGAAACAGTGCCATCCAGTAACAATGACAGCCAGAACTAGTGCCTGCAGAGCTAGTAAAAGTGCTATTCAGTTCCAGTGCCAGCCAAAGCTAGTGACTGTACATTATATACCACTGCCTATACAGACAGTTTCAGTGCCATCCAATATCAGTGCTTTTGCAGCCAGTACCAATGCCGATCAGTACCAGTAATGTAATTGTAAATCAGGAAAACAGTGTTTTATTCCAAGAATGTTTATTGAATATTGGGCTCAAATCCATTAAAAAGGACACAGTGCACAGTGTTTTCACTATATTTTCCCCCTGAAGTAGATACGAAAGTTCCCTTTATTGATACGCGTTGGGGAGGGGACAGGACGGACGTTCAGCATGTGACCTGTCAGGAAAAAACCCTATAACATCCCAATATTGATCCGGTATCTTTACATGCTGTTTGCCTGATGCAGAGTGGCGCACTGACATGCCTTTACTATGTGAGTAACCCATAGGGGGTTTTATGTGATTAATAAACTGTTAAAACGTTATTACACCATCCAGTCCTTTTTCACTCAACCGAGGTATAGTGCTGATGGGTCCAGGAGTCTGGTTAAAACTGCAGAGGTCCAGAGGTGGTTCACAGGCATGTATTGACTAAGCTTAAGTGCAAAGTCACACGCTCAGAGGTGAGCATTTAATACCTAGGGGGGAGTACCTGAGTGTGATCACTGTGGCTTGCTTCGGATTATCTACACAGCAGTTTCCAAATCGCATGGATCACTGCGGCTTGTTTTGGATTATCTACACAGCAGTTTCCAAATCGCATGGACTTTAGAAGCACTTTTGAATTTAAATAATTGGATGACACATATGAACATAGAAGCACTTTTTTTTTTATTCATCTATATGTTTTAGTGGATTGAGTCCACTATATTCTTTTATGAACACTATGTGATTTTATGAACAATAATTTTGATACAACCAATCATATGGATGCGTGTTATAGCACTTTTTACTAGTGTGATTATTTATTTTCATTTATATGTTCATTTTTAAGTATTTATAACTATTTATTGCACTATTGTCACTTTTTACAGTCACTAGTTACTGGATGTATCACGGTGTGTGATTCACATGCATATTTGCACTTTGGTTATCACATATATATATATATATATATATATATCTATATATATATATATATATATATATATCTATATATATATATCTATATGTGAAGAGTATATTTGAAAGTGCAGCATATATATTTATTTCTGCTTTTATCTGCATGTTTTTATGAGACGTGTTTAACGCTTGCAGCTGTTTCACGGTGCCATTTAGGCAATTTATAATCAGAGGAGGCTCACAGGATCTTTTATATATAATAGTGCACTAATGTGTTTCAGCTGGTTTGTGACATTTACTTAGTCGACTAAAGCTGACCATACATGGATCAAAATTCCACCAGTTCAGCAGGGACTGCCCAAATTTCCATCCATGTACGTACACTATAGGCACTGTGGTTTCTTCAGTTAGAGGTATTACTGTAGGGGCGATAGAAGAAAAAATATTATTACTGAATATGCTGACAACACCCCCCTTTATTTAACTGATGTTACCTCCTCACTGCCTATGGCCCTCCAAACTTTAGATTTATTCTTCTCTTATTCAGGTATCAAAATTAATTGGGGGAAGTCTCTTCTATTCCCACTTCATCCCACCCACCCTAGACCACCGTCGGGAACCCCGCTTAGTTGGGTTGAGGAGTTCAAATACCCAGGTGTTAGGATCATTGGAGAGCTGACTCTATACTATGATCTTAACCTGACACTCCTGCTGTGTAGTTTTTCCCAGCAATGCATGTCCTGGCATTCTTTGATGCTCACACCGGTAGATCGGGTCAATTTATGATAGTGTACTTGCTAACTATTACAAAAAAAATACAGAAATTTTGGCAAGTACACCATCTTAATTAAATTGGCCCGAACTAGTAACTCCCCTTGCTAAATTCCTTTTTTTACTAAGATGAATGCCATACTCACTAGATTCATTTGGGCGGGAGGGACCCCACGATTGGCCTTATCTACATTACAATTGCCCCTTAGCATAGGAGGCTTGTCACTCCCTAAATTCCAGCTATTCTACTGGGCGGCAGTGCTTGTCACTGATAGATGGTGGTTTTCTCAACCTAAAGACAACCGTGTTGTGACTTTGGGGGCAGCTATCATGGGCTCGTACTCAACACTTAGTAATCTGGCCTTTAGAGGTCCTAAGGCCCAGCCTGAGATTACGACCTTAATGCGTACTATCACGTTAGTCTAGTATAGAACTTGGGCCAAATATCATGACCCGGAGTCCTTCTTCCCTCATATCCCTATGTGGGATAATCCGTCTCTCCCACATATGTGTAAAATCCTGGATTCTAGCATCTGTAGTAGGTCTAAAACATGTAGTAACGGAGGGCCGTCTGAGAATGTTCCCTGAACTCAAGACGGTATTCCGCTTACCTAACTGGATGTTTTTATGTACCTGCAGCTGAGGCATGCCTGTAGCTGACACTTCCCCTTACGGATTACATTAGAATCCAACCCTATTGAGAAGTTGTTGATCTCCAGTGTGATGGATAAACCTCTTTTTTCTCTCTACCTGTGCTTGGCCATGGCTTATGCAGCCAAAGCGAGTCAGCTATATTCCAGATGGCATGCTGATATCCCTACTTTAGGGGAGGATAAATGGAAGGATTGCATGGACTCTTATATTACAAGCATGATCTCAGCCAGGGATAGGTTTGCCCACCTCAAGTTCCTGTATAGCATTTATTATACCTCTCAGCGCTTAGTGACGATTTATCCATCTGTCTCTTGGGCTTGTGCACGGTGTCAGGCCTCCTTTTCATATGGTGTGGTCTTGTACATCCTTAACCACTTCAATACCGGGCACTTATACACCTTCCTGCCCAGACCAATTTTAGGCTTTCAGCGCTGTTACACTTGAATGCCAATTGTGCGGTCAAGCTACACTGTATCCAAACTAAATTTTTATCATTTTGTTCCCACAAATAGAGCTATCTTTTGGTGGTATTGGATCACTTCTGGGATTTTTATTTTCTGCTATACAAATAAAAAAAATTAAAAAAAATTTTTTTTTTGTTTTTGTTACAAAACTTTGTAAATAAGTACGTTTTCTCCTTCACTGATGGACACTGATAAGGTGGCACTGATGGGCAGTGATGAGGTGGCACCAATGAGGTGGCACTGATGAGGTGGCACTGATGGGCACAGATGATGGGCACTAATATGCGGCACTGATGGGGCTTTGATAGGCGGCACTGATGGGCACTGATAGGTGGCACTGATATGAAGCACTAATGGGTACACATAAGTGGTGCTGATGGGCACTGAAAGGCGGCACGGATGGGCACTGATAGGCACCACGGATGGGCACTGATAGGTGGCACGGATGGGCACTGATAGCTGGAACAGATGGGCATGGATGGGCACTGATAGGTGGCACTGATATACACTAATTGATGGTACTGATGGATGCCAATCAGTGCTAAACAAATAATGCCTGCCAATCCGTGATGCACATTGTGGGCACTAATTGACATCCATAAGGGGCACTGATTGGCATCCATTGTGGGCACTGATTGGCATCCCTTGTGGTCTAGGGTGGCATACCTTGTGGTGACTAGTGGTGGCTTCCCTGGTGGTCCTGGTGGCGTCCCTGGTGATCCAGTGTGGGCATCCTCTGGGGGGCTGTGCTGATAATCAATCAGCACAGACTCCCCTGTCAGAGAAGCAGCTGATCGGCTCTCCTCTACTTGTGTCTGACAGATGCTAGTGAGGAAAAGCCAATAAACGGCTCTTCCTGTTTACATCGTGATCAGCAGTGATTGGACACGGCTGATCACATGGTAAAGAGTCTCTCTCAGAGAGAGAGAGAGTCTCTTATCAGACTGACACGCCACAACAATGATTGCCGCGATGCTCGCCCCCGGGGGCGTGCAGCAGCTTGATACCCTAGCGACATCATAGTTACATAGTTAGTCAGGTTGAAAAAAGACACAAGTCCATCCAGTTCAACCTTAAAAACAATAAATAAATATAATAATAAATATTGTACAATCAAATATACCCAATTTTATACCCTCAGTTGATCCAGAGGAAGGCAAAAAACCCCAGCAGAGCATGCTCCAATTTGCTACAGCAGGGGAAAAAATTCCTTCCTGATCCCCCAAGAGGCAATCGGATTTTCCCTGGATCAACTTTACCTATAAATGTTAGTTCCCAGTTATATTCTGTACATTTAGGAAAGTATCCAGGCCTTTCTTAAAGCAATCTACTGAGCTGGCCAGAACCACCTCTGGCGGGAGTCTATTCCACATTTTCACAGCTTTTACTGTGAAGAAACCTTTGCGTATTTGGAGATGAAATCTCTTTTCCTCTAGACGTAAAGAGTGCCCCTGTAAAAATGTAGAGAGTGTGTAAAAAAACCTTCTCTTCTCAGACACGTGTTATGTCAACAGTGTCTTAGGCGTTTTGTTCAAAAGTTCAGTAGCCAGACTGTCTTAAAACAAAGTGTGAGTTTATTTGGTCACACTTGGCAACAACTTGAAAATATATACAAAGTTAAATTCTTCTTACAGCTTGATATAGTAAAACAAAAGATAATAGGAACAAAAACTTGTATCAAGAGAGTTCAAGAGATGTTTCAGCTCATGTCTTCTGTAGTATAAGGATGCGTGTGTCCTTCCTTGTATGTGTGAAAAAGTAGTGAAGTCCTTCTGTGTGTGTGTGAAGGACATGTGTTGTGTGTGTGGTGTGTCGTGTCGTGTGTCGTGTGTAGTAAAGTGTGTGCCACTAGCCTAGTGTCACACTGGTTTTTATACAATTCCAAATCTACTAGTCAGCAAGCTATAGCCATAACCATATATAGCTAGAACTAAATTTGAAATGATCATATTCGTGATTATTCTAAATATTCTCTTTGCCAACAGCTGACACGTCTCTTAAACTTCTTTGATTGTCAGTAACACACAACAGATTCTTATAAAAAACTCAAGGTGAATGACCTTTCCAAATGGCCGAATTCTTGTAATGGATATTCTTTAAGCTACAGAAATGCAATTCTATACCAAACCTTACAAATGCATATTAAACTATAATTGGATACATATAAATATATATTACTTCACACAAACTCAATCTAGCTAACTAATTAAATAACTATATCAAATAACTAACTATATTATAGATAATATATGTATTTACCTTTAAAAAGATCTTTACAATAAAGTCTATGACAGACACTCTGAGTATATTCTTATCTGTGAAACCACTGACCTACTGACCTTTAGTCATTAACTCTGTACATGGTGAACAACTGGTACAAAAAATGACATGCACACAACCTAGCTATTTCAAGATTCGTCTTATGCTGAGCTGAGTGAGCTTTTTCAATGTCAAAGCATAAAAGGGAACTCAGACTGCATACTTACAGATCTTGATTATAAAGCCAAATTAATATAATTATTCTACAATTCCCCCTGAATATAATTTATTATATTAACTAAGTCACGCACACTCCATTTATGGCCCTTTCATACACATTTTGAATCAGTTGCTCCAGATGTACCATAGCTCATCATAGGATCAGATAAACCAGAAGTAATTCTCCGACTAAAAATACCTGTCATAATTTTTTCACCTTTTTTCATTTCTTTCTTAATCAATTTATAAAATTGTTTCATTCTAACCATAATACAGATTTGAAATAAAATACATAATATCATGAAAATAAATATAATAACTATAGGATGCAATATACACAAAATTATAATTCCAATGTACCTTAAAAATAACAAAATAATCTTTCCAATTGGCATCCCAGTTGACATCTCTGTTTGCATCCCTGGTACCTTCAGATCTATAATTCTTAACCATAACTTTAGCTACTGGAATAAATTACTAAACATACTCATTAGAAGTAGAAATCTCATTCAAGACATCATTTCTATTTACATTTAGCAAAGGCCTAGCCATAATTTGTGAACAAACTTCTGAAATACCTGTACCTGTTGTTTTCAAAGTTTGCAACCACACTACTTTCTATACAACAGATTATATAAAAATAATGGAGTATGCTAATCTCAAAAGACAACCTGTCATTAACTCAAAAAGTTAACAAACCCTATGTTTAGAAAAGAATAACGTTTTTAAACTAAAACTGTAGCAGGTAAATAAGTCACCCAATCTTTACCTTATTCTTGAATCATCTTACCCTATTTAGACTTTATAATACTATTCATATGTTCTACAATACCTGAGTACTTAAGATGATAAGAAACAAAAACTTTACTAAATACCTAAAATTGCATACATGTCCTACAAAATTTTAAATCATAATCTGATTCCATGGTTTGAAATCCAACCCCAGTGGAATATGACAAAAGTTCACAACAACTTAGCTTTTGTTAAAAATATTATTTTTTCCTAGAATAACCTCAATTAATTTATCAAAAAGAAACATTAACTAAAAAAACAACATCCTTGTATCCTCCTTAAGCAGGTGGAAAAAAAAACTAATATAATCAATCTATATAGATTTGCCAAATTCCTCAATACTTTGTAGTATTAGGTTACTCTTTCCTTTTGGATTGTTCTATAAACAAATAAAACATTATTCAGAAGTTTGATGACAAAGTGTTCTAAAATGAGTAGTTCAGAATTTCTTTCATTAGCTTAAACAAACAAATTAATCAATCAATCAGTCAGTCAGTACCTGGATATGCAAAAAGAAATATTTTCATTTAAAAATAACTCTATCCATTATTGTTGGAATCAATTATTTTTTACAATAAATGTTATCTGCATAATCAATCTGTACTGATTCTAACTAAGACAAAATGTCATAGTCCCCCTCTTAATCCTGTGACTAATATTAAACTGTGTAAAAGAATAATCTTACCAGATTATTGTATTTTTTCCTTTACACTGACAATTTAGGTTGGGCTTTCACAAATATTCTATTTCTGAAAGAAATTTGATCATGTTCAAATTTCTTTTCAGAACCAAAAACATTCCTCTCATACAGTATGATTGAATGAATCACACATGCCTGTCACTCTGACTGCTAAACAAACACGTGGCAGTCTTAAGATCATCTTTTAATGCAGACACTTACAGAAAGTTTAATATTGTCATTCCATTGTGCCAGTATTTGGATCCATCTATAGAAGCACAAGAAATTCTTTCCCAATAAATGTCCACTAAAAGTTGAAAAAGTGACTTTTTCATGATTAATTTACACAACTGTGGTTCTATCCCTCACATTACATCTATTTAATCCCCATGTATTTTTAAATACCACTACAACTGATCTTTTTAACATCCAGTTGCCGCTAGACAAAGCTGTGTATGTTGACACCTTCTGTTTCCCTATAATAACACCCTTAGTGTAACATAAGATGTTTTCAAAACAAATGGTGCAAAACCCGCAATGTCTCTGATCTGTAGCATTGGACAATGCACTCCTAACACATTTTTTATACATACCAATGAAATTGTCTCATCACCCACATACACTTGAATGTAAAATGTCTGAGAGAGATCTCTATATTAATCAAAAAATACTAAAATTAATAAGGGCTTTCTTTAGATCTTCAAATTATTGTATATAAGTTATAATTTGTTATTAAAAAACATTTGCCCTACATTAAGCCTATATAATTCATTAAAATTTACCCAGACAGATACTTTGTCTAGAAAAATCTCAATGAACTCTCGAGAAAAGTTAAGGCCCAAAAAATCTTATTTCTTAAAAACAATTACTTTAGTAAGTAATAATACCTTTTACAAATGTATTTTTCTCATCCCTGAACCCTCTTCCAAATATTTGGAAGACTTTGATCCACAGAAGTGAAAACTGTCATGGCATGACGACTAGTCTGTGTAACTTGATCTGCATTTCTCTGTTGGTAATACACTCCTCGCATGTCACAAACTCTTCAGAGAATGATCTGTTACTGTCAGTCTTAGCTAACATGCTTTGTATACAATACACTGTACAATTCGGTAACAATCTAGTTTTTCGTTTTTTTTAAATGTTTAACCTTTTTACCACTTTTTAAACATATTTTGTTTGTACATCTGCCAAAAATCATGTACACTACGTTATATGACTTTCCTGATTATAGTAATGACAAAAAAATTGTTAAGAGGACAATCTCGTGAAATTCACAGATTGGGTCCTGCCCAAAAACTGCGATTGGCCATATCCCCCAGAAAACTCCTCCCTCAATCAAAGTCCTTACTTTTACCAGAAATACTCATTTACAAAGACTTTTAACAATTGTTATTTTTACAATTTTTTAGATTGAACAAAACTTTCATATTTTAATATTTTCTCTGGGTAGTCTTAAATAAATTAGAACAATCTACTACTTTTAATTTAATAACCAAATCTAAGTTTGGAATTTTTGTAAAAATTGTTCAATCCCTAATTATTTCCTACAACCAAATTTGTAGGATTTTTGTAAGACACTAAACACCATGTTTTTTCCATTATCTCAATTTCATACAGTTCTTTCCACAATCTTAATCAATACTTTTTCTCTGAAAACTTTTTTCTGCCCCCTATATATGTGTTTTAAAATGACCACATGTAATAACACACATTTTCTGTTGTTCAGGGCTAAAATGTTCATAAACATTTACATGCAGCATTAAACTTAGTTTCCTTATTTAATAACTTCTTTACACTCTGGCATTAATTAATTACATTACTACTGCATGTATTCCTGATGGTACAGGAAAATACTTCTGAGCCTTGAGATGTTAACCATCCCATGTTACCCTTCTATATAAACAAACAAACCCACCCCTTGTTTAGTATGATAGTCCTGTGCGCACTTAAAAAAAACAAGAGATGAATAATGTCCTTTAACTTTGTTGTTCGTTGCCTTTTCTTTAGTTTGTTGCTTTTTCTTCCATTTGCTGCTTTTTCTTTCGTTTGTTGCTTTTTCTTTCGTTTGTTGCTTTTTCTTTCGTTTGTTGCTTCTTCTTTCTTTGAAGAATAATTTTCTTGTAGCTTTTTGACTTGTTCCTGTATTGTGTGCTGTAGTGTGCTGTAGTGTGCTTGCCTGTTGATTTTTCTTTGCCTTTTCTTTGGACTTTCCATCTTCAAACATCAAAATCCGACTTTCATCTTAGCTTACCAAATAGTACATACATCTGCCTGTTGTACCTCAATGGTAGCTTTTTCAAATAACGTGAAGTCTCAGTTCCTGATTCAACATTTTTTCTTCTTGGGCAACTACCCAATATTTTCTTATGTGAGACGTTCTCACCTTCTTAGGAACTAACCTTGGCAGAAATCTTCACGTACGTAACGTTACGTTTTCACAAACAAAGTCTTGGATTTCCAACAATAGCTTGAAGCATACCGTCCAAATTGCCTTGTCAATCAACTTCGTAGGCTGGGTCTTCCTTTTTTTTTTTTTTTTTTCAAAGTTACAAACTTTGGCTAGAGGTGAGAAAACAGACATAGAAAAACTCACCCTCGACTTTTATTGAACTGTTGTCCACATCTGATGCAAACGCCTCCGTCTAGGTTCTTTACTTAGTTTTTTCTTGGAGCTTGTTGTTCCTCCATATTTGATTATCAGATGCCATATCGTATTTAGAAGAATTTCTCGTCTTTAGCTGGCTCAGTTCCTTGGACCTTGCATCCTCGTCTGATGGAACACAAACGCCTCTTTCTAGGTTCTTTGATCTTTTTTCCGGAGACTTGATCAACCATGAAAATGTGTAAGTCTCCCCCCTTTGTCGAGGAACAGGGAAAAAAAAACTAGCTGGCTGGCAATCGCCAATGTAAAAATGTAGAGAGAGTGTAAAAAAACCTTCTCTTCTCAGACACGTGTTATGTCAACAGTGTCTTAGGCGTTTTGTTCAAAAGTTCAGTAGCCAGACTGTCTTAAAACAAAGTGTGAGTTTATTTGGTCACACTTGGCAACAACTTGAAAATATATACAAAGTTAAATTCTTCTTACAGCTTGATGTAGTAAAACAAAAGATAATAGGAACAAAAACTTGTATCAAGAGAGTTCAAGAGATGTTTCAGCTCATGTCTTCTGTAGTATGAGGATGCGTGTGTCCTTCCTTGTATGTGTGAAAAAGTAGTGAAGTCTTTCTGTGTGTGTGTGAAGGACATGTGTTGTGTGTGTGGTGTGTCGTGTCGTGTGTAGTAAAGTGTGTGCCACTAGCCTAGTGTCACACTGGTGTTTATACAATTCCAAATCTACTAGTCAGCAAGCTATAGCCATAACCATATATAGCTAGAACTAAATTTGAAATGATCATATTTGTGATTATTCTAAATATTCTCTTTGCCAACAGCTGACATGTCTCTTAAACTTCTTTGATTGTCAGTAACACACAACAGATTCTTATAAAAAACTCAAGGTGAATGACCTTTCCAAATGGCCGAATTCTTGTAATGGATATTCTTTAAGCTACAGAAATGCAATTCTGTACCAAACCTTACAAATGCATATTAAACTATAATTGGATACATATAAATATATATTACTTCACACAAACTCAATCTAGCTAACTAATTAAATAACTATATCAAATAACTAACTATATTATAGATCAGTGTTTCTCAACTCCAGTCCTCAAGGCGCACCAACAGGTCATGTTTTCATGCTTACCATTATTTTGCACAGGTGATTTGATCAGTTTCACTGCCTTAGTAATTCCCAAAGCCATTTCAGATGAGGGAAATCCTGAAAACATGACCTGTTGGGGCGCCTTGAGGACTGGAGTTGAGAAACACTGTTATAGATAATATATGTATTTACCTTTAAAAAGATCTTTACAATAAAGTCTATGACAGACACTCTGAGTATATTCTTATCTGTGAAACCACTGACCTACTGACCTTTAGTCATTAACTCTGTACATGGTGAACAACTGGTACAAAAAATGACATGCACACAACCTAGCTATTTCAAGATTCATCTTATGCTGAGCTGAGTGAGCTTTTTCAATGTCAAAGCATAAAAGGGAACTCAGACTGCATACTTACAGATCTTGATTATAAAGCCAAATTAATATAATTATTCTACAGCCCCCATGTCCTCTGGGTTGACCGTAAAGAGAATAACTCAACACCAAGTTCACTATATGGACCCCTTATATATTTGAACATATTGATCATATCCCCCTTATTCTCCTCTTCTCAAGAGTGAATAAATTCAGCTCCTCTAATCTTTCCTCATAGCTGAGCCCCTCCATGCCTTTTATTAGTTTGGTTGTCCTTCTCTGCACTTTCTCCAGTTCCCCGATATCCTTTTTTGAGAACTGGTGCCCAAAACTGAACTGCATATTCCAGATGAGGTCTTACTAATGATTTGAACAGGGCAAAATTATATCTCTCTCTCTAGAGTCCATACCTTTCTTAATACAAGAAAGGACTTTGCTCGCTTTGGAAACCGCAGCTTGGCATTGCATGCTATTATTGAGCTTATGATCTACCAAAACCCCCATATCCTTCTCCACTACAGATTCCCCCAGTTGTACTCCCCCTAGCATGTACGATGCATGTATATTCTTAGCCTCCAAGTGCATAACTTTACATTCCTCAACATTAAACCTCATCTGCCACATAGTTGCCTGGTCAGGGTATCGCAACCACTTTACCGACATCATATTGCTATATGGCGGGCGGCAAGTGGTTAAAGTTGTTCTGGTTGCAGGTGGTGTCTAATGTCAACTTGGTGTGTAATTTGACTCTTGGATTGGAGACCAAGGTTTTATTGTTAAATGTTTTTGATAACTCTCATTTGAGTAGATATGTTAAACTCTTTATAAGCTATACTTCTTTTTTTGCATGCAGGGAGATACTTTTATGCTAGAAATCCTCTCAGCCTCCTACGGTTACTTCCTGGAGCCTTGCTGTGAATAAGGTGCTACCCTTGTATAAGCTTACCTACCTTAACCAGAAGTGCCCTAGAAAGTTCAATAAAATTTGGTCCATCTGGATAGATTTTTGGGGTGCAGTGGCGGACTGACAGCTGTAGCCTGTTTATGCTACTACCATTGAGCACTTAGTATTCCATAAGTTATGTATCTGTGTTTGGTGATTGCTGTGTTGGTATCCCTTTCTGCTTCCTCCCCATTTTTCCTTCCCTACCCCTTCCCCCTTTCCCAATGGGTCTGGGGAGTCTCCCTTCTTCTCTCCTTTCCCTTTCTCCTTAATTTCACCCCCCTTTTTTTGGTCCTACATTTCTAGCAGCCATGTACTGTATGAGGTATTAATCCCCATGTCATTATAGGGCTTATGTTTATTGCCCTGGAAGTTTGTATTCTGTACCTATGGTTTTTCTCTGTAAATGATCTGTTTTCTCTCTAAATGATCACAAACAGCTACACAAGACAAGCAGATTGGGTGCTAAACCACTGTCTCCCCGTCATAGTGTCAAGATGACATCTGAAGCACAAGAGTTAGTAATTGGCACAAAAGGCAGGGCAGCCACAAAGTGTTCCCAGGGATGATGGGGAAAAAAATGATGCACAATTAAACCATCGCCAGGCGCTTATGCAATAGTGCACCCAAATATAAACTGTCAATGAGCCATGTATGTAGGGCTAATAATGATTGGAAATCCAGAGCCCAGTAACATCAATAGCCGGAAGTCCAATAAAAACACAGTTTATTCCAACAATAAAAGCAGCAAGAAGCCAAAGTTGAATATGGAACAGCATTACCAGAGGTGGATCCGATACCGACCTGCAGCAGAAGAGGTGTGCCGGAGGGCCCTGATGACAAAGAAAAACCTACGCAAACCAGGAGATATGGATGGAGGGCAGATTCTGTATGAGAAAGCCGCCTACTGCGGCCAAACAGAGGGGAAGCATGAATAACCAGAAGTAGGCATGTTAATAAAAGGCTTGTTAAAAAATGTTAAAAAAGGCATGTTGAAAAAAACAGTACCTCCTCTGCCGGAACATGGGTTCAGACAGCAGCTGGAATGCATCATACAAGCAAACAATAATAATCTAAAAAACAATATATATATATATATATATATATATATATATATATATATATATATATATATATATAACATTCAAAAACGTAAATGTATTTTATTGGGATTTTATGTGATTGACCAACACAAAGTGGCACATAATTGTGAAATGGAAGGGAAATGATAATTGGTTTTCCAATTTTTTTTACAAATAAATATGTGAGACGTGTATTCAGCTCCCCTGAGTGAATACTTTGTAGAACCACCTTTCGTTGCAATTACAGCTGCAAGTCTTTTTGGGTATGTCTCTACCAACTTTGCATATCTAGAGAGTGACATTTTTGCCCATTCTTCTTTGCAAAATAGCTTACGCTCTGTCAGATTTGATGGAGAGCATCTGTGAACAGAAATTTTCAAGTTTTGCCACAGATTCTCAATTGGATTTAGGTCTGGACTTTGACTAGGTCATTCTAACATATGAATATGCTTTGATCTAAACCATTCCATTGTAGCTCTGGCTGTATGTTTAGGGTTGTTGTCCTGCTGGAAGGTGAACCTCCGCCCCAGTCTCAAGTCAGATTTTCTTCTAAGATTGCCCTGTATTTGGCTCCATCCATCTTGCCATCTTACCAGCTTCCCAGGCTCTGCTGAAGAAAAGCATCCTCACAACATGATGCTGCCACCACCATGTTTCACAGTGAGGATGGTGTGTTCAGGGTGATGTGCAGTGGTGCAGTGTTAGTTTTCCACCACACATAGTGCTTTGCTTTTAGGTCAAAAGTTATATTTTGGTCTCATCTGTCCAGTGCACCTTTTTACACATGGGACTTCTTGTGGCTTTCTTTGAACAATGGCTTTCTTCTTGCCACTCTTCAAGAAAGGCCAGATTTGTAGAGTGCATGACTTATAGTTGTCCTGTGAACAGATTCTCCCATCTGAGCTGTGGATCTCTGCAGCTTCTCCAGAGTTACCATGGGCCTCTTGGCTGCTTTTCTGATTAATGCTCTCCTTTCCCAGCCTGTCAGTTTAGGTGGATGGCCATGTCTTGATAGGTTTGCCATACTCTTTCCATTTTCGGATGATGGATTGAATAGTGCTCCATGGGATGTTCAAAGCTTGGGATATTTTTTATAACATAACCCTGATTTAATCTTCTCCACAACTTTATCCCTGACCTGTCTGGTATGTTCCTTGGCCTTCATTATGCTGTTTGTACACTAAGGTTCTCTAACAAACCTCTGGGGGCTTCACGGAAGAGCTGCATTTATACTGAGATTAAATTACACCCAGGTGCATTCCATATACTAATTAGGCGACTTCTGAAGGCAATTGGTTCCACTAGATTTTAATTAGGAGGCTTAGAGTAAAGGGGGCTGAATACAAATGCACGCTACACTTTTAAGATATTTATTTGTAAAAAAAAAATTAAAACCATTTATCATTTTGCTCCCACAATTATGTGTCACTTTGTGTTGGTCTATCACATAAAATCTCAATAAAATACATTTACATTTTTGGCTGTAACATGGCAAAATGTGGAAAATTTCAAGGGGTGTGAATACTTTTTCAAGGCATTGTATACAGTATATCCACATTAGCGCCATGCATCTATTTTATAGGAATATAAATTAATAAATAAAAAAGAATAAAGACTAAAATGCTATTAGAGTGGAGTTCCGCCGGTGGAAAAAAAAATTCAAGTCAGCAGCTATAAATACTGTAGCTGCTGACTTTTAATATAAGGACACTTACCTGTCCAGGCAGCCCGCAATGTCGGCACCCCAGCTGATCTTCGTATCGACTCCCGAGTGCTGCCACCACCATTCCTAGTAAGGGAACCAGGCAGTGAAGAATTTCGGCTTCACTCCTGGTTCCCTACTGCACATGCGCGAGCCATGTTGTGTGTTCAGATTGGTCCCTGTTGTCTTCTGGGACCTGTGTGTCTCCCAGAAGACAGCGGGGGGGGGGGGGGAGGATTTGCTGGACATTGTGCAGTGATTTTCCACAGCAGTGGGAGCAGATACCTGGATGTGACACCAGAAGAGGGGAGGAATCTGAACATTGGTTTTCCATTTCCTGGTGGAATGCTGCTTTAAAGGGCAAACGATGCTAAACAAGAAACTAACTAAATAAACATAGGAGATCTATCTATCTATCTATCTATCTATCTATATCTATCTATCTATCTATATCTATCTATATCTATATCTATATCTATATCTATATATATATATATATATACACACACACAGTACATATAGGCAGTGACCCATGTAAATATATACACTATATGCACAGACATATACTGCTAACCACGATTGGCTGTACACTAGACATGTGCAATTCGCTTATTTCCTAATTCCTTTTTTCAACAAAATTTGTTAATTTGGGAACATTCAAATCAACGGAAACCTGTTTAACCGCTTCAGCCCCGGACCATTTGGCTGGCTAGCACTCGCATTGGCTCCGTTGGCGAGCAGGGGGCATGCGCCCCCCTTGTGGCCATCTATGGTACCGACATACCATGACGGCGATTCGCCTGCCAGTATAACTGCGGTGGACGGTTGGCAAGCAGTTAACACATTTTTACGAAATTCAAAGATCCAAAAATCCGAAAAATCAAAAATTCGGAAAATCGAAGTTTCAAAAATTTGAAAATTCGAAAATTCGAGAATCCAAAAAAAATTCAAAAGAAAGAAAATACGAAAATGAGAATGAAAATCCAAAAATTAGAATACCCAGAAATTGGAAAATCTGAAACAATAACCAACTAATAATAACTATTACTAACTATTAAATTATAGGTATTGGAATTTCCTTTCAAAATTGGTTGTTAGTGAATGTAATGAATACAAATTTTTCTGAAGTTACGAATTATCCAAAATAATGAATGCTGCCTCTAAACGAATGGAATGTAACGAATAAATAATAAAAACTCTTTATTATTATTATTATTATTTATTTTTATTATTTTTGTTACGTTCCATTTGTTTCGATGCAGCATTTGTTATTTTGGATAGTTCTGAACTTTGGATAAATTCGTATTTGTTTCGTTCACTAACAGCCAAATTTGAAATGGAATTCCATAACTATAATTTAATAGTTATTAGCTATTTAGTTAGTTATTATTTCTGAATTTTCAGATTCTAGAATTTTCGGAATTTCATTCTTATTTTTGGATTTTCGTTCTTTCCAATTTTTGGATTTCCTTTCAAATTTTCGTATTTTTGTAATTTTGTAATTTTTGAATTTTCAAATTTACGAATTTTCAAATTTTCAAATTTTCAAATTTACTAATTTATGCAAAATAGAGAATTTCGATCATAACGAATGACCCGAAAAAAAAAAAATGAATGAAATGGAAACAAACTATTTTTTGGCACACGTCTACTGTACACGCATACTAATACAGCAAGCCACTCACCCATATGACCATATGGCAGACATAAACCCAGGGGGGGGGGGGAGAGGGAAGAAAAAACAATTGGGAGGGGAAAAGAAAAACAAAAATCTTTACAGTATTCAAAACATAATAAATTATCCTCATAATCTCTGGATCTTTGTTGAGGCCATTTGGAGATAAAGTATTAAGCTTGTGAATCCAGAAAGTCTCTTATTTACACAACATTGAGAATCTTTCATTGGCAGTATGAAACTTCTCCAATATATGTTTGATGGCAAAAACTGTCAAAGCACCAGTGCTGCTGCCATGGAAGGATGAAAAATGGCGTGGGACACTGTGCTTATTTGACTGTTCCACAATAAATCTGCAGTGCTCCCCATTTCTCTTATACAGCAGACATATGGTGTGCCCTACATACAAGAGATTGCAGAAGCACTGCAACCCATAAATCACATGATCAGTAAAACAAGTGATAAACTGTCTGATGCTATAGATCTTCCCAGTCCTATCTTGGAAGGTGGTCTGGCCTCATGCAATGAACTGGCATGTAAGGCATCCGCGTTTACCACATCTAAAAATGCCGGTTCTATGGTCAAAAGAAAAGATCTAACACCACCTCCTTTAGCTTACTCGATGCAAGGATATTTTTGAGGGTATGTGCCCTTCTGAAGGTGATGTGAGGTTTAACATCTTTGTCAAGCTGACAAAGATGGCAATATTCTTATAGAAGGGAGGAGTAAATGAGGGAGGCACATCATCTACTTCAAGATACTAACACATATAGGGTTCTCAGGGAGGATCCCCTCCCAGTATTTCAAACTGACTTTAACCACTTGCCGACCGCCTAACGCAGATATACTGCGGCAGAATGGCACGGGCAGGCAGAATCACGTACCCGTACGTGATCTGCCTCCCGCGGGCGGGGGGTCCGATCGGACCCCCCCCGGTGCCAGCGATGGTCGGCATTTGACTGGGAGCGTCGGGAGGCGAGGGGGAGACCATCCGATCGTGGGCCCCCCCCCTCGCGATCGCTCCCAGCCAATGGGAATCCTCCTCTGCCTGTGTGTAGTTTCACACAGGCAGAGGAAGTGATGTCATCTCTCCTCGGTCTGGCAGTTTCCATCCCAGCGCCGAGGAGAGAAGACAAGTGAGTGCACAACACACACACACACACAGTAGAACATGCCAGGCATACCTTACACCCCCGATCCCCCCCGATCCCCCCCCCCAATCACCCCCCCCGTCACAAACTGACATTAGCAGTATTTTTTTTTTTTTCTGATTACTGCATAGTGTCAGTTTGTGACAGTTACAGTGTTGGGACAGTGAGTATTACACCCCTTTAGGTCTAGGGTACCCCCCTAACCCCCACGCACGCAGCATACGCCTCCCTTAGTGGTATAGTATCTGTACGGATCAATATCTGATCCAATCAGATCTATACTAGCATCCCCAGCAGTTTATGGTTCCCGAAAACGCAGTGTTAGCGGGATCAGCCCAGATACCCGCTAGCACCTGCGTTTTGCGCCTCCGCCCAGCCCACCCAAGTGCAGTATCGATCGATCACTGTCACTTACAAGGCACTAAACACATAACTGCAGCGTTCGCAGAGTCAGGCCTGATCCCTGCGATCGCTAACAGTTTTTTTGGTAGCGTTTTGGTGAACTGGCAAGCACCAGCCCCAGGCAGCGTCAGGTTAGCACCAGTACCGCTAACACCCACGCACGCAGCGTACACCTCCCTTAGTGGTATAGTATCTGAACGGATCAATATCTGATCCGATCAGATCTATACTAGCGTCCCCAGCAGTTTAGGGTTCCCAAACACGCAGTGTTAGCGGGATCAGCCCAGATACCTGCTAGCACCTGCGTTTTGCCCCTCCGTCAGGCCCAGCTCAGCCCACCCAAGTGCAGTATCGATCGATCACTGTCACTTACAAAAGACTAAACGCATACTTGCAGCGTTCGCAGAGTCAGGCCTGATCCCTGCGATCGCTAACAGTTTTTTTGGTAGCGTTTTGGTGAACTGGCAAGCACCAGCGGCCTAGTACACCCCGTTCGTAATCATACCAGCACTGCAGTAACACGTGGTGACGTTGCGAGTCCCATAAGTGCAGTTCAAGATGGTGAGGTGGCACAAGTAGTGTCCCGCTGCCACCAAAAAGACAAACACAGGCCCGTCGTGCCCATAGTGCCCTTCCTGCTGTATTCACCAATCCTAATTGGGAACCCACCGCTTCTGCAGCGCCCGTACTTCCCCCATTCACATCCCCAACCAAATGCAGTCGGCTGCATGACAGGCATTTTCTTTATGTCCTCCCGAGTACCCCTACCCAGCGAACCCCCCCAAAAAAGATGTTGTGTCTGCAGCAAGCGCAGATATAGGCGTGACACCCGCTATTATTGTCCCTCCTGTCCTGACAATCCTGGTCTTTGCATTGGTGAATATTTTGAACGCTACCATGCACTAGTTGACTATTAGCGTAGGGTACAGCATTGCACAGACTAGGCACACTTTCACAGGGTCTCCCAAGATGCCATCGCATTTTGAGAGACCCGAACCTGGAACCGGTTACAGTTATAAAAGTTAGTTACAAAAAAAAGTGTAAAAAAATAAATAAAAAACACATACAAAAATATATAAAAAAAAAAAAAATAGTTGTCGTTTTATTGTTCTTTCTCTCTCTATTCTCTCTCTCTATTGTTCTGCTCTTTTTTACTGTATTCTATCCTGCAATGTTTTATTGTTATTATGTTTTATCACGTTTGCTTTTCAGGTATGCAATTTTTTATACCTTACCGTTTACTGTGCTTTATTGTTAACCATTTTTTTGTCTTCAGGTACGCCATTCACGACTTTGAGTGGTTATACCAGAATGATGCCTGCAGGTTTAGGTATCATCTTGGTATCATTCTTTTCAGCCAGCGGTCGGCTTTCATGTAAAAGCAATCCTAGCGGCTAATTAGCCTCTAGACTGCTTTTACAAGCAGTGGGAGGGAATGCCCCCCCCAACGTCTTCCGTGTTTTTCTCTGGCTCTCCTGTCTCAACAGGGAACCTGAAAATGCAGCCGGTGATTCAGCCAGCTGACCATAGAGCTGATCAGAGACCAGAGTGGCTCCAAACATCTCTATGGCCTAAGAAACCGGAAGCTACGAGCATTTTATGACTTAGATTTCGCCGGATGTAAACAGCGCCATTGGGAAATTGGGAAAGCATTTTATCACACCGATCTTGGTGTGGTCAGATGCTTTGAGGGCAGAGGAGAAATCTAGGGTGAAAAAAAATGATTTAAAAAAAAAAAATGAAAGGAACAGTTTAAAAATAAGATAAAAAAATAATAATAATAAAGAAAAAAAAAAAAAAAAAAAAAAAAAAAGCACCCCTGTCCCCCCTGCTCTCACGCTAAGGCGAACGCAAGCGTCGGTCTGGCGTCAAATGTAAACAGCAATTGCACCATGCATGTGAGGTATCGCCGCGAAGGTCAGATCGAGGGCAGTAAGTTTAGCAGTAGACCTCCTCTGTAAATCTAAAGTGGTAACCTGTAAAGGCTTTTAAAGGCTTTTAAAAATGTATTTAGTTTGTCGCCACTGCACGTTTGTGCTCAATTTTAAAGCATGTCATGTTTGGTATCCATGTACTCGGCCTAAGATCATCTTTTTTATTTCATCAAACATTTGGGCAATATAGTGTGTTTTAGTGCATTAAAATGTAAAAAAGTGTGTTTTTTCCCCAAAAAATGCGTTTGAAAAATCGCTGCGCAAATACTGTGTGAAAAAAAAAAATGAAACACCCACCATTTTAATCTGTAGGGCATTTGCTTTAAAAAAAATATATAATGTTTGGGGGTTCAAAGTAATTTTCTTGCAAAAAAAATTATTTTTTTATGTAAACAATAAGTGTCAGAAAGGGCTTTGTCTTCAAGTGGTTAGAAGAGTGGGTGATGTGTGACATAAGCTTCTAGATGTTGTGCATAAAATGCCAGGACAGTTCAAAACCCCCCCAAATGACCCCATTTTGGAAAGTAGACACCCCAAGCTATTTGCTGAGAGTCATGTTGAGTCCATGGAATATTTTATATTGTGACACAAGTTGCGGGAAAGAGACAATTTTTTATTTTTTTTATTTTTTTTTGCGCAAAGTTGTCACTAAATGATATATTGCTCAAACATGCCATGGG
The DNA here is from genome assembly GCA_037952925.1 of Lithobates clamitans. NCBI lineage: Eukaryota > Metazoa > Chordata > Amphibia > Anura > Ranidae > Lithobates > Lithobates clamitans. The sequence continues at coordinate 1,432,324 of JBBGZY010000317.1, forward strand.
AATATGTGAAATTACACCCCAAAATACATTCTGTTGCTTCTCCTGAGTACGGGGATACCACATGTGTGAGACTTTTTGGGAGCCTAGCCGCGTACGGGACCCCGAAAACCAAGCACCGCCTTCAGGCTTTCTAAGGCCGTAAATTTTTTATTTCACTCTTCACTGCCTATCACAGTTTCGGAGGCCATGGAATGCCCAGGTGGCAAAAAAAAACCCAAATGACCCCATTTTGGAAAGTAGACACCCCAAGCTATTTGCTGAGAGGTATAGTGAGTATTTTGCAGACCTCACTTTTTGTCACAAAGTTTTGAAAATTGAAAAAAGAAAAAAAAAAATTTTTTTCTCGTCTTTCTTTATTTTCAAAAACAAATGAGAGCTGCAAAATACTCACCATGCCTCTCAGCAAATAGCTTGGGGTGTCTACTTTCCAAAATGGGGTCATTTGGGGGGGGGTTTGTGCCACCTGGGCATTCCATGGCCTCCGAAACTGTGATAGGCAGTGAGGAGTAAAATCAAAAATGTACGCCCTTAGAAATCCTGAAGGCAGTGATTGGTTTTCGGGGTCCCGTACGCGGCTAGGCTCCCAAAAAGTCCCACACATGTGGTATCCCCATACTCAGGAGAAGCAGCTAAATGTATTTTGGGGTGCGATTCCACATATGCCCATGGCCTGTGTGAGCAATATATCATTTAGTGACAACTTTGTGCAAAAAAAAAAAAAAATTGTCACTTTCCCGCAACTTGTGTCAAAATAGAAAACATTCCATGGACTCAACATGCCTCAAAACAAATAGCTTGGGGTGTCTACTTTCCAAAATGGGGTCATTTGGGGGGGTTTTATGTCATCTGGGCATTTTATGGCCTTCAAAACTGTGATAGGTAGTGAGGAGTAAAATCAAAAATGTACGCCCTTAGAAATCCTGAAGGCAGTGATTGGTTTTCGGGGCCCCGTACGCGGCTAGGCTCCCAAAAAGTCCCACACATGTGGTATCCCCGTACTCAGGAGAAGCAGATAAATGTATTTTGGGGTGCAATTCCACATATGCCCATGGCCTGTGTGAGCAATATATCATTTAGTGACAACTTTTTGTAATTTTTTTTTTTTTTGTCATTATTCAATCACTTGGGACAAAAAAAATGAATATTCAATGGGCTCAACATGCCTCTCAGCAAATTCCTTGGGGTGTCTACTTTCCAAAATGGGGTCATTTGTGGGGGTTTTGTACTGCCCTGCCATTTTAGCACCTCAAGAACATAGGCGGTCATAAATTAAAGGCTGTGTAAATTCCAGAAAATGTACCCTAGTTTGTAGACGCTATAACTTTTGCGCAAACCAATAAATATACACTTATTGACATTTTTTTTACCAAAGACATGTGGCCGAATACATTTTGGCCTAAATGTATGACTAAAATTGAGTTTATTGGATTTTTTTTAGAACAAAAAGTAGAAAATATCATTTTTTTTCAAAATTTTCGGTCTTTTTCCGTGTATAGCGCAAAAAATAAAAACGGCAGAGGTGATCAAATACCATCAAAAGAAAGCTCTCTTTGTGGGAAGAAAAGGACGCAAATTTCTTTTGGGTACAGCATTGCATGACCGCGCAATTAGCAGTTAAAGCGACGCAGTGCCGAATTGTAAAAAGTGCTCTGGTCAGGAAGGGGGTAAAACCTTCCGGGGCTGAAGTGGTTAAGTGCTTGGTGGAGGTAGCTTTTAAGGGTGGGGTGGTAAACAAAAAAGAAAAATCAATATTCTTTTAAAAAAGAAAAATCGTTTTTGCTCCCCTCGGTATGGATCACTTGCCAAAAGTGTATAAATCTATTGTGTGCCCTTCAGGTAGTCCTAAAATTACTAGTACCAGCAGTTTTCTAAGTGGCATGTCTCAATACATTGACCATTTTTCTACAGCCCATCATGACCCAACTCCCGTCTTATATGAGGGACTCAGGTCACGTGGCCAACATTCTGGGCAACTACAACTGGGAACCCAACTGTCTGTGGGCATCTTTAGACATGTGCTCTCTGTACACATCTATTCCCCACCTGGTAGGCCTTAGGGCCCTTCAACAATTTCTGTATAAGGCCCCCAATGTGAATTTCATGCAGGCTCATTTATTAGTGGATGGAGTGGAACTTTGCCTGTAACAATTATTTTGGGCTCCTTTACAAATTCTACTTACAGACCCAGGGCACAGCCATGCCACATGTTATGCCAACATATTAGATCTTTTTTTTAACAATAGAACCAGCATTTTTAGATGTGGTAAACAGGGATGCCTTACATGCCAGTTCATTGCACGAGGCCAGACCACCTTCCAAATTACAACTGGGAAGATCTATAGCATCAGGCAGTTTATCACGTGTTCCACTGATCATATGATTTATGGGTTGCAGTGCCCGTGCAATCTCTTGTATGTGGGGTGCACCATACCAAGAGAATTGGCGAGCACTGCAGATTCATTGAGGAACAGTTGGGTAAGCACATTGTCCAATGCCATTTTTTATCCTTCCATGGCAGCAAAACTCGTGCTTTGACAGTTTTTGCCGTCAAACATATAATCGGAGAAGTCTCATACCACCAGTGAAAGCTTTTCAATGTTGTATAAATGTGAGACTTTTTGGATTCACAAGCACACCCAGAAATTCTGAGTGTGATTTCATGTTTTTAATTTTTTAATACTGTACAGATTTTTGTCAACGTTTTTTGATTTTTCCTTTGCCCCCCTCCCCCAATGCTTTTTTGTTTTTTTTCCTCCCCCCCGAGTTTATGTCTGCCCCATATGAGTGGATGGCTTGCTGTATGTGCATGCATGTATGACCAATTATGGTTGGCGGTATATGTCTGTGCCTATAGTTTTATATATTTACATGGGTCACTGCTTATGTGTATATATCCTATATTTGTTTATATCCAATTTCTCCTCCTTTTTTTCTTTTTTCCTTTAATTTAGTTAGTGTCTTGTTTAGCATCATTTGCCCTTTAATAGCATTTTATTCTTTATTCTTTACTATTTTTTATTTATTAACTTATATTCCTATAAAATATATGCATGGCACTAATGTGGATAGAATTATATTTTGTTTTTTGGATATTTATGGTTTGCTTGCATGTTGCATTCCAGCGTCTGTCTGAACCCGTGTCCCAGCAGAGGGGGTGCCGTTTTTTTCAAAGTCCCTTTTCATAAAAAAAATGAACAAGCCTTTTATTAACATGCCTATATAATGCTTCTGCCGGTTACTAGGGATTAGCTTTATGTTGCGGTCGAACATGAGTTCGACTCGAACATTGGCTGTTCGAGCGTTCGTCGAAATACGAACATTATGGGGCGTTCGCGCCATATTCGAGCGGTGTGTCACACCCCATAATGCACCGCGATATCGCAGTGCATTGCTGTCTGATGATTGGCCAAGCATGCACTATGACCCGAATGCTTTGGCCAATCACAGCGCCGTCAGCAAAGAGAGCCATAATTGGCCAAAGGCAGGATGCCTTTAGCCAATTATGGCTCAGGGGTTAAGTCCATGCCCTACACTATATAAGGACGCCTGCACATCGGCCCTGTGTAGTGTGTTTCTGGCGTTGACCGAGAGAGTGTCATTTCATTTGGATTGAGCAGGCAGGCGATTCAGTTAGCTGCAGTGTATTTAATTATTTAATATATACACAGTCAGTCTCATGTGTATATATATATATATATATATATATATATATATATATATATATATATATATATATCCACTGTATCCAGTTTAGCTAGATTTGACTGCAGTCCGTTCATGGTGAACTGTTTCTAATATACTTCAGGCCAGCAGGTGATTCAGCTAGCTGCAGTGCATTTAATATATACATACATACACTGTATCCAATATAGCTAGATCTGACTGCAGGCTGTTCCTGGTGTACTTTTTCTAATATACTGTCAGGCAGGCAGGTGATTCAGTGAGCTACAGTGCATTACATATATATACAGTCTCCTACATATATATATCCACTGCATTCTAGTCTAGCCAAGCCTATATCTGACTGCAGGCCATTCCTGGTGTACGTTTTCAAACACACTTTCAAGCAGGCAGGCAGGCAGATGATTCAGTGATCTGCAGTGCAATAAATATATATACAGTCTCCTATATACATCTCGACTGCATTCTAGTCTAGCCAAACCTATATCTGACTGCAGGCCATTCCTGGTGTACGTTTTCAAATACACTTTCAGGCAGGCAGGTGATTCAGTGATCTGCAGCGCATAAAATATAGAGTATCTCACAAAAGTGAGTACACCCCTCACATTTTTGTATATACTTTATTATATCTTTTCATGGGACATCACCGAAGAAATGACACTTTGCTATAATGTAAAGTAGTGAGTGTACAAACTGTATGTCATGGAACGTCCCACACTCCGCTTGAGTGCTTCCGTCAGTATACCGCTTCCTAAGTTCTGGAACACGAGTCCAATGGATCTGGCTATAGGAACCCCCAAGAACTAGACAACACCAGTCTTGGAGTACATCAGAACTGTTTTTTTGAGATCTCACACACATTTATACACCAGGATGACTCAAAGCTAACCTAATTAACATGAGCTAATTTACTACAAAATTTACCCAGACTAGATGACAGACTTGTGGGCACCGAGCTTCACACAGTAATATAAACACAATAGCTGGAGCTAATTACAATTAACAATACAAACAAAACCTAATTAACATGAGCTCCAATAGGAGTCGTCCCGCCTCCTACATTGTATAGAGGACAATGTGATCAGCTCATTCAATTAACATACATCCTGGGAAATATTGTGGACAAATATTACTGTCCCATTTTAAGTAGTCCAAAATATATTTTCTCACTCACCCTGTGCCAGGATGGCACAGGGTGACTTAGACATAAGATGTATTCTGAGTTCCACGGGCCCTCCCGTCACACTGTATAACAGTGTAAATTTGCTGTCCCCTCAAAATAACTCAACACACAGCAATTAATGTTGAAACTGCTGGCAACAAAAGTGAGTACACCCCTAAGTGACAATGTCCAAATTGAGACCAATTAGCCATTTTCACTCCCTGGATGGCACAGGGTGACTTAGACATAAGATGTATTCTGAGTTCCACGGGCCCTCCCGTCACATCTCTCTCCTTTCGGCAGAAGACTAACACAGGAGGAGACCCCAGACGGGTTGACTCCAAAGTTAGTAAGTAGTTCCAGTCCTCTACTGCCTGTACCCACACAGTACCCAAAATAAATTGTTCCAAACAAAGCATTACTCACCCAGCCAGCCTCTGCCTCTCTCAGAGAACATATCTGCCGCTGGGGAGAGGCCTGGACTGGCCCTTCTCCCTGGAATCCTTTCTGCCGCTGGAGAGAAGACAGTGTGTCTGGGCTCACTCTGTCATGCTGTTGGGGATCTGGGCCCACTGCCCAGCATCCCTGGGGTATACAGGTGGAGACTGAAGTCCCATCCACCTTCACAGGAAATCCATCCTCTGTTAGTTGAGGGCAGAGTCCAGCAGTCCTTGGCCCTGTTGCCAGCCCTTCTGCTGGAAACCCCACACCATCTGTTCCGGCTAATTGTTGGAGAGGGAGGCCAACTGCCCCGCCTCCCTGGAACTCTGTAGTTGTTGCCGGTGCTGGGAAGAGGTTGGTAGCACTCTGCCCTGTTGCCAGCACTTCTGCTGGGGACTCCGCATCCTCCGCTCCGGCTAACCGTTGGGGCAGGAGGCTGGCTTCCTCCACTCCCATACTGTGTAGCTGCCATTGGGGAGGTGAGCCGGCTGCTTCCTTTTCCATTCCCTCATCTGGCTGCTCCCAGGTGCATGGATCTTTGCTGGGGAGGAAAGCCAGCTTCCTCCACCCTGGCCAACTGTTGGGGAGGGACAACACACACCTCCTCTCCCTTCTCCCCCTGTATCTGCTGCTGGGAATTGATTGCCATCTTCTCACCCTGAGCCTCCACAATTGCTGCAGGTGTGGGGCAGAGGTCTTGGACCCTCTGTCCGGTTGCCAGCACTTCTGCTGGGGGTTTGCCAGGTGGTTCCTCCTCTACAGAAACGTCTATTAAATCCCCAGTCTCTGGAATTGGTAAAAGTGTGGGACAGAGGTCTTGGACCCTCTGTTCAGTTACCAGATCTTCAGCTGGAGAAGTTTGTTTTAACTCCACAGATGCTGCTGGCAGAAAATCACATGTCCCTGTCAGTGTTGTGGGAGAAAGGCCGACTACCTCTTCTCTCAAGAAGGCCGAAGCCACTGTTGGTGCTGGGCAGAACACAGTAAACTTTGGCCCTGATAGTAGCTCTTCTGCTGGAGGCTCATTAGGTTGTTCTTCCTCAACAGAAAAGTCTATCAAATCCCATGTCTCTGCAACTGATGTCTGGGGATAGAGGTTCACCATCTCCTGTCCATGGAACCCAGAAGATGCTATCATTTCTGGGCAGAGGTTAGCAGAGCTCTGCCCTGTTGTCAGCACTTCAGGTTTGGGGACGGCAATCTCCGGATTTTCCACTGCCAATTCTCTGGCATGCTGCTGAACTTGTTCTAGCAGTTTCCTGTATGCCCTTTCCAGATGCTGTTCCTTCCTTAGCAAATGGTCCAGATCAGGTTTGAGCTCTGAGACCCCTGCAAGACCGAGCATAGACTCTTTATATTCTCTCAGGTCCTCAAGGTCAGGTTCCCCTTCATCGCCAAACATAAAAAGATCTGTAAGGCTCTCCCACAGCAATCCAGGGCCGCCAAAGTCATATCCCTCCGGAGAGCATTCTGTTGTCTCCCCTAAATATCCCTCCTCTGCGTGCCATTGCAGAGCCCGATAATGATTGCCCAGCTCTATCTCCTGCTGGACCAACCTGTCCAACTTAGTCACCCATTGCTCCTGGGGCTGCTCTCCCAGGAATGCCATCCGCAATGCCCGTTGGTCACTGGCCCGTTGCTCTTGGGATGGAAAGCACTTGCCCTGTTTTATACCAGCGAGACGGAGGGCTGCAATCCAGAGCTCCACCCGAATTTGCTGCCTAAGCTCCAGGTATTCATCCTCAGACACAGTCCTGGTGTATGTTGAAAGGATGATCCGCAGAAGCCCCGGGAATTCTGATGCCAGGTCCATATCTCCGCTGGGGTGACTGAAGTCTACTATCCTGATCTTGGATCCAGGTGGAGGTTTAGATTTCCCAGACTGCAGGAAGCTTTCCCGCTGCTTGCCACCAATGTCACGGAACGTCCCACACTCCGCTTGAGTGCTTCCGTCAGTATACCGCTTCCTAAGTTCTGGAACACGAGTCCAATGGATCTGGCTATAGGAACCCCCAAGAACTAGACAACACCAGTCTTGGAGTACATCAGAACTGTTTTTTTGAGATCTCACACACATTTATACACCAGGATGACTCAAAGCTAACCTAATTAACATGAGCTAATTTACTACAAAATTTACCCAGACTAGATGACAGACTTGTGGGCACCGAGCTTCACACAGTAATATAAACACAATAGCTGGAGCTAATTACAATTAACAATACAAACAAAACCTAATTAACATGAGCTCCAATAGGAGTCGTCCCGCCTCCTACATTGTATAGAGGACAATGTGATCAGCTCATTCAATTAACATACATCCTGGGAAATATTGTGGACAAATATTACTGTCCCATTTTAAGTAGTCCAAAATATATTTTCTCACTCACCCTGTGCCAGGATGGCACAGGGTGACTTAGACATAAGATGTATTCTGAGTTCCACGGGCCCTCCCGTCACACTGTATAACAGTGTAAATTTGCTGTCCCCTCAAAATAACTCAACACACAGCAATTAATGTTGAAACTGCTGGCAACAAAAGTGAGTACACCCCTAAGTGACAATGTCCAAATTGAGACCAATTAGCCATTTTCCCTCCCCGGTGTCATGTGACTCATTAGTGTTACAAGGTCTTAGGTGTGAATAGGGAGCAGGTGTGTTAAATTTGGTGTTATCACTCTCACTCTCTCATACTGGTCACTGGAAGTTCAACATGGCACCTCATGGCAAAAAACTCTGAGGATCTGGAAAAAAGAATTGTTGCTCAACATAAAGATGGCCTAAGCTATAAGAAGATTGCCAAGACCCTGAAACTGAGCTGCAGCACAGTGGCCTAGACCATACAGTGGTTTAACAGGACAGGTTCCACTCAGAACAGGCCTCGCCATGCTTGACCAAAGAAGTTGAATGCACGTGCTCAGCATCATATCCAGAGGTTGTCTTTGGGAAATAGACGTATAAGTGCTACCAGCATTGCTGCAGAGGTTGAAGGGGTGGGGGGGTCAGCCTGTCAGTGCTCAGACCATATGCCGCACACTGCATCAAATTGGTCTGCATGGCTGTCAACCCAGAAGGAAGCCTCTTCTAAAGATGATACACAAGAAAGCCTGCAAAGTTTACTGAAGACAAGAAGACTAAGGACATGGATTACTGGAACCATGTCCTGTGGTCTGATGGGACCAAGATAAACTTATTTGGTTCAGATGGTGTCAAGTGTGTGTGGCGACACCCAGGTGAGGAGTACAAAGACAAGTGTGTCTTGCCTACAGTCAAGCATGGTGGTGGGAGTGTCATGGTCTGGGGTTACAGGAGTGCTGCCGGCACTGGGGAGCTTCAGTTCATTGAGGGAACCATGAATGACAACATGTACTGTGACGTACTGAAGCAGAGTATGATCCCCTCCCTTTAGAGACTGGGCCACAGGGCAGTATTCCAACATGACAACAACCCCAAACACACCTCCAAGATGAACACTGCCTTGCTAAAGAAGCTGAGGGTAAAGGTGATGGACTGGCCAAGCATGTCTCCAGACCTAAACCTTATTGAGCATCTGTGAGGCATCCTCAAACGGAAGGTGGAGGAACGCAAGGTCTCTAACATCCACCAGCTCTGTAATGTCATCATGAAGGAGTGGAAGAGGACTCCAGTGGCAACCTGTGAAGCTCTGGTGAACTCCATGCCCAAGAGGGTTAAGGCAGTGCTGGAAAATAATGGTGGCCACACAAAATATACTTTGGGCCCAATTTGGACATTTTAACTTAGGGGTGTACTCACTTTTGCTGCCAGCAGTTTAGACATTAATGGCTGTGTGTTGAATTATTTTGAAGGGACAGCAAATTTACACTTTTATACAAGCTGTACCCTCACGAATTTACACTGTAGCAAAGTGTCATTTCTTAAGTGTTGTCACATGAAAAGATATAAAATATTTACAAAAATGTGAGGCGTGTACTCACTTTTGTGAGATACTGTATATACAATCTCCTACATATATTTCCACTGCATTCCAGGCTAGCCAAGCCTATATCTGCCTGCAGGCAGGGATGAGCTGAACACCCCCCGGTTCGGTTCACACCAGAACCTGCGAACTGACCGAAAATTCACACGAACGTTAGAACCCCATTGAGGTCTATGGGACTCGAACGTTCGAAATCAAAAGTGCTCATTTTAAAGGCTAATTTGCATAGTATTGTCCTAAAAAGAGTTTGGGGACCCGGGTCCTGCCCCAGGTGACATGTATCAATGCAAAAAAAACTTTTAAAAACGTCTGTTTTTTCGGGAGCAGTGATTTTAACTAGGGATGAGCCGAACACCCCCCTGTTCGGTTCGCACCAGAACATGCGAACAGGAAAAAAGTTCGTTCGAACACGCGAACACCGTTAACGTCTATGGGACACAAACATGAATAATCAAAAGTGCTAATTTTAAAGGCTTATATGCAAGTTATTGTCATTAAAAGTGTTTGGGGACCCGGGTCCTGCCCCAGGGGACATGAATAAATGCAAAAAAAAGTTTTAAAAACGGCCGTTTTTTCAGGAGCAGTGATTTTAATAATGCTGAAAGTCAAACAATAAAAGTGTAATATCCCTTTAAATTTCATACCTGGGGGGTGTCTATAGTATGCCTGTAAAGGGGCGCATGTTTCCCGTGTTTAGAACAGTCTGACAGCAAAATGACATTTTGAAGGAAAAAATACATTTAAAACTACCCGCGGCTATTGCATTGCCGACAATACACATAGAAGTTCATTGATAAAAACGGCATGGGAATTCCCCACAGGGCAACCCCGAACCAAAATTAAAAAAAAAAAATGATGTGGGAGTCCCCCTAAATTCCATACAAGGCCCTTCAGGTCTGGTATGGATATTAAGGGGAACCCCAGCCAAAATTTAAAAAAAAAATGACGTGGGGTTCCCCCTAAATTCCATACCAGACCCTTCAGGTCTGGTATGGATTTTAAGGGGAACCCCGCGCCAAAAAAAAAAAAAAAACGGCTTGGGGTCCCCCCAAAAATCTATACCAGACCCTTATCCGAGCACGCAACCTGGCAGGCCGCAGGAAAAGAGGGGGGGACGAGAGTGCGGCCCCCCCTTCAGAAGAAGGAAGAAGAGATGAAGAAGAAGAAGAAGATGAAGAGAAGAGCGGGAGCCTCCCCCCCATGCCATGGGTGCGGAGCGGCCCGAGGAGAAGAAGATAGAAGACGCCGCGGAGGAGATGCTGGACGAGAACGCCGGAGGAAGAACCAGAAGAGCCAGAAGAACCAGAAGAAGATGAAGGAAGAAAGAAGAAGCATTTAAATAAAAAAAAAACTGTCTCTTGTCATTTTTAACATTTTTGACAGTTTTTTAGTGAAATGGTAGGGGGGCGGGATCTGGGGGTCCCCTTGTTAAAGGGGGCTTCCAGATTCCGATAAGCCCCCCGCCCGCAGACCCCCACAACCACCGGCCAGGGTTGTGGGGATGAGGCCCTTGTCTTCATCAACATGGGGACAAGGTGTTTTGGGGGCTACCCCAAAGCACCCTCCCAATGTTGAGGGCATGTGGCCTGGTACGGTTCAGGAGGGGGGGGCGCACTCTCGTCCCCCCCTCTTTTCCTGCGGCCTGCCAGGTTGCGTGCTTGGATAAGGGTCTGGTATGGATTTTTGGGGGGACCCCACGCAGTTTTTTGTTTTTTTTTTGGCGCGGGGTTCCCCTTAAAATCCATACCAGACCTGAAGGGCCTTGTATGGAATTTAGGGGGACTCCCACATCATTTTTTTTTTATTATTTTGGTTCGGGGTTGCCCTGTGGGGAATTCCCATGCCGCTTTTATCAATGAACTTCTATGTGTATTGTCGGCAATGCAATAGCCGCGGGTAGTTTTAAATGTGTTTTTTTCTTCAAAATGTCATTTTGCTGTCAGACTGTTCTAAACACAGGAAACATGCGCCCCTTTACAGGCATACTATAGACACCCCCCAGGTACGAAATTTAAAGGGATATTACACTTTTATTGTTTGACTTTAAGCATTATTAAAATCACTGCTCCTGAAAAAACGTCAGTTTTTAAAACTTTTTTTTGCATTGATCCATGTCCCCTGGGGCAGGACCCAGGTCCCCAAACACTTTTTATGACAATAACTTGCATATAAGCCTTTAAAATTTGCACTTTTGATTTCTCCCATAGACTTTTAAAGGGTGTTCCGCGGCATTCGAATTTGCCGCGAACACCCCAAATTGTTCGCTGTTCGGCGAACTTGCGAACAGCTAATGTTCGAGTAGAACATGAGTTCGACTCGAACTCGAAGCTCATCCCTAATTTTAACCACTTCAATACCGGGCCATAGTCAAATGACGTCCACAGATGGGATCTCCCATCCTGGGTGGATGTCATATGATGGCCTCGGGGCCCGCAGAGCGGCAATCGGGGTACCGTTGTGTCCCTCAGGACACAGCCGTTCCCCAATGGGGGTATTGAAGCGGCGGCGACGGGCGGCAGCGGGCGGCGGAGCGGCGGTAACGGCGGTATCTGTCAATGCAGAGCGGCATTGGGAAGCGTCTCTCCTAGTGCCTTGCAGAGCGGTGATTGGGGCTGAGGCTTTTCTCCTGGATACAGCTCAGCCCCGATCACTGTAGCCAATGACATGGCTCTTCACCACATGATCGGCTGTGTCTAATCACAGCCGGCCACTAATGTAAACAACACAAACACTGTGTGTGTAACTGTTGTTGCTGGGCTCTTCTGCTCACACACCGATCCAGTGTGAGGAGAAGAGATCAGCTAACAGTGAGTTACCTATTATCATATGTACTACTGTGCCCAGATTGCCCCCCCTAAATAAAGAGTACCTGTCATCTAGAGTACCTGTCCATCAGGAGTACCTGTCCATCAGGACTACCCGCCACCTCACCACCTGCCACCAGAGTACCTGCCACCTCACCACCTGCCACCAGAGTACCCACCACCTCATCACCTGCCACCAGAGTACCCGCCACCTCATCACCTGCCACCAGAGTACCCGCCACCTCATCACCTGCCACCAGAGTACCTGCCACCAGAGTACTTGCCACCAGAGTACCCACCACCTCACCACCAGAGTACCTGCCACCAGAGTACCTGCCACCTCACCACCAGCCACCAGAGTACCCGCCACCTCATCACCTGCCACCAGAGTACCTGCCACCTCACCACCTGCCACCAGAGTACCTGCCACCGCACCACCTGCCACCAGAGTACATACAGCCAGTCAGCCACTATGCCCAGAAAGGTGTACACCCCAGAAGAGGCATACCAAATACTGAGTCTGACCGATGAGAGCAACAGGGAGCTCTCACCACTCAGTTCAGATTCTGGTTTGGAATATGAGCCCCCCCCCGAAGGCAGCACATCAGGATCCGAATCAGAGGAGGAAGCAGTCCATCCAAAAAGACGACGGTCTGAACACCAGGCAGCTACCAGCAGTGCCAGCGGCGGTAGACCCCAGGAGGAGGGGCCCAGTACAAGCGCTGCTAGACCCCAGGAGGAAAGGCCCAGCACAAGTGCACGCCAAAGAAGTAGGGCCCAAACCCATCTTCCAGATTCCTTGGCAAACCCATTGTGGCTGCCTTCTACCACAGGGTCAGCCACGATCCCCCCTTTTACAGCACAGCCGGGTGTGCAGGTCAACACTGCAGGTTTTTCACAAATGGATTTTTTAAATTTATTTTTCCCTAACGAATTGATTCAAGGCATCGTGGACCAAACTAATCTCTTTGCCCAACAATTCTTTGCAACCAACCCCAGCTCCAGCTATGCCCACCCTTTTGAATGGAGACCCCTAACAGTAGTGGAGCTAAAATTGTTTTTAGACCTAACCCTCAACATGGGGCTTACAAAAAAAATGAAATTCATAAGTATTCGTCGACCAAACCCATCCACCATATGCCAGTTTTTTCTGTCCTGAATAATGTGAACCGACCCTGACCTGTTTCTTCACTATGCCTCTGCCTACAGTCTGCATTGTTTTTCCGCCATGTTTTTGTCTTTCACGTGAACTGACCCTGAACTATATCGACTATGCCTCTGCCTACCATCTATTTCTGGCTTTTACCTGCACTGACCTCGGCCTGTTGACCATGTTTTTGCCTGCCCCTTGGATTGATCTTTCACCCTGCTACACAGGGGTCTCACATATGTGAGGGTCTCCAGAATAGTGTTCGGAGTTCAGAAAACCAGTTTTTGGTTTTCTGTGTTCCCATAACAGGGTCTGGTTGCCCGGAGGCTTCAAAGCGATTTGGGTGGGAGAAGCCTCTACCCCTGACCCCATTCTTTCCTGACCAATGCCCTAAGCTTGATGGTACTACCTGCTCCCTGGACAAATACTCTGGCTGTGCTGACCATACCTCTGCCTGCTGCATGTACTAACTATGGACAGTATTCCTGCCTGCTGCATGGACGATCCTTTGATCCTTTTGTTGCTGCTGACCACATCCCTGCCTGCTATCTGGACTAATGCTTTGGCTGTGCTGACATCTCTGCCTGTACTGACAATTCCTGCCTGCTGCCTGTTTTACTGTCGCTGTCCACGTTCCTGCCTGCTGCCTGGACCAATGCTCTTCTCTGTGGACCACTGCAGTACTAAAACTGCAGGTAATCTTTTCTTTACCCTTTACTCAGCAGAATGTATTTTGGTTTGTAATTGGTATGTACAGTACATGCTATGTGTTAGAAATATAAAGGGCCTTCAACAATGTGATAGGTTGGCAGGAATTTGTGTGTACTGTATGCTCCTAGAACAACTGACAGTGCTACTTGGATGTTGGGCCGCTGTATGTGGCCAAACTATGTAAAAGTCTCACACATGTGGTATCACCTTACTCAGGAGGAGTAGCAGAATGTATTTTGGGGTGTCCTTTTTGCTATGTACATGCTGTGTGTTGGACATATCTTATAAATGGACAACTTTGTATAAAAAAAAAATACGTTTTCATTTTTTTCCACATATTCCAAAAACTTCGGGAAAAAAATGAACCATTTAAAAGACTAACTATGCCTCATAGATTATACGTTGGGGTGTTAGCTTTCCAAAATGGGGTCATTTTGTGGGCGTTTCCATTGTCCTGGTGCTCCAGGGCCTTCAAAATTGTAATAGGTGGTTGAGAAATTAGATGTGTAATTTATGCTCCTAGAATGCCTGAAGCTGCTATTTCAATGTTGGGCCTCTGTATGTTGCCAGGCTGTGTAAAAGTCTCACACATTTGGTATCGCCATACTCAGGAGGAGTAGCAGAATGTATTTTGGGGTGTAATTTTTGCTGTGTACATGCTATGTGTTGGAAATATCTTATGAATGGACAACTTTGTGTAAAAAAAAATGCGTTTTAATTTTTTTTCCACAGTTTCCAAAAACTATGGGAAAAAAATGAACCATTCAAAAGACCAATTATGCCTCATAGATTATACGTTGGGGTGTTAGCTTTCCAAAATGGGGTCATTTTGTGGGCGTTTCCATTGTCCTGGTGCTCCAGGACCTTCACAATTGTAATAGGTGGTTGAGAAATGAGATGTGTAATTTATGCATGTAGAACGCCTGACGGTGCTACTTCAATGTTGGGCCTCTGTATGTGACCAGGCTATGTAAAAGTCTCACACATGTGGTATCGCCATACTCGGGAGGAGAAGCAGAATGTATTTTAGGGTGTCAGTTTTGCTATGTACATGCTATGTGTTGGAAATATCTTATAAATGGACAACTTTGTATTAAAAAACGTGTTTTCATTTTTCTCCCACATATTCCAAAAACTACTGGAAAAAACTGAACCTTTCAAAAGACTCATTATGCCTCATAGATTATACGTTGGGTTGTTAGCTTTCCAAAATGGGGTCATTTTGAAGGCGTTTCCATTGACCTGGTGCTCCAGGGCCTTCAAAAGTGTGATAGGTTGTCATCAAATGAGATGTGCAATTTATGCTCGTAAAACACCTGACGGTTCTAGTTGGATGTTAGACCTCTGTTTGTGGCCAGGCTGTGTAAAAGTCTCACACATGTGGTATCACTATACTCAGGAGGAGTAGCAGAATGTATTTTGGGGTGTCATTGCAAGTATGCATGCGCTGTGTGAGAGAAATAACTTGTTATTATGACAATTTTGTGAAAAAAAAAAATTTCCAAGAATTGTGGGAAAAAATTACTCACCATGCCTCTTACTAAATACCTTGGAATGTCTGCTTTCCAAAAAGGGGTAATTTGGGGGTTATTTGTACTTTCCTGGCTTGTTAGGGCCACAAGAAATGAGATAGGCCTTCAGTACATCAGGTGTGATCAGATGTGATCATTTTTCAATGATTTGCACCATAGCTTGTAGACTCTATAACTTTCACAGAGACCAAATAATATACACTAATGTGGGTTATTTTTTACTAAAGATATGTAGCAGTATACATTTTTGGCCCAAATTTATGAAGAAAATTACTAATTTGCAAAATTTTACAATAGAAACTAAAAAAAAAGTGTTTTTTTTTCAAAAATTTCTCTTTTTTCGTTTATATTGCAAAAAATAAAAAAAAAACAGCTGTGATTAAATACCACCAAAAGAAAGCTATGTCTGTGAGAAAAAAATGATAAAAATTTGGTTTGGGTACAGTGTAGTATGACTGAGTAATTGTCATTCAAAGTGTGAGAGCGCTGAAAGCTAAAAATTGGTCTAGGAAGGAAGGGTGTATAAAAGCCCTGTATTGAAGTGGTTAGTGATGCTTTAAGTAAAAAAAAAAAAAAGTGAAATATTCCTTTAAATATCGTACCTGGGGGGTGTCTATAGTATGCCTGTAAAGTGGCGCATGTTTCCCGTGCTTAGACCAGTCCCTACAAAAAATGTCATTTTTAAAGGGAAAAAAAGGCATTTAAAACTGCTTGCGGCTTTAATGTAATGAAAGATTACAATATGGATGAAAATCAGTGAGACAAACGGCATGGGTACCCCCCCAGTCCATTACCAGGCCCTTTGGGTCTTGTATGGATATTAAGGGGAACCCCGCACCCAAATTAAAAAGGAAACAGCAGTATACAGGCTCTGTACTCTGAACAGCAGTATACAGGCGGTGAAAACAAGATAGGGACTGTTTGTTGTTAAGTAGAATCTGTTTGTAATTTTGAACTGGTACATTTTTAACGTGTTTAGCTCCAGCCAAAAAAATCTATTTTTAACTTTTTGGAAAACATAGGGAAGGGTTATCACCCCTGTGATATTTGTTTTGCTGCCTGTGCTCCTCTTCAGAAGATTTCACCTCACTTTTTGTCCCAATGACAAATGTTTTTTGAAAATGTGTTTTTTTTTTGTGAAACAAGGATTGGTGATAAAGCATCAGTGGAAAGGAGAAATGTTTTTCTCACTCTTACAGGAGAGAATTTTCCTTCCTAGTGTAGATTTCATCTCACTTCCTGTTATCTCCTTCTGTTTGCAAGTAGGAGTCATTTGTAAGTTGGATGTTTGAAAGTAGGGACCTGCCCTATATACTCAGCAGAAATTTGGGCCTTAGGTGTTGTTGTGGCCACAACACTGTAAGCCCTCACAGGGCCCTGCTGTGAAATATTAGAACAAGAATTGTAATTACATGCCCAACAGGGGCAGAAAAATTGGGCCTTTGGTGGTGGTGGTAGTGCTGGTGCCACAACATTGTAAGTCTTCATTCGCTCTTGGTGGGCACAGAAAAAGGCCCTGCTGTGAAATATTAGATCAAGAATTGTAATTACATGCCCATGTTGAACAGGGGCTGAAAAATTGGGCCTTAGGCACTGGTGCTGGTGCCACAACACTGCAACCCCTCACAGATACTCTAGTTGGAATGCAGGATTGAGCCCTGTAGCAAAGTATTGCATCAAAAATTGTAATTACACGCCCCTGTTAGACAGGGGCTGAAAAATTGGGCCTTAGGCACTATTGCTGGTGCCACAACACTGCAACCCCTCACAGATACTCTAGTTGCAACGCAGGAACGAGCCCTGCTGCAAAGTATTGCATCAAAAATTGTAATTACACGGCCCTGTTAAACAGGGGCTGAAAAATTGGGCCTTAGGCACTGGTGGCGGCACCCAGAACCAAAAATGTTCTTACAAGCTATCAGCGTGATCATTGAGGAGGAAGAGGATAATTACTCAAGATAGTCACTCAGCATCAGCATAGGCAGTCTTTGAAGGGATCTGAGATTTCAAAAAAAATTATTCGGTTACATCAGCATCAGGTGCTTGGTAGCTGGTGGTGATCCAAGACTGATTCATTTTTATGAAGGTCAGTCGATCGACCAAGTCGGTGGACAGACGCACCCTGTGATCGGTTACAAAGCCTCCAGCAGCACTGAATGTGCGTTCCGAAAGAACGCTGGACACAGGACAGGCCAGTAGCTCAATTGCATACTGTGCAAGCTCTGGCCAGTGATCCATCCTCAAGACCCAGTAACCCAGAGGATTTTCGGTGGGAAAAATGTCCAAGTCAGATCTTGCCCCTAGGTATTTCTGCACCATGTAAAACAGATGCTGGCGATGGTTGCTGGAACCAATCATACCTTGGGGCTGCAGACTAAAAAATTGTCTGAACGCATTGGTCAGACGGCCACCTTCTCCACCGCTCCTTCTTTGACTGACCGAAGCCTCAGCAACACGTAATCCAGAAACAGGAGTTTGTACTCTCCCAGTCTCTGGGAACACGTTGCACAGACCTTTCTGCAAGGCCTCCCGAAGATGTTTCATCCTCTGCTCCCTCTGCGATGGCAAGATAAGGTCCGCAACCTTACCCTTGTAACGTGGATCAAGGAGGGTTGCCAGCCAGTATTGGTCCTTCTCCTTGATACCACGAATACGAGGATCCTTACGCAGGCTTTGCAGGATCAGGGAGGCCATGCAGCGTAGGTTTGCTGAGGCATTCGGTCCGGAGTCCTCTGGGTCACTAAAGACGACATGGTCCACAGCCACATCCTCCCAGCCACGTACAAGTTCATGTGTTTCTTGGGACTGATCCATTAAAGTCTGCTGCTGATGCTGAGTGCTAGGCTCCACCTCCATACTGACACAATCCTCCTCCTCTTCCTGTGTGATCGGCGGGCACGCAGAAACACTGTCTGGATAAAGGGGGCCTTGAGAGCTAAGGAAGTCCTTCTCTTCCTGTCTCTGTTCTGCCTCAAGTGCCCTGTCCATTATAAAATGCAGCGTGTGCTCCAACAGGTGGACAAGGGGGACAGTGTCACTGATGCATGCACTGTCACTGCTCACTATCCTCGTGGCCTCCTCAAATGGTGACAGGACAGTGCATGCATCCCTAATTATGGCCCACTGGCGTGGGGAAAAAAAACAAGCTCCCCTGACCATGTCCTGGTGCCATAGTCGCACAGGTACTCATTGATGGCCCTCTGCTGCGTGTGCAGCCGCTGCAGCATGGCCAACATTGAGTTCCACCTGGTGGGCATGTCACAGATTAGGCAGTTCTTGGGCAGGTTAAACTCCTTTTGGAGGTCTGCCAGCCGAGCACTGCCATTATATGACTGGCAGAAATGCACACAGACTTTCCTAGCCTGCCCCAGGACATCCTGTAAGCCCGGGTACCTGCCCAAGAACCGCTGCACCACCAAGTTAAAGACGTGAGCCAAACAGGGCACATGGGTCATTTGTCCCTGTCGGAGGGCAGAGAGGAGGTTGGTGGCATTGTCGCAAAACACCATTTCTGCCTTAAGTTGGCATGGCATCAACCACCTCTGAACCTGCCCCTGAAGAGCTGACAGAACCTCTGCCCCAGTGTGGCTCCTGTCCCCCAAGCACACCAGCTTAAGCACCGCATGGCATCTTTTGGCCTGCATACTTGCGTAGCCCCTTGAACGGCTACGGAGCACCGCTGGTTCCAAGGACAAAGCACAGGAAGAGGCCATGGAGGAAGAAGAAGAGGAGGGGGTGGAGGAGAGAGGTGTGTCACAATCACTAGTAGTGGCATTTTGGAGGCGTGGTGGCGGAACAACCTCCAACACTACTGCACCTTGTCCTGCATCCTTCCCAGCTGCCAGCAGAGTCACCCAATGCGCGGTGAAACTTAGGTAATGTCCCTGTCCATGCCTGCTGGATCATGAGTCAGCGGTAATATGCAATTTACCGCTGACCACCCTGTCCAGCGAGGCACGGACATTGCCTTCCACATGCCGGTAGAGAGCCGGAATCGCCTTCCATGAGAAAAAGTGGCGCTTGGGTACCTGCCACTAAGGAACCGCACATTCCACAAACTCACGGAAGGGGGCAGAGTCTACCAACTGAAAAGGCAGCAGTTGAAGTGCTAGCAATTTTGCCAAGCTAGCATTCAACCGCTGGGCATGTGGATTGCTGGGAGTGAACTTCTTTCGGCGGTGCAGCAGCTGGGGCAGGGAAATTTGCCTGGTACAATCTGACATCGGTGTACCAAAAGCAGATTGCCCACAAGTACTTGGCTGTGACACACCTAATTCTACACCGTCATTCCTCTCAGTGCAGGTCTCAGAGAGGACTGAAGGTATAGTGGGGTTGGAGATCTCAGCTGATGAGGAGCAAGGAGAGGTCCTCTTTGTTCTTTGGTGTGGGTCTTTTAGATACGCTTTCCAACGAACTGCATGGCAGGTCAACATAAGTCTGGTCAAGCATGTGGTGCCCAAGCGGGAGATGTTTTGGCCATGCAAGATATGCTTGAGACATATGTTGCAAATAGCAGCGGTGCAATCTGATGCACTCGTCTCAAAAAAGGCCCACACCAAAGAACTTTTGGAATAACACGCAGAGACAGCAGCTCCCAGCACATGCGGAGCTTTGGGGTGTGATGCAGTCAGTGTGCTGCCCTTAGGCTGGCCCCTGGAGGGCATCCTGCCTTGTTGGTGATGTGCCTCCTCCTCCTCTCTCCTATAAGGCACCCACGTTGAGTCAGTGACCTCATCATCCCACTCCCTCCTCATCACTGGAGCAAACCTGGCAGTATGCTGCAGCAGGGGGAGCATGACTGCCAGATTGCTGTCCTTCTTGGGCACCCCCTCTGTCTGTGCTCACGTTACTGCCTTCATCTAGCTCTGTCTGCCTCTCCTTGTTTGCCTTCCAGACATACTAATGGCCTGTAGCTGCACTAAGCTGGGATATATACATATATATACTGATACTGCAGCTAGCAAAATCAACTGCCTGCCTGTAGTATGAGAACACCACCAACCTTCTACAGGTAGCTTTAGCTGAACACTGTGCAGAGCTCGCAAAGAACTAACTTGTAGCTTATTTAGCTGCCTGCGGTAGTGATAGGATCAGGAAAACACCACCAACCTTCTACAGGTAGCTTTAGCTGAACACTGTGCAGAGCTTGCAAAAAACTAACTTGTAGCTTAATTAGTTGCCTGCGGTAGTGATAGGATCAGGAAAACACCACCAACCTTCTACAGGTAGCTTTAGGTGAACACTCTCTCCACGCCAAAATCAGAGAGATAGAACCATGCTCTGTTCAGTGCTATCAGTTATAATGAACAAAAGTCACCAAGAACGTTTGAAAGCACCCCAGTCACGGTTTTGTTTGAAGAAAATTTGAACACGTTTTTTGTAGAAATTCATCACTTTATGGACTATGATCACTACATAATCTTGTTTGATGTTATATTTATATGCCTGAATTGATATGCAGAGGTGCAGTTTATGGTTTTGTTCAGTGTAAATCCACAATGCTATATGTTGTTTTCTTTTTGAAAGGCACATCACTATTAATTATAGGGGACCAATAGAGGTCTCTAGTTTTCACTTTTTCTAATATTAGTAGCAATTATATGGTAACGTGCACGTTATTTTATTATAATTTCCCTTATCGTATAGAGAAGCTTATATTTTGGCACATCTAAATGTTGTTTTTTGTAAACCTTCACTAGGGTATCTATTTAGCTTGCAACTATCACTCAATTAGGATATAGGAGGGACACAATCACCAATTCAGTCAGCAGTTAACCCCCTCCTCCATATAGTGGCTTATCCCATATAATCCATTAGGGAGCGCCATACCCCGTTGTAGATATATTTGTAACTGTGCAGAGCTTGCAAAAAACTAACTTGTAGTTTTAGCTGAACACTGTGAGGAGGACGCACTACACTAACTTGTAGCTTTAGCTGAACACTGTGCAGAGGTCGCACTACACTAATTTGTAGTTTTAGCTGAAAACTGTTCAGAGGACGCACTACACTAACTACACTAACTTGTAGCTTTAGCTGAACACTGTGCAGAGCTTGCAAAAAACTAACTTGTAGCTTATTTAGCTGCCTGCGGTAGTGATAGGATCAGGAAAACACCACCAACCTTCTACAGGTAGCTTTAGCTGAACACTGTGCAGAGCTCGCAAAAAACTAACTTGTATTTTTAGCTGAACACTGTGAGGAGGACGCACTACACTAACTTGTAGCTTTAGCTGAACACTGTTCAGAGGATGCACTACACTAACTTGTAGCTTTAGCTGAACACTGTGCAGAGGTTGCACTACACTAATGCCCCATACACACGGTTGGATTTTCAGACAGGAAAATGTGTGATAGGACTTTGTTGTCGGAAACTCCAACCGTGTGTGGGCTCCATCATACATTTTCCATCGGATTTTCTGACACACAAAGTTTGAGAGCTTGCTATAAAATTTTCCAACCACAAAATCCGTTGTCGGAATTTCCGATCGTGTGTACACAAATCGACGCACAAAGTGCCACGCATGCTCAAAATAAATAGAGAGATGAAAGCTATTGGCTACTGCCCCGTTTATAGTCCCGACGTACGTGTTTTATGTCACTGCGTTCAGAACGATCGGATTTTCTGACATCTTTGTGTGACCGTGTGTAGGCAAGACAAGTTTGAGCCAACATCCGTCGGAAAAAATGCTAGGATTTTGTTGTCAGAATGTCCGATCAATGTCCGACTGTGTGTACGGGGCATAACTTGTAGTTTTAGCTGAATACTGTGGGGAGGACTCACTACACTAACTTGTAGCTTTAGCTGAACACTGTGAGGAGGACGCACTACCCTAACTTGTAGCTTTAGCTGAACACTGTGCAGAGGTCACACTAAACTAGCTTGTAACTTTAGCTGAACACTGTGCAGAGGTCACACTAAACTAACTTGAAGCTTTAGCTGAACACTGTGAGGAGGATGCACTACACTAACTTGTAGCTTTAGCTGAACACTGTGCAGAGGTCGCACTACCCTAACTTGTAGTTTTAGCTGAACACTGTTCAGAGGACACACTACACTAACTTGTAGCTTTAGCTGAACACTGTGCAGAGGTCGCACTACACTAACTTGTAGTTTTAGCTGAACACTGTTCAGAGGATGCACTACAGTAACTTGTAGCTTTAGATGAACACTGTGCAGAGGTTGCACTACACTAACTTGTAGTTTTAGCTGAACACTGTGAGGAGGATGCACTACACTAACTTGTAGCTGTAGCTGAACACTGTGCAAAGGTCGCACTACACTAACTTGTAGTTTTAGCTGAACACCGTTCAGAGGACGCACTACACTAACTTGTAGCTTTAGCTGAACACTGAGCAGAGGTCACACTAACTTGTAGCTTTAGCTGAACACTGTGAGGAGGACGCACTACACTAACTTGTAGTTTTAGCTGAACACTGTGCAGAGGTCACACTAAACTAACTTGTAGCTTTAACTGAACACTGTGAGGAGGACGCACTACACTACCTGTAAATAGTCTAACTGCCTGGCTGTGGTACTAATAGGATCAAAAGAACACCAGCAATTTTCTTCAGGTAGCTGTAAATACTGTAACAAGACAAGCCTGCCTGTCAGTAGGAAGATAACAGGAACGGATCTAGCTAAACTGAATACAGTGTATATATATATATATATATATATATATATATATATATATATATATATATATATATATATATACACACTGTATATACACACAATACCTGGGTTGCATATATTTACACAATACACTGTAAGTGCAGCTAACTCACTGACTGTCCTGCCTAATCTAGCTAACTCAAATGAAATGACTCTGTCTCTCTCTCTAAGCACGCCGGAACACACTACACAGGGCCGCCATGCAGGCGGCCTTATATAGTGAGGGGCGCCACACGAATTTGGCCCAAACGGCCCATATCGTTCGCAATTCGGCGAAGGATCGAACAGACGATGTTCGAGTCGAACATGGGTTTGACTTGAACGCAAATCTCATCCCTACCTGCAGGCCATTCCTGGTGTACATTTTCAAATACAGTTTCAGGTAGGCAGGTGATTCAGTGATCTGCAGTGCATAAAATATATACAGTCTCCTACATATATATATATCCACTGCATTCCTGTCATGAAGATCCTGCCAGTAATCAGCGATCCAGACGCAGGGGGACATGGCCGCAGGTTCCACTGCGCATGCGCGCGTTCACGGGTGCTGTCACGCACGGGCGCGCGCACTCCCGCTAGTGCCAGGCGGGCTATTTAAACCGGCCTGTCACACTCCATCCCTGCTGTCTGCTCTACAGCGTTCCGTGTGCCTTAATCTGATCTGACCTGTGTACTCTGCTATCTGACCCGGCTTCCTGTTAGACCATCCTGCTATCCTCCTGCACCAGATCCTCTTGGCTTGCCTGACCATCCCTCTGTGTTGTCCCTGGTGCCTCTGCTGATCGACCGATACCGACCTCCGGCTTGTTTGACCACCCCTCAGTCTGATACCTGTATCCAGCGTTCCAGTCTACTACCTGCTGCCTTGTTCCTGGTTCCAGTCCAGCGTTCCAGTCTACTACCTGCTGCCTTGTTCCTGGTTCCAGTCCAGCGTTCCAGTCTACTACCTGCTGCCTTGTTCCTGGTTCCAGTCCAGCGTTCCAGTCTACTACCTGCTGCCTTGTTCCTGGTTCCAGTCCAGCGTTCCAGGCTACTACCTGCTGCTTGTTCCAGGTTCCAGACCAGCATTCCAGGCTACTACCTGCTGCCTTGTTCCAGGTTCCAGTCCAGCGTTCCAGGCTACTACCTGCTGCTTGTTCCAGGTTCCAGACCAGCGTTCCAGGCTACTACCTGCTGCTTTGTTCCTGGTTCCAGTCCAGCGTTCCAGGCTATTACCTGCTGCCTTGTTCCTGGTTCCAGTCCAGTGTTCCAGGCTACTACCTGCTGCCTTGTTCCTGGTTCCAGTCCTGCTTACTTACCTGCTTACTTACCTACTTCCTTATCTGCTGTGGCTCCGGGTCCTCTCTGTAATCCAGCTTCCTCTTCAGCTTCTGGACCCAGAGGGTGTCCCTACTCCTGAACTTCCAGTGACTGTCGATCCTGCCAGGCACCCATACCACTCCTCACTCCTGGCCTTCTGTCTCCATTCCAGAGGAACAGGAGTGGGAGCTGTAAGGGAGGTCCTTCTCTGCACTTCGGGCTCAAAACCTACCAGGTACGTGACAGTAGCAGACAGCCATGTCTGAGCCTGAGCAGGGAACGTCTCCCATGGAGGAACTTTGTGCACAGCTGGCAGGATTGACTGAAGCAGTCAAGAATCTACAGCAAGGATACACCAGGCTGGAGGAACGAGTGTTAACCTTGTCTAATCCCATTGGTGCTTAGGGAGTTCCTTCCGCTCCTGCTCCTTCAGTCAAGCCTTCCTCAACAGTGGTGATGCTCCCTCCAGAACTCAAGGTCCCGACGCCTGAACGTTTCTCCGGAAATTGCCTCAAATTCAGGGCTTTCCGCAACTCCTGTGAACTGTTCTTTGCTCTTCAGCCACGTACCTTTTCTCTGGAGGCTACTAAGGTGGGCTACGTAATCTCTCTGCTTTCTGGTGACCCCCAAACCTGGGCCCACCGCCTCTTGGAGCAAAAGGACGTATCATTGACTAATCTCTCTACCTTCTTTGACGCACTAGGTCAGCTGTATGATGACCCCCAGCTGTCCGTGACTGCAGAAGTGGCTTTGCACACCCTTCAGCAGGGTCGCAGGGCTGCAGAGGACTATGTGGCGGAATTCAGAAAGTGGAGTGTAGACACGAATTGGAATGATGCGGCTCTCCGCTATCAGTTTCGAATGGGACTTTCTGACTCTCTGAAGGATGAATTGGCCAGGGTGGGTACCCCACAGACTTTGAATGCATTGATCGATCCAACCATCCAGATCGATCAACGTCTAAGAGAACGGAGGACTGAGAGAGCTATGGGAACTTCTCGCCCAACTTGGGTTAGCCCTAAAGTTCCCCATCACCAGCACCACCACTGTCTACGTTTAACCCACCATGCAATTAGTCAATGCAATTAGGGATTCTGCGGCCTTCTCTTACTCAGGAGGAACGACAACGTCGTCGAGTGAATAATCTGTGCCTGTATTGTGGGGAACCTGGGCACTACGTCAGGAACTGTCCCGTTAAACTCCGTAAGTGCCTATCCCTGTCCTCTGACTATGTTGCACCTCTGGTTAAGAACGCTACTCACCTTGCTCTCTCTCTCCTGTTACAGCTTCCA
The DNA here is from genome assembly GCA_037952925.1 of Lithobates clamitans. Taxonomy (NCBI): domain Eukaryota; kingdom Metazoa; phylum Chordata; class Amphibia; order Anura; family Ranidae; genus Lithobates; species Lithobates clamitans. The sequence goes on from JBBGZY010000317.1 coordinate 1,458,029, forward strand.
GGAGAGACTTTGCAAATAACCGCCATTATTGACTCTGGAGCTTGCAGTTGTTTCATGGACTCTCTTTTTGCTACCCAACACCGGATACCTCTGTTGCCTAAAACCCATGGACTTTCCATCCATCTAGCTGATGGAACAGCCATTAAGTCTGGGCCTGTTACCCAAGAGACTGTTCCAATACCCGTTTCCATCTCCAATTCTCATCAAGAACTGTTATGTCTAGATATCATCGCTTCACCTCTGTTCCCCATAATCCTCGGCATGCCATGGTTACAGGCCCACAATCCTGACATTAATTGGATCACAGGTGAGGTTACCTTTTCCTCCCCATATTGCCAACAGTCTTGTAGACTTCAGAACACTCAGAAGAACCCTACCCTGCTCTGTTTGAACACAGATCCTAGTCTACACCTTTCCATCCCTTCTGCATATCATGATTTCTTAGATGTATTCAGCAAGCAGGGGGCAGAGGTCTTACCCCCTCACCGGGCCTATGACTGTCCTATCAAATTACTCCCCGGTGCCGAGATACCTTTTGGAAGAATATTTCCTTTAACGGAAGTGGAACAAGGGGCTTTAAAAGAATATATCGATGAGAATCTAAAGAAAGGCTTCATTCATCCATCCACGTCTCCAGCAGGTGCAGGTATCTTCTTTGTACAAAAGAAAGACAAGACCCTCAGACCATGTGTAGATTACCGTGAGCTGAACAAAATCACTGTAAAGAACCGTTACCCTCTTCCCCTGGTACCAGAGTTGTTCCAAAGACTTGGGACAGCTACCATATTCACTAAGCTTGACCTCCGCGGAGCCTACAATTTGGTTCGTATTAGGGACGAAGACGAATGGAAGACCGCCTTTCATACCCGTTATGGACATTTTGAATACCTTGTGATGCCGTTTGGTCTGTGCAATGCTCCTGCTACATTCCAGTACTTCATCAATGATGTTTTACGAGACTTTCTAGATCTGTTTGTTATCGTCTATTTAGACGACATACTAATTTTTTCTTGTTCCCTTGAATCCCATCGCAGGCACGTCAGAAGTGTGTTGGCCCGGCTTCGACAACACGGTCTATATGCAAAAGCTGAGAAATGTGAATTTGAACAGGAAAGTATTCCATTTTTGGGGTTAATCATTTCCAGCAAGGGCATTAAGATGGACCCTCAAAAGGTCACTGCAGTACTAGACTGGCCAGTCCCAACAGATAAGAAGGGGATCCAGCGATTCCATGGATTCGCTAATTTTTACCGTAAATTTATTAAGGGGTTTTCAGCCATCATCACACCCATCACACAGCTAACTAAACAGGGTACACGTTTCCACTGGTCTGCTGAGGCTCAAAAGGCTTTCAAGACTCTCAAGGGCCTTTTTACTTCTGCTTCCGTGCTAAAACATCCAGATTCCTCTCTGCCATTTGTACTTGAGGTGGACACATCCGAAATTGCAGTAGGGGCAGTGTTGTCCCAAAGACAGGGAACTAAGGCCCTGTTATATCCTGTGGCCTTCTTCTCTCGTAAATTGTCCACGGCAGAGAGAAACTATGATGTAGGTGACAGAGAATTATTGGCTATCAAATCCGCGTTGGAGGAGTGGCGCTATCTGCTAGAGGGTGTCCAGTCATCCAGTCTTAATTTTTACAGATCATAAGAACCTGGAGTATTTGAGGTCTGCAAAAAGGTTGAAGCCACGCCAAGCCATGTGGGCCCTCTTTTTCTCCAGGTTCTCTTTTCATGTCACTTATCGCCCTGGCTCCAAGAATACCAAGCCTGATGCCCTAGCCAGGATGTTTCATAAGCCCCAAGAGGTTTCCCCTCCGGACACCATTCTGTCCCTGGGGAATTTTCTTTTGCTTCAGGGAGATTTGCTCTCCCGGATTAGGCAGGCTTCCGCAGAATTGGGGTCTTCCATTAGGCCAGAACTCCAAGTTAAGGATGGGTTATTATGGCACGAGAATAGGATTTTTATACCTGAAGAACTACGAGTTTCAGTACTAGAACTCTGTCATGACCATGCTTTGGCTGGGCATTTTGGAGTGGCTAAGACTACTGATCTGGTACAGCGTACCTTTTGGTGGCCTCAGTTATGTGAAGATTGTAGGAGATTTATTGAATCCTGTACCACCTGTATCAGGAACAAGGTGCACAGGACCAAGGCATGGGGTTTGCTAAAGCCATTACCTGTCCCAGATAGGCCTTGAAAGATGCTTTCTATAGATTTTATTGTGGAATTACCTCCGGCTGGGGGTTTCCCCTCAATTTTTGTCATAGTAGACCGGTTGTCGAAGATGGCCCACTTTGTCCCAATGAAGGGCACTCCCTCAGCTACAGAAACGGCACAGGCATTCATTAGAGAAGTCATCAGGCTCCATGGGGTACCAGTTAATATCATTTCAGATCGGGGGGTACAGTTTACCTCCCGATTCTGGAGGTCTCTGTGCAAGACATTGAAGATTGAACTCTCATTTTCATCTGCTTATCATCCCCAGACTAATGGGCAAACAGAGAGAACAAACCAGACTCTTGAACAATATTTACGCTGTTTTTCTTCATTTGCCCAGGATGACTGAATTTCTGTTCTTCCATTGGCTGAGTTTGCCTACAATAACTCTATTCATTCCGCTATCAAACAGACCCCATTTTTTGCAAATTATGGTTTCCACCCTTCTTTTCTGCCTAATTCTCTTCCAGAGTGCACAGTACCCGCAGTTCAGGAGAGGTTGGACTTCTTCACTTCCAACAATTACGTTTTGCAGGAGACCATGACCAGGACCCAGGAGTATAATAAAGCAACTTTTGATAAGAATAGACGAGGTGAGCTGTTACTTACACCCGGGGACCAGGTATGGTTATCTACAGTAAATCTCAGGATGGCTTGCCCATCAAAGAAATTGGGTCCCAAGTTTCTTGGACCATTTCCTGTCAAGCGAAGAATTAATGAGGTGGCATACGAACTTGAACTTCCGGATTCATTAAAAGTGCATCCAGTATTTCATGTGTCTCTACTCAGACCTTCTGTTTCTAACCCATTTCCAGGCCGAAGTACGGATCCTCCTGATCCAATTTTGGTAGATGGGGAGGAAGAATTCGAGGTGGAGGCTATCATGGACCATAGGAGAAGAGGCAACCAAAATCAATTTCTGATAAAATGGAGGGGGTTCGGCCCAGAAGAAAATTCTTGGGAACCCGAGGATAATATTCATGCTGAAAATCTTTTGCAATCTTTTAAAAGAGCCCATCCGGAGAAATTCCTTCAAAGGGGCATCCGGAGGCATGGGGGGGCATGCGCGCGTTCACGGGTGCTGTCACGCACGGGCACGCGCGCGCGCGCACTCCCGCTAGTGCCAGGCGGACTATTTAAACCGGCCTGTCACACTCCATCCCCACTGTCTGCTCTACAGCGTTCCGTGTGCCTTAATCTGATCTGACCTGTGTACTCTGCTATCTGACCCGGCTTCCTGTTAGACCATCCTGCTATCCGCCTGCACCAGACCCTCTTGGCTTGCCTGACCATCCCTCTGTGTTGTCCCTGGTACCTCTGCTGATCGACCGATACTGACCTCCGGCTTGTTTGACCACCCCTCAGTCTGATACCTGTATCCAGCGTTCCAGTCTACTACCTGCTGCCTTGTTCCTGGTTCCAGTCCAGCGTTCCAGTCTACTACCTGCTGCCTTGTTCCTGGTTCCAGTCCAGCGTTCCAGTCTACTACCTGCTGCCTTGTTCCTGGTTCCAGTCCAGCGTTCCAGTCTACTACCTGCTGCCTTGTTCCTGGTTCCAGTCCAGCGTTCCAGTCTACTACCTGCTGCCTTGTTCCTGGTTCCAGTCCAGCATTCCAGTCTACTACCTGCTGCCTTGTTCCAGGTTCCAGTCCAGCGTTCCAGGCTACTACCTGCTGCTTGTTCCAGGTTCCAGACCAGCGTTCCAGGCTACTACCTGCTGCCTTGTTCCAGGTTCCAGACCAGCATTCCAGGCTACTACCTGCTGCTTTGTTCCTGGTTCCAGTCCAGCATTCCAGGCTACTACCTGCTGCCTTGTTCCTGGTTCCAATCCAGTGTTCCAGGCTACTACCTGCTGCTTTGTTCCTGGTTCCAGTCCTGCTTACTTACCTGCTTACTTACCTGCTTCCTTATCTGCTGTGGCTCCGGGTCCTCTCTGTAATCCAGCTTCCTCTTCAGCTTCTGGACCCAGAGGGTGTTCCTACTCCTGAACTTCCGGTGACTGTCGATCCTGCCAGGCACCCATACCACTCCTCACTCCTGGCCTTCTGTCTCCATTCCAGAGGAACAGGAGTGGGACCTGTAAGGGAGGTCCTTCTCTGCACTTCGGGCTCAAAACCTACCAGGGACGTGACAATTCCAGTCTAGCCAAGCCTATATCTGACTGCAGGCCATTCCTGTTGTATGTTTTCAAATACACCTTTGTCAGAGAAATAACAGAAACTTTGTTTGCCAATACCGGCATTTCCCTGTACGCCTGCGTGGCAGAATGGCGAATCGGCGTATGCGGGTACGTGATTCAGCGGGCCGCGTCACAGCGCAATGGCACACATAGACGTGCGAGTCAGCGGGCCGCAACACGGCGAAACGGCGTACGTACGCATCTTAGCCGCACACGTGGGTTCCCCTATTAGCCCTATAAAAGGCAGCCCAGCTCTCTGGCTTATTGCTGGTTTGTCATTTCAGCTCCTGTGTTTCTGTGCCTTGTTCTGCTATTGACTCCTGCCTATTGTGACCCGGATTGCCTTGACCACCCTTGTACTTCTCCTGCACCTTGACCTCGGCTTGCTTAACGGATTCCTCTTCAGTCTGCTCCAGTGTTTGACCCCCGGCTTCTCTTTAAAGACTTTGCTACTGCCTGCTCCAGTGTTTGACCCTGGCCTGTCTTGGACTCTCCCATTTGATTGATTCCTGTGTATGACCTTGGCTTGTTTAAAAGGACTTCCTTCCTACTGACTTGCTGTGTTTGACCCCCTGGCTTCTCTACATACTTGTTCCAGTTGTCTACTTCAGGACCAAGGTATTGGAGCCCCAGTCTGCTTCCTCTGCCGATCACCGTCCGGGTGTACCCTGCACAGACTTACTACCAGACGGAAGTTCAACACGCAAGCCCCTACTAGTGCCTGGCGACCCGTGCCTCTCTGTGCCCGATACCCCCTGTGCCACCTCCAGGGGTATAGCACACTCAGCTGTAAGGGGAGCCGCTCTCAGCATCTCGGCCCTGGTGAGTACCCTGACAGTACAAACCAGCCATGTCAGAGGCCGACAGAGCTGGTTTTCCCCTTGAGGCACTCTGCCAGCAGGTGACAGCTCTTACTCAGGCTGTCCAAAGACTCCAAGATGGCTACTTTCAAATTGAGGGCCATCTCCAGCACCTGATGTCTGCTCCAGCTCCTTCGGATACAGCCTCAGCCAGCAGGGTGGCCTCTCCCCAAGATCAAGTCACCCCAGCACCTTCAGTTGTAATGACTCTCCCTGAACCCAGAGTCCCCACTCCGGAATGATTTTCTGGAAACCGGAAGAAATTTAGAGCTTTCAAAAATGCTTGCCTATTATATCTAGCTCTTCAACCCAGGACTTTCTATTCAGAATCTGTAAAAGTGGGATTCGTTATTTCCCTATTATCTGAAGAACCACAATCTTGGGCTCATAATCTTCTTGAACAGAAGAGTTCTTTATTAGACTTAGTTGAAACTTTCTTTACCGCTATGGCTCAGTTATATGATGACCCGCAACGCACAGCTACTGCTGAATCCATTCTGCACACCCTTACCCAAGGGAAAAGACCAGTAGAGGACTACACCGTGGAATTTCGCAAATGGTCTGGAGACACCACCTGGAACGAGGCCGCCCTTAAATACCAATACCGTCAGGGTCTCTCCGAGACACTTAAAGACGAATTTGCACGAGTGGATACCCCTGACTCTCTGGAAGATCTGATTCAACTCACCACTAAGCTCGACAGACGCCTGCGGGAGCGCCGTTCTGAACGCTTCCAGTCTTCCCGGCCTACCTGGATGTTACCCCGGGTTCCTCCAGTTCCTGTGCCTGTCGCGGGTCCCTCAGCTTCTACTGACAGTGAGCCCATGCAACTGGGACTGGTCCGGTCCCCACCCACTCCTGACGAGAAATTGCAACGGCGTCAAGCCAATCTTTGCTTCTACTTTGGAGAAGCTGGCCATTTCCTATGTAACTGCCCTGTGAGACCCAGTAAGTACCACCTACGGCATGCTATGAACTTTCAAGTTGCTGATTCAACCCAATATCACCTTATCCTACCGGTCTCATTACAGGTGGCGGAAGAGGAAATTCGGCTGCTGGCTATCATTGACTCTGGAGCATGCAGCTGTTTCCTGGATGCATCCCTTGCCCAAAGTCTGCACATCTCTCTTCAAGACAAGAAACAGCTCCTTCAGATCTACCTGGCAGACGGGTCTCTACCCAACTCAGGACCTATCACTCAAGAAACCAAGCCCATTCTTGTCTCCACAGACTCTGGTCATCAGGAATTTCTTTGCTTCAACATCATCAACTCACCCATGTTTCCCAATATCTTGGGGTTCCCGTGGCTAATGGCACACGACCCTCAGATCCTTTGGAGTAAAAAAGAAATTCTCCTCTCTTCAGCATACTGCTCCCAGCATTGTTTTGTGCCAACCTCCAATAAGACTGTCTCCTGTTTGTCCATACAACCAGTGCCAGATATGCTTACGCATGTCCCCGCAGCATATCACAAATTCCTGGACGTTTTTGACAAAAAAAGGCCGATAGTTTACCACCTCATCAGCATTATGATTGCCCCATCGATCTGTTGCCCGGCTCCGAGATCCCGTTTGGCCGAATTTTCCCCTTGTCGGAGACCGAGTTGGAAGCTCTCCACCTCTACATTGATGAAAACCTTGAAAAAGGATTAATTCGTCCTTCTTCCTCCCCAGCCGGGGCTGGTATCTTTTTTGTTGAGAAAAAGTACGGATCTCACAGGCCATGCATAGACTATAGAGAGCTTAAAAAAATCACCATCGGGGGCGTGGCTTGCCGGCTTGTGTGGATGGCTGCCTAGATTACCAGCTCCACAGTTTATCCAGCTAAAGCGACCTAAATAGCGGCTCCTGTGAAGGGGAAACCTACTCATCAGCTGCCCAAACACTCCAGCACAGCGGACAGACATGCTGAAGAGGAGAAAATCATCCACACTCCCCAGGAAACTGACAGACTATTATGTCCTGTCAGACCTGACGAGCGGCCAAGATGGCGCCGGCGGTGGCCGTGACATGACAGAGCGACTCTCCTCCTCACATATAAATCAGAGCCTCACACTGACTCCGGAGCTCCACCGATCCTCAGGCATACAGGGTGAGTGCTCTCCTCCTAACTCACCCACAACTTCCAGCCCTGCCAAAACTCGGCTCAGATCGGATGAGCCACAGCAGACACAGCCTGTCACAGCTGCATGCCTGTTCACTCTCCCTCCTCCTCAAAAATCATCAGTGCTAGATGCATTCCCTGCCTCAGATCAGCCACTATCTGAGAACACCATGAAAAACATGCTGCTCTCACTAAGACAAACACTTTATACTGATCTTTCCACAGCTGTCTCCTCACTCTCACTAACTGTTAATCAGCATGATCAAGCCATAACACAAATGGATGCCAAGATGGGAGATTTATTCTCTGCTCATAATGAGCTAGTGGATGGCTTTGCAGACCATGAAGATGAACTTCAAATAATTAATCTGAAGCTCGCAGACCTCGAAGACCGCTCCAGGCGAAATAATATTAAATTCCGTAATATTCCAGAGTCGATCCAACAATCGGATCTGGTACAATTTCTGCAATCCCTAATGCGTGCCCTTTCACCTGACCTATCTGCCTGAGACATGGAAATTGACAGGGCACATAGACTACCAAAGCCATCTCACCTTCCTGCTTCCACACCCAGGGATGTTTTAGCACGTATCCACTTTTTCACTGTCAAGGAAAAAGTCATGCACGCAGCTAAACGAACCGCAAGACTCCCTGACCCTTTCGCCAACATCGCTCTGTATGCTGATTTATCCAAAGCAACAATGGAAAATCGTAGACAGCTGTCGACTATAACCAAAGCACTTCAGAATCATAAGATACCCTACAAATGGGGTTTCCCTACTAAACTACTCATTACTCATCAAAACAAAACGCATGTAGTTCGCACCCTCTCTATGGGTCTTACACTCCTGAGAAACTGGCACATCATCCCGGAGGAATGGCCATGCCCTTCTGTTCACCCTCCAATTCACATGGAGACCGGAGGAGACGCTCCAAATCCCTGACATATACGATCCGTACCCTTCTACATACCCACTAAATAGCTGGGAAACTGTAATGCCTCTATCCAGTACTTGCCTGCCTGTTCAGAGATCCCTGTCCCACGTTGTGGACATCAGATCTCTCCCCCCTGCTGATTGTTTGCAGTAGTTTCTGCACATTGAGCCCAGATCTCTTTTGTTACTGGGCTCGCCCTTTTTAATCACAGACCCTCTACCCACTCCCTACACCAGCCACTCTCTACCCACTTTTCTACCTAGCTATACCCGGGTCGCTACCCCCTTAAACATCAGACAACCCATCTCATTCACAGCACATTAAGTGAGCTTAGCGACTCGAATTACGCCGATCAAGCACCACCCAGACCTGGGGACAATCCTCCCTGTCTTTACTATTCTAGAATGGCTTTTAAAATTGTCTCTATTAATGCCAGGGGCCTAAACTCCCCACAGAAGAGATCCACACTCCTCAGAGAAGCCAATACCCAAAAAGCTGATATACTTTTAGTACAAGAGACTCATTTTGCAATTGCCAAAACTCCCAGATTCACTCTAAAAAATTTTGATCAGGTTTTTTTGGCCTCAGATCAGAAGAAGAAAGGTGGAGTCCTCACCACCATACGAAACACACTACAATTCAAACTGCATCAATTAATCGCAGACCCCCGTGGCCGCTTTCTGATCCTCATATGCGATGTAAATCAAATCACCTATACATTGGTCAACATTTATGGACCGAACAAACGACAACTGAGCTTCCACAACCGAATATACAAGAAAATAACACGACTTCGTAAAGGGAGACTTCTTATAGGAGGCGACTTCAACATAATTGGAGATCCCAGCTTGGACACTACATCCACGACTAGAAACCATCGATCTGCTCTGAACCCCTTTCTTCAAGCAAACGATCTTTATGATCCATGGAGATGCCAACACAGTAACGAACGTGACTTTTCCTACTTCTCCTCTTCTCAACTTTCATACTCCCGCATTGACTTCTTCCTTGTTGATAAACTCACCCTTCAAGACGTGACACACTCCGACAATGGATCCATCACATGGTCGGACAATGCACCCATCTCCCTTACTGTGGGAAACTGTAGTCGAAGGACTACCAGAATATGGAGTCTTGACTCTTCCCTCATCTCTGATCCAAATATTGTCCAAACAATTGCTACTGAACACTGCTCCTACTTTGAAATGAACGATCAACCGGATATTGATAGGTTTGTACTTTGGTCAGCATATAAAGCCTACATGCGTGGTGTTTTAATTAAGCTTCATAGCAATGTTAAAAACCAGAGGTCTAAGCAGATTGACGAGGTCCTTTCCCAAATCACCCGGTTAGAAAACCAAAATAAACTTGCTCCATCTCCACAACTAGCCAGTGCCCTTCTAGAGCAGCGGCAAAAACTCCGTTCACTTTTACTCTTTAAATTTGAAAAACATCTCAAATTCACTAAGGCCAAATATTATGCTTTAGGAAACAAAGCTGGAGCCTTACTAGCCCGACAAGTCAAGGCTCAACGGGTTAAAAATAAAATAGCTTACCCTTCACCATCCAACCACCAGACAACTATTAACAAACCCACAGGATATAGCTAACGCCTTTAGCGACTATTACTCATCCCTCTATAACCTTGCAAGTGACACAGCTACCCCTCAACCTACAGACCAAAGCATACACAATTTTCTATCTAGTATTGATCTCCCGACTATATCCCCTACTCAGTCTGAGGAGCTCTCTCGACCCTTTTCAGATGAAGAAGTCCTGAAGGCCATCAACACTCTACCTCTCCACAAATCACCTGGTGAGGATGGCTTCACCAACGAATTTTACAAAACATTTGCAAAACCCATTGCCCCCCACCTAACTGACCTCTTCAACTCTGCTGCCACCTCTGGTTCTCTACCACTTGACATGTTACGATCAATTATCACTACTATTCCTAAACCAGAAAAAGACCCCACCTCCACATCTAATTACAGACCGATCTCGCTTCTTAACACGGATGTCAAAATATTTGCAAAAGTCATGGCATACAGATTGATGACCTGTCTTCCTTCTCTGGTGCACCCAGATCAAGTAGGCTTTATGCCAGACAGACAGGCCCCGGATGCAACAAGAAGGGTCATCAATCTAATTCATCAGGTCACCCGGTCTCGAACGCCTTCTCTGCTACTTTCATTGGACGCAGAGAAGGCGTTCGATAGAGTGCACTGGGGATTTTTAAGAGCAGTACTATCCAAATTTGGTATCACCGGCAGGTTTCAAACTGTCATACTCTCACTTTATTCAAATCCATCCGCCAGAGTGCTAACAGACGGATCCCTGTCTACACCATTCGCGATCACTAACGGCACTCGCCAGGGTTGCCCACTCTCCCCTCTCGTCTTTGCTCTACTTATGGAACCTCTAGCAGCAAGGATTAGAGAAGATGAGCGCATTTAAGGCATCATACACAGCGACAAGGAACACAAAATAAGCCTCTTTGCCGACGATGTCATACTACTGATCACAAATCCAGCCCATTCTATCCCAGCAATCCAAGACATCATTGCTCAATTTAGCTCTGCCTCCTTCTATAGAGTTAACTCCTCTAAGTCCCTGATCCTCCCACTTAATCTCACAAGCAGTCAACAATCCCTCCTGGAGAGGACTCTCCCCTATTCCTGAATGAAACAATCCATCTCATATTTAGGTATTAAATTAGCCCCCTATCTTCCCCAACTCTATGACCTAAACTATCGTGCTTTCCAAAAATTACTTCCACAACTTCTTAACCAAATACGCACAACAGGACTCTCTAAATTAGGAAGGATTGCCTCCTTTAAAATGCTTATCCTCCCTAAACTGCTTTACCTATTTCGTACAGTGATTCTACCTATACCCCACTCCTTCTTCACATCCATACAAAAACAACTTTCCAGATATATTTGGGAAACCAAACCACCAAGATGCGCTCACTACATCCTAACCAGACACCATAAAAAAGGAGGGGTAGGCCTTCCCCACGTACAAACTTATTACTACGCTTCCATCCTGGACCAGCTCTACTACTGGTGGCACCCAAACCCCAATAAGTCCTGGTCGATCATGGAATCATCTTCCTTCAAACCAAACACCCTACATGAGGTACTCCTTCTCACGTCAGTGGGCTCTCTACTAAACACAAGGACGGATCCCCCGTCAATCACGGCCTCGTTGACAGTATGGAAGAAATTTACCCAGACGACCTCTACAGGTCACCCGTCACATACAGTACCAATCCCTATCAGATCGTTAATGTTGCTGCTACCTAACCTAAACCTACAAAATTGGCAGAAACACAAGATCAATACTATCTCAGACCTCTACCACACAAACAGTTCCCTAAAAACTTTCACAAATCTCCAAACCAAATACAAGCTTCCCCACACAGAAGCCTTTACATTCCTGAGGATCTCCCACTTCCTTCAATCTTCTAAACTTCCCACTATGACCAAAATACCTGAACCGATACACAACTTCTATACACACACGACTTACCCAAAACATGGTATCTCCACAATGTACTCTGCACTGAATGACGATCGGCCCTACTCCCAAATACCATCTCTCTCAAAATGGTCAGAAGAACTAAACATTGCTATTACCCCCAATATGTGGACACGTGCCTTTAAACATACCTTCTCAGCTTCCCACTGCTCTAACCACTGGGAATCATATCAAAAAACGATACATAGATGGTATCTCACACCCTACCGTCTCTCCAAATTCTTCCCAGGACATCCCTCTACATGCTGGAGAACATGTGGAAGCACAGGTACTCTAACACACATCCTATGGTTTTGCAGATCTATAAGTTCGTTCTGGAAACAAATATTTACCATGATCTCTAACATATCTCAGGTAACAACGCCTCCTAATCCCTCGTTAGCATTACTACATCTGGGCATTGAAAAATTTCCTACCAGGTCACGAGTAGTAATAGTGCAACTTCTACTCGCAGCAAAACTAAATATTGCCAAACTCTGGAAATCTACAGACTCTCCTTCCATTGCCAATACAATTACTGATCTGAACCTTCAGTGTGAAATGGAGAAATTAGTAGCTAGGAAGAATCTAACTATGGAAAATTTTTTGTATAACTGGTCTACCTGGCTTACACATCCAAAATGCTCCATATCATTATAATGTACTCACTATTTCCCAACTTCCCCTTAGCTTGCTTTGTCTTCTTTATTCTCTTATCCACACTCATACTATACATTAATAACTCATTAAACTGGTTGGTGCTCCTCCCCACCCTTCACTTCCCCTCCCCACCCCACCCCCCCCCCCCGTCTGGAGCTACTCTGTTTCTTTGTTTGCATTAATAAGCATGATCCACCAGTGTTTAGTCTCATTTGTATAACTACCTATGCTATACTTACAACTTCTTTCTCCGTTATGGACTCATTTACTCCAGTCGGAACATCTGACGTGCTGTAACAACTGCATTTTCCTCTTTGTTCATGTTTTTTTTTTTTGAAAAATTTTAATAAAGAATTATTGAAATAAAAAAAATCACCATCAAGAATCGATACCCACTTCCCCTCATTACTGAACTGTTTCAGCGGTTTCGATCTGCCCAAATATTTACCAAATTGGATTTACGAGGGGCATACAATCTTGTTCGGATACGTGCTGGGGACAAATGGAAGACAGCTTTCAGGTCCAGATTCGGTCACTTTGAGTATCTGGTGATGTCCTTTGGGCTTTGCAACGCCCCAGCTATGTTCCAGCATCTAGTCAATGATATTTTCCGGGAATTCCTAGATAACTTTGTCATTGTCTATCTTGATGATATTTTAATTTTCTCTACCACTATAGAATTACATCGAGACCATGTCAAGAAAGTCCTCTCAGTCCTCAGAAAGCACGGCCTGTTCTTAAAGGGAGAAAAGTGTGAATTTGAAAAGAATACCATCCAGTTCCTTGGTTTCATCATCACTACTGAAGGGGTAGCCATGGATCCACAAAAAGTTAAAGCCATCCAGGAGTGGCCAGCCCCCTCAGACAAAAAAGGAGTCCAGCGATTTATTGGCTTTGCCAATTTTTATCGCAGGTTTATTAGGGGGTTCTCCTCAATTATCTCTCCCATCACTCAGTTAACCCACCAACAAGTCAAATTCCAATGGTCCCAGGAAGCTCAAGATGCCTTTGCCAAACTAAAGAATCTGTTCACGTCAGCTCCCATACTTCAGCATCCGGATCCCACTCTACCTTATGTACTTGAAGTTGATGCCTCGTAATCCGCCACAGGAGCCATCTTGTCCCAGAGAAGTGGTATCAAAGCACTTCTCCATCCAGTAGCCTTTGCCTCCCGCTAACTAAGTCCTCCAGAGAGAAATTATAATGTTGGTGATCTGGAATTATTAGCCATAAAGACTGCCCTTGAGGAATGGAGATACTTACTGGAGGGTGCGTCCCAGCCCATCATGATCTTCACGGACCACAAGAACCTGGAGTATCTCAGAACAGCCAAACGTCTTAGGCCCCGACAAGCCCGGTGGGCATTATTCTTCTCCAGGTTCAATTTCCATATCTCCTATCGACCTGGTTCAAAAAATGGGAAGGCGGACGCACTCTCCCGTATGTTTTCAGAGGCCAATGATTTAACAGAGCCTGAAACCATCCTATCCTCTCACAATTTTCTTCATCTCATGCAACCTAACCTTCAATCTGCTATTGAACAGGCCTCTAGTCAATGCACGGAATCCGAGATATACTCCTTAGAAAAAAGAAATGGTTTGCTGTGGGCCCAGGACAAAGTTTTCATCCCCTCCTCTGTAAGGCTCAGAATTTTACAGACTTTCCATGACCACAAAATGGCAGGACATTTCGGAGTATGGAAGACTTCTGAATTAGTTCACCGCTCTTTCTGGTGGCGGGGTTGGAGGCAGGACTGTAAAAAGTACGTTCAATCCTGCATTACCTGCCAACGCAGCAAAGGGTCAAACACTAAAGCTTGGGGCCTCCTTAGACCCCTGTCTATCCCTGAAAGACCTTGGAGTGAGGTTTCTCTGGACTTCATTGTTGATCTACCTCCCCCTGAAAAATTTTCCACCATTTTAGTAGTGGTTGACCGCCTCTCAAAGATGGCACACTTTCTGCCCATGATTGGTACTCCTTCTGCTTTGGCTACAGCAAATGATTTTATTAAAGAAATAATAAGACTCCATGGTGTTCCCCACAACATCACCTCTGATAGAGGAGTTCAATTTACCTCAAGATTCTGGAAAGACCTTTGTAAATCCCTGGAAATCAAAACCTCTTTTTCTTCAGCATACCATCCCCAAAGCAACGGCCAAACAGAAAGGATGAATCAGACCTTGGAGCAATATCTCCGTTGTTTCTGCTCTAGCTCTCAGGATAATTGGTCAACTCTTCTCCCCTGTGCGGAGTTCGCCTATAATAATGCCACACATTCTGCCACCAACCAGACGCATTTTTGGGCCAACTATGGGTTCCACCCATCTTTTCTGCCAGACTCCATCCCAGAAGTCACAACCCCTGCAGTTCAAGATCGAGTAAACCTCATCCAATCTAATTTTTTACAGATCCAAAAGGCCATGAAAGAAGCTCAAGATGGCTATAAGGAATATTACAACAAAGGGAGAAGAAACAATCCGGAATTTAAGATTGGAGATAAGGTTTGGCTATCTGCTGTCAATCTTAGATTACCCTGTCCCTCACGCAAACTTGGCCCAAAATTCATTGGTCCTTTTGAAGTACAGAGGGTAATTAATCCTGTGGCCTTCGAACTAACCTTACCCAGTGCCCTTAGAATCCATCCGGTGTTCCATGCATCCCTACTAAAACCAGTAGTTCCCAATTCTTTCTCAGGAAGGGAGGAACCTCCACCAGTGGAGGTAGAGGGTGAAGAAGAATTTGTGGTGGAAGCAATTATGGACTGTAGAAAGAGGGGTAGGCAGACTCAGTATCTGGTGAAATGGAAAGGGTACCCACCGGAAGATAACTCCTGGGAACCTGCCGGTAATATACATGCACCTCGTTTGGTTCAGAATTTCCACAGACGACACCCAGGGATATTAGCCAGGTTGGGCATCCGGAGGCTGCCCCTCGGGGGGGGCACTGTCAGAGAAATAACAGAAACTTTGTTTGCCAATACCGGCATTTCCCTGTACGCCTGCGTGGCAGAATGGCGAATCGGCGTATGCGGGTACGCGATTCAGCGGGCAATGGCACACATAGACGTGCGAGTCAGCGGGCCGCGACACGGTAAAACGGCGAAACGGCGTACGTACGTACGCATCTTAGCCGCACACGTGGGTTCCCCTATTAGCCCTATAAAAGGCAGCCCAGCTCTCTGGCTTATTGCTGGTTTGTCATTTCAGCTCCTGTGTTCCTGTGCCTTCTGCTATTGACTCCTGCCTATTGTGACCTGGATTGCCTTGACCACCCTTGTACTTCTCCTGCACCTTGACCTCGGCTTGCTTAACGGATTCCTCTTCAGTCTGCTCCAGTGTTTGACCCCCGGCTTCTCTTTAAAGACTTTGCTACTGCCTGCTCCAGTGTTTGACCCTGGCCTGTCTTGGACTCTCCCATTTGATTGATTCCTGTGTATGACCTTGGCTTGTTTAAACGGACTTCCTTCCTACTGGCTTGCTGTGTTTGACCCCCTGGCTTCTCTACATACTTGTTCCAGTTGTCTACTTCAGGACCAAGGTATTGGAGCCCCAGTCTGCTTCCTCTGCCGATCACTGTCCGGGTGTACCCTGTACAGACTTACTACCAGACGGAAGTTCAACACGCAAGCCCCTACTAGTGCCTGGCGACCCGTGCCTCTCTGTGCCCGATACCCCCTGTGCCACCTCCAGGGGTATAGCGCACTCAGCTGCAAGGGGAGCCGCTCTCAGCATCTCGGCCCTGGTGAGTACCCTGACAATTTCAGGCAGGCAGGCAGGTGATTCAGTGATCTGCAGTGCATAAAATATTTATACAGTCTCCTACATATATATCCACTGCATTCTAGTCTAGCCAAGCCTATATCTGACTGCAGGCCATTCCTGTTGTACGTTTTCAAATACACTTTCAGGCAGGCAGGCAGGCAGGCAGGCAGGCAGGTGATTCAGTGATCTGCAGTGCATTAAATATATATTCAGTCTCCTACATATATATATCCACTGCATTCTAGTCTAGCCAAGCCTATATCTGACTGCAGGCCATTCCTGGTGTACTTTTTCTAGTAAACTTCAAGCAGTGTTTTGCTAATAAAATTTTACAGCATGTCTGGAAGGCCACCAAGGAGAGGCAGACACTCACAGGCCACTAAAAGAGGGCAAGCTGGCTCTCTGTCTACAGACAACAGTGCTGGTCATGGACACAGTGCATCCTCAGCACATGGCCGTGGAGCACGCTTGTCCTTTTTTTCGCAGCTGGCCGTGCATGGCCTCCCTGATCCTGCAAAGCCTGCGAAAGGACTCTCGGTTTCCTGGTATCAAGGAGAGGGATCATTACTGGCTGGCAACCCTTCTTTATCCACGTTACAAGGGTAAGGTTGTGGGATTTATCCAGCCTTTTCAGAGGGATCAGAGGATGAAACATCTTTGGGAGGCCTTGCAGAAAGGTTTGTGCAATGCGTTTCCAGAGCCTGGGAGGTTACAATTTCCTGGTCCTCCTGCACAACGTGTTGCCGAGGCTTCGGTCAGTCACAGAAGGAGCAGTGGAGAAGGTGGACGTCTGACCGAATCGTTCAGACAATTCTTTAGACCGCAGCCCCAAGGTCTGATCGGTTCCAGCAACCATCACCAGCGTCTGATTTACATGGTGCAGGGATACCTGGGGCAAGATCAGACTTGGAGACCTTTCCAACTGAAAATCCACTGGGTTACTGCGTCTTGAGGATGGATCACTGGCCAGAGCTTGCACAATATGCAATTGAGCTACTGGCCTGTCCTGCATCCAGCATTCTTTCTGAACGCACATTCAGTGCTGCTGGAGGCTTTGTAACCGATCATAGAGTGCGTCTGTCCACAGACTCAGTTGATTGGCTCACCTTCATAAAATGAATCAGTCTTGGATCACCAGCTACCAAGCACCTGATGGTGATGTAACTGATTACTTTTTCTATGAATGTGAGATCCCTTGAAGACTGCCTATGCTGAGCGACTATCCTGTCATGCTGAGTGACTATCCTATTCCTATTCCTCCTCAATGTTCATGTTGATAGCTTCTAAGAACATTTTTGTTTCAGGGCACCACCACCAGTGCCTAGGGCCCAATTTTTCTGCCCCTGTTTAACAGGGGCGTGTAATTACAATTTTTGCTGTAATATTTCACAGCAGGGCTCGTTCCTGCGATCAACTAGAGTATCTGTGAGGGGTTGCAGTGTTGTGGCACCAGCCCCAGTGCCTAGGGCCCAATTTTTCTGCCCCTGTTTAAAAGGGGCATGTAATTACAATATTTGCTCTAATATTTAACAGCAGGGCCTGTTCCTGCGCTCAACAAGAGTATCTGTGAGTATTTACAGTGTTGTGCCACCACCACCACCACCACTGCCTAAGGCCCAATTTTTCTGCCCCTGTTTCACAGGGGCATGTAATTACAATATTTGCTCTAATATTTCACAGCAGGGCCTGTTCCTGCACTCAACAAGAGTATCTGTGAGGCTTTACAGTGTTGTGCCACCACCACCACCGCCTAAGGCCCAATTTTTCTTCCCCTGTTCAACAGGGGCATGTAATTACAATTCTTGATATAATATTTCACAGCAGGGCCCATTCCAGTGTCTAAGAGTAATTGTGTGGGCTTACAGTGTTGTGGCACCACCATCACACCACCAAAGGCCCAATTTTTCTGCCCCTGTTCAACAGGGGCATGTAATTACAATTCTTGATATAATATTTCACAGCAAGCAATTTTCTGCAGAGTATATAGGGCAGGCCATATAGTATATCAAATCCGACTTACAAATGACTCCTACTTACAAACGGAGGAAGACAACAGGAAGTGAGAGGAAATCTACCCCTAGGAAGGGGAATTCTCACCTGTAAGAGTTAATATGGGAAAAAGGTGTCTCCATTGATGCTTTATCACCAGTCCTTGTTTCCTTAATAACCCCAAATTTTCAAAATCCAATTGCCATTGGGACAGAAAGTGAGGTGAAATCTTCTGAACAGGGGCACAGACAGAAAAACAAATGTTGCAAGGGTGATAACCCTTCCCTATGTTTTCCAAAAAGCTTAAAAATAGATTTTTTTTTTGGCTGGAGCTACACTTACAAAATGTACCTGTTCCAAATTACAAACAGATTCAACTTAAGAACAAACCTACAATCCCTGTCTTGTTTGGACCGCCTGTATACTGCTGTTCAGAGTATATAGGGCCTGGGGGCCCCACGCCTTTTCTTTTTTTAATTTGGGTGCAGGGTTCCCCTTAATATCCATACAAGACCCAAAGGGCCTGGTAATGGGCTGGGGGGGGTACCCATGCAGTTTTTCTCAATAATTTTCATCCATATTATGGGAGCCGACATTACATTACAGCCGCAAGCAGTTTTAAATTACTTTTTATCCTCTAGAAATGTCATTTTGTGCAGGGGCTGTTCTAAACACGGGAAACATACGCCACTTTACAGGCATACTATAGTAACCTCCCAGGTATGATATTTAAAGGAATATTTCACTTTTATTTTTTTCATTTTAAGCATTATTAAAATCACTGCTCCCGAAAAATGGCTGTTTTTAAAACTTTTTTTTGCATTGATACATGTCCCCTGGGGCAGGACACTAGTCCCCAAACACTTTTTAGGACAATAACTTGCATATTAGCCTTTAAAATTTGCACTTTTGATTTTTCACATTCGAGTCCCATAGACTTAAATGGTGTTCGAATGTTCGCACGAACTTTCGATCCGTTCGCATGTTCTGCCGCAAACTGAACCGGGGGTGTTTGGCTCATCCCTGCCGGTTACCTAGCCAGTATTTGACAAAGGGACATGCCGCAAAACATGTAGTCCTGACAAACAGCTTCACTTCTTGTTGGTTCATCTTCCTGTTGGTGGATCAGCTGAACCCTGTGTTCCAGGTATGTCACTTCTGGTGACTCATGCTTCCCCGCTGTTCGGCCACAGCAGGCGGCTTTCTCATACAGGATCTGCCCTCTATCCAGATCTCCTGGTTTACTCAGGTTTCCCCTTCTCATCAGGGGCCAGGGCCCTCCAGCACACCTCTCCTGCTGGAGGTCGGGATCAGATCCACCTCTGGTAATGCTGTTCCACATTCAGCTTTGGCTTCTTGCTGCTTTTATTGTTGGAATAAACTGTGTTTTTATTGGACTTTCAGCTATTGATGTTACTGGACTCTGGACTTCCAATCATTATTAGCCCTACATACATGGCTCATTGACAGTTTATATTTGGGTGTACTATTGCATGAGCGCCTGGCGGTGGTTTGATTGTGCATGATCACAAACAGAAATACCCATTTCCATCCCAAAGAGGTGAGGGGTTGATCACAAACTCATTATATACACAAAACTTAAGACTATTACAAAACAACATTATTTCATGAATCACCCTAATCAAAGTTAACACTGTGTTAAATATTGGAAACTTACAATATGAATATATAAGTATGCAGAAGGCAAGATACAAAGTATCCAATAATACAACAGGCAAAATACACGACATCTCATTTCAGGAACAAACCTACTTATCATCTGTGGTTGAGTCTAGAAGGTGTTCTTGCCTGCAGCAGCTAATCGAATGCTGTTTTTTTCAGCAGGGTCGTTGACACACATTGAAATTTGGTTGATTACTGCTGAACCAGATGCATTTCAATTATACATACCATATACCGTGCTTTAGGTTTATTAATGTGATGTAGATTTGTTTCTGAAATGAGATGTCATATATCTTGCCTGTTGTATTACTGAATAGTGTGTCACTTGCCTACTGCATAACTATGTATTTACATTGTAACTTTTTTCTATTTAACATGTGTTAACTTTGAATGAGGTACTATGCACATTGGGATTCATGCAATAACTTTTATTTTTAATGGTTTTAAGCTCATGAGTCATGGTTTTTAGTTATTGTTTTTGATTATATAAATTTGTTAATGATCAGCCCCTTTCCCCTTTTTATTTCTGTGTGTGACCATTCACTTATTCAGCTATGGTAAGTTGGCAGGCCGGCTGAAACTAGCTCAGCCAACTATGTATTTTGATTTGGAGTTGCCCAATATTTATTACAGAATTTTGGAAGGGAAAACCATTTGCAGGATTTATGATTACATTATTGGTATTAAGGACTGATGGAGATCCTTTCTTGAGCTGCCATCTCCCTATGCAATCTGTTGTCAACAAAAGGGTTGAGCAGGTATAATGTTTGTTTTTGTTAACATACAGTACCAGCAACTGTACATTCAATAACAGTACCAGCACAGCTGTCAGTGTAATCCAGTACCCATGCAATTCAGAGAGCCAATGCCAGTGCCTCTAGTACCAGTGCAAGTACAGTTAATGCCAGTGCCTTCCTGTGCCAATGCAAACTAGAAACAGTAGGGGTATAACTACTACCAGTGCAATACAGGACCAGTGGCTATACATCCAGTACCAATGCTTGTACAGCCAGTACCAGTGCCTGTACATCCAGTGTCAGTGCCATCCAGTACCAATGCAGCACAGCCAGTACCAGTGCAACCAAGTACCAGTGCAAGCAGATCCAGTACTAGTACCTTACAGAACCCATGCAAGCCAGAAGTGCTTCCTGTACAACCAGTACCCCATGTACAACTAGTACCTGTGCCATCCAGTACTAGAGCCTGTACAGCTAATATGAGTGCCATCCAGTACCAGTGCCAGCACAGCCAGTACCAATGACATCCAGTACCAGTGTCAACACACCCAGTATCAGTGCCAACCAGTGCCAGCATGGCCAATACTAGTGCCATCCAATAACTGTGCCAGTCAGAACAAGTGCCAGAACATTGTACAGCCAGTACAGCCAATACCAGTGCCATCAAGTACCAGTGCCAGTCAGGACCAGTGCCTGTACAGCAAGTATTAGTGCCACCCCATATTGGTGCCTGTACATACAGTACCAGTGCCATCCAGTACAAGTGCTAGCACAGCCAGTACCAATGCCATTAAAACCCGTGTCGGTACATACAGTGCCTGTATTTCCTATTCCAGTGCCATTTAGCCACCTTTAACAAAGGACTTGTCAAACATTTAAGTGTCTATATTTCTAGGGTTAACATTTTTCTTTTGTGAATGAGTAGTAGCACAATGTACTCCATACTCACTTAGATGGGGGTGGTATCTGGATTGTCAAAGAGGGCTTTCAGATTCTGAAAAGCCCTCCACCTGCACACCCCCACAACCATCAAACAGTAGGTCGGTCCCCCTGACAAAGCACTCCCTCAGTTTTGAGGTCATGTGGCATGGTATGGTTCAGGGGGATAGGGAGGCTGCATGCTCATCCAGGCTGTTCAGGTTAACCTTTTTTGCTGCCAGGTCCATACGGCATACAGACCTACAGCACTGCTTTCAGCTGGCCAGGTCTGTACACTGTGTGGACCTGCATTCCTCTTCTGCTATAAGCTCATGGTCACTTCAGTGACCATAAACTTATAGCATAATTGTTCAGCAGACTCTGCTGAACAAACCTATAGCTCTGATCAGCAGATTACAAACCGCAGAGTTATTTACCTCAAATGTGACACCCCCCTTAATGCTGCTGATTCCCTGTCTCCAGCCTCTCCACCTCCCACTGCTCCTCTTCATCAAAAAAGGCTCCCCTGCTCTTCTATGGCTTTCTCCTGCATCCCCAGACTTTCTCCCCCACATTTATTTTATTCTACTGGTCATGTACTTTCAGAAAATTTATGGTTTGGGTGGTCTTTCACAAATTCTGAAAGTTGCAAAGGAAAAATGGTAACATCCAGCTTTTTAGCGTAAATTTTCTTTTTTTACTGTTTTGCGCACCTTCAGTTTTCATCATTTCACAAAAAAGTGCAATTTTAAATGTACAAATATTTGTTATTTATTATTTATTAACTCAATACAGTTTTAACTTTTATATTTAGTAGGAATGTAACAGGAATTTTGTAAACTTTGTTGAAAATATTGTTTTGATAAACATCTGCACAAAAATCATGGGGCCTTAAAAATCAGTAGCACCTTCTTTTTATTCTAATGGCCATGTGCTTTCAGAGAATAAATGGTTTGAGGGGTCTTATACAAACTTGAAAAGCTGTTAGTGAAAAATTTAAACTTCTAGATTTTTAGAGAAAATTTTGACTACATTCAATTTTCACTATTTCTCAAAAAAAACCCCGCAATTTAAAAATTACAAATATTTGTTATTTATTAACTCTAAACAGGTTCAGCTTTTACATTTAGAAGAAATATAGCAGGTATATTGTAAAATTGGCTGTGTTTGTATCTAATGATTTTATTGTATTTTTAGCAAAAATATTGATTTGATAAACATTTGTGCAAATATCATAGGGCCTTAAAAATCTGCATCACCTTCCTTTTATTCGACTGCTCCTATGCTTTCAGAAAATATGCATTTTGGGGGGTATTTTACAAATTTTGAAAGGTGTAAGTGAAAAATTAAACCATCAGATTTTTGGGGAAATTCGGTTATTTATAGTTGTCTGTATGTTAAAATGTCACCATTTCGCAAAAAGGTGCAATTTAAAAATTTACAAATTTCTGTTATTTATTAACTCAATACAGGTTAAGCTTTTATATTAAGTAGGAATTTAGCAGGAATTTTGTAAACGTTTCCGTGTTTGTATCCGCTAATAACGATTTTAGTGTATTTTTAGCGAAAATATTTTTTGATAAACATTTGCGCAAATATCGCAGGGATTTAAAAATCAGTAGTCCCTGCTTTTAATTCTAAAGGTCATGTGCTTTCAGAAACTGTATGGTATGGGGGGGGATTTTACAAACTTTGAAAGCTGTAAGTAAAGAATGAAAACCTCCAGATTTTTAGAGAAATTTGGAAATTTATATTTTTCTTTTTCTTTTTTCTTTCTTTTTTTTTTTTTCATCATTTCGCAAAATGGCGTAATTTAAAACGTACACATATTTGTTTTTTATTAGCTCAGTACAGGTTAGCTTTTATATTTAGTATTCATTTTGTAAAATTTGCTGTGTATTTATCTGCTAATAATGATTTTCATGTATGTTAAGATATTGTTTTAATAAACATTTGCGCATATAATATTGAGCCCAAAAAACTAATATCACTTTATTTTTATTCTACTGGTCATGTACTTACAGAAAATATATGGTTTGAGGTTGTCTTTTACAAACTCTTAAAGCTGTAAGGGAAAAATAAAAAAAGCAATGGAAAAATTACAAAAATGGTCTGCCCAGCTGAGATTAAAAGTGGAGCACAGGGTCTGGCAGCAAAAAGGTTTAGCTACTTTCACACTGAGGTGCTTTACAGGCACTACAGCACTAAAAATAGGGCCTGCATAGCACCAGTAAAGAGCCTCTCCTGTCTCTCCAGTGTAAAATCCTGAGTGCTTTCACACTGGAGTGGTGCGCTTGCAGCGCGGTAAAAAAGTCCTGCAAGCAGCATCTTTGCAGCGCTGTAGGAGCGGTGTATACACCACTGCCGCTAAAACAACGGTTAAGCGGCAGTAAAAATAGCGCTGCTTTACTGCCGATGCCTGCCCGCCCCAGTGTGAAAGTAGCTTAAGGGTCTGGTATGGATTTCTTAAAGGACCTACTTCATTAAAATCCATACTGGACTCAAACGGTTTGGTATGTATTTTGTGGAGGGAGGCTCTATGCAAAGTTTTTTTACATTCATGCTATAAGATGTGCTACAGCAATTGGGACATTTACAAAGGAAAAAAAATACAGTTTAAATTGCAAGCAAATAAACGGCTTTGCAGGCTTCTTGGAATGGAATTGGAATGGAATTTGGAATTTACAATGGAATTTAAACATTTTTTTTTTTTTTTTTTGCAATGATAAATGTCTTCTAGGACAGTACTTACCCCCATGCTATTTTTTTTTTACATCTTTTTGCCCATTAACCCAGAAATATGGCCTTTTTAAATTGACAGATTTGGCTCTCATTGATTCCATTGGGGCTGGGGTTCAGCATCCAAACTCCCTTGAAGTTCCCCAAATCCTGCTCAAACCGTACCCAGGGCAGTGGAAGCTATGGACTTAAAATGTATTATAAGACACAGAGGCCATTTAAAGTGGTACTAAACCCAGGACCCTGCATTCACTATATCTGGTCTCCCACAATACACAGAATATGGAAGTAAAGTAAATATAAAGTGCTAAATACCTTTTCTCATTAGCAGTATATAGCAGTCTTATTCTTACACTATATTGCCAAGAGTATTGGGACACCTGCCTTTACACGCACATGAACTTTAATGGCATCCCAGTCTTAGTCCGTAGGGTTCAATATTGAGTTGGCCCACACTTTGCAGCTATAACAGCTTCAACTCTTCTGGGAAGGCTGGCCACAGGGTTTAGGAGTGTCTATGGGAATGTTTGACCATTCTTCCCGAAGTGTGATGAGGCACTGATGTGGACAAGAAGGCCTGTCTCACAATCTCCATTCTAATCTATCCCAAAAGGTGTTCTATTGTGTTGAGGCCAGGACTTTGTGCAGGCCAGTCAAGTTCCTCCACCCCAATCTCGCTCATCCATGTCTTTATGGACCTTGCTTTGTGCGCTGGTCCAAATAATATGGTGGAGGGGGGATTATGGAGCGGGGTTGTTTTTCAGGGGTTGGGCATGGCCCCTTAGTTCCAGTGAAGGGAACTCTTAGACGTCAGCATACCAAGACATTTTGGACACTATGATGCTCTCAACTTTGTGGGAACAGTTTGAGGATGGCCCCTTCCTGTTCCAACATGACTACACACGTAATATAGTGTATATCAGTGTCCAGCCGAGCACTGGTTATAGCTTGTAGGAGGAGTTTTCATTCTCCGCTGACTGTCCTATGAGGCTGCATAACCTCTGTCTGGACAGTACTGATTGGCCCTGTGCTGATCACATGCACCCCCCTTCAAAAAAAACTCTCCAGCAATACACACCTAACTGAGCATGTGCAGAGTGCTTCCAAGGCTCTGTACTGTCAGCAGATAGATTGGGGACAGCAAATAAGGGGAGGATCAGATAAGACAGTATCGAACAGCCTTTTTAAACAATGTGCAGGATTAACCCCTTAGGTTCCACAGTGAGTATAACAAGCATGCTTTACTGCATATACAGACTGATTTTTCTGTTGTGGGCTTAGTAACACTTTAAGAAACAAGATAGCATGTGTGAAAGCAGTAAAAGCAAATGTAATACTTATTCTACTTTACATCTGATAATACAATCAAGGGCGAATACTGCTGTGCAAAATGTAAGCACAATGTTTCCCTGGAAGCCCAGGTTCTGAATCTGGGGAAGCAACTTTTAGCTCTGAGAAGTCCCTCTATACTAACGGAGAGCCAGGAACGTGCACGGCAAGTGCCGGCAGGGGCCAGCACAGAGGCGGGTGAAGACAATAAGGTGCAGGCACTAGGAAAGAGTAGATGGGTAACAGTCAGGTAGAAATACAAAACAACGGCAATGCCAATCTAAAACTAGAAATAGCTCTTCATCTGATAGTGAGCTTGATAGGGACACCTCTCAAAAATCTGTCTCTTTTTTAGAGGAACTAGAGGGGAAGGTATCCGTAGAAATCCCGAAGCGACCAGTAGACAAAAAAACAAGAAAATGAAGGAGACAAATGGAAAATAGAAGGAAGAGGAAAAAAAAGATACAACGTACAGAGTCGCACGAGTGGGGGATTGAGGAACCAGAGGAGACGTTGAACACTTCTGACGTGACTCCTATGGATCTTAATGTTGTTAATCTCTCGGATTTCCAACTTTCTGAGGCACATATTAATTTACTTAAGAAAGGACTCTCATTCTCTCCAACATCGTCCATGAATGAGTTTGAGGTTTTCAAAGATGTCAGTTTGTTTCTAAGGAAGGTCCTCTTTAAATTATGGCACACAAAACGGGTAAATGATCCCTCAACCCCTGAGTCTACTCTCGATAAGGAAGAAAAGGAGGCTATTGAATGCCTCATATCCTTATTGGATGAGAACTGTGATAGTGACTCAGAAATAAATCCTGGCCATTCTTTGATAAGACCTTCTAATCTGAAAATTAGATCCACCAAAATGCCCCCATTATCTAAATATAAATGGCTTCAGCTTTTCCTAGATCAGGTTAAACTAGATCTTATGAAAATTAATTGGAATTGGGTTGGTTCTAATAATCTCACACATAGTGAAAGACAGGCCCTATCTGATTTACAAAATGCACCTAACCTGGTAATTAAGAAAAGCGACAAAGGGGGAAATGTGGTGAGAAAATGTATGAGGATGAATCATTGAGGCTTCTTAATGACAACTCTACGTATAAGAAGCTTACCAGTTCCCCCTTTCCCGCTTTGGTTGATACACTTAATGGGAAACTTAAACTGGGAATGGAAGCTGGCCTCCTGACCAAAAGGGAATTTTCTTTTCTTAAGGTAGATGGAATGACCACTCCTACTTTCTACATAATACCCAAACTCCACAAATCCCTCACGTGTCCCCCAGGCAGACCAATCGTTTCAGCCATAAAAGGCCCCCTGGAAAAAACTGGTAAATATGTGGACTCCTTTATCAAACATCTGGTCAATATTGCTCCCCTCCTTCGTTCGTGACAGTAGAGATATTCTTGTCAAGTTACGACACTTCGCTATCCCCACAGATGCTCTATTGGTCGGGATTGATGTGGAGAGCTTATACACATCGATACCACACCAATGTGGCATTGCGGCCACAATATTCTTTCTGGACCTTCATCATCCCCAACAGGGTGCTCAAAATGAATTCATTGGAGAACTTCTCGAGTTCATGCTTAATAATAATTTTTTCCAATTTCTTGGCAATTACTATCAACAGATAAGAGGCACAAGTATCGGGGCACCTTGGGCTCCCTCATACGCATTCCTCCATCTGGGACTCTGGGAGGAGATGACTGTCTATAGATCCTTGATGTACCTCAGCCACTCCCTCCTGTGGCTGAGGTACATCGATGATGTCCTGATGGTGTGGACGGGTTCAGTCAAACAACTTGAGGACTTTATGTCTGAATTAAATACTAATAACCAAAATATATATCTGACCTATTTATACCATACTGAGAAGCTTCCTTTTCTCGATCTATCTATAAGAAGGTCTGGAAATGAAATTATCACTAGTACATTTCAGAAAAAGACAGCTGCTAACACCCTACTCTCTGCCCAAAGCCATCACCCTAAACCTTTAATAAATGGAATACCCACAGGACAGTTCCTACGGATCAGACGGAATTGTTCTGTGGAGGAGGAATTCCATGAAGAGGCACATGAGATGTATCAAAGGTTCAGACAGAGAGGTTACTCCCACCGGTCCCTTAAAAAAGCAAAGAAAAAAGCCACCCTTAAAAATCGGGATGAACTTCTCGTTACTTCAGAAAAATCTTTACACCACAAAAATAACGAACAGAATTTCCCAAGGATCATTACTAAATATGGTTCCCAATGGAAAATGGTCCAGGGGGTCCTACAAAAACACTGGCACATTTTTAAATCTGCCCCTTTGATTTCTGACCTTGTGAGTTCTAGACCCCTCTTGACAGCTAGAAAATCCAATAATCTTGGTGATCCTTGGTTCACTCCGAATATACTCGGACAACCAAGAAAAACTGTCTCACTGATTCTAGACTATCCCCAGGTATGTACAAATGTGGACATTGCAATATCTATAAATATGTCCACCAGACCAATGTGTTCCCAAATCCCCGTGGAGGAACTGACTATAAAATTAAACAATTTATAAACTGCTCCACAACTCGGATAGTTTATATGCTTATATGTCCATGCAACAAAACCTATGTGGGAAAAACCAAACGAGCTTTGAGAGTAAGGATTATTGAACACATTGCTGGTATTAAAAAGATAAATGATGAACGCCCTATCTCTCAGCATTTTGCTAAATTCCACAACCGTGATCCAAGGGGCCTAACGGTAAAAGGAATTTACAGGTTAAATTTACCCACCAGACGTGGCGATTTCGATACCATCTTTCTCCAGAAAGAAAAATGTGGACGTACTACCTGGAGGCGATGGCCCCTAATGGGTTAAATATTGAATGTAGCCTCCAGCCCTTTCTGGAGAATGAAATGGTTGTTACATGTTTTTTGTTTCCTGTCTCTTTAACGATGGTTATTTGTCTCTTCAATGATTTTTTTCTTTATAATGATTATTTCTCTTTTGTTCTCTCCTGATTGCCTCTTAATTTGATTCCACATTAGATATGCTTTGAGTTGGTATTTTGTACACTTGTAGTGCATTGCAGTGCACAAATTGATCACGATTGATCATATATAGTCAATTGCGATACTTTTATTTGCTGAATGTCTGTAATGAGTGGTAACCATGGACGACATCTGGTGGTCTTTGGATGTAATTACATCCTCTATTACCTGGCCTATTTAATCTCGGTCCACGGACTCCCCATTGCTCTGAAGAAACCAGCGGTAATTGACTGGTGAAACGCGTCAGCACGTGACGTCAGCACGTCACCTCAGAACCGTGCGCTCACAGTGGATGAATGTTTGACCGGGAAAAGCACAGCTGATGATCGGCTTCTTTTCCTACTGCACGATCACGCACTAAGGTGCAGGATACAGCAAGGACATCTCAAATCAGGCGGCTGTTTTGGACTGACACCTACTGCTTTCACCTGGGAGTAGAGCCTTACGATCTCAGAGCTGCTGAAGCCATCTATCCGGTGAGAGAAGTATTACTCCGATCTATGCCTTATGTACAGCCTGGGCTGCCACTGCTCCCCCCGCTACCTTTGCCTTAATACCGCTGTTTTACCTGCATTTCCTGTGTTATAAGATCAATCAATAGCCAAGTACTGCCGGTCATTCCTGCTGCCTTACCTTGTATTTGGGCTTAGTCCCGGACTGTACAATTTAACTGATGTGCTGAATCAGTCCCCAGCCAACAGTAATAATCTCTGCTTCATCCACCTTTACCCACAAACCATTACACCACCTATATTTTGATTATCTAAGGACTTTAGTCTCTAATACAGTACCGTCCACCTAGTAGTAGTTTGATGTGGTGATTGGTGTGTGTATGGGGTATGATTGGCCGCGGCTCCATTGTTTTTAATGATAACGTTATCTATTTTAATTTGGGTCCATGATTTATTCCCTATCTTTGCCCGTTTTGTTGCTTTTGTGTGGTGTTTTGTAGTACCAATAAAATTTATCGTTTTTGCAGATAGTGTTTGGGTGGTGTTGCCTTCTTGGGAGAATCCTTCTCTCTTAGTTGTTTTGTATGCTCTATAGGGCAACCCAAACTGCATCAGTTAATTTGTCTATTTGGATGAATATCTGATTTTTCTACTACATATTATTTATTGTTGGTGGTTGATCCAGGCAAAACCCAATTTTTTCTGTGCCAGGGTAGAGGGGGAACTGCCAGGGAGGCTGATCCAGGGCTGGAGCATCCCAATAAATGCGCTCCATTGAGTGACATTGGTGAAACCAGTCAGGGACCAGCACTGCTGGAGCTGAGGGACTCTTCTAGCTGCCGGGGGAAGAACTCCTCCAGTGAGAGTGTGAGGCAGCAAAGGGAAAGGAAAGACATATTCTGGTGGTAGGGGACTCAATTCTTAGAAGGACAAATAGGGCAATCTGTAACAAAGACCTGAAGCGCCGAACTGTATGTTGTCTACCGGGCGCTCGGGTTCGGCACATTATGGATCTGGTGGACAGATTACTGGGAGGGGCTGGGGAAGACCCAGCTGTTATGGTGCATGTTGGCACTAATGACAAAGTCAGAGGTAGATGGAGTGTCCTAAAGAACGATTTTAGGACTTGGAAGCTAAATTGAGGAAAAGGACCTCCTAGGTAGTATTCTCAGGAATAATTGGAATAATACACGAGTACATCGAGCCACACCAGAAAGGCAGAAGGAGATTAGGGAAGTAAACAAGTGGCTTGAGAGCTGGTGTAGTAAGGAGGGGCTTGGGTTCATGAAGGACAGGGCCGACTTCTCAGTCAATCACCAGTACTATAGAAGGGACTGACTGCACCTAAATGAGGAGGGTACAGATCAGCTGGGAGTAAAGATGGCTAAAAAAGGGGGTTAGAGGGGTTTTTAAACTAGGCGACAGGAGGGAGGGCCCAGAGGTAGAGACAGTCAGTGCGGAACATATTCCAAAGGGTAGTATTGTGGGCATTAGTGATAGGTTGACTAAAGCACATAAACCAAAGGTAAGTATAGTAACAAGTCCTAGTTGCAATCTCAGAACACCCAATAAGAGGATAGTATGCAACCGGTCTAAACTACTTGGCATGTTCACCAATGCCCGGAGCCTGGCGGACAAGATGGGTGAACTAGAGTTATAGGGCGTACACACGGTCGGACTTTGTTTGGACATTCCGACAACAAAATCCTAAGATTTTTTCCGACGGATGTTGGCTCAAACTTGTTTTGCCTACACACGGTCGCACAAGGTTGTCGGAATTTACGATCGCCAACCACGCGGTCACGTACACCACGTACGACGAGACTAGAAAAGGCCGGTTCAGAACCAAGTGCGGCACCCTTTGGGCTCCTTTTGCTAATCTTGTGTCAGTAAAAGTTTGGTGAGAGACGATTCGTGCTTTTTCAGACTCGTGGCTTTCAGATCGTTTTCTGCCGTTCAGTTTGTGCTTGTGGGTTTGTATCTGCTCTTCAGTGCGTGCAGTCAGTTCATATCAGAGTTTTCTGTGTGATCTTGCCTGCTCGTTGCTGTTTTTCAGGTCGCTCTTCACAGGCCTTGCTGTTCTTCAGTGCGTTCTGTTACTTCGTTCTGAGCAGCAGACCGTTATCTAGCCATGTTTCGTATGCGTACTCCTCGTAGAGTTCGTGCTGTGCGGGGGCTTGGTGTTGGGGTCCTGACCTTGACACAAGTCCAGTCCATGAACAGGGTGGGGAGGAGTTCATGGACCAAGAATTGGTTGCTTCAGCGTGACCAGTTCTCTCATATGCCTTTGCTCCGTGAGATCCGTGAGAATAATCCTGATGATTTCAGGAACTTTCTCAGGATGACGGACCCCATGTTTCACCGTTTGTTGGCTTCGCTGACCCCCTATATTAGCAGGCAGGATACCTGCATGAGGCAAGCCATCACTCCGGAGCAGAGGTTGGTCGCTACCTTGCGGTATTTGGCCACAGGGAGAAGTCTGCAGGACTTTAAGTTCTCGACAGGCATCTCCCCCCAGGCTCTGGGGATCATTATCCCAGAGACCTGTTCTGCCATCATACAGGTCCTGCAGAAGGAGTATATGAAGGTAAGATGTTTATCCTTTTATATCACATTTTATTGTATTGAATGTTTGGTAATATCTTGTATTTCTTTCCTCATTCCCTAATTACCATGCTTGTAATATGCTGTGAATGTCCCCTTTGTCCTCATGCATGCTGGGTTTTTATGTAATTATTATTTTAGGTCCTTCATACATATTTGCCCTTCAATAACCTCCCCAGCATGGTGTCTCCTGCCCTATATTCACCTCATGTAGTCACTTAACAATGTATTTTATCAGCTCCATAGTAGTGCTTTACCCCAAACACCCCCTAAAATGTTTGGAAATGTTATTTTTGATTTAAATTCAGGCAGAGTGCCAGAGGCTTTTTTTGTGGTGTCCCCAAATAATTTTTAGTAACCCTCCCTCCCCCCACTGCTAAGTCAGCTGATCCCAATTCTCTATCTATCCTCAATCCTCTATCTGCTGACTTTGCCAAACCCATACACACTATACCCACCTCTTTACTGGTCAGATGTATGGATGAAATCCACAAAGCATGTAGTGCAAGGGCCTGCCTGTATACTTTACAATGGTACTGTTTAAAGTTTTTGTATCCCATTATTATCTTGATAGGTACTAGCAGAATGTCCAAATGTCCTCAAATGTGTACAGTGTGTATTTATATCTTTGTATTATGACGCTTCTTACCTGTCCAGTGGGCTGCCAATAGTGTAACTAAGGAGGGGCTGTTCCAAGTAATACCCATTATTTAGGCATTCATCTCTCAATGAAGTGAAGAGGGTTACCTGTCCAAGATTTACACACACCCCCTATAATGTTAGAAATGGCTCATGAGAGGGGGGGAGGGGGAATATGATAGGTGTACCTTATACTTTGGCCTTGTTAAATTCCTCTTAATAAATGCTATCTGGAGGTTGCCCCAGAATGTTTGTGTCTAATCTGCTTGCCATGTTTCTGTGAAAAAATAGTAATGTTTATTGTTTTTTCCTCAACAGTTTCCTTCCACGCCACAGGAATGGCAGACTGTAGCCTCCCACTTTGCCCAGCGGTGGGACTTTCCTAACTGCGGAGGGGCAATTGATGGGAAACACGTTCACATCGTCCCACCACCCAGCTCGGGGTCATACTATTATAATTACAAGGGGTTTAATAGTATTGTGATGTTGGCGGTGGTGTCGGCTAATTACGACTTCTTGTATGTGAACGTGGGGAAGAATGGCCGGATGTCCGATGGTGGAGTCATCGCCCAGACGGAGTTCTACAGGCGTCTCCAGAATGGCAGCTTGGACTTGCCAGCTCCAGAGGACAATGTGGAAGGTCTCCCATTTGTGTTCATTGCTGATGAAGCGTTTGCGCTGGGGGACCACCTGATGCGGCCATTCCCGATGAGGACCCTCACCCCGGAACAGAGGGTTTTTTATTACCGGCTGGCCAGAGCCCGAAGAATGGTGGAGAACACATTTGGAATCCTGGCCAGCCGGTTCCGACTACTTCTGACACCCATCCATATGGCGCAGTATAAACTGAACCATATAATACTTGCGTGCTGTGTTCTCCATAATTTTTTAGAAAACATTCTGCCAACTATGCTGGCTCAGTTGGGCCTGAGGCCGGAATCCTACATCCAACAACACTGACGGCGCTTGAAAGTGGCCGTCCTGGCTTGCCCTCCCTGAGTGCCCGTGATGTCCGGTTACGATACCTGGAGTTCTTTGCGGGTGGGGGGCTATCAATATGCCAGACAATATGTGAAGCCTTTTTAAAATAAAAAAAAAAGAAATTCTTTGTGGACATTTACTGCTTGTGTTTGTTTTAGCTGACCCTGACATAAATGTTTTGAGTGCAGAAAATGTCGTGATTGGGTAACCTTATACAAAGCACTGTTGGCTGTTATTTCCTAAATGCAAAAACACATTTCACTACAAGTGCACTTGCAACTGCACTGAACCTGCACTTGTAGTGCAAAGTGGATTTGCCCTTAGGAAATAACCCCCATTTTTGCATAAAACAGCTATTACATCACCCCAAAAGTGTTGTAGTGTTGAGACAATAATCCACACATTTTTGAGTAAGCCACTTTTTTATACCTGCACAATCTCATGTGCATTTACCAAAGGTTTTTAAAACAAACCAACATGTTTGTTGTATAACAATGTTTGCAGTAGCATTATCAAAAATCGAAATATCCATTTCAGACAAAACAGGTCTGTGTAAAACCAACAAGAAAGCCAAAAAACTTGAACTTACAAAGTTCACATTTGGTAAAACCTGAAGGCTATATCAGACATCAGTATTTAGGAACTGGGTTTGATATAGCGTTCAGATGGGGGGAAATCACCCCTGGAAAAGCCAAATTTGGAAGATGCACACCAATTTACGAATGTCAACATGTGCTATCTGCCATCAGGGGGGATCAAGGGACGTGTTTTGGGGGAACAAGCCCTTCCTCAATGCTACTTTATAATTGAGGAAGGGGTTGCACCCCCAAAACGCATCCATTGATCTCCCGTGATGGCAGATAGCACATGTTGGCACACTGTGTGCATCCTCCAAATTTGGTTTTTCTAAACATTGCAAAAAAATTTAAAAGATTGAACCACAATACAAAAAGTGATTTTGTGGGGTTTTAAATTCGCCCCAAAACATCAATGATGTTATTATTTTTTTTAATAACATCATGGATTTTTTGCTGGATGTTTTGCAGTTCGGCATTACACCCCATGATCTCCCCGATCAGGATCTGGGCACTTTCAGAAGTAAAGCGTTCGGGATCCACAACCTCACGATCACCTAAAAAGAGATAAATAAAAAAAAAGGTCTCAAAAATCTGCCAGCATCCATCTCTTACCTGAGTCTGTGGTCGCAGACACTCACCTGTTGTGGTGCCAATCTCCACCACATCTTCTTCTTCCTCCTGCTCAGCTTCGTTTGTGGGTATTTCACCTTCTTCCATAGGTGGGGGGTCTGTGGTCTCCTCGGATGAGGGGTGTCCTCCGAGTCTTTTCTCCCCTATGTAAAACAAAAATGGGATAATTAGCACACAGATATTTGATGGCAGAACTAGAAATAGGAAACATTGCTTGGAAGTGGGGTACAATTGTCTATTTTAGCCGAGTTCCAAGATGTATTTTTTTTATTGCCCTTTGTCAAGCTGCAATACTTTACCTGTTTGGTACATGCTTCACAGATGTAGCCCCCCCTATAGTATACACTGGAGCACCTGTGTGGCCCCCCTAATAAAAAGGGTGTTCTTGTGTCCCACACTAGTGCTCCAGTGTCCAGATGTGAAAACAGCTGCTCAGTGTCCTCTCCTTACACACAATCTAGTTGTCATTTCATTCTAGTAACAAACCCATCTACACAAACAAATATTTGGCATCCAAGTAGGCCTAAAAAAAATGTGAGAAAATGCATATGGCCTAAACAATGGTGTTCTAGAGGCCGAAAGAAAAATGTTGGATACGAATGAATAATGGGCCCATGAACATTAAAGTTGCCCTTTTAAACGTTACAATTAATAAAAGCATATGGAGCAGCACAAACGTAATAAAGACAGAAAGAATAGGAACACAGCACAACTACTTACTTTTTTGCAGCACTCTCCGGATCTTTTGGTACTGCTCTGGCTCTCTCAACTTCAGGTCCGACCACCGCTTCCTGAGCTGATCTTTAGATCTTCGTACCCCGAAATTCCTGTGAAGGCTTTTGACCACTTTAGCAATGATTTTGGCCTTTCTGATATTGGGGTGGGGGTAAGGCCCATACTTTCCATCATAGTCGGACTTCCTCATGATGTCGACCATCTCCAACATCTCCCCAAAGGACATATTTGTGGCCTTAAAACATCTCCTTCTGGATCGGGACGTGCCTGGATCCGGGCTTTCCTCCTCCTCCTCGTTGCTATAATTAGCACACACCTGCTCGAACTCTGCCATCATGCTCTTCACCCACTGCGCCAAACGAAAAGGGGCGGGGAATAGACTAGAAAGAACGTCAGGGGCAGGCGGAGTTACACACATGCGCAGTGTGTATAAAGCGGAACACGCGTGCGTATTACATACGATCTGTGAGCGGAGGAAGGAGCATTGGACGCGCCGATCGTAAGAACGAAGGTAAGAGACAAACTTGTGCCTATACTGCTTCTAGATTGAGGCCTATATTGTAACAAGATTGGGAGAGTTTTGTCTGACATTAGGCTTTGTCTTGTGTTGTGTCTTGCAGTGAACATGGATATGCTACTCAAAGATAATGACTTCATGTCAGTATTCCTAGAGATGCTAAGGGAGCTGCCCTGTCTGTGGGAGATTAACCACCCCCATTTCAAGAACCAAGCAAAGAGGAAGGCAGCACTGGAGCAATTGTGTGAAATTGTGAAGCAGGTGATCCCCACGGCAGACATCACCTATTTAAAAGATATTAATTGGTTGCCTGAGGAGCACATATCTAAGGGAGTGCAAGAAAGTCCAGGATTCACAGAGATCCGGAGCAGCAGATGACATCTATGTCCCCAGGATGTTATACTACGACAGGCTGCATTTTCTGGCAGGCCAGACTGAACCCAGGCCATCCCTCTCCAGTCTTCCTTCCACGCTTCCTTCCCCCCCGGCTGAGGCTTCTGACGCCCAACCTGGGCCTTCCAGGCAACACATGGAGGAGCCCAGATTGAGCTAGGTATAGCATTCCTCTAAATATTTCTGCTTGTCCAATCAATGATGTTAACTAGATGTTAGTTGGGAGTACTAATTTAGGATTGTGATTGATGATGCAAAAACTAAAACCATGTCCCTTTTTCATACAGAGGGAAGTCTCAGCCAGGAGGTGGCCGGGCCGAGCCGGCTGGCTGATATCAAGGTCCCTCCACCCCCCCTGAAAACAGAAAGTGGCAGTAGGACGAGTACCCTAGAGGAGGCGGCTATAGCATTCTTTTGGAGGGCTACAGAGGTCCTGGGAGCACCCCACACCATGCAGGAGAACATTGCTGCATTCATAGCATATAAAATGCAGAGGATGGAGAAGGGCCAAAAAGCCATGTGTGAGGCCCTCAAATCAGAGGCTCTGGAGAAAGGTATGAGGGGCCAAATTACACCTCACACACATCTTTGGGATGGTCCTCCTCCTCCTCCTGCAGGTCCTCCTCCTCCCTCTCCTCCAGGTCCTCCCAGTCCTCCTCCAGGTCCTCCCAGTCCTCCTCCTCCTCCTCCTCCTCCAGGTCCTACTCCTCCTCCTGCCACATCTCCAACTGCACAGCCACAGCCCGGAAGGAAGCGTGGAAGGAAGACCAGACAGTGATTGCCCTGGGTTCAGTCTGATCGGCCAAAAGATGCAGCCTCTTGTGGTACCACAGCCTGGGGACACACATGTCATCTGCTGCTATCCGGATCTCTGCGAATTCTGGACCAGACTGCCCTCCCTTAGATATGGACTCCTCAGGCCACCAATTTTGATGTTGAAGAATTGATGTCTGCCGTGGGGGTCCCAGGCTTCGCTAATTTCTCCTGTTGATCCAGTGTTGCCTTCCTCTTTGTTTGGTTCTGATCCCTTAATAATGGATTTTTGTTTTGAATTATACTCTCCTATGTGTTTTACTTCAAAAATGACAGTTTGTTTGTGAGGATTCAGGTACATTTCAAATATACAATGTTAAATGAACAAGGGACACCAACACCAAACAATCTCCTGGAGATTAAATTATAAAAGATATAAATGGTATTGGGGTAACTTGACACACAAAACACACACAAAAATATTCTGGAGTAAAAATAAAAACAACATTGAACAAAGATCAGCCTTGGAAAAAATCCAAACATTAAAGAAAAAAAAAGGCTGAAAATCCAAAAAATAAATAAATAAATATAAAACTGTCAGATGTGACAACTAATAACAATATATTCAGGGAATCCCAATAAAAAAAACATAAATAAAACTTTGTGAGAAGTGTGTGTGAATATGAGCAGCAAAAACAACTTAATTCTTGTCACATTATAAAGAAGAAGAGAGTGCGCTGTATTAAACCATTTTTAACATTCGTCGGAATTTCTTCTGAGCATGCGTGGCACTTTGTGCGTCGGAACAGGCCACACACGGTCGGAATTGACGCGATCGGATTTTGTTGTCGGAAAATTTTATCTCCTGCTCTCC
The DNA here is from genome assembly GCA_037952925.1 of Lithobates clamitans. Lineage (NCBI taxonomy): Eukaryota > Metazoa > Chordata > Amphibia > Anura > Ranidae > Lithobates > Lithobates clamitans. Next base: position 1,495,860 of record JBBGZY010000317.1, read on the forward strand.
AACTTTGTGTGTCGGAAAATCTGCTTAACCTCCCTGGCAGATTTTAGGTGCTGAAAGCAGTACAAGTATTTTGCATGGAAATTTGTCGTTTTATATTGTAGGCCTGTAATTCTTAGGAATAATTCACTTCAAATCTGTCCAAACCAGAGTCTAGTAGACATCCCGGGTATGATAAAGTTTGGAAAACGAAATCATAAATTATAATATTATAAATAACTATAAATAATTATTCCAAATAATAATATAATAAAAAATATTCAATAATGTAATCAAATCAAAAACACTGAAATTTGCTCAGTTGCAGAATTGTTGCTGTCATTACTTTTCAGTGTTTGATGACGAATCTCCCCACAAATCACTATCGCCCAATTCTGCGAGTGATTCTAATTTATTATCGCTGTTTTCTAGCTGGTCTAAAACCACTTTTGATGTAAAGGGACGATTTTGGTTGCTATGGACAATCTCCAGTTTCCAGGCAGAAAGAACAGTTTTTATAATATAAAACTGCATGCAGGGCACTGGACAAACCACTAGGGACAAAGGGGATGTGTAATTATTTGATACATTACTGTAATCTGTAGGATTATAGTATACTGTATCTATACTGTGTGATTTACTTTTTGAATTTGGCGCCGAACTCCATCCCCGAGCATCGCAACGTTCGCAGGGAACAGAGCTCCGCACTGTGAATTGAGCGAGACACGGCAGCTCGCAGATCACAGTGGGGAGACATCGCAGGATCCATGGGACAAGGTAAGTAACATCTACAAGGATCCTGCGATGCGATCCGGAGTATGGCTCAGGGTTACCGCTTTTGGTATTGAAAATCCACCCCGAGCCAGACTCGGGAATACCGCTAGGGGGGTTAAGAGCATAATAAGGGCATTAGCCAATGCATCCCATTGGGTAATAAAATTAAAAGAGTGAACAAAAGTCCTGGATGACTTAACTCCAATGTAAAAATGCATATAAAAGCAAAGGAGAAGGCCTTCCAAAAATACAAGGTTGAGGGATCGTCATCAGCATTCAGACTTTATAAAGAATGCAACAAGAAATGTAAGAGTGCAATTAGGGTGGCTAAGATAGAACACGAAAGACACATAGTGGAGAAAAAAAAAAAATCCCAAGAAATTATTTAAGTATGTAAACAGTAAAAAAGGTAGGACAGACCATATACCACAAGGCAATCTTCAAAGCCAAAAAATAACATTTCTCAGACACCATCTCATCCGCTTAAACCGCCCGCGTGAACTCTTCAAAATAGTTGCTCAGTCAGTCAATGAACCCGACCTGCTTAGAACCCCCATCAAACGATACTCAAGAATTCTGCAATGAGTTATCAAACTTCTTCATCGACAAAATCGACTTCATTCGGAAATCAATCCATCAAAAAATAACAACCAACCTCACTCAACCAAAGCAAAAAGAGGATAGCAACACGAACATCACTCAACCGCCGAATTTCTTTTTGTCCCCAATCACCACGGACATGACTAAAAACATCATCAGAAGCCTTCGAGACAGCACATCACCTAACGACATCATCCCCACTAAACTGTTTAAAGAATGTGCCAACATCTTGGCCCCTACTCTAACACATCTCATAAATCAATCATTCAAAGAAGGGACTGTGCCAACCTACCTCAAGCAAGGCATCGTCAAACCCCTGCTAAAGAAACCAATCTCGACCCCAAGGACCCTAACTGCCGCAGACCAATAACCAGCCTCAACACCATCTCCAAGATTATAGAGAAAGCAGTAGTACAGCAGCTACAACACCACCTGGACTCACACCAACTCCTGGACCCTCTGCAATCAGGCTTTCGCCCAGGCCATGGCACAGAAACAGCACTTCTGAAGATATGGGATGACGCCCTTGAAGAAGCAGACGACGGAGAACCGAGTCTCCTGGTACTGTTAGACCTCAGCCCAGCATTCAATACAGTGGACCACAATACTTTACCTGTCTGCCTCGCTGAAGTTGCAGGAGCTACAGACTCTGCTCTAAAATGGTTTACATCCTTCTTAGAGTATCGCTCCCAGACAGTGAAACTAGGAACATTCACCTCGGAAACCCGGGCAGTCTCCTGTGGAGTCCCTCAAGGCTAGCCCTTGTCGCCAATACTATTCAACATCTACATCCGCCCACTTCTCAATATCATCAGGAAAACCGATCTCTGCTTCCACTCATACGCTGATGACACCCAACTCTACCTTTGCATCAACGGACGAAAAGACCTTCATCAGCATTTACAGAAATGCCTCACTTTAATAGATGACTGGATGACCACTAGCTCCCTCAAACTCAACGGTTCAAAAACAGAACTTCTTCTCCTACAAGCTAACAAAAATTCCACAATAAAGACTCCGTGGACACCTCCCACCATCCTCGGACAGACCATCTCTCCAAGCACCAAAGCCAAGAGCCTCGGAGTCATTTTTGACTCAGGAATGACAATGGATGCACAAATAGGATCAGTGGTGAGCGGATCCCACCATCTCCTCCGCCAGCTACGCAGACTAATCCCCTTCATCCCAGAAGAGGACAAAGCGGCAGTGGTGATAACAATCATCAATTCCCGACTCGACTACGCAAATTCGCTCTACGTAGGACTACCCCAATATCAGCTTGCGCGCTTGCAACTCATCCAAAACACGGCGGCAAGACTGTTAACAGGAAAAAAAACCCTGGGAATCCATCTCCCCAGCCCTAAAGAGCCTACACTGGCTAACAGTGAAGAATCGGATCACATTCAAGACCCTCTGCCTCACCCACAAATGTATACAAGGAAATGCTCCGCTATATCTCCGAGAGAAAATAAAACACTACACACCGAATCGCAGTCTTCGATCAGCCAACCAAAACCTCCTTATCATTCCCAAATACCGCTACAAAGCAAAGGGAGAACGAAGATTCGCAGTCCAAGGACCCAGACTATGGAATGATCTTCCAACCAACATCCGCATGGAAGAAAACCACCAGGCCTTAAAAAAAAAACTAAAGACCTTCCTCTTCTAACAAGCTGACAACAGAGAATGTATCTTAGCGCCTTGAGGCAATTCAGTTCGCATTTGCTGCGCTTTACAAATCATTCATTTATTCATTCATTCATTCATATTGGCCTCATAAAGAATGAGGAAGGACATCTGGATACAAAGGATGGGGAGATGGCGAAGGTATTGAATTTATTCTTCTCCCCAGTCTTCACGAGGGAATTGGGGGGCTTCAGTAACCACAACCGCAGTGTTTATCCTCATGACACATCACAGGAAGCACCTCCATGGTTAACAGAGGACAGAATTAAAATTAGACTTGGGAAACTTAACATTAATAAATCACCGGGACCAGGTGGCTTGCATCCGAGGGTACTTAGGGAACTCAGTTAAGTAATTGCCAGACCATTGTTCCTAAAATTTTACTGACAGTCTACTGACTGGAATGGTACCAGATGATTGGAGAAAAGCCAGTGTAGCACCAATATTTAAAAAGGGCCCAAAATACATCCCTGGGAATTAGAGACCAGTTAGCCTAACATCAATAGTATGCAAGCTCTTGGAGCGGATGATGCAGGACTATATACAAGATTTTAGTAACGAGAACAGTATCATTAGCAGTAATCAGCATGGATTCATGAAGAATCGTTCTTGCAAACCAATCGATTATGAGGAGGTGAGTTGCTATCTAGATAAAGGAAGGCCCGTAGATGTGGTGTATCTGGATTTTGAAAAAGCATTTGACACAGTTCCCCATAAACGTTTACTGTACAAAATAAGGTCTGTTGGCATGGACCATAGGGTGAGCACATGAATTTAAAATTGTCTAAAAGGGCGAGTTCAGAGGGTGGTAATAAATGGGGAGTACTCAGAATGGACAGAGGTGGGTAGTGGGATCCCCCAGGGTTCTGTGCTGGGACCAGTCCTATTTATTTTGTTCATAAACGACATGGAGGGTGGGGTAAACAGTTCAATCTCTGTATTTGTGGATGATACTAAGCTAAGCAGGGCAATAACTTCTCTGCAGGATGGGAAACCCTTGCAAAAGATCTGAACAAATTAATGGGGTGGGCAACTACATGGCAAATGAGGTTTAATGTAAAAAAATGTAAAATAATGCATTTGGGAGGCACAAATATGAATGCAATCTATACACTGGGGGGAGAACCTCTGGGGGAATCTAGGATAGAAAAGGATCTGGGGGTCATAGTAGATGATAGCCTCTGTAATGGCATGCAACGCTAAGCTACTGCTAACAAAGCAAACAGAATTTTGGCACGCATTAAAAAAGGGATCAACTCCAGAGATAAAACGATAACTCTCCCGCTCTATAAGGCTCTGGTCTGGCTGCACCTAGAGTATGCTGTCATGTTCTGGGCACCAGTCCTCAGGAAGGATGTACTATAAATGAAACGAGTACAAGAAGGGCAACTAGGCTAATAAAGGGTCTGAAGGATATTAGTTATGAGGAAAGGTTGCGAGCACTGAACTTATTCTCGCTGGAGAAGAGGGGATATGATTTCAATTTATAAATACCATACTGGTGACCCCACAATAGAGATAAAACGTTATTGCAGAAGGGAGTTTAACAAGACACATGGTCAATCATTAAAATTAGAAGAAAAGATGTTTAACCTTAAACTAAGTAGAGGATTCTTTACTGTAAGAGCAGCAAGGATGTGGAATTCCCTTCCGCAGACGGTGGTCTCAGCGGGGAGCATCGATAGTTTAAAAAAACTATTAGATAAGCACCTGAACCACCGCAACATACAGGGATATACAATGTAATACTGACATATAATCACACACATTTCAACCTCACCTACTGTGTAACTATGTAACATAAAACATCCCTGCACATTTTCCCATTTCACTGAATTCTTGGCAGTAACCCGAGAAAGTACCTTGATAAAACAACTTTCACTTGACTAGGTAGATATTAATACACCTTGTGCATTTTTTTAATCACATAGAGATTAAATTATCAGACCCGAACACTGTTAAAGCTGATGCCTTTATAGAAAGGTAAGACATACCTCCTGGAGTTTTAATGTTATTAAGCTCTGGTTAATCACACTTTCATTTAAATTAATCTAGAAGTGAAATCTAGGTCAAATGAGAATGAACTGTTTCCAGATTACAATTTTGCAGACAAGAAAATAAAAGAGCAACAAGATAAAGTGATATTCTGACTTTTACAGTAATATGCTGTATTTTTTATTTTAACAATAGATAATTTAAAGCCATAATTTAACAGCAATCCTGTATTGTTTTTATTGAGTATTTAAAATGCGTATTTTAAAGAATGTGTCCCCTATTATTGTACCACATCTGCAAAACAGTTATTAGTAAATTTTGTAATAATACAAGTCAATCAATGGTAGGTTTTTCAAACTTTTGGCCCATGGAGATCCAAGCATTGGTGAGGAAGGAGGGGGGGGGGGGTATACCAAGTGATAGTGTGGTGTGAACCCGTAGGAAATGTGGGTGTGACTTATCTAAAGTGGCTTGAACAGACATGGTAAAACTATTGAAGATTAGTTATACTGAGCATGTGAACATAGTAAAGCAGAGGTGTGCTGACAGGCTTTTTTTCAGGTTTTCCATTCCCATACAAGTTTATAGGAAAGCAAAACCCTTTTAAGCAGGTTAAATGCAAGCTGCAAGGAGGTCATTTGCAGGTCAAATGCACTTTTTAATGAATTCCAAATGATTTTAGGAAAATCAGAACTCCTGATCAGCATGCTTGTTCATGGCCATTAAGGCTCGGTTCACACTGCAGCTATGCGGGAACCCTGCAAACCCACTGCGGGTTTCCGCATCGCTTGTCTCCCAGTGGCAGTTCACACTGCCATATGCAAACTGCTGGGAGTGTCAATTGAAAGTTAATGACACCTCCAAATCAATTTGCATATCGCAGTGCAAACTGCAAATTCGGACAGGAATCTGATCGCATGGGTGTGGGTGTGGGCCAAAAAAAAAGGGTTCTGTGCGAGTTTGGTCCAAATGTGATGCATATTCAGCAATACTATCTGTATGGCTGAAATTGCATCGCACAGAGATTGCATGTGATTTGCACTGTAGTGCGGTGTGAATCACATTTGATGTCGGACATCACACTAGTGGGAACCGGCCCTAACTCAGAAATATAAGCAAGACAGCCAAGGAACTAGCAATTTCTGAAAGAAAGGCCAGTAATGTAAACCTCCATATTTCTCTCCACATAGGTTTCCTTTAACTGAGTGCCGACCAGCTGCCACAGTTTTACTGCAGCAGAATGGCATGGCTGGGTGAAACGACGTTACCTTACGTCACTTCGCCTTTTGGCCACTAGGGGCGTAGGAGCGCCCGTAGTGTGTGCCTGGAGCCGATGCGAGTGAACACACAGATCCCGGTTATCTCAGTGGAGAGGAGACAGATCGTGTGTTCATACTATATATGAACACTGATCTTTCTCTCCTCCTAGACAGTCCCATCACCCCTACAGTTAGAACACAGTGAGGAAACACAGTTAACCCCTTGATCGCCCACTAGTGTTAACCCCTTGCCTGCCAGTGACATTTATACAGTAATCAGTGCATTTTTAATAGCACTGATCGTGGTATAATTGTCAATGGTCCCCAAAAATGTCAAAAGTGTTCAAAAAAATTGCAGATCGCCACCATTACTAATAAAAAAAAAATAAATAAAAAAAGGCCATAAATCTATCCCTTATTTTGTAGACGCTATAACTTTTGTGCAAACCAATCAATATACGCTTATTGCGATTTTTTTTTTACTAAAAGTATGTAGAAGAATACATATTGGCCTAAACTGAGGAAAAAATTTCTTTTTTTTTTTTAAAAATGTGGGATATTTATTATAGCAAATAGCAAAAAATATTGTGTTTTTTTCAAAATTGTTGCTCTTCTTTTGTTTATAGCGCAAAAAATAAAAACCGCAGAGGTGATCAAATACCACCAAAAGAAAGCTCTATTTGTGGTGAAAAAAGCTCATCAATTTGGTTTGGGTACAGCATCACATGACTGTGCAATTGTCAGTTACAACTTTGCAGTGCCGTATCGCAAAAAATGGCCTGGCCATTGAGCAGCCAAATCTTCTGGGGCTGAAGTGGTTAACAGTGTTGGGATCACCCACTACTGGTCCTGTTACTATGTTGCTTTAGGTTTCTTCACAGTGCTTACTAGGCAGGTAGAGAATAGGGATGAGTCAAACTTCCCTGGGTTTGGTTTGAACACTATTTCAAGAACTTCAAAGAATGTCGAACTTAAATCCCATTGGAACGGTTGGGAGCCAATTAAAAATATAAATTTTCTGTGCTAAAAAGTAAAGGTGTGTAAAAAAATAGCATGGGGTGGGACCTTCCCTGTAGTATGAATGCAAGCAAAAAAAAAAAAATCCATCTAGTTTTGGTCAGAAACAGTGATTTTTTAAATGCCAATATATATATATATATATATATATATATATATATATATATATATATATATATATATATATATATATATATATATTGTAATAGTGAGAGTCCCTGTCACTGTGAAAAGGGATGGAAAATGGACACAGAGTTTGCATGTCAGGTGACTGCAGTGCTACAGAGCATAGCTTTGAAAGGGAGAAAACTGTGTTGGCAGCTTTCTCCAGGTTTGCTATGTTCCAATGGGGCTCTGTAGTTTGGAGATCCCGCAGAGACTTGGGTGGGATGGGATCTCTAACTCTGTGTCCATGTCTTATGGAAAGCCAGCAGGTTGTGTGCCCAGGTGCACACAGCCCATATAACGAGGGGCTAGTGAGAGCAGAGTGTGGAGGAAGGTGTAGTGTGTGCAGCTTGCTGCTGCTGTATCAAGACAAACCTGTGTGTGAAAAGCTGTCTGCCCTGTGTGAGACGACATCCCTGGTAAGGGGGACTTGGTGTCTGAAGGACTGGGAAGGTTGGGACGGCTACAAGGGCCTGTGAGACCAGAGAAGGGTCTGGGAGGCTGGGAGAGCCGAGGCAACTAGCAAGTCCAAGGGGCTGAAGGAAGCAAGGCAAAGTAAGCCTAGGAGCCAGGAGGCTTGGCATTTTTGAATGAAATTACTGAAGAAGAACCACCGTGTGTGAGAAATCCTGTGTATAAACTTTTATTTTGTTCCTATTAATAAAAATGGGCTGCCATGCCCTCAAACCTGATAACTGACCGCTGTGGACTCACTATGTGAAGATGCATCTACCACTGAGCTAAACACCCCAATATCACTATATATATATATATATATATATATATATATATATATATACACACACGCCTGCCTTTACACGCATCACGCATATGAACTTTAATGGCATCCCAGTCTTAGTCCTTAGGGTTCAATAATTGAGTTGGCCCACCCTTTGCAGCTTTAATAGCTTCAAATCTTCTGAGAAGGCTGTCCACAAGATTTAGAAAAGAGTCTATGGGAATGTTTGACCATTCTTCCAGAAGCGCATTTGTAAGGTTAAGCACTGATGTGGACAAGAAGGCCTGACTCGAAGTCTCCGCTCTAATTTATTCTATTGTGTTAAAGTCAGGACTCTGTGCAGGCCAGTCAAGTTCCTCCACCCCAAACTTGTTCATGCATATCCTCTATGGACCTTGCTTTGTGCACTGGTCCAGATCATTTAGTGGAGGGGGGATTATGGTGTGGGGGTGTTTTTTTACAAGGGTTGGGCTTGGCCCCTTAGTTCCAGTGAATGGAACTCTTATGCCGCGTACACATGGTCGGATCTTCTGATGGAAATGTTCGATGGGAGCTTGTTGTCGGAAATTCCAACCACGTGTAGGCTCCATCAGACATTTTCCATCGGAGTTTCCGCCAAACAAAATTTGAGATCTGGATCTCAAATTTTCCAACAACAAAATCTGTTCTCGTAAATTCCGATCGTGTGTACACAATTTCGATGCACAAAGTTCGACGCATGCTCTCAATCAATTACGAGACGTGAGCGCTCAGTCTGGTAAAACTAGCATTTTTAATCGAGATAGCACATTCCTCACCCTGCAATTTTTTAAATCTTTTAATGCAGCGCATTTTCTTCTTTATAATGCTAGAATAATGAAGATGTTTTGCTGCTCATATTCACAGAGTTCTTAAAAAATGATTTCTTTATTATTTCTTGTAATCTCCTGAATATGTTTTTTTTTTTTTTTTTTCGTCAGATCTCCATAATAATGTTTTTAATTTTTGTTTATAGTGTATTTTATTTTATCAAGATCTCCTGCTTTTTTTTTTTTTTTTTCTATTGCTCTCCATAATATTGTTTTTCCTTTTGTGTCAAGTTACCACAACACCATTATTATCTTGTATTTTTTTTTTAACCTCAAGGAGGTTGGTTGGTGTCCCTTGTTAATTTGACATTGTATTTAGGAAATGTATCTGCCTACTCACAAACAAACTGTCCTTTTTGAAGTAAAACACATAGGCAAGAATTTGTGAATCCAAAATAGCCATTTGTTATGGGTCATAATAAAATAAAGAGGAAGGCAACGCTGGAGAAAATAGTGAGATTAACGAAACCTTTGTACCCCAGGGCACACCAACTATTTTACAGCCAAAATTGGTAACATGAGGAGTCCAAATAATAGTGAGCACAATCCGGTCCCGGACTACAAGAGATCAGGAACAGCAGCAGATGGCATATCTGTCCTCCAGGCTGTGGTCATACAACAGCCTGCATCTTTTGTCAGACCAGACTGAACCCAGGCCATCATACTCTTGTCTTCCTTTCACTCTTCCTTCTAGGCTTGCTTCCAGGCTGTGGTTTTGTAGTTGTGGCAGGAGGTGGAAGAGGAGGAGGAGGATGGTCCAACTCACACAGGTGTGTTTTGTTTGTGAGTTGGCCCCTCAACCCCTTATTTAGGGACATATACATCATTTCCTCACAGATGAGGCGTTGGCTCTCCTCCATTTCCTGCATTTTACATGCAGCCATGGAGGCAAAGGCCTCTTGAAGAGTGGGGGTGGTTCTGAGGGCAGCATTAGCCTCCCGATTCAGCCCAAGCGCTGCCTCCTCCACGTTACTCCCCTTCCAGGGCCTTTTGGTTGGAAGGTGGAGGGGAGGGACCTGGGATTCGGTCAGGCTACTGGGCCGGGCCACCTCCTGGCTACCACATACCCCCGCCACCTCCTGGCTGCCACATTCCACGCCCTCCTCCTGGCTGAGGCTTTCCTGTGTATGAAAAAGTGACATAGTTTTATTTTTTATTCATCAATCGCACACAATTTTCAGCTCATGACTGTTGCAAATTGAATGGTAACAAATAGAAAAGACTATCCTTCTGACCCCAGTATTTTTCATTGTTGTCCCAAACATTTTTTGCCACTACTGTCTATTGATATGCAAAACACTTTATAAAATCAGCAATTAGTGATCAATCTAGCTAACATCATTAATTTTACGAAAAGAAATCTGTAGAACAATGCTATACCTGGCTCAAGCTGGGCTCCTCCACTGCTTCCTGGCTGGACATCGGAAGCCTTACCTGGGGTGGAAGGAAGCATGTTATGCAAGTAAAGGCGCAGAGAACTGGCGATAACAATAATAACAACAATAGTAGAAACAAAGGGATAGGGAACAGACTGAGATTTTCCCAGTCTCATATTACATTCACTGGATAAATAATGTCCACATGTATTGCTTTTCCTTTGGAAGGAAGCATGGAAGGAATAGTGGAAGGTAGGATTGAGAGTGATTGCCTGACTTCAGTCTGGTCTGATAGAAAACAAAGTCTCTCATAGTTCCACAACCTGGGGACATAAATGGCATCTACTGCTGCTCCTGATCTCATAGAATCCTAGACCTTATTGCGCTCCTCAGCCCACCAATTTTGGCCTTCAAATAGGAGATGGTTGCCATGGGGATCTGCGGCTTCACCAACTCCAGAAGTTTCTCCAGTGCTGCCTGCCTCTTTTGTTTATGATTATAATGCGGATGTTTCACCTGCCACAGACAGGGCAGCTCCCTGTACTTGTCTATGAATAAGGGGAGGAAGTTGTGATCATTGAAGCCATCCATTTTCTCTGCAAGGCACAACACAAGACAAACCCTAATGTCAGGCTAAACTCTCCTAATCTTGTCACAATATAGGCCTCAATTTAGAGGCAGTATAGGCCACTGATGCACCAAGTTAAACTTGTACCTTTGTTGGAATGATCAGCACTTCCGATACTCCTTCCTCCGCTCACAGATCATACGTACGACACATGCGTGTTACGCTTTATATACACCGCACATGCGTGAAACTCCACCCACCCCTGATGCTCTTTCTAATCTATTTCCCGCCCTTTGTCTTTTGGCGCAGTGGGAGAGCACATGGCGGAGAAAGAGCAAGTGCACGCAGACAGCAGCAATGACAAAAGCCCAGAGCCATGAACGTCCTGATCCGGGAGGAGATTTAAGACCTCAAATGTCCTTTATAAAGATGGTGGACATCTTGAAGAGGGCTGACTATGATGGGAAGCATCAACCTTACCCAAACCCAAATGTGAGAAAGGCCAAAATCATGACTAAAGTTGTAAGAAGTCTGCACAGGAATTTTGGGGTACGACGATCCAAGGATCAATTGAGGAAATGCTGGTCAGACCTGAAATTGAGGGAGCATGATCAGTACAGAAAGATCAAGAGTTCTTCAAAAAAGTAAGTATTCTGTGTGTTCCTATTATTATTATTATTATTATTATTATTATTACTTTTGTACTGGTACATGTGCTTTTCTTTACTGTTGTACAGTTTAAAATGGCAAGTTTCAGGTTCGTGGGCACAGTAACGTTCGTAGTAAACATTGTTCGTTTGCCCACTAATACAATGTTTTTGGCAGATCCAGGTTAACTACATTTGTTCAGGCATATTTGTATTAAAATAAGTTTCTGACATTGTTGTCTAGATGGGTTTGTACTAGAATGAAATGCAAACTTGATTCAGTGTAAGAAGAGGACACTCAGCAGCTGTTTACACATCTGGACACAGAAGCACTAGTGTGGGACACCAGAACAAACTTTTTAAGGTGTCCCACACAGGTGCTCCAGTGGATACTAGGGATGTCTCCATGTGTGAAAATTGTACAAAAAAGGTAAGTATTTGTGGCCTAGCGAGCGAGCCGGATGGACGTGTGAGACCGGAGCTCCGGCAATACAGGGACAAAAGTGGCACGAATCGTCCATCCGAATGCTAAAGCACCAGCTCTGACAGTGAGCAAAGCTCCGGGACCATACTATCATGCCCAGAAAGAGAGGTAAAGACTGGCAGCTGCAGCGCTTAATGGACTTTGGGGGATAAAATGGCAAGGTGGATGGGCAAGATGGCGCTGCGGCCTACTCATCCATGCCGGCCTCATCGCAACAGCGATTGTCACAAAAAGGCAACCGCTCTCATAATAGAGGTTTCCCCTGAGGATGGAATGCAGCATCCGTCTACCCCATCCACCCGCAGCCCGGCCAAAGCAAAACCCAGGCCGGATGCTGAGGGATTCAATAGAGCAGGAAGCCCAGCCTCAGATTCTGGGGGGGACATCAGGGAACTCCTAGAATCGATTGAATCTTTCCCTACATGCAACCAACCTTTACTAGATACAGTATTGAAAGAGATGCTTCTGTCTCTAAGAAGCACGCTACAATCTGATATGGCAGTCTATATGTACCGTATGAATAGAGATATACAAGATGTGGGGAACAGAGTAGAACATATAGAAACGAAGATAGGAGAATACACCTCCACTATTAATGATTTGGTGGATGCCCATAGTGAAACTGAAGCTGACAATGAATGTATTAAGGCTAAATTAGCAGATATGGTGGACAGGTCCAGAAGGAACAATTTTTAAAAATCAGGGGTATCCCCAAATCCGTGCAGCAACAGGACCTGGGCCTCTATGCTGCTACCTTGTTCAAATCTCTCATACCAAGCCTTACGGATTTGGACATTACCATTGACAGGATCGGCTACCTAAGCCGTCTTATCTGACGGACCATGTTCCTAGAGACGTAATACTCAGATTGAACTTCTTTCATGTAAAAGAACAACTAATGACCGTGATGAGAAAGCAAGAGCAAATCCTTTCTCAGTATCAAAACCTGCAATTTTTTGCAGACTTGTCGCAATATACTCTGCAAAAACACAAAAGCCTAAACACTGTAAAAAAAATATTACACAATCATAAAATTGTATACAGGTGGGCATACCCCACAAAAATAACTATCACTAAGGGCAATAACACCTACACGGTATCATCCCTTGAGAAAGGCATCGACCTTCTGAGAGAGTGGGGTATTCTTCCTGACTCACAGGAAGACAATGCTACCATTAGTACTCCGCGCCTTCTACAGCAAGAATGTAAGACAGTTACAGCAAAAAATGCCACTACCCATCACTGAACAAATTAGGATGGTTTAAATTCATTCCTAGTCCCTGACTAATGAAGTCTCCAGTGTTGAACTTATACCCCAATTACACATATAACAGCACCATGCTGTCCTTGGGTATTTTTACCCCTCATACCCGTTACATCATTCAGGATGTAACAAAGTTTAACGTTACTATTTTCTTGTTTTTTCTTTGTTTTTGTTTTTTTCTGTTTTTGTTTACTGAGGGATGTAAGCAGCAAAGTTCTACCAACACACCCACATCTTCGATACAGGAAAGACAACCACCACCTCCATTGTGGAATTCTGATTCCACTGTGATCTCCAGGACTGAACAGTCTCAGCTTCATCAATGGATGACCTCTTCTATGATCTTACCAAGTAAGTTCATGAAAATGCACACCACATCAAAAATATCCAATACTTGCAGACTAGGTTTTGGACTGGAGTTGAACATCTCAAATTCAAAACTTACCTCCTACAGTGTAGATGCCTATTACCATAGTCTCCATCAATTCCAAGGGGCTCAGTCACCCCGTAAAATGCAAGTCATTCTGGCAAGAAGCACTTTCACATCAGGGTGATATACTCTGTGCACAAGAGATTCACTTCAGCAGCCACGCACCTCCGAAATGCACCCATAAGAACTTCCCATATGTTTTCACTGCCAATGTGGACACAAAATCAAAAGGAGTTTTAATAGCAATAAGAGACTCTATAGCATTTACTTTACACCTAGAAATTTGTGATCCTTTAGGCAGATGCCTGATCCTGGTATGTGAACTGAACTCTTCAATGTACACACTGGTATCTGCTTATTCCCTAAATAAGCACCAAACTTCATTTCTTTAATAAATTAATGCAGAAAGTCAAAAAGGCCCAATTATAATGTGTGGTGATTTTAATAGTACCCTGGATCCTGCAATAGATTTTACATCTAAATCTTCTCGCTACACACCTACACTTTTAAATTCCCTTTGCAAATATAATATGTTTGATGCATGGAGATGTCTTCACGCCAGTGAAAGAGACTTTACATTTTTCTCGGCTCCACACAAGGTTTATACAAAATTTTACCTCTTCATAGAAGATCAACAGGTTTTACTAAATACTAAATCTGTTTCTATTAATTCCATAACGTGGTCAGACCACGCGTCCATAGTCCTTACTTTGGCGGATTCTGCTTCTCCTGGATCCAGCACAATATGGAGGATCAACATGTTCTTATTACAGCACCAAGAGACTAAAGAACAGATTACTAACCATTTGACAATTTTTTTTTTAATGAAAATGCAGGTTCGGTACAGAGTCCTTTCGTGTTATGGAATGCCCATAAAGTGTTTATAAGAGGCATCTTTATACAGTTGGGTGCCAGGAGGAGGAGGCAGAGGCAGAGGCAGTGACGAATGACTGAACTATTAAAACAAATTTCAGATTTAGAAACCCAAAACAAACATAATTATACCTCAAATATAAAAGGTTTTGCTGTTGGCAAGGATACTCATTCAATCAGTCTATTTGCAGACGACATTATCATGATAATGACTGGGGTGGACTCCTCCTTGGCAGTGGCGCATGAGGCATTGGATTGTTTGTAAATCATACATTTTAGGCCTGGGAATAGACAATGCTACCAGTAATAAACTCCAATCACAATTTCCGTACAAGTGGACAGCAGGGATAAAATATTTAGGAATTACCCTAACAGAGAATAGTAAAAACATTACAGAGGTAAACTACACCGCTCTTTTACTTGAATTAAACCAGAAATTACAAGCTATCAATAAAACAGAATCAACATGATCTGGCTATCTTGCGGCCTTTAAGATGAAGATATTTCCCCAATTTATTTATCTATTCAGAACCCTTCCAATATTAATTTCGGATAAATTCTTTGCCAGAGCACAGTCTATGATTAATGGATTCCTTTGGCAGGGAAAAAAGGGCAAATGCGCATTTCAGAAATTGATTAAATCTAGAGCAGCGGGAGGTGTAGGACATGTCCTTCTGAAAGATTACTACCTTGCAGCAATTTTAGCCCAGACAAAACATTGGTTTCCTGGAAACCATAGTTCAAGGTGGCAAGAATTGGAATCATTTCAGTCCCCTACTCATAGATTACATGATCTGATACTGACTAGCAAATTTATACCCCCACCCCCCCTATAAGATCTCACCTACAATGGAAGCCTCTATTCACACATGGAAAATATTCTTGAACACTCCTATGACTAATATCCCTTCACGATCCATTCCTCTTCCTATTACCGACTTACAAATACTTATACCAAATCTAAATATTAAACACTGAGAATCCAAAGGCCTTAAAAGAACCGACAACCTTTATGTTGGCCTCGTGATTAAAACTTTTAGAGAAATACAGATTGAACATAACTTGGACACCACAGAGTATTATACATATCTACAAATCTCACACTTTTATTATCCTCCATAGGTGACCCTAACACAAAGATCCCCTGCAGAGCTTATCTTTACCTCACCAACCCTACGACCTCTATCAAAGGTATTTCCCTATTTTATAACTTACTACACCAAAAATCAGTATTGAGTAAATCATCCTCTTTGAGGACTTGGGAAATTGATCTCAATACATCATACACCATAGAACAATGGAAACAGGCTATTTCATCCACCTACAAAGCCACTAGAAGCGTAAATCTATGGGAACTATATCAAAAGATACTGTTGAGATGGTATTTAACCCCAACAAGACTAGCAAGATTAATGCACAAATATCCCCATTATGCTGGAGGAATTGTCTAAGAGATTCTATTACACATATTTTCTGGTCATGCCCACGGTTGAGAAATTGTTGGCTCGATATCTTTAGTCTTATAAAGCATATTACTAAAACCCCATGTCCAACCACTTCCAGTATAGCTATATTATCACTAGGAATAGACACATTGCCTCACTCTATGAGAAACTAGTGGTTCAAGTACTTACTAGCGCTCGTCTTGAAATAACAAGACGATGGTTAAAAACCGAAACACCGACATTTAGAGATGTTATTAGAACCACCAACCTCCACATCTCATATAAACTTATGTTTGCTGCCTCCCAAGGCAATTACGCATTTTGGGTATCAAAAATATGATAACAAGTGAACACTCCACACAATGTCCAACAGTCTACTACAACACCACAAACTAAAAATACACATAAACTACTGATAGGCGCTGCTCATCCCAAAAATACACCTAGTTTCAGCAAACCCCCCACCCACCCACCTTATTCCAGTTACGTTTCTGTAATTGAGACTTTTAAAAAAAAAAATTTCTAGCGCAGTTAACTATTCATAGAGGTGGATTATAACATTAGAACGAAACGCGCAGACTGGCTGAAGGAAGGGTAATAGAAATAGGTATATACTGAATGATGACACATTCTCCCACTAGGACACAGAATGTTCCCAAAGGGGTGTCAAGAGGGAGGTGATGCATACGACTAAATGTACCTAAATTTATTCTGTTTATCTACTATGCATATAAACCCTGTTTGTGATCCACCTAAGAAACCCATACGTATATTTTATTTCTGTGACGGTTTTACAATGTTAAAATTTAAACAAGAGTGTCACGTACCTGGTGATGGAGCCTCTCTTACAACTCTGACTTGGAGCCCCTGATAGAGCTGACAGGAAGCACCGAGATGCAGAGTCGCACGAGTGCCTGGTGGGTCACCGAACCTGGAGCTGGATTGGAGCACTCGACCGGGCTGTAGAGGTGTCTGTAGGAATCCCAGAACAGTGGTAGGCAGGTAGCTGGAGCGAGTAGACAATCGGTTCCCACAGGCAGAAGTGCAGGTGCAGCAGAAGGGATGGTGGCACCCTTGAGGCTGAAGAGAAGGCAGGTACAGGCAGGCCGTGTCATACACAAATGGACACGTCAGGAACAGAGGCTGAAGCGGAAGCAGAATCAGATTACAGGCCGGGTCGTAAGCAGACTGGCAGCGAAGTGGCAGAAGGAGCAGGCAGATGCAGAGTAGAGGACAAGCCAGGGTCGGATGCAGGCAGGAAACAGGAACGTCAGGAAGCAAGCCGGGTCACAACAGGAACGGAAGTCAGGTAGGCAATTGCAGGATGCACAGGGAACGCTGTAGAGCAGACAGCACTGAGTCTGGAAACTGACTGAGTTTAAGTAGCCTGTTTGGGTGTCAAAAGCTGTCACAGGGTGTGTGTGCACCAATGGCATTCTGACAGCGGCAGAGGTAACAGGTCATCTTCTTCGGCAGCCATCTTGGGTGCTGGCATGCCCTGCCTGACAGGCAGAGGTAACAGGTCATCTTCTTCGGCAGCCATCTTGGGTGCTGGCATGCCCTTCCTGACAGGCAGAGGTAACAGGTCATCTTCTTCGGCCGCCATCTTGGGTGCTGGCATGCCCTTCATGACAAAGAGATTGCTACCTAGAAAGTATTGGTTTTACTTGTTTTTCCTGTTACTATGAAAACGTTCTCAATAAAAATGTATTGAACATAAAAAGGTAAGTATTTCAGCTTTAGAAAGGGGGGGAAAAAATAATGACTTCAGCTTGGAACTCTGCCAAAAAAGACAATTGTACGACACTTCCAAGCAATGTTTCATATTACTATTTCTGGCCTCAAATTTTTGTGTGCTAAGTACCTTTTTTTTTTTTTTTTCACATGGGGAGAAAAGACTTGGGATATCTAAGGACACCAAAGACCCCCCCCCACCTCCTAAAGAAAAGCAAATCCCCACACCACAACCAGAAGATGTAGAGGAAGGAAAGGTTTATGAAGTGGGCGAAATAGTGACCACAACAGGTGAGTGTCTGAGACCACAGGTAATAGATGCATGCCTGCATATTTATAATACATGGTGTGTTTTTTCATTTTAGGTGATGTGCATGTTGTGGAAGAAGATTCTCATTTCACAAGTGCAAATGCACACATCGGGGAGATCATGGTGTGCAGTCGTGATTTTCAGAAGATCAAGGAAGACATCAATGATGTGGAAAAAAGACTCAAAAACATCATTGATGTTTTAGGCAGAATCTAAAACACACCAAAATTGTTCAAGTTTGTTTGTATTTTTATTATTTTCACACATTTTAAATATTTTTTAGAAAGCCAAATTTTGAAGATGCACACAGTATGTCAACATGTGCTATCTGCCATCACGGGCTATCAAGGTATGAGTTTTGGGGGTGTAACCCCTTCCTCGCAACTAAACTAGATGAGAGGAAGGGGTTGCACCCCTGAAACATGTCCACTGATCCCGCATGATGGGAGCTAGCACATGTTGACATTAGGCATGGGATCAGGAGGGAAATCCCCATTTGACTCGCAATTTGTGTGCATCTTCAAAATTTTGCTTTCACAGCGGTGACATCAATCCATCTGATGAAGGCAAGATCAACACAGTTTGGACATACTAATGTATGATATTGCCTTCACTTTGTCAAAGTTGAACTTTGTAAGTTCCTGAGTTGTGTATTGTTTTATGGTTTTAAACATGCCTATTTTAACACAAAAAAGGCTATTTGTACTGTCAAAAAAAAGTATTACTAAAATATGTTGGTTTGTTCAAAAACCTTTTTCCAACGCACATGTGAATGTGCACAGAGTAAAATGTTTTCTAATCAACAATGTGTGGCTTCTTCTTTCAATGCTCAATATCATTCTTTGGACTAAGTTGGTGTTTACACTGAAATGGGGGTTATTTACTAAAGGCGAATCCACTTTGCGCTATAAGTGCACTTTCATTGCAGTTTCAAGTGCACTTTTGCAGTGCACTTGGAGTGCAAAGTGGAATTTCCTTTAGTAAATAACTCCCACAGTGCTTTATAATTTGCCATAATCATGTCATTTTCGTGACTCAGCAAAATTAATTCATGGTGCTGAAAATGATGCATATTTTTAACAGTATTGCATTACATACATTAACAACAAAAACAAGGTGTGTGTGTGTGTGTGTGTGTGTGTAGCAGACCCACAACATAATAATAGTTCACTGAAGAAGAGATTGTCACATTATATATCAAATAAATTAGGTTTGCACTATTGAAGAAAATGCCCCCCCAAAAAAAGCCCAGTGGATAACCTAGGAGACAGCTAAAAGAAACATAAGCAGCAAATCAAAGGATATCTTATTTCAGTGTAACTCAAAAAATGTATTTTTAAAATGTTTATGAAAGATTTTATGGCATATCAATGGCCCCCCTACCCGCAAAGTACTCCATATATTTCATACGGACCTCGTGCGCACTTTGGGGGGGCAAGCCAGGAAGCCCAGCTTCAAGCGCCGTCAGGGTTTGTTCGTTAAGTCTGGCCTCAGGCCCAACTGAGGCAACATAGTTAACTGAATTTCTCCTTAAATTGTAGAGAATGCAGCATGCAAGGATTATATGGTTTAGTTTATATTCCGCCATGTTGATTGCCTTAAGGAATAGGCGGAACTGGCTGGCCATTATCCGGAATGCTTTCTCAACCACTCTTCTGGCTCTGGCCAGCCGGTAGTTAAAAACCCTCTGGTCTGGGGGGAGGGTCCTTATCGGGAGCAGCCGCATCAGGTGATCACCCAGCCCAAGTGCTTCATCCGCGACAAAGACAAACGGGAGTCCTTCCACATTCTCTTCAGTAGGTGGCAATCCCAAGCCACCATTCTGGAGCCATCTGTAGAACTCCACCATACGACATCTGGCCATTCTTCCCCACGTCCACAAACTCATATGTCACCGACACCACTGCCAACATCACAATACTATTAAACCCTTTGTAATTATAATAGTATGACCCCGAGTTGGGGGTGGCACGATGTGGATGTGTTTCCCATCAATTGCCCCTCCGCAGTTGGGAAAGTCCCACCGCTGGGCAAATTGGGAAGCCACAGTCTGCCATTCCTGTGGCATTGAAGGAAACTGTGGAGTCAAAAAAGAACTTAGTAATTTTGCACATAAACATTGCAAGCAGATTGGACACAAACATTCGTGGCCAACATCAGTATAACATTTATTTTAAGGAGTATTTAAAGACAAAAATATAAGGTCCACTTATCAGATTCCTCACCCTCTCTGATGGGCCATTGTAAAAAATTGAGGGGGGGGGGGGTATGTTTTAGACAGGTAACCCTCTCCACTTCATTGAGAGCTGAATGCATAAATAATGTGTGTTACTTTTGCCAGCCCCTCCTTACTTAAACTATTGGCAGCCCACTGGACAGGTAAGAATTGTCATAATACAAAAATATAAATACACACTGTACAAATTGAAGCACTTTTTTACATTCTGCAATTACCTATCGAGATAATAGGAGAACAAAACTTTAAACAGTACCATTTGAAGGTATTATGGCAGGCCCTTTCACCACATGCTTTGGGGAATTCATACAGAAATCTGACCACAAAAGAGGTAGGTATAGTGTGTATGGGTTTGGCAAAGTTAGCAGATAGAGGATTGGTACTGGTTGACTTAGCGTTTGGGGGGAAGGGAGGGTTCCAAATGATTTTGGGACCCACAAAAAAGCCTCTGGCACTCTGCATGAATTTAAGCACACAAATAACATTTGTACACATTTTAGGGGGTGTTTAGGGTAAAGCACTACTATGAAGCTGACAAAATACATTGTTAAGTGACTAGACTAGGTGTGTATGGGCCCAGGATAGCATGCTGGGGAGGTTAGTGAAGGTAAATATGCATGAAGGACAGAAAAGGAAGTTTAAAAAATTCAAGCATGCATGATAACAAAGGGGACATTCACAACATATTACAATCATAGTAATTGGGGAATGATGAAAGAAATGCAATACATTAGCAAACATTAAATACATAGAATGTGATGTTAAAGGAGAAAACGTATCCTAATATAGTCCTTCTGCAGGACCTGAATGATGGCAGAACGGGTCTCTGGAATAATGCTCCACAGAGCCTGGGGGGAGATGCCTGTCGAGAACTTGATGTCCTGCAGACTTCTTCCTGTCGCCAAGTACCGCAGCATGGCAAATAGCCTCTGCTCGGGAGTGATGGCTTGCTGCATGCAGGTGTCTTGCCTGCTAAAATAAGGGGACAGAAAAGCCAACAAACGGTGAAAAACGGGTTCCGTCATCAAGAGATAATTCCTGAAATCATCAGGATTATTCTCATGGATCTCACGCAACAAAGGCATATGAGATAATTGGTCACGCTGGAGTAACCAATTCTTTGTCTATGAACTCCTCCCTGCCCTGTCAAAGTAAGAACCCCAACACAAAGCCCCTGCACAGCACAAACTCTACTACGAGTACGTACCTGCAACATGGCTTCAAAATGGTCGGCTGGTCAGAACGAACTAACAGAACGCACTGAAAATCAAAAAGGCCTGAGAAGAGCGATCTGAAAATCAGAAACGAGTGGACAAGAACGCACTGAACATCAATTACGTACTGTAAAACACGCACTGAAAAAAAAATGTGAACTGATTACACACACTGAAAACCAGATACGAACCCACAAGCACAAACTGAAGAGCAGTTACGATCGGAAAAGCACAAGGCTGAAAAGTGCGAATCATCTCTCACCAAATTTCTACTAACACGAGATTAGCAGAAGGAGCCCAAAGGGTGGCACACTGGCTATTGAACTTTCCTTTTCTAGTGCCGTTGTACGTGTTGTACTTCACCGCGTTCTTGACGTTCGGAATTTCCGACAAGATTTGTGTGACCATGTGTATGCAAGACAAGTTTGAGCCAACATCCGTTGGAAAAAAAACATGGATTTTGTTGTCGGAATGTGCGATCGTGTGTACGCAGCATTCAGGTGTCAGCATACCAAGACATTTTGGACAATTTCATGTTCCCAAATTTGTAGGAACAGTTTGGGGATGGCCTCTTCTTGTTCCAACATAACTGCGCACCAGTGCACAAAGCAAGGTCCATAAAGATAGGGATTAGCGTGGGGTGGAGGAACCTTACTGGCCTGCACAGAGTCCTGACCTCAACCCAATAGAACACCTTTTGGGATGAATTAGAACAGAGAATGTGAGCCAGGCCTTCTCATCCACATCAGTCCCTAACCTCACAAATGTGCTTCTGGTATAATGGTCAAACATTCCCATAGACTCCTATACCTTGTGGACAGCCTTCCCAGAAGAGTTAAAGCTGTTATAGCTGCAACGGGTGGACCAACTAAGTATTGAACACTAAGACTGGGATACCAATAAAGTTCATGTGCACGTAAAGGCAAGCCTCCCAATACTTTTGGTAAGATAGTGTCTGTGTGCGTATATATATATATATATATAGTAAACTTTGGGGAATGATAGCTCCACGGGATTAAGTGCATAAACCGTTTAAACTTGAAACAGAAAGGCTTTTATTTATAAGCAAATCAAAAAGAAGGCTTCCTTCAGCATACTGGTCAAAAATTTAAAACAAATCAAATTCCGCCTACCTTCAGCATAAACAAAGGGGGAGGTGGGGATGTGAGGGTAGTTGCTGAGGCTGATCAGTGCACATAACTACGTGAGAGAATTAAATGGACGTTACTTGATGCAATCACAAAGTAATTACATAAAATTCAAATTTTATTCAGTAATAACATACAAAAAACATAAAACATACAAAAATGTTCCTAAAAAATACATGTATACACCACATATAACTAACTAATAATGGGTTTCCCCGTAATATTTCTGCTAGAGTGGGGTATAGAAAATTCCTCTACTGGTTTCGCGGAAAAGCTGCTTCTTCAGGAGGATAGAGAGTCTACAAGGAAACAATGCATTAAAATTACACTACAATAATTGCACAGCATAATATTAAATATTACAATCTGTATTAATGCAGGGAAGTCTGCTCACCCAAATGGACCAAAACGACCAGCAACAGGATCCCACAATTTCCCCCCTCGGCGGACAAGGGGGATTGCAAGTGACTCTGATTAAAAGGTAATGGTGAAAAAATTATTATTAATAATTAAGATGAACTGGGTCCGTTGTGTGAAAAGGTGAGGTGCCATAGTAGAAAACGCAAATGTCCCTGTATAGGTCGAAATGGGGGGGGGAAGAGGTTGAGGGTAAGAGAGAGGAAATAAAGGGAGGGGGAAGGGGGGATAGGGTGAGGGAGGGAAGGGGATGGGGCTGGGGCAGTAGGTGGGAAGGGATGGGGGGGTTGTGGGCAGTGGCTAGAAGGGGGAAGCGGGAGCATGGGAAGGGGGACATGGGGGGAGAGCTGGGGGGCAGCCCTTTTCCCCCCTTCCCACCCCCCTTTTTTCCTCCTTTTCCCTGCCCCCAGCCCTCCCCCCATGTCCCCCTTCCCATCCCCCCACTTCCCCATCTACCCACTGCCCACAACCCCCCATCCCTTCCCACCTACTGCCCCACCCCCATTCCCCTTCCCTCCCTCACCCTATCCCCCCTTCCCCCTCCCTTTCTTTCCTCTCTCTTACCCTCCCCCCCATTTCGATCTATGCAGGGACATTTGCTTTTTCTACTATGGCACCTCACCTTTTCACACAACGGACCTGGTTCATCTTAATTATTAATGATAATTTTTTCACCATTACCTTTTAATCAGAGTCACCATGTCCCCCTTCCCATCCTCCCACTTCCCCATCTACTCACTGCCCACAACCCCCCATCCCTTCCCACCTACTGCCCCACCCCCATCCCCCTTCCCTCCCTCACCCTATCCCCCCCTTCCCCCTCCCTTTCTTTCCTCTCTCTCACCCTCCCCCCCATTTCGATCTATGCAGGGACATTTGCTTTTTCTACTATGGCACCTCACCTTTTCACACAACGGACCTGGTTCATCTTAATTATTAATGATAATTTTTTCACCATTACCTTTTAATCGGAGTCACTTGCAATCCCCCTTGTCCGCCGAGGGGGGAAATTGTGGGATCTTGTTGCTGGTCGTTTTGGTCCATTTGGCTGAGCAGACTTCCCTGCATTAATACGGATTTTAATATTTAATATTATGCTGTGCAATTATTGTAGTGTAATTTTGATGCATCGTTTCCTTGTAGACTCTCTATCCTCCTGAAGAAGCGGTTTTACCAAGAAACCAGGAGGAGGAATTTTCTATACCCCACTCTAACAGAAATATTACAGGAAAACCCATTAATAGTTAGTTGTATGTGGTGTATACAAGTATTTTTTAAGAACATTTTTGTATGTTTTATGTTTTTTGTATGTTATTAATGAATAAAATTTGAATTTTATATAATTACTTTGTGATTGCATCAAGTATGTGATAGTCCATTTAATTCTCTCAGGTGGTTATGTGCACTGGTCAGCCCCAGCAACTGCCCTCACATCCCCACCTCCCCCTTTTTCTATATGTCAGCTTGGATGATGGTACCTCTATATTGTTAATTATCCAATAATATGTGAGGCTATACTCAAAAATCTAATTATCTTCAGCATAAAATAAAGTCTGCTTATTTTCAACATAAAGCAAATTAAAGGAAAAACACATACAGTTTTGTGGACGGGTCTTCGTTCCAGAGTTTTGAGAGTCCTTATCAAATCTTTAGCAGCCTCCAACAGGTTCTCAGCTCACCACGACAGGTGCAATCACCTACTCCTCCTCCCCACCACCTCTTCACTACTTCCTGTCTTTTATGAGCTGTTTCCTGGAGGCCTTTAACCTCCTGTGTGCTGAATCCCTGTGGTCAGGGGTGGAGGCTCTTTCCCACCTGAATATCACTTTAGAGCTTCCGAAATTCCGGGCCCCAAATAACTCTCTATTAAGACAGAGGACTGCGAGCCAGGGGGAATGGAATCCCTTAATGCATAGATTTCCTCTCACTTCCTGTTTGGCTGTAGGGCAGAAAGTGAAGGGAAATCTCTGCAATGGGACAGGGATGGTAAAAAATAAACTGACAGGGGCTATAACCCTCCCTTATTCTATCCAAAATAAAAAAAAAAGTGTTCCCTATAGTTCTACTCTAAGCATTAATTTCTGAAATTTTATGGAGAGGACTAAGAAGATAAAACCATGCCAGTGGTGCAGCAGAAAACATATAGCACAGTGAGGAAGGTTTGTGGTCCAGGATGATAGGACAGTCAAAATTAGTTGTGGAATGCCGGCCGCCTGCATACCGGAAGCAGTGCAGCCGATTTATGGGGGCACTAGACTAATTTGCCTCTCAGCCCAGTCCACCCCATAAGACTGGCGCTACACTAATGGGGCATACACACGGTCGGACTTTTCGTCTACAAAAGTCAGACAGCCAGTCCGACAGACTTCCAGCGGACTTTCGGCGGACTTGCGGCGGACTTGTGGCAGACTTTCTAACGAACGGACTTGCCTACACACGACCACACAAAAGTCCGACGGATTCGTACGTGATGACGTACACCAGACTAAAATAAGGAAGTTCATAGCCAGTAGCCAATAGCTGCCCTAGCGTGGGTTTTTGTCCGTCGGACTAGCACACAGACGAGCGGATTTCGGGGTCCGTTGTAGTTACGACGTAAAGATTTGAAGCATGTTTCAAATCTAAAGTCCGTCGGATTTGAGGCTGAAAAAGTCAGCTGAAAGTCCGGGGAAGCCCACACAAGATCGGATTACCAGCCAGCTTTAGTCCGTCGGCGTCCATTGGACTTTTGTAGACGAAAAGTCTGACCGTGTGTATGCCCCATAACAGTGTATCAAAAGCCGGCAGGTACTCTTTCCGTGCTGCCCCCCTGCAAAGTGCTGCCCTAGGCCTGGGCCTTGTTGGCCTAGGCCAGGATACAGCGTTGCTTGCATGGCATATGAAACTACACGTTTGGCTTATGCTGGATTACCTATGGGAGAGGAAGCCGTATGGACCCCCCCCTTCTCTTTCCACCATCTGTTGATGACATCTGACAACACGCATTTTCCAGAACCAGTGGTTATTATGCTTTTTTGACTTGTCTGGCGTACGCCTTTTAAGGCAGTTTTTTCTGGTAAGCCTCCTCTACTCCTGGTGTTGGCCCCAGCACTGATGTATAATCTATGCACACTTGTGGTCTCCCTTCTGCCCACTCACCAGATTTGGTGCAACTGAAATTCTGGCATCTGGCCATGCATCACCCCCTTTGAACTCTGCTGATGTTTTCTTCACTATTTTTCTACACATCTTTTATGGACTTTTAAAGTTTCATATATTTTTTATGTTTGGTGTCTGGCTCATGGAACCAGCACGGGTTTCTACCAATCACTGGCACATCTGATAATTAAGTATTATTGTGTATTTACTTTATATGTGATCAACACTGATTAATTACTTGATACTATCCATTTTATGGTCATTACAAAGGATATTTACATTCCTTGTAATATTAATAAAAGTGACACTTTTTTTTTTAAAGAACAGTGTAAAAATAAAAGGCAAAATAAATAAGAAAAAAAATATTTAAACACGCCCCGTACTGATGAGCTCACGTGCAGAAGCAAACGCATACGTGAGTAGCGGATATGAAAACAGTGTTCAAACCACACATGTGAGGTATCACCACAATCGGTAAAGCGAGAGCAATAATTCTAGACATAGACCTCCTCTGTAACTCAAAATATGCAACCTGTAGAATTTTTAAAATGTCGCCTATGAATATTTTTAAGGGTAAAAGTTTGTCGCCATTCCACGAGCGGGTGCAATTTTGAAACGTGACATGTTGGGTATCAGTTTACTCGGCGTAATATTATATTTCACAATATAAAAAAAATGGGCTAACTTTACTGTTGTCTTATTTTTTAATCAAAAAAAGTGTATTTTTCCAAAAAAAGTGAGCTTGTAAGACCGCTGTGCAAATAAGGTGTGACAGAAAGTATTGCAACGACCGTCATTTTATTCTCTAGGGTGTTAGAAAAAAAAATGTATTATGTTTGGGGGTTCTAAGTAATTTTCTAGCAAAAAAAAATGTTTTTAACTTGTAAACAACAAATCTCAGAAAGAGGCTTGGTCCTTAAGTGGTTAAAGCAATGCCTGTGTATTCTTGAGGTCCATGGCCCCAAGTCGCATCAAAGTGGGATCAAAGTAGTGCAGGGACTACTTTGAAGTCACTGCGATTTGAAGTCGCACCACTATGAACGGTACTCCTTGGAAATAATGGGGTACGATTTGTGGAAGCCAAGCCTTACTGATGGCTGGAGAGATTGACTGTAATGATGGCCTATGCGGTTTTGGATCCTAATCCTTCTGCTTGTTGACCAAGTCCTACTTTTGACTAAAGAACATGCAGTCATAACCCTTGTGCTCTAATGTGTTATGGAGGGAATGCAATGAGTTGGAAAAGAGGAATGAAAAATTCCAATGGCTTTCTTAATGCGCAGGACCCACGGATCCTAATGCTGTGTACACACGACCGGACTTTTCGACAGCAAAGGTCCTATGGAACGAATCCGCAGGACAATTCGATCGTGTGTGGGCTTCATCAGGCCTTTGCTGTCAAAAAATCAGACGGACTTTAGAAATAGAACATGTTTCAAATGTTTCCGACGGACTCGAGTCCGGTCGAAAAATCAGTTAGTCTGTATGCTAGTATGCTATATTGCTTTTCTGCTGGCAGAATGGCACCCCTGGCTAATATGATAAAGCCTGTTTGGCAGGCTGCTTTTGAGGCAGAGGTACCCCTTAAACAACTCATTTGATTAGCTTAGTACCTGAGCATTAATGAAATAGAGATCCACACAGTCAGTTTGGACAGAGTTAAAACAACCACTTTTTGCTTCTGATATGCCAACTTGCCATAGCAACTTCCTAGTAGCAAGCTGAGGCTGACCCATCTGGCCAGTCTGATAAAGTCTCCCTGCTCAACTGCTTCTGAGGTAGAGGTTGACTTTAAATAAACACAGCTGTTTGTTTTTATGCTTGGCATGGAACTACTAGTGACTGTAGGCCTTTTCAGTCTCTGCCAATTTGCCACTGCCTCTGGCCTGCAACTTGGTTTGCATTTTGACCGACACACCAGTTACCACCAGACCACTATGATTTTTGTAGAGATTTCCTTGGTCTGCCTCTTCTGGCAGTTAAATACATAGTGGTTCCTTCAGGGCTAAAGAGGATCTGTCCCTGTTGCAGAAGCAGGTTGACTCTCCTCTTCCTGAGAAGTGGCATAGGGCTGGAGAGATTTTGCCCGTAATGTGCACTCTTTTAGGATATAGAATATACCAACCTGCCCTACCTGCCCTCACCTTAATGAACGTTGCTGGTCTCTAGGAAGGCTGATTGCTACTGGTCCATGGATGAGCTGAAAGACTGGAGCCATGCCTGGGAGTATTTGTTCAAAAATCTATCAGTAGTAACCTCTACAAGCAGCAAACCACATAACCCTCTGTGGTGTACCACAAAAAACAGAAGCAATTACACATTGCTAACAGGTAAGGACTAAGGAAATTTAACTAAGCAGATCCTGATCTTCATTTCAGCATCAAGGTCAGCATGTAAATGCATAGAGATAAACACATAGCAGTCATATTACTGTTGAGTAAATGTAATCACAGGAAAGCAGCGCAGATTAATAGTCATCAGACAATTAGCACTAACAGGTTAAACCTACCTTAGACACATGTACCGCAAAAGGTCCATACCACAACCAAGCATTAATACACAGTAAGCCCAGCTTGCAGGGCCAGGCCCTGCACCACCTGATATCAGCCTAAGCATTAGCAATACTGTAGACACAGACCACAACCTGTGAAGCATTAGAAAACAGAGTGGCACTATGGACAGCCAGTAAGATTCATGTGTGATATCTGCTTTCAGTGGTGCAAGCTAACAGCATACCTGCAGACAATAAGTCAAGCCTGTAGGGCCAGGCCTTGCTGAGTTAATAGGAAGGCCTCAGCCCAGCACAGCACACCTACTATCAGCATTAGCAGTATTGCAGACACAAACCACAACTTGTGAGGCAATAATAAACAGACTGAAACTATGGACAAGCCAGAAAATTTGCATGTGTGACATATGCTTGCAGCATTAACTGAATACTATGGATTTGTGCATTATGTAGTGCCTTACTACTAGGGTTGCCACCTCATCCCTTTAAAACTGAACACATATGAATTACACAGGTTCTGTGGCTGATTAATGTGGTAATTAAACTCACTTGGTGCCTTATCTGCATTAAATTAGCCTCAGAACCTGTGTGATTCATATGTGTTCGGGTTTAAAGGGATGAGGTGGCAACTCTACTTACCACCTGCACGCCTAATGGCCAAACCGGAAGTCCAATGAATGTCCATTCATGGAGTCATGATGAAGAAGCAATCCCTAGAGACCAGATACCATCACCCCCCTCATCCTGGATCCTAAAGCGGGGAGGACTTCCCCATATAGGAGTTTGTTTCAACCTGTACAGCAGGGAGCTTCGTCACAGGTAAAGGTGAGGGAAAAGAGAAATCCTGCTTTCAGCAGCAGCTTAACGTAAGGCGTAAGGAGAGAAGTAGGGAAGGAACCCTTTGGACTGACTTACTTCCTTCATTTCTACCTTACTTCCTTCCATAACCTGAGTTGTTGAAATTATTTAGTTACTTCTTTTGCACTCTAAATTAAACAATTGTGCTGCCCATACTGGAAGGTTCCATCTGCCTTTCTAAGGCAATTACTGGACCTTTAGGGAGGATATGTGTTGCTGTACCTTTATGGAGGAAATGGCTCAAAGCTGGGGACTCTAATGCCCCGTACACATGGTCGGACATTGATCAGACATTCCGACAACAAAATCCTAGGATTTTTTCCGACGGATGTTGGCTCAAACTTGTCTTGCATACACACGGTCACACAAAGTTGTCAGAAAATCCGATCGTTCTGAACGCGGTGACGTAAAACACGTATGTCAGGACTCTAAACGGGGCAGTAGCCAATAGCTTTCATCTCTTTATTTATTCTGAGCATGTGTGGCACTTTGTGCGACTAATTTGTGTACACACGATTGGAAATTCCGACAACGGATGTTGTTGTCGGAAAATTTTATAGCCTGCTCTCAAACTTTGTGTGTCGGAAAATCCGATGGAAAATGTGTGATGGAGCCTACACACGGTCAGAATTTCCGACAACAAGGTCCTATCACACATTTTCCGTCGGAAAATCCGACCGTGTGTACGGGGCATAATAGTTTTGAGTGAGGGACCACACTTTTCAGGGGTACCTCAACTTGACAGCTTGGCTTCATGTATTTGTAAATGTATGCAACAAAAAACTCTGCTAGATGAACCCAACCCTTTCGCTGCTCACAGGCCAGCCTGTATGCTCCTCAGTTCCCTGCAATTAGCTGTGTGTCAAGGCTTGGAGTCTGCTCTTTCTTTACTGTAGTCCACCATTCAACTAACAGGCTGCATATCATAAAAATGTTCAACTGCAGTCAAGGTTTACTGTAATGACAGCACACAGTTTTCTCCCACCCAAAGCCCACTCCCATCCCCATGGTTAAGCCCTGCTCTGGGTGAGATATATTGGGTGTATGGCTTTGGGTGAGAGTGAGCTGTGTGCTGTCACTGTAATAAACCTTGTCTGAAGCTGAACATCTTCTGTGTGGCCCTTTATTTTGGATGGTCAACAATATACTGTATATATATAGTGGCAAACAGTCCCTTTCAGTCCAGGGAAAAAGGGAAGAGTTGTTGAGGAAATGTACCTGTTGCCTAGGTTGTGGCATTTTATAACATAAACTAATGGCAGTAATAGATCTTTCCAGCAATATACATGGGGTTAGGCACTAGCCACCTTTTTCCCAAGCTGAGGCATAGTTTTTCTATCCCTGGAATGAGGTGTTTGTGTGTGTGTGTGTGTGTGTGTATGAGACAGAGGCTCCAGAAAGGTAAAGGCTAATATGTCTGCAGGTCTGAACATAATGATGTTACAGCTAGCCAGGAGTCTGAATAACTGTTGTTGTTTATTGGACTGTGGTGAGCCTATTGGTGGCCATACACTTAATGAAAAATTAAATTAATTCTTTTAATTATAACATTTGTTCAATTTTCAAATATTTAGTGGGTGTAACCTGAAAGTCGTTTTCAACTTTTCAGAGCTGAAAAATCAAAAGAAAAGTTTGGAAGATTTGAATGACATTTAAAAAGGTTAGTGTGTTTGTCGTATGGTAACAATCGTACATCTTTGAACGCGCATGAACAAGAAAACTGTAACCTGAAAGTAAAGTAGTTCACTGAAATGAATATACAATCCAGAATCAACAATCTTTCATCCAGCAAAATGTACACAAAACCCAAATTATACAATAATCTAGCAGGGCACAGAAGGAATTTTTAAGCAATCTGGCATTTTTTTTATCTAATAAAAAATATATACAATGGATGAAAATAATGACACAGAAAATAGCTTTTAGAAAACGTTATTGCTAATAGTAAAGTGCAATTTTTTGTCACAATTCCCAGTATAGCTACAGGACATACAGTTTGAACCCAGACCACAAAACCATGATATTCCAGCTGGAATCCAGCAAGTCCTGAATTTGAGATCTTCAATGCTTCTTCCTGTTGTCAGGAAATGAAGGGTTGCTGTTAGCCTTTACTTAGCTGCAGCGACTGCCCGTCCATTAGGGGCACACGAGCACTGCTCCCCCCCATTCATGCATCTGGCCCCCTGATCTACCTATAGGGCACCTGTTCTCCTTTTGGAGAATGCTGACGAAAAGGCAAAGACAGATCTTTCCGTAATGAGTGCTTGTTCCTCCACACAAATGAAGCAGGAAAACACAGGAGGGAGAGCCCAGGTGGAAAGATAGATTTCATCACGTCCTTTTTATATGAACAAACCGAACGATAGGTCAATTTACTTATAGTACTGGGTGAAAGTTTTAGGCAGGTGTAAAGAAAAGCTGTAAAGTAAGAATGCTTTCAAAAATATATATTTTAATTGATTATTTTTATCAATTTACAAAATGAAAAGTGAGCGAACATAAAAAAAGCCTAAATCAAACTAATATTGGCATGACTACCCTTTGGCTTCAAACCATTGGATTGTACACTTGCACAAAGTCAGGGATTTTGTAAGATTAGAGCATGTATGATTAACCAAATGTACCAAGCAGAAAGCAGCGACAATACACAAGGTAGTTTAGTTACACTACATCAGCAAGGTCTCTCCAGGCAAAGATTTCAAAGCAGACTGGAGTTTCAAAATGTGCTGTTCAAGCTCTTTTGAAGAAGCACAAAGAAAAGGGCAACATTGAGGACCCTAGATGCAGTGGTCAACCAAGAAACTTTATGTAGCAGATGAAAGACAGATCATGCCAGACAGTAGTCATTACGGAAGAATTGTGGCCAAAAAGCTATACCTCAGGCATGAAAACAAACAGGACTAAGTGACTCAACTATGCATGAAAACATAGGAACGGGGATGCAGAAAAATGGCAGCATGTGCTCTGGACTGATGAGTCAACATTTGAAATATTTGGCTGCAGCCAGGGGCAGTTTGTTCACCGAAGGGCCTGAGAGCAGTAAAATAATGCCTGTCTGCAGGCAACAATGAAGCATGGTGGAGGTTCCTTGCAAGTTTGGGGACACATTTATTCTGCAGAAGAAGAATGACATTAAGAACTAGACATGTGCACACAGAAATATTTTTTTTCGGAATTTCGGTTTCGTCTGAAAATTACATTTATTTATTTACTCCCGAAATTCGTTTTTATTTCTTCTGTTTTGTTAAAAAATGCATTTGTATGAAAATCCGAATTAATTAAGGTTGAATCTGTCAATTGAAGGCTTATGGTGTCTGTCGGATGTTCTCAGAAGATTTGACAAAGCAGCTAAACTGTACGATGCTGCGATCGTACATTTCCGGTCGAATGCTCCGCTCACAAGCTATAGTAGAATTCTAATGTTGTTTGACTAGTAATTATAATTATTATTATATTACTAGTCAAGAAACATTAGAATTCTTCTAGAGCCTATGAATAGAGCATTTGACCGTAAATGTCCGCTTGTGGTGACATTTCTCCTGTATATTAAATAGGTGTCATCCAGTCAGAGGGGGACACAAAGGAGGAGGCGGCTGAGGCAGCAGCTCCCACATGTAAGTATAATCTTGCTTGTATCTGCTGATCATACATGTTTCAATGTTACTAATGTGTGAGATTGTTGTACATTGTAGATTGTAATGTTCTTTTCTATATTAATCAACAGCTGCGTAAGCTGAGCACAAGCAGGAGGTGAAGGAGACCAGCACTGTAGAGGCTGCTGGGGATTCGGAAGATGGTGAGCAACAGCCAGACGTGGCAGGTCCAGGGAGTAAGTACAACTTTTTTTGTATTTTCCAGGCAAAAATAACAGAAAATTGAATACTTACCTTTCCGTAATTTTCCTTTCCTGGTGCCTACCCAATACTTAAGCCCCACTTGGGGTATAGCGTTTTCCTGGGAGGTCGCCATCTTGGGACTGCCTTCAAAAAGCGTTCTACAAGAGGATTTAGTGCCCACGGTGGGGAATAAATCCTCTTGTAGAAACTGAAAGGGCTGAAACCTGGACCTTGAGTGTGTTCAGGCCCAAACCTAAGTCCAATCAACTCTGTAAAAAGAGAAGTATATTCTGGACTCCGGGATTCAAGGGATCCAAATGGTTAGTCTCTGCTAATTCTGTAAACTTCCTCCAAACTCTATAATAGGTGGAATTATAAAACAAACGAGGTATAATGAGGCTTGTTTTACCATGTATATGAATTCTGTACCATGGAGTTATAGTTGCCCTCCAACCCCCATACACATGTAACCCAAAATTGTCCCAAACAGAGGGGGACCAAAAAAGAGAAGCGGGGCTCAAAGGAGAGGCAATCTCAATGAAGGTAATAAATGCAAATGAATATTTATTGGTACAAAATAGA
The DNA here is from genome assembly GCA_037952925.1 of Lithobates clamitans. Lineage (NCBI taxonomy): Eukaryota > Metazoa > Chordata > Amphibia > Anura > Ranidae > Lithobates > Lithobates clamitans. The sequence goes on from JBBGZY010000317.1 coordinate 1,529,988, forward strand.
AAAACATGGAGATATGTACAGGTGCATTACCATTAAGTAACCCTGCTCTAATAAAATTGATCAATACCTAGATTGATCAAGAACAAACAAATCACAGACATGGAGAACATGAAACATGTATAGACTTACAAAACAAAACAAAAACGTCCGGACGTCTTGGCTATTGATGTCTGCGCAAACCATAACAATAAAAAGTGTGCAGCAATGCTGAGTAAGGTTTGCAGGGCAGACAACAATTCCCCCGGGGGAGGGGCGGCTCAGGGCGGGATGTGGAAGGATGTGGGGAACAAGGGGAGGGGGGGGGAGGGAAGGGATGGTGGGAAAGAGGGGGAGGGGGGAGGGGGGAATGGGAATGGATGGGACCTGAGTGACTGGGAAAAGGGAGACATTTTTTATTTAACCCCACGACGTAGCCGGAGCAGTTCTAGGAGAAGAAATAATAGATCATCATCTAGGGGTAAAAAATCCTTGAGTGATACTGAAGAAGATAACCTGACAAAAACGGTGACTTTTTTAGAGAGGGAGGGGGCAGTGAGCGAAAACAGGGGCGAATACCCAGACGCGAACCCAAATTTACACAAGCAACCGGCCCCCGAACCTCAGAGACAGACAGCCAGAGGGGGAACACGCACCAGAAGTCAACGGAAATAGCCAAACCACCTATGGATGAGGGGATAGGAAGGACATGAAAATTATCAATCTTTCTAAGTTTAAATTAAGTGGGAGACATATTGATCTCTTACAAACGGGGATGTCTTTTTTGCCCACCAACCAGATGGACGAATTCACAGTATTTAAAGACATTACCCTTTTCATACGCAAAGTCTTCCTACGCTTTATCCATACTAATAATCAAGGATCAGTAACAGATAAAAATACAACAAAAAATCAGGATGAAGAAATGCTAGCTATCCTCAGCTCCCTCTTGGAGGAAAATGAGAGAGAGGAAGCTGAGTATGGTCTCTACAAAAGACAGTCCAAACTCAATATTAAATCCATCAAGATGCCTCCACTTAATAAAAACAGATGGCTAAGTCTATTCTTGGACATGATACAAACAGATCTATCCAAGATGGACTGGAGTATAAAAAGTGAGGACAATCTTTCCCCGGAGGAATGTAGAGCAATCCGTGAACTATCGGAAGCCCCGCAGCTAGTTATAAAAAGGAGTGACAAAGGTGGGAATGTGGTGCTCCTGGATGAGAAAGATTATGAAAAGGAGGTTTTCTGCCTGTTAGGCAATGCCAAAACCTATAAGAAAACTACCCAGGGACCCCTTTCCCAACCCTAGTCACCAACCTTAATAGTAAACTTAAATTAGCAGCAGAAGCAGGACTACTGAGCAAACGGGAATTAAATTACCTTACAATTCAAGAATATAATGTACCAATATTCTATATCATCCCTAAGGTACATAAATCGCTTGAAAATCCTCCGGGGAGACCAATCGTCTCAGCGATAAAGGGTCCCCTCGAGAGGACTGGAAAATACTTGGACACTCTACTGAAGGAGATGGTTATAGATCTAAAATCCTTTGTGAAGGACACAAGGGACGTCCTGAGACATATCTCCCAGATTAATATACAGGGGGAGGTCCTCCTGATGGGGATCGACGTTGAATCTTTGTACACGTCGATCCCCCACGACTGGGGAATTAAAGAAGTTGATGTTTTTCTTGACAGACATTTCCCCAACTATGGTCCACAGAACGAATTTCTAGTGGACCTTCTGACTTTTGCCCTCAAAAACAACTTTTTTCAATTTCTATTCAATTTCTATCAACAAACCAACCTCACCTCCATGGGAGCACCTTGGGCCCCAGCATATGCCTGTCTCCATTTGGGACCATGGGAGGAGGACGAGGTACACACCTCGCCGATGTACCTGAGCCATGTACACACGTGGCTCAGGTACAGCGACGATGTTTTTGTCATTTGGAAGGGTGACCAGGACACACTGGCACAGTTCATTGACTGTCTCAACTCCAATGACCGCAATATTAAATTGACATACACATGGGACCGAGAGAGGATCTCCTTTTTGGATCTATTTATCAGCAGGAGGAATTCCTCCCTGGTGACCCAGACTTTCTACAAGGAGACCTCTGTGAACACACTTCTAAGAGCAGACAGTCACCACCCGAAATGGCTCAAGGACAGTATCCCTGTAGGCCAATTTCTCTGTATCAGGCGAAACTGTTCCAACAAAGAAGACTATAGACATGAAAGTGATGAGCTGTACAAATGCTTTTGGGAACGCGGATATTCCCATAAACAGCTAAGAAGGGCCAAACGCAAGGCAGCAGAACGGAATCGCCCTTCTCTCCTAGACAATAAACCATCAAAAAATTTACAACTTGCCCTTCCTGCTCCCACCACTCCAGATCCGGTGAGAATTATTACTGAGTTCGGGTCCCAATGGGACACAGTCAAAACCATACTGGAGAAACACTGGGGTATACTCACCAACAGCCCCGGTATAGCCCAGTTAGTGGGACCTACTCCCAAAATGGTAGCTAGAAGGGCCAGAAACTTGGGGGACTCCCTTATTCACTCTGAACATACTAGGAGTATTGATAGCTCTTGGCTATCTCGTTTCCCCAGAAGCAAGGGGATGTTCCCCTGTGGACACTGTCAGGTCTGCCCATATGTACATAGGACAACAACTTTTAGTGACGCTTTAAATAAAAATAACTTTGAGATTAAAAGTCTCATTAACTGTGCAACTACTAGGGTCATCTATATGTTGACCTGCCCGTGCAAAAAGATATACATCGGCAAGACAAAGCGACAATTTAGGATTCGCCTAGGAGAACACATGAGGGAAATCCTGGAAAAAAATCTGGAGAAACCGGTAGCCAGACACTTTGCCCAATACCACCAGGGCAAACTGTCTGGCATGCAAGTAAAGGGAATTTATGCCCTTAATCTGTCACCCAGAAGAGGGAACTTTGATCAAATCTTGCAGCAGAAGGAAAAAAGATGGATTTTTCGCCTGTGTTCTCTGGTCCCTTTGGGTTTGAACACAGAATTGAATTTTCAGCCTTTCTTGGTAGCTTAAATAGGCTGGGGGTCATCATATAAGAGATTGACCCCCTCTGTCCTTTCCCTCCTCTGTCCCTTCCCCCCCCGCCTCTTCCCTCCCCCCCCTTTTCCCTCCTGCCTGTTTATGTACTTCTATATACAGTTTCGATCCTTCCATTATCCTTCCCCCCCTTGATTTGACTTGATCTGGTATATGTACTGAGTGTATTTCCTAAAGCACTGGTCTTTCATCTGTTATGTTTGTTGAACAGAATGAGAGTAGCCCATTTAATATCTATACACATCGATTAATTGCTGTAATATAGAGAATAGGAATATTATTTGCATGATGACATATTCTACCATACTTGTTATACCCACTAATGTCTCCAATTACCCTTTTTTGAGTGTAAATTCAAGAAAGTATGTGCAGGGATTTTTGTTGTTATCACAACTGGAAACTGACCATATACAAGAAAGCGGCAAACAAACAGTGGATGACAGTCTGGACACACACAGACTGGAAAACTGTCCTTCGTTTAAATTAGCCGGGTGGGCGTGCATGGGGGAGGAACAACAATAAGAAGGAGCCCTCGCACGCCATCTGCGCGTCCAGATGAAGCTACACATGTTTGTTCTGTGAAACGCGTTGACGCCACTCCGCCCGGACGTCACGCCAGCTGTCATCTCCCGGTGGGGCTAGCCGGCTCACCTACTGAGGGAGCGTTCCGCTCTATGGTTCGGAACAGCCGTATGGAGGGCAACAGGTGCACCTAGATGGCCGGCCACATACCCACATGAGAAGTACATGAGAAGTACCCCTCGGCTCACGGAGAACTTCTAGGTCAGTGTACGGCATTGTGCACAGCGGCAAGAGGCACAGCTTACAACACAGGAGCCACTGCAACCCGGTAATACCTAAAGATTCCCAGCCGGGAACGGTAACGTACAAGGCAACCTGTCTATGTATTCCTGCCCATGCTTGTCACTGTCTGACTTCTTTACAGCATGCATCTGCAGAGAGATTACTAACTATACCGGATACCTGCACATCTTGCTATATACCATCCCGGACCCTGGCAACCGTGATCCAATATTTACATATGTTAGGCCCACACACCTCCATCTACAGGATGAATTGACGTCTGAGCACAGGCCTCACATCAGCATCCCACTCCACGGCTGACCACCCTCTCCCAGGTTCCTTCCCTTCCATTCCCATTCCCCCCCTCCTGCCTCCCCCTCTTTCCCACTATCCCTTCCCTCTCCGCCCCTCCCCCGGGGGAATTGTTGTCTGCCCTGCAAACCTTACTCAGCATTGCTGCACACTTTTTATTGTTATGGTTTGCGCAGACATCAATAGCCAAGACGTCCGGACGTTTTTGTTTTGTTTTGTAAGTCTATACATGTTTCATGTTCTCAATGTCTGTGATTTGTTTGTTCTTGATCAATCTAGGTATTGATCAATTTTATTAGGGCAGGGTTACTTAATGGTAATGCACCTGTACATATCTCCATGTTTTTCTATTTTGTACCAATAAATATTCATTTGCATTTATTACCTTCATTGAGATTACCTGTCCTTTGAGCCCCGCTTCTCTTTTTTAGTCCCCCTCTGTTTGGGACAATTTTGGGTTAAATAGGTGGAATTAGTAGATGATTTTCTTGCCTGTAGTAGTGTCTAGATAACACTATGCGAACATCCTAACTCGCCCAACCTCAACTTCCAGGCCCTCACATCTAGATTCTCCGGGTGCGGGTGACAGAACTTGTCCTGAGACAGAAGGTTGTCTGTGCGTGGAAGGGGAAGCGGTTTGCACAAGGCCATCCTGACTAGGAGCATGAACCATGGCCAATACGGAATCACTGCCAAAACTGTGACCTTATCTGATGTTAGGCGTTGGAGAAACCTCAGTATCAGGGTGGTTGGAGGAAACGCATATCCCCTCTGAAAGTTCCATGGTTGGACTGGGGCATCCACCCTGGCATCTTCGCATTGAGCGGGGAGGCAAAAAGATCTATTTGGGGAGTGCCCCATGGCTGGCAAATCCAGAGAAAGACCCTCGGATTCAGAGACCATTTGCTGTTGTCACTGAATGTTCTTGAAAGATGATCGGCTAACTGATTCTCGGGCCCTGGGATATATGAGGCTCGTAGCTTGATTATATTCCTCTCGGCCCATGTTAGAATGGGTGTTACCTCATTCAAGAGGGACCTGCTGTGCATTCCCCCTGATTCTGGACATATTGTCATGTTGTCCAGCTGGAGAAGGATAGATTTTCCCCTGAGGAAGGTGGCTAGATGCAAGATTGCCATCCAAGCTGCCCTTAGCTCCAAGGTGTTTGACACTACTCCTGCTGAATCGAATTGCCATCTCCCCTGTACCAACTGTTCTTGATAGTGTGCTCCCCACTAGGGATGAGCCAAACACCCCCCGGTTCGGTTCGCACCAGAACCTGCGAACGGACTGAAAATTCGCATGAACGTTAGAACCCCATTGACGTCTATGGGACTCGAACGTTCGAAATCAAAAGTGCTCATTTAAAGGCTAATTTGAATGGTATTGTCCTAAAAAGGGTTTGGGGGCCCGGGTCCTGCCCCAGGGGACATGTATCAATGCAAAAAAAAGTTTTAAAAACTGCCCTTTTTTTGGGAGCAGTGATTTTAATGATGCTTAAAGTAAAAAAAAAAAAAGTGAAATATTCTTTTAAATATCGGACCTGGGGGGTGTCTATAGTATGCCTGTAAAGTGGCGCGTGTTTCCCATGCTTAGAACAGTCCCTGCACAAAATGTCATTTTTAAAGGAAAAAAAGTAATTTAAAACTGCTTGCGGCTTTAACCACTTGCCGACCGCCTCACAACGCTATACGTCGGCAGAATGGCACGGGCAGGCAGAATCACGCACCTGTACGTGATCTGCCTCCTGCGGGCGGGGGGTTCGATCGGACCCCCCCGGTGCCAGAGGTGGCAGGCATTTGTTCCCGGCCAATCAGAGGTGAGGGGGAGGCCATCCATTCGTGGCCACCCCCTCGCAATCGCTCCCGGCCAATGAGATCATTCCTCTGCCTCTGTAATGTAAACAGAGGCAGAGGAAGTGATGTCATCTCTCCTCGAGCCGGTCTTTTCCTTCCAGCGCCGAGGAGAGAAGACATCAATGTGAGTTGCACCAACACTACACTTTCAGTAGAACACACTAGGCACACTTTTCACCCCCCGATCACCCCCCGATCATCCCCCTGTCACAGTGACACCAATAGCAGTTTTTAGTTTTTTTTGCATTGGTGTCAGTTTGTGACAGTTATAAGTTTTAGGGCAGTTAGGGTTAGCCCCCTTTAGGTCTGGGGTACCCCCCTTTAGGTCTAGGGTACCCCCCTAACCCCCCCTAATAAAGGTTAACCCCTTGATCATCCCCTGTCGCCAGTGTCACTAAGCGATCGTTTTTCTGATCGCTGTATTTAGTGACACAGGTGACGCTAGTTAGGGAGGTAAGTATATAGGTTTGCCGTCAGCGTTTTATAGCGACAGGGACCCCCATATACTACCTACTAAAGGTTTTAACCCCCTGATTGCCCCTAATTAACCCTTTCATCAGTGATCATCGTATAAGTGTTACGGGTGACGCTGGTTAGTTAGTTTGTTTATTATAGTTTATTATAGTTTTAGGGCACCATGACAGATAGCTCTGACAACGGAGTTGTGGTCCCTGCCAAGGTCAGGCGTACCAGACTCCAAACTTCTTCTTCTGTCCTTGATGTGCAAGAACCGCAGGTCCCTCATATGGAGCAGAGCAATACTAGTGCCGCTATTCCTTCTGGTGAACTGGCAAGCACCAGCGGCCTAGTATACCCTGGTCGTACATCCAGCACTGCAGTATCACGTGGTGACGTGGTGAGTCCCATAAGTGCAGTTCAAGCTGGCGAGGTGGCAAGCACTAGTAGTGTCCCGCTGCCACCAAGAAGACGAACACAGGTCCGTCATGCCCATAGTGCCCTTCCTGCTGCATTCGCCAATCCGAATTGGGAGCCCACCACTTCTGCAGCATCCGTACTTCCCCCATTCACTGGCCAACCCGGAATTCAGGTGGAAACAGTTGATTTTACGCCACCAGATTTTTATTCGCTGTTTTTCACCGAAGATCTTTATAGATCTATTGTGGACCAAAGCAATTTAGAGGCCGGTCAACACATCGCCACTATTCCCCAGTCCTCCCTTGCTAAAGATTGGAGACCAATTACGGTCTCTGAATTTAAGATCTTTCTGGGCCTTTCCCTCAACATGGGCATAACCAAAAAGAGTGAGTTGCGGTCATATTGGTCCACTGACCCAATTCACCATATGCCCTTGTTCTCTGCCTCCATGAACAGAGCACGATACGAGCAGATTTTGCGGTTCATGCACTTCAACAACAATGAACTCTGTCGTCCTCGTGGAGACGCTGAATACGATCGGCTCTACAAAATTCGGCCCCTCGCAAATCACTTCAACCAGCATTTTGCAGACTTGTTTACTCCCCATCAAGTTGTCTGCGTTGATGAGTCCCTGATTAAATTTTCTGGCTGCTTGTCATTCAAACAGTACCCAGCAAGCGTGCCAGATACGGGGTCAAGACGTATAAGCTCTGTGACAGGGCCACAGGCTATAAATGTAGTTTTATGGTTTTACGAGGGCAAAGATAGTCACGTAGAGCCGACAAACTGCCCTGACTACATAGGAAGCACTGGCAAGATTGTGTGGGACTTGGTGTCACCCTTAATCGAAAAGGGGTACCATTTGTACGTGGACAATTATTACACGAGCGTGCCACTTTTTAGTCACCTTTTTGATCAACAGATTGGAGCATGTGGCACCATGCGACCTAATTGCCGGGGCTTTCCCCAGCGGCTTGTAGATTCCCATCTTAGGTTGGGGGAGAGAGCCTGCTTGCAGTGTAATAACGTGCTCGCTATGAAGTGGAGGGATAATAAGAATGTTTTCGTTCTTACCTCCCTTCATGCAGACACGACAGTCCAAATTACTACGGCGACTGGTGTTGTGGAGAAACCCCTCTGTGTCCACGAATATAACCAAAATATGGGAGGAGTGGACCAGTTGTTGGCGCCGTACCTAGTTGCCTGTAAGGCCAGACGCAGGTACAAGAAAGTGTCTGTTTATTTATTTCAATTGGCTTTGCTGAACGCTCATGTGCTATACAGAGCTTCAGGATGGACTGGATCCTCCCTTAAATTCCAGGAAGAGATTGTCAGAGCCCTTACGTTTCCAGACGGTGCTCCACCTCACCTTCCCCAACCAAATGCAGTAAGCCGGCTGCATGAGAGGCATTTTCCTTATGTCCTCCCGAGTACCCCTACCCAACAAGCACCCCAAAGAAGATGTTGTTTCTGCAGCAAGCGCGGATATAGGTGTGACACCCGGTATTATTGTCCCTCCTGTCCTGACAATGCTGGTCTATGCATTGGTGAATGTTTTGAACGCTACCATTCACTAGTTGAGTATTAGCGTAGGGTACAGCACTGCACAGACTAGGACACACTTTCACAGGGTCTCCCAAGATGCCATCGCATTTTGAGAGACCTAAACCTGGTACCAGTTACAAAAGTTAAAGTTACTAAAAAAAGTGTAAAAAAAAAAAAATAGTTGTCGTTTTATTGTTCTCTCTCTCTCTCTATTCTCTCTCTATTGTTCTGCTCTTTTTTACTGTATTCTATTCTGCAATGTTTTATTGTTATTATGTTTTACCATGTTTGCTTTTCAGAAATGCAATTTTTTTTATACTTTACCGTTTACTGTGTTTTATTGGTAACCATTTTTTTGTTTTCAGGTACGCCATTCAGCTGCAGAGCTTATTTACTTATCTTGACAGCAACAGCGTTTGCTCCCACGATACATAAAGCCGTGACTCCAGTGCTGTCGGAGGTGATTTCACCACCACAGTTACATACTTCAGCATATATGCCAAAGCGTGGGGGCAGCAGTGGGTGGAGGAGCGATTTGCTCCTGCCTTTTGTGGGAGGATGCCCCCATGCTTCGGAATATATATATTTTAGGCACAGGTTGCGTTAAATGTTTTATTTTTTACTATTTTTTTTTGTATTTGCTTTGCAGGTATGGTAAGTCTTACTGTTATACTGTAATGTTACTTTGTTTTATTGTTAACCATCATTTGCTTAGCAGGTACGCCATTCAGTTGCAGTGCGGATTTATTTATCTTGACAGCAACAGCGTTTGCTCCCACGATACATAAAGCCGTGACTCCAGCGCTGTCGAAGGTGATTTCACCACCACAGTTACATACTTCAGCATATATGCCGAAGAGTGGGGGCAGCAGTGGGAGGAGGAGCGATTTGCTCCTACCTTTTGCGGGAGGATGCCCCCATGCTTCGGCATATATATATTTTAGGCACAGGTTGCATTAAATGTTTTATTTTTTACTATGTTTTTTTTTGTATTTGCTTTGCAGGTATGGTAAGTCTTACTGTTATACTGTAATGTTACTTTGTTTTATTGTTAACTATCATTTGCTTAGCAGGTACGCCAATTCAGTTGCAGCGCGGATTTATCTATCTTGACAGCAACAGCGTTTGCTCCCACGATACATAAAGCCGTGACTCAAGCGCTGTCGGAGGTGATTTCACCACCACAGTTACATACTTCGGCATATATGCCGAAGCGTGGGGGCAGCAGAGGGCAGAGGAGCGATTTGCTCCTAACTTTTGGGAGGATGCCCCCATGCTTCAGCATATATATACGGTGTATGTATACCCATCATTAGAAGTGGGTGGATGAAGGGAGGTATTCTAATGGTGGGCATACCCACCGATCAATCTCTTTTTTTCGTTCAGCCCACAGGCTGCATGAAAAAAAAGTTTACAATATATGCCCAACAAGGACCAGCAATGTACTGGTATGTTGCTGGACTTTGAGTTGTTATACCAGAATGATTCCTGCAGGTTTAGGTATCATCTTGGTATCATTCTTTTCAGCCAGCAGTCAGCTTTCATGTAAAAGCAATCCTAGCAGCTAATTAGCCTCTAGACTGCTTTTACAAGCAGTGGGAGGGAATGTCCCCCCCACCACTGTCTTCCATGTTTTTCTCTGGCTCTCCTGTCCCAACAGGGAACCTGAGAATGCAGCCGGTGATTCAGCCAGCTGACCATAGAGCTGATCAGAGACCAGAGTGGCTCCAAACATCTCTATGGCCTAAGAAACAGGAAGCTACCAGCATTTCATGAATTAAATTTCGCCGGATGTAAACAGCGCCATTGGGAAATTGGGAAAGCATTTTATCACACCGATCTTGGTGTGGTCAGATGCTTTGAGGGAAGAGGAGAGATCTAGGGTCTAATAGACCCCAGTTTTTTCAAAAAAGAGTACCTGTCACTACCTATTGCTATCATAGGGGATATTTTCATTCCCTGAGATAACAATAAAAATGATTTAAAAAAAAAGAAAATGAAAGGAACAGTTTAAAAATAAGATAAAAAAGCAAAAAAAAATAAAGAAAAAAAAAAACAAAAAAAAACACCCCTGTCCCCCCCTGCTCTCGCGCAAAGGCGAACACAAGCGTCGGCCTGGCGTCAAATGTAAACAGCTATTGCACCATGCATGTGAGGTATCACCGCGAAGGTCAGATCGAGAGCAGTAATTTTAGCAGTAGACCTCCTCTGTAAATCTAAAGTGGTAACCTGTAAAGGCTTTTAAAAGCTTTTAAAAATGTATTTAGTTTGTCGCCACTGCACGTTTGTGCGCAATTTTAAAGCATGTCATGTTTGGTATCCATATACTCGGCCTAAGATCATCTTTTTTATTTCATCAAACATTTGGGCAATATAGTGTGTTTTAGTGCATTAAAATTTGAAAAATCGCTGCGTAAATACTGTGTGAAAAAAAAAATTAAACACCCACCATTTTAATTTGTAGGGCATTTGCTTTAAAAAAATATATAATGTTTGGGGGTTCAAAGTAATTTTCTTGCAAAAAAAAAAAATTTTTTCATGTAAACAAAAAGTGTCAGAAAGGGCTTTGTCTTCAAGTGGTTAGAGTGGGTGATGTGTGACATAAGCTTCTAAATGTTGTGCATAAAATGCCAGGACAGTTCAACCCCCCCCCAAATGACCCCATTTTGGAAAGTAGACACCCCAAGCTATTTGCTGAGAGGCATGTCGAGTCCATGGAATATTTTATATTGTGACACAAGTTGCGGGAAAAAGACAATTTTTTTTTTTTTGAACAAAGTTGTCACTAAATGATATATTGCTCAAACATGCCACGGGAATATGTGAAATTACACCCCAAAATATATTCTGTTGCTTCTCCTGAGTACGGGGATACCACATGTGTGAGACTTTTTGGGAGCCTAGCCACGTACGGGACCCCGAAAACCAAGCACTGCCTTCAAGCTTTCTAAGGGCGTACATTTTTGATTTCACTCTTCACTGCCTATCATAGTTTCGGAGGCCATGGAATGCCCAGGTGGCACAAACCCCCCCAAATGACCCTATTTTGGAAAGGAGACACCCCAAGCTATTTGCTGAGAGGTATAGAGAGTATTTTGCAGACATCACTTTTTGTCACAAAGTTTTGAAAATTGAAAAAAAAAATTTTTTTCTTGTCTTTCTTCATTTTCAAAAACAAATGAGAGCTGCAAAATACTCACCATGCCTCTCAGCAAATAGCTTGGGGTGTCTACTTTCCAAAATGGGGTCATTTGGGGGGGGTTGTGCCATTTGGGCATTTTATGGCCTTCAAAACTGTGATAGGTAGTGAGGAGTGAAATCAAAACTTTACGCCCTTAGAAATCCTGAAGGTGGTGATTGGTTTTCGGGGCCCTGTACGCGGCTAGGCTCCCAAAAAGTCCCACACATGTGGTATCCCCGTACTCAGGAGAATCAGCAGAATGTATTTTGGGGTGCAATTCCACCTATGCCCATGGCCTGTGTGAGCAATATATCATTTAGTGACAACTTTGTGCAAAAAAAAAAAAGTTTGTAATTTTCCTGCAACTTGTGGCAAAATATAAAATATTCCATGGACTCAACATGCCTCTCAGCAAATAGCTTGGGGTGTCTACTTTACAAAATTGGATCATTTGGGGGGGGTTATGCCATCTTGGCATTTTATGGCCTTCAAAACTGTTATAGGTAGTGAGGAGTGAAATCAAAAATTTACGCCCTTAGAAATCCTGAAGGCGGTGCTTGGTTTCGGGGGCCCCGTACGCGGCTAGGCTCCCAAAAAGTCCCACACATGTGGTATTCCCGTACTCAGGAGAAGCAGCTAAATGTATTTTGGGGTGCAATTCCACATATGCCCATGGCCTGTGTGAGCAATATATCATTTAGTAACAACTTTTTGTAATTTTTTTTTTGTCATTATTCAATCACTTGGGACAAAAAATAATAATATTCAATGGGCTCAACATGCCTCTCAGCAATTTCCTTGGGGTGTCTACTTTCCAAAATGGGGTCATTTGGGGTGGGTTGGGACTGCCCTGTCATTTTAGCACCTCAAGAAATGACATAGGCAGTCATAAACTAAAAGCTGTGTAAATTTTTGCGCAAACCAATAAATATACGCTTATTAAAAATTTTTTTTACCAAAGACATGTGGCCGAATACATTTTGGCCTAAATGTATGACTAAAATTGAGTTTATTGGATTTTTTTTATAACAAAAAGTAGAAAATATAATTTTTTTTCAAAATTTTTGATCTTTTTCCATTTATAGTGCAAAAAATAAAAACCCCAGAGGTGATCAAATACCATCAAATGAACGCTCTATTTGTGGGAAGAAAAGGACGCAAATTTTGTCTGGGTACAGCATTGCATGACCGCGCAATTAGCAGTTAAAGCGACGCAGTGCCAAATTGTAAAAAGTGCTCTGGTCAGGAAGGGGGTAAATCCTTCCGGGGTTGAAGTGGTTAATGTAATGTCGGGTCCTGGCAATATGAATGAAAATCAGTGACTCAATAAAATCAAGGATTTATTAGGCAGGATGAGGTATAGAGCTCTGTCGTGGATTGGCAGGATAAACGCGGTAAAAATGTTTGTGCTGCCCATACTAATTTATACTTTCCAAATGATCCCAATAGTTCTCCCCTCTACTTTTTTTGACAAATTACAGTCTATAACTCTAAGGTTTATTTGGGCACGTAGGCACCCTAGGATAGCATACGACACTCTGGTGAAGGAAAAAAAACAGGGAGGGGTGGGAGCACCGGACTTTAAAAAGTATTATCAAGCTATTGTTATTTCTAGGATCACTGATTGGTTATATAGTAAACAGAAAGAGAAAAGTTGGGTGAATATAGAAATTGCACAGAGTGGGGCTGATATTAAAAAATGGATATGGATCCCTCCACAATTTCGGGAGCTGGGAAATAGAGTATATTTTTGGACTAGGCACACATTTAAAATATGGGATGGGGTAAGTAAGAGATTTCACTGGGAATATAACTCACCACTGATATCACTACTGAATACTGATTACTTTTTACCGGGGAAGGAGGAGCACTTATATTTCACGAGATGGCGAAAAAAGATGCGATACAATTACAGAATGTGATGAGGGGAAACAGATTGTACACTTACACAGAAATCATACAGGTATGGGGGAATAAACCACTGGACAAATGGAGGTATGCTCAGATACAGCACTTTGCACAGTCACTACCACAACCACTGAGAGGAAGAGACCAATTAAGAGCCATAGAAAAATTATTAAGCACCCCACTAGTGTGAAAGGTAGCATATCTAAATTTTATAGGGTACTAAGGGAGGAAGCGAGTAAAGGGTACCCTACTTTTCTGGAGAAATGGGAAAGAGAATTAGGATACCTAAAAGATGAGGAACATAGAAGTAAGATTTTAAAAATGGTATATTTAACAGCAAGAGATTCCCGGACGTATGAAATGGCTTATAAGGTGATAACGAGGTGGCACAGGACGCCCAAGCGGGTGCACAAGTATGACGCTGAGACCCCCCCAACCTGCTGGAGGGGGTGTGGGGCGACCGGAACCTTTGCGCATATTTGGTGGGAGTGCCCCAAAATACAGGTGTATTGGGAGGAAATTTTAGGAGAAATTCGGCAAATAATGGGTGAGCAGGTTAATAAGAACCCATGGACGTGTTTGTTTCACGACACGGAGAAAGAGATACCCCAATATGGCAAGTCGGCAGTCCCACACCTCCTAAATGCAGCGAAAGCATTAATTCCATGCTGCTGGAAGGGGTTGGAAGCCCCAAGGTTAAGGGAGTGGATAATAAGGGTGGAATGGGTAAGAGGAATGGAAGAATCAATCCATCTGACGGAGGGCCTACGGGAAAAATACTACAGGACTTGGGCGAAATGTCTAGAGTTCAGGAACACGGAGAGATACACGATAATTATGGATTCCTGAGGGCTGGAGGGAGAGAGATGGGTATGGAAGGAGGTTTGGGAGGGGCTAAGTCCCTCCTTTTTTGGGGGGGGCAGGGGGAGAAAATAAATATATCTTTACACTTTTGGTAGATAAAAAAGAAAAAAGTAAAAAACTCTTTTGAAAGTCATATTAATAAGGAAAACTGGAAAAGTAATAATAAAATTTTTTATGCCACAATGATGCGAAAACGAGAGGGGACACATACTAATGAGTTAAATCTCTCTAAAGTGCTGCTGATGTGGTAAAAAAAGAAAAGAAAAAAGAAAAAAATGAATGAAAATCAGTGAGACAAACGGCATGGGTACCCCCCTAGTCCATTACCAGGCCCTTTTGGTCTTGTATGGATATTAAGGGGAACCCTGCACCCACGTTTTTCCCATATTAACTCTTACAGGAGAGAATTTCCCTTCCTAGGGGTAGATTTCATCTCACTTCCTGTTGTCTCCTTCTGTTTGCAAGTAGGAGTCGTTTGTAAGTTGGATGTTTGAAAGTAGGGGCCTGCCCTATATACTCAGCAGAAATTTGGGCCTTAGGTGTTGTTGTGGCCACAACAATGTAAGCCCTCACAGGGCCCTGCTGTGAAATATTACATCAAATTGGGCCTTTGGCGGTGGTGCTGGTGCTGTTGCCACAACACTGTAAGTCCTCACAGATACTCTTGGCGGGTGCAGAAACGGGCCCTGCTGTGAAATATTAGATCAAGAATTCTAATTATATGTCCCTGTTGAACAGGGGCTGAAAAATTGGACCTTAGGCACTGGTGCTGGTGCCACAACACTGGAACCCCTCACAGATACTCTAGTTGGAGCGCAGGAACTAGCCCTGCTGCAAAGAATTGCATCAAAAATTGTAATTACACGCCCCTGTTAAACAGGGGCTGAAAAATTGGGCCTTAGGCACTGGTGCTGGTGCCACAACACTGCAACCCCTCACAGATACTCTAGTTGGAGCTAGGGATGAGCCGAACACCCCCCTGTTCGGTTCGCACCAGAACATGCGAACAGGAAAAAAGTTTGTTCGAACACGCGCACACCGTTAAAGTCTATGGGACACGAACATGAATAATCAAAAGTGCTAATTTTAAAGGCTTATATGCAAGTTATTGTCATTAAAAGTGTTTGGGGACCCGGGTCCTGCCCCAGGGGACATGAATCAATGCAAAAAAAGTTTTAAAAACGGCCGTTTTTTCAGGAGCAGTGATTTTAATAATGCTGAAAGTCAAACAATAAAAGTGTAATATCCCTTTAAATTTCGTACCTGGGGGGTGTCTATAGTATGCCTGTAAAGGGGCGCATGTTTCCCGTGTTTAGAACAGTCTGACAGCAAAATGACATTTCAACGGAAAAATTGCATGTAAAACTACCCGCGGCTATTGCATTGCCGACAATACACATAGAAGTTCATTGATAAAAACGGCATGGGAACCAAACCAAATTTAAAAAAACCCGAACCAAAATTAAAAAAAAAAAAAAGACGTGGGAGTCCCCCTAAATTCCATACCAGGCCCTTCAGGTCTGGTATGGATATTAAGGGGAACCCCGGCCAAAATTTTTTTAAAAATGATGTGGGGTTCCCCCTAAATTCCATACCAGACCCTTATCCGAGCACGCAACCTGGCAGGCCGCAGGAAAAGAGGGGGGGACGAGAACCGTGCCAGGCCTCCTGAACCGTGCCAGGCCACATGCCCTCAACATTGGGAGGGTGCTTTGGGGTAGCCCCCCCCATGGGTGCGGAGCGGCCCGGAGAAGAAAATGAAGATGAGAAGAAGGAAGAAGAGAAGAGGATGAAGAAGAAGATGAAGACAAGAGCGGGAGCCTCCCCCCATGCCATGGGTGCGGAGCGGCCCGAGGAGAAGAAGATAGAAGACGCCGCGGAGGAGATGCTGGACGAGAACGCCGGAGGAAGAACCAGAAGAACCAGAAGAAGATGAAGGAAGATAGAAGAAAGAAGAAGCATTTAAATAAAGGAATTGTCAAAAACTGTCTCTTGTCATTTTTAACATTTTTGACAGTTTTTTAGTGAAATGGTAGGGGTAAGTACCCCCTTACCATTTCACACAGTGGGGGGGCCGGCATCTGGGGGTTCCCTTGTTAAAGGGGGCTTCCAGGTTCCGATAAGCCCCCCGCCCGCAGACCCCCACAACCACCGGCCAGGGTTGTGGGGATGAGGCCCTTGTCCTCATCAACATGGGGACAAGGTGTTTTGGGGGGCTACCCTAAAGCACCCTCCCAATGTTGAGGGCATGTGGCCTGGTATGGTTCAGGAGGGGGGACGCACTCTCGTTCCCCCTCTTTACCTGCGGCCTGCCAGGTTGCGTGCTCGGATAAGGGTCTGGTAGGGATTTTGGGGGGACCCCACGCCGTTTTTTTTTTTTGCCGCGGGGTTCCCCTTAAAATCCATACCAGACCTGAAGGGTCTGGTATGGAATTTAGGGGGAACCCCACATCATTTTTTTTACATCTTGGCCGGGGTTCCCCTTAATATCCATACCAGACCTGAAGGGCCTGGTATGGAATTTAGGGGGACTCCCACGTCATTTTTTTTAAATCTTGGTTCGGGGTTTCCCTGTGTTGAATTCCCATGCCGTTTTTATCAATGAACTTCTATGTGTATTGTCGGCAATGCAATAGCCGCGGGTAGTTTTAAATGGAATTTTTCCTTCGAAATGTCATTTTGCTGTCAGACTGTTCTAAACACGGGAAACATGCGCCCCTTTACAGGCATACTATAGACACCCCCCAGGTACGAAATTTAAAGGGATATTACACTTTTATTGTTTGACTTTAAGCATTATTAAAATCACTGCTCCTGAAAAAACGGTTGTTTTTAAAACTTTTTTTTGCATTGATCTATGTCCCCTGGGGCAGGACCCAGGTCCCCAAACACTTTTTATGACAATAACTTGCATATAAGCCTTTAAAATTAGCACTTTTGATTTCTCCCATAGACTTTTAAAGGGTGTTCTGCGGCATTCGAATTTGCTGCGAACACCCCAAATTGTTCGCTGTTCGGCAAACTTGCGAACAGCCAATGTTCGAGTCGGACATGAGTTCGAAGCTCATCCCTAATGACGAGCTGAGAAAAATGAAGTTCAATAGCCAGTGCGGCGGGTCTTCTGCTTGATTCCGAGCATGCATGGAACTTTGTGTGTCAGAATTGTGTACACACTATCGAAATTTATGACAACGGATTTTGTTGTCGGAAAATTTGAGAACCAGCTCTAAAATTTTGTGTGACGGAAATTTCGATGAAAATGTCCGATGGAGCCTACACACGGTCGGAATTTCCAACAACAAGCTCCCATCGAACATTTTTCGTCGGAAAATCCGACCAAGTGTATGGGGCATTAGTGTAGTGTTAGTATAAAGTGTCAGTATAGTGTAGTGTGTCAGTATAGTGTAGTATGTCAGTATAGCATAGTGTCATGGTAGTGTGTTAGCGTAGTGCAGTGTTGTGATGTGAACACATCATTACATAACCCTGCCTGCCTCCTTTTTTTTAGATTGTCAGCTGCAGTTTTTTTTTATTGCGACTCTGGCGTTTCCCCTTTTTAATTTTTTTTATAGATTTTCTAGCTGGCGGAAATGTTTCAGTATCAGTCCTCAATCTAAAGCACACCAAACACCACTTTTCATTCAATAAAGTGCATCCAATAACACATTTCCCAGTTTATATTAATTTTGAGTAATAAGCCCCCCATCATGTCTGGGGGGCCAACAAGAAGAGGCAGATGTCCCCATGCTGCTATGAGGGGGTCAGCAGTGTTTGTGTCAACAGGAAAGATGGACGTGGTCTGTCCTCAGGTAGGGCACATGTGTCTCTGTTTAGTGATGTTGCCCATGCTATCCAGCCACAGCATGCAGAGGAGGTGGTGGACTGGCTTACTAAACCATCCTCATCCTTTATGACCCAAGCTGGCACTAGTGCACAGTCCACCAGTATTTGCCAAGTTGGCTCCAGTGATGAGGATGGAGGGGATGATGATGATGATGATGATGAGGTCATTGACGCAACTTTGGTGGAGAATAGAGCAGAGGGAGAAACAACCCCAACGAGGCAGGATGTCCTCCAGAGGCAGCCATCATGGAAGAGTAGAAAGCAGCCACCCTATTCCATTAAATTTTGGAGCTGTTATCTCCCGGTCCACTTCCCACAGCTCAGCTGTGTGGGCCATTTTTAGCACATTAGCAGATCACACTGTTGCAATTTGCAATCTCTGCCGCAAGCAAATCAAGCGTGGCAAAAACACGGCTATTTGGGTACCACATGCTTGACAAGGCATTTAACCTCCCACCACTCAGCCCATTGGCAAGAGCACCAGAAAGCCACACAATTCTTCTCCTCCTCACCTTTCTTTTTTACCCCTGCAATATTTCATGACCTCTCAGCAGCCTCCACTGACAGGGTAATGGTATAGCAAAGGGTGTCACAGGTCCTTGCAACACGTCTGCCAGCAGCACACTACCAGATGTAGAGTATAGCAGACACATTTCTCTGCCCCAGCTGCTGCATCAAAACAAAAAAATACACTCCCTGCCACCCACATGCCCATCGAATAAATTGCAACTTGTCCAACTCTTGCATTTCTGTCTGGTGGATTCTGCCCCTTCTGTGAATTTGCAGAATGTACTGTAACACAATGGCAGGTTCCCAGTTGCTATTTCTTTCAATGTAAGGCAATGCCAGCTCTGTAATATCACGTGAAAGGCAATGTTTTTGCATTGTTGGGCAAGGCATTCAGCAGCAAGATCAACATTATTGCTGACACGTAGTCCAGCAAGCATGGTCAGGGACTACATATTTAATTTAAAGCACATTGGGTAAATCTGCTTGCAACTAAGAAGGTTGCAGGACAGGGCTCAGTGCTGGAGCTTGTTTTTCTGCCATATCTCTATACATCTGGTGGTGATAATGCAAAATGTGTCAGCTCCACTCCCTTCTCCCTGTGCTGGATTGTCCTGTGAACCACCAGTACCCCCTTAGCTTTCAAGGGGCCATTTAAATAGGCAGGCTAAAAGGTGCCATGCAGTGCTTCAGCTGGTCTGTCTATGGGACAGGAGCCACACCAGAGCAGACATTCTTTCAGCTCTACAGGGGCAGGCTCAGAGGTGGTTCAAACCATGGAAGCTTGAGCCAGTAATGGTGATGTGCGATAATGGCACTAACCTTCTGTCAGGCTAAAAGGTGCCATGCAGTGCTTCAGCTGGTCTGACTATGGGACAGGAGCCACACCAGAGTAGACATTCTTTCAGCTCTACAGGGGCAGGCTCAGAGGTGGTTCACACCATGGAAGCTTGAGCCAGTAATGGTGATGTGCGATAATGGCACTAACCTTCTGTCCGCCCTTTGACAGGGAAGGTTGACACATGCGCCATGCCTGGAACATGTCCTTAATTTGGTGATGCAGGCCAGACCAGGTACCCAGGTATGCAAAATCTTCTAAGGCAGGCCAGAAGAGTCTGTAGCCATTCTATGCAGTCATAAACAGCTAGTGTTTGGTTGGCTGAAATTCAGCGTGAATTCCACCTGCCCATAAACCGCCTGAATTGTGACATGCCCACCAGGTGGAACTCAACTTTGGCAATGCTGCAGCCGCTGCACATGCAGCAGAGGGCCGTCAATGAGTATCTGTGTGAGTATGGCACAAGGACAGGCTCAGGGCAGCTTGTTTTTTTTTTTCCTCACATCTATGGCTGTTGATAAAGGTTGTCACCACCAAGGTAACATCACTGTAGCCAGATTTCCTATTGGCTCTGAGGAGAAGAGTTCTTGCTGCTTATCTGTGGATCCAGAAAAGAGATGTTCCTGTGGTCAGTGAGGGTAGAGATGGGGCCAGTCGAGATCGCTGTCTACATTTAAAGGGATCCAAGCTGATGACCTAAACCAGAGGATTATTGCACCATTGATGTGATCCTGATATGCTTGATTGACCTGTACTTGTTTATGGGTCCACACACAAGGTGAGTGAGCAAGGAGGATCACTTGTTTGGAGGTGGAGTTAAAATTTAACTTAATTTGCATTATTGCTGGAGTTAAACACATCGCACTGATTTCACTTGGGGTTGCACATTTATTTATGTTTGTAAATTTATTTTGTGTTGTGATTATGGTATATTGATTTTACTTATTTAATTTTGCCTCACAATATTTAAAGACGGTATTCATTTAATTGTCTAGCAGCGCAGGCACTCTAATATTTTTGTTTCAGTACCTATTATTGTGGGAACACAATCGGTGTTTGCAGCAGCTTTTAGTTTTTAGGTTTTAGGTTCTCATTGTTTGGCAGTGCACAGCAGCACTTGGTCTGATAAAGGATGCATGCACTGTGCTGTCTGTCATCATTTGAGGAGGCGACAAGGATGGTGAGCTATGACAATGCACGCATCAGTGACACAATCCCTCTTTTGCTGGAGAATACTCTGCGTGGCATTTTGGACAGGGCACTCAAGGCAGAGCAGTGGGAGAAAGAGGAGGACTTCCTTTCCTCTCAAGGTCTGCTTTATGCAGACACCATTTTTGCAATGCCACAGAACACACAAGAGGAGGGGGAGGAGGGGAAGGAGGAGGATTCTGGCAGTTTTGGAGGCATGAAACAGAGGAAGACATACGTCAAACCTTAAGAGATGTTTTTTTTGTACCCAGAAACCTTGGGAGTAGTACATGGCTGGGAGGAGGCAGTTCCAGATACTGTAATCCTCAGTGACACAGAGGACTCCGCTTCTCATGCCCCTGCAAACTTGCGGTGCATGGGCTTCCTTAGTCTTCAAAGCCTGTGAATGGACCTGAGAATTTGTGGCATCAAGGATAAGGGCCATTATTAGTTGGCAAGCCTCCTCGACCACTATTACAAGGGGAAAGTCTCAGAACTCACCCTGCCCTCACAAAGGGAGCACAGGATGAAATATCTTGAGTAAACCTTAAAGAGGAGTTTATGTAATGCCTTTTCAGACTATGGTAGGTTACAGTCTCATGGAAAAGCGTTTTGTGACAGATAAAACAGTGTGTCTGTCCACAGACTCTATTTGTCAAAATGAATCAGTCCTGGATTAGCAGCAGCTA
Organism: Lithobates clamitans; assembly: GCA_037952925.1. NCBI lineage: Eukaryota > Metazoa > Chordata > Amphibia > Anura > Ranidae > Lithobates > Lithobates clamitans. Next base: position 1,551,483 of record JBBGZY010000317.1, read on the forward strand.
TCAAGCCCCTGATGCCGATATCACTGTTTAAATGATCTGCAAGACTGCCTAGCTTTGTGAGTGTTGATTTTATCTTGAAGTAAATTTTTGATATAGATTTAATGGGCACAGATAACACCCAAGGACCAATTTTTCCACACCTGTTTGACAGGTGCATCAAATTTCTTTTTTTTTACAGCAAGGAGAATTCTTGCTTTCATCAAGAGTACCTCTAGAAAGTTATGGAATGAAGGGACCACCAACATCCAAAGATCAATTTTTCCACAACTGTGTGACAGGGGCATCAAATTTCATTTTTTTTTACAGCATGGCCAATTCTTGCTTTCATCAGGAGTACCTCTAGAAGGTTACGGGATGAAGGCACCACCAACACCAAAAAGAACAAATTTTCCCTAACTGTTTGACCAGGGCATCAAATTTTAACTTTTTACAGCAAGGCAAATTCTCGCTTTCATTAAGAGTACCTCTGGAATGTTTCATTTTAAGTATCATTAAAAGTTTTGCATTGGTACATGTCCCTCAGGGCACTACCCGGGCCCCTATACCCTTTTTATGGTCAATAATTGCATATAAGGTTTTAAAATGGGCCTTTTTGATTTTTCAAGTTCAGGTCCTATAGACTTTATTGGGGTTCACAGTTCGGGTCCAAACTTTTGCGATGTTCGAGAGTTCTGGTGCGAACTGAACCAGGGGTACAAAATATTTTACAGCGCACACATACAAAAATGACATTTCCTGCAAGGCTAGTTAAAAACACCTGAACATATTCAAAAAATACGGGGGTTTGGTTACACTATATGGTCATATACTGCTAAGACCACTTACTGTGACAAAGTACCCCGAATTAGTGGGTCCTACTCTAGTAATATAATGGAAAATCCTTTGTCTCAACCATGGGAGCTGAACTCCTCTATGTGAGAACACTGAAGGGGATACATCCTATGCACTGGTGGCCACTAAATAAGAGGTAATGAGGAGGGGGAGGGGTGCTCCAGCCCAAAAAATCTGGTCAGGGTCTATTACAATATACAAGAACATATTTGGGGGGCACATTCTACAATGCGTTTAAATTCAAGATGGTGCTGCTATAGGACCTACAAGTAGTACAAAATATTTTACAGTGCACACATACAAGAATGACATTTCCTGCAAGGCTAGTTAAAAACACCTGAACATATTCAAAAAATTCGGGGGTTTGGTTACACTATATGGTCATATATTGCTAAGACCACTTACTGCGAAAAAGTACCCCGAATTAGTGGGTCCTATTCTAGTAATAGAATGGAAAATCCTTTGTCTCAACCATGGGAGCTGAACTCCTCTATGTGGGAAAACTAAAGGGGATACATCCTATGCACTGGTGGCCACTAAATAAGAGGTAATGAGGAGGGGGAGGGGTGCTCCTGCCCAAAAAAACTGGTCAGGGTCTATTACAATATACAAGAATATATTTGGGGGGCACACCCTACAATGCGTTTAAATTCAAGATGGTGCTGCTATAAGACCTACAAACAGTACAAAATATTTTACAGCGCACACATACAAGAATGACATTTCCTGCAAGGCTAGTTAAAAACACCTGAACATATTCAAAAAATACAGGGGTTTGGTCACACTATATGGTCATATAGTGCTAAGCCCACTTACTGCGACAAAGTACCCCGAATTAGTGGGTCCTACTCTAGTTATAGAATGGAAGATCCTTTGTCTCAACCATGGGAGCTGAACTCCTCTATGTGGGAGAACTGAAGGGGATACATCCTATGCACTGGTGGCCACTAAATAAGAGGTAATGAGGAGAGGGGAGGGGTGCTCCAGCCCAAAAAACCTGGTCAGGGTCTATTACAATATACAACAACATATTTGGGGGGCACACCCTACAATGCGTTTAAATTCAAGATGGTGCTGCTATAAGACCTACAAACAGTACAAAATATTTTACAGTGCACACATACAAGAATGACATTTCCTGCAAGGCTAGTTAAAAACACCTGAACATATTCAAAAAATACGGGGGTTTGGTCACACTATATGGTCATATAGTGCTAAGCCCACTTACTGTGAAAAAGTACCCCGAATTAGTGGGTCCTACTCTAGTAATAGAATGGAAGATCCTTTGTCTCAACCATGGGAGCTGAATTCCTCTATGTGGGAGAACTGAAGGGGATACATCCTATGCACTGGTGGACACTAAATAAGAGGTAATGAGGAGGAGGAGGGGTGCTCCAGCCCAAAAAAACCTGGTCAGGGTCTATTACAATATACAAGAACATATTTGGGGGGCACACCCTACAATGCGTTTAAATTCAAGATGGTGCTGCTATACGACCTACAAACAGTACAAAATATTTTACAGCGCACACATACAAGAATGACATTTCCTGCACGGCTAGTTAAAAACACCTGAACATATTCAAAAAATACGGGGGTTTGGTCACACTATATGGTCATATAGTGCTAAGCCCACTTACTGCGACAAAGTACCCCGAATTAGTTCACAGTTCGGGTCCAAACTTTTGCGATGTTCGAGAGTTCTGGCATGAACTGAACCAGGGGTATTCATGCCATCTCTAATCCCTAACAATCAAGAGGCCATCTGTATTAGTAACCTGTTCAAATCAGCATAACAGCCAGTAAATCCACAAAAGAGAGCCCACAAGAGACAGCCATGAGTGGGCAGAGAGCTGCCTCCTGTTGAGAGGTCTCATTTGAGAAACCCAGGAGGGACACTTGGGCAACCCCAATGTTAATGTTGTGGTTAGTGAGGTCATATCTCTGTGCATAAAGAGCCTATTGAGTGTGGCTTAATCCAATGGCTGTCCTTGAGTGAATATCTGGGTTTAGTCACAGATTCAGACATTCGGAACGCTGTGGTGAATATAAGTAAGAAAATTGTGTATACCCTTCTAGACTCCATAAGCCTGGTTGTCTTGGTCCGTATCTAGCTCATGGACCCTACAGTTGATTCAGCATCAGATTGGAGTGGTGTGTATACATAGTGACAGTAAGTAGTATCCCACAGTGCTAGTAAACTTTCAAACCAACCATGGACCTGTCTGCCATGAAATAACAGTTTACCCAGTTCTGTTGCACAATGTAATACTAGGCAGACTTTACACTTTTCTGAGAACTGAACAGTAGAAAGGAAAAGGGCCCTGAACCTAAGAACACTATTGTTTCTACGAGATTCTTAGGCCACATCAACACTTTGCAGCAGCCTGTCTACATTACATAGTTATTTGGTGCACAGACAGGGAAAGTCACCTCAGTAAAGTGCAGGTCAATCTGCATTCCATTAGAAAAGAGAGCTTAACAAAACCTGAAAAAATGTGGGGTTAGAGAAGACCTGGCACCTGAGATATAATATTGGGTAGGGCCTAATAAAACTCCAAATCAATGAGGAGAAACTATCAGCGACTGACCTGCTCCTGGCACCAACAAACAAGTGAGGACTTTTATGGGTATTGTTGGTTATTATCAGAGGTTTCTTCCAAATTTTGCCATTGCAAAATTGCAACACCCTAATGGACCTGAGCAAAGGCACGTTCTCCTTAGTGATCTAGTGAAATCCAAAGGCTGGAGCAGATCAGTAATAATCAGCATGGGTTTTACGAAAGGACATTCTTGCCAAACCAACCTGATAACATTCTACGAGGATGTGAGCTGCCACCTGGACAAAGGTAGGCCTGTGGATGTTGTGTATCTTGATTTTGCAAAAGCATTTTTGATACAGTCCCCCACAAAAGCTTAAGCTACAAACTGAGATCTGTAGGCATGGACCATATGGTTTGTTCTTAGAAAACTGGCTACAGGGTGCATCCAAAGGCTGGTGATAATGATAAATAACATGTACTCAGAATGGTCTAGAGAGGTAAGTGGTATACCCCAAGGCTCTGTCCTGGGACCAACTCTGTTTAACTTATTTTTGAATTATATAGAGGATGGGATAAATAGCTCTCAGTGTTTGCTGACGACACAAAAATGAGTAGGGCAATAAAATCATAGCAGAATATAGAAACCTTACAAAAGGACCCGAATAAATTAATGGAGTTGGCAACTAGATGGCAAATGAGGTTTAACCACTTGACCACGGGGCACTTAAACCCCCTTAATAACCAGACCAATTTTCAGCTTTTGGTGCTCTCACATTTTGAATGACAATTACCCAGTCATGCAACACTGTATCTATATGAAATTTTTGTCCTTTTTTTCACACAAATAGAGCTTTCTTTTGGTGGTATTTTTTATAAACTTTTTATTTTATTGAAGAAGTATACAGACACAGTAGATAAGAAAGATCATAACATTTCTTACGCATTAACTGGAAACAGAATGACAAAAAAAGCATACAAGCGTGAGGTCAAATAGAATCTACAAGACAATCTAGGGGTAGGCTTGAGAGGCTGCGCAAGACTCAGATTGTACAGGAGTCTAGGAACCCAGTATCCAAGATGAGGGATACCTTACAAAACAGATTAACTCAAGGCTCTTCACCCCCATGGGACCACACTGTGGAAGAGCCTGTCAGTCCCATTGCCGCACTCTCCTGTTGTGTCCCTGAAGCCTCTCAAGTCTTCTCTCTAATGACCTCCGGGACCCCGAATCCGAGGGTCCGGTAGGCGGAATCTGAAGTTAGTTGAAGTAGCCTATTCCGAACCTGACTTCAGACAACCACGGTGAATTGACTACCCATTAGAGCTCTTCTTGTGTAAATGGAAAACATGTTAAGAACTGATTAATATAATCCTACATTGGAGACAAGAGAGTCTCTATCAGAGAAAAAGAGAAAGGTGTGAAAAGGGTAAGAGAAGGGGAAGGGGAAGGGCGGTATCACTGTGAGGACCCTCCAGACTCAGGTTGCTTCGGCATACCTGGGAATAGAGGGATGCCGCAGTATCTGGCCCATGGCTCCCATATAGCAAAGAAATTACTGCCTTTGTCATTTAGTTTAGCTACAATTTGTTCCTGCGCCATAATCCAAGAGACCTTCCTCTTAAAGCCGAGAAACAAAACTCTAGGTTTCTTCCATGCTTTTGCGATGGTTACTTTAGCCCCTAAGAGGATGAAGAATATCATCTGTGTAAATTTAGGGAGATCCTTAATCTTCCCATTAAGCAGAGCGATGTTGGGGTCTGGGGTAATTACTGTCTGCGAAATGGTACTAATTGTGCGGAACACTTTCTGCCAAAATGATCAAATTCGCGGACAAGACCACCATGTATGTATCATCGAGCCCTGAAGCTCGCAACCCCTAAAGCAAAGAGGGGAGGTCCTTGGAAAATGACTGAAAGGCGAGCTGGAACATATTACCAACGTGTTAAGATTTTGACACTAGCTTCTATCAGGGAAATGTTTAATATACCTGTAAAAGATCTGAGAAACCCGTTAGACCATTCCTGTGTAGTCCGGGGGCTGTCTGTGTCCTCCTCCCAGGCCCAAGCATAAGCAGGTTTGTCCGAATGAGATTTCAGTGCTGAATAGATCAGGGATAGTCCTCCCCTCTGGACTTCTGTGTTGGAACACCAATGTTCATAGGGAGTCAAGGAGTGGCTTTCATGTTTACGTGACCAAATTGAGTGTAAGTAGTGGAAAATTTGGGAGAATCTGAATACCTCCGACTCTGGCATGTTTAAAACATTTCTACAGTGGGACAGTGTAATCGGGCCCTTATGTGAAAGAAAGTGTCCTATTCTATAGAGGCCTTTATCCGTCCACCATTTGAATGCCTTAATCACCATCCCTGGTGGAAAATCTGCATTGTGAAAAAGATGTGCAAGCGGTCTCATAGGGGAGATCAGGTTATGTTGCTTGAAAAGACCTGTGCTGAGAGCTATAGAATGTGAAAGGGTGGGAGACAAGATTGCCGGCCTCACCTTCGGATCGCCCCAGAGAAGGTAATTTATAGTGTTCAATGGGGTGGCCTGTCGTTCCATTGAAAGTCAGCTTAGCTTTGGACCTTTCGTGAAGACCACTGAGATTTGAGACAATTGGGCGGCCTGAAAATATCCCCAAAGATCCGGCAAACCAAGCCTTCCCTGACTTTTTAGATGATAAAGAATGCTAGATGGACATCTATATCCTTTATGTCCCCAAACAAAGCGAAGAATCTCCGATTGAAATTTGAGGAGAACTTTTTTCTTAATCGGGATAGGAAGGGAGCGAAACAGGTATAGGAGGCGCGGGAGGAGTGTCATTTTTACCGCATGAATCCTACCCAGCCAGGACAGACCACATCTAGCCCATCTCTCCAGATCCCCTCTGCACTTTCGAAACAAAGGGGGATAATTCACACTGTAGAGGCTAAGTATATCTGGTGTTATTTTAATACCTAAATAGGGTATCTCTGTTTGTGCCCATGAGAATTCAAAGTTGGTGGAAAGTTGTGTGATTAGGTCTTGCAGAACCGAAATGTTTAAGGCTATCGATTTAGATAAATTGACCCTTAGGCCAGATACTGTGCTAAAATTCTGGAGGATTTTATATATCATAGGGGTGGAAGTGATGGGGGATGTGATATAAAGGAGGAGGTCGTCTGCATAAAGCGCACATTTATGCTCTCGATCTCCACACCACACCCCCTTAACATCTGGGTTGGCTCTGATTGCCACCGCCAAAGTCTCGATGACTATCGCAAACAGGAGAGGGGAGAGTGGACAGCCCTGCCTAGTCCCCCGACCGATTGGGAACTGCTCTGAGTACCTACCTAAGAGCCGCACCTGGGCTGAGGGGGTAGAGTAAAGGGACTTAAATGTGTTCAGGAAGTAGGGGCCAAACCCCCATCTTTGAAGTAGGTCAGTCATGTAGGCCCAGTTAACCGAGTCGAAAGCTTTATGTAGATCGATAGAAAGGAGGAAACCCTTCTGATGTGAACCGCCGTCCCACCCAGATTTGAGCAGGGAGATAACGTTTATTGTTCTACGAACTTGGTCTGGTCCCTGTCTCCCCGGGATGAAGCCCACCTGATCCTTATGAATGTATGTTGAAATAAAGCTCGCTATCCTGTTTGCTAAAATCTTCGTGAATATTTTAATATCGTTGTTAATAAACGAGATAGGCCTATATTATTATTATTATTATTATTATTATTCAGGATTTATATAGCGCCAACAGTTTACGCAGCGCTTTACAATATAAAAGGGAGACAATACAGTTATAATACAATAAAATACAAGAGGATTAAGAGGGCCCTGCTCAGAAGAGCTTACAATCTAATAGGGTGGGGCAGGTGGTACAAAAGGTTGTAACTGTGGGGAATGAGCTGGTGGAAGTGATAGGAGATTAGTTGGAGATGTGATAGGCTTTCCTGAAGAGATGAGTTTTCAGGGATCACCTGAAGGTAGCAAGAGTAGGGAATAGCCGGATAGATGGAGGTAGCGAGTTCCAGAGGATGGGAGAGGCTCTGGAGAAATCCTGGAGACGAGCATGGGAGGAGGAGATGAGAGAGCTTGAAAGCAGGAGGTCTTGAGAGGAGTGGAGAGGTCGATTTGGATGATATTTGGAGACAAGATTAGCGATGTAGCTCGGGGCAGAGTTGTGAATGGCTTTGTATGTTGTGGTTAGTTTTTTTAAATTAATTTGCTGGGTGATTGGGAGCCAGTGTAGGGATTGGAGTAGAGGGTTGGCAGACACTGAGCGGTTGGTAAGGTGGATAAGTCTGGCAGCAGCATTCATGATAGACTGAAGAGGGGATAGCCTATGGAGAGGTAAGCCAATGAGAAGGGAGTTGCAATAGTCAAGGCGAGAGATAACAAGTGAGTGAATGAGGAGCTTGGTGGTTTCATTTGTTAAAAAGGGGAGAATTTTAGAGATGTTACGGAGGTGAATTCTACAAACTTTTGACAACGATTGTAATATCGTAAAAAATACTGCGCTATCCCATAAGTGGAAATGATCCCCACATGTGTTAGATAAAAAACAAATATCTCAAACCAAAAATTGAAATGTAAAATGCTGCTGCAACCTTAGATGTGAAACAACCTCCACCTTACTAACTATACAATTTATAGGCTGCGCTGCTAGTACAAAAACATGATCATATTAACTAAAAACATCATGAATATGGATGAACACAAATGAATTGTTTCATAACATAAAGTATGCACATAAATCACATGCAAAAAATGATGAGTGAGAAATTCAGTGAACAAAACGATTAAATTAAGTCCATATAGTCATAGATTGAAATAAACTGGAAATCTTGTGGGTGTAGAAAATGATTGGATAGAGGGAGAAAGACACCCTTCCTTCAAGTGATATAAACGTTATCTCCGTAGGGAGCGTGATGTTAAAAAGAAGTTCCTCCACCTCAAGTAAGGTAAGCCCCTTACCAGATCCAAAGATCTCCTGTCAGAGAGATCATGCACACATGTGGCTGTGTTCCCCAGCCACTGGGTCTCTGTCCGTGCGTAGATCAAAAGCCACCTCTCCAGGGAATCAGCCTAAAGGTGATTTATCAGCTCACTGACCATGGATAAATGGAAAAGAAATACTCCATAGCGTAATACAGTTAAAATCCACTTTAATAAGTAAAAGAAAAGCACTTACAATTTGTGCAGTATAAGATCGCTTATAAAAACAATGTAGCGCCGGCCGGCTTCAGCTGCTGCCCGTTCCTTCCGGGTTCAGCGTGGTATGGTGGTGACGTCAGCACGCCGCTCCTTCCTACGCCGTTTCGACAAATCTGTCGTCTTCCTGGGGCATGGGCGGCATGCTGACACACCACCTATATGGGAACTCAAAGCAGAGGAACGCCCCCTTCTGTGATCAGGGCGTCCGAGGCCACTGCCGCCATCTTTGTATAGGGCAAGCGGAACCTGTATGTTATTGATTCACTAAGATATACACCGTCACAACAAGGACAAAAAGGGTTATAACAGGGCAAATGGGACTATACGTTCTATTATTGCCAACAGCGTATTGGCCACAAAAAAACTGGATGTCAGAGGAATGCAGAAATTCAGATCGGAAAATACCGCATCTGATATTAAATGCATAATAAACAAAAAATAAAAACAAAATTACAAACTATATATTTATATAAAAAAGAGATGGTGTGAAAAACCATCAGAGTGTTAGCAAGTAAAAATGCCCTGGTGGCCTGATATTACCATTGATTGGGGCTGAAAGTAGGTAGATTCGCCACTAGGGACCCTAGGGAGCCAATGACATTAATGCAGCATCAAGTCAGGGAAAATGGAAATTTAACCCTTAGGCTCCAAGGTTTTCTTGTATAGAGTAACCCTTTGTGTTCTAATAAAAAATTAAAAAAATAAGAATAAAAAGGTCACACCGTCAGTGTGTACCTATACATAATGATCCATCTATGTAACAATGGAGCATAGAATCCAAAGGGAAAATTGATTATAGAATGCCCTATGAAAACCTAAATGCAAAATGAACATAGAGAATGATGTTCTATAAAAAACACAACTCTCTATGCTCAAAAATTCGTTAATGAAAGTAAATAGACAGAAAAAAAAGGAAGAGTGTTCTATGGGGAGTTTTTCTTTTCCCATACCTCATTAGCCCACCTCCGGACACCATGATCTCAGATGAAGGTCACAAACAAACAATCAACCATTATCAATGAAGGCGTTCACATCGGTGTCTATATTTAAACCATAGGGGGTGTAACACCGGACACGATGGATCCAAGTCATTTCCAATCTGGACAATTCTCTGACTAAGGATCCACCTCTCCAGTGAGCATTGTACCTGTCTATCCCCAAGAATAGAGTGTTAGCAGGATTCCTATTGTGATGTAAAGCATAGTGTTTTGATACCGAATGGTATTGATATCCATTCTTGATATTAGTAATATGTTCTCCTAAGCGGACCTGCATGGGGCGTTTAGTACGGCCTATATATTGCAGCCCACAAGGGCATTGCAATAGATACACCACCCCTTTAGTGCTACATGTGCCAAAAGGTTCAATCTTATGAACCCTAGAAGTACTGGAGGATACAAAGGATTCTGTTTTTCTCTGTTTGCTTCTGTTGAGTGAGCATATCTGACACCTTCGACATTGGTGGTAACCGGATAAATTCTGGAAGAAGGATACCTTTTGAGTGGGTGGGTCCACAACATTAGGGGCAATTCTGTCTCGCAACGAAGGAACCCCCCTAAATACAATCTGTGGTTTATTTAATTTTTTATTAGAACACAAAGGGTTACTCTATACAAGAAAACCTTGGAGCCTAAGGGTTAAATTTCCATTTTCCCTGACTTGATGCTGCATTAATGTCATTGGCTTACTAGGGTCCCTAGTGGCGAATCTACCTACTTTCAGCCCCAATCAATGGTAATATCAGGCCACCAGGGCATTTTTACTTGCTAACACTCTGATGGTTTTTCACACCATCTCTTTTTTATATAAATATATAGTTTGTAATTTTGTTTTTATTTTTTGTTTATTATGCATTTAATATCAGATGCGGTATTTTCCGATCTGAATTTCTGCATTCCTCTGACATCCAGTTTTTTGTGGCCTATACGCTGTTGGCAATAATAGAACGTATAGTCCCATTTGCCCTGTTATAACCCTTTTTGTCCTTGTTGTGACGGTGTATATCTTAGTGAATCAATAACATACAGGTTCCGCTTGCCCTATACAAAGATGGCGGCAGCGGCCTCGGACGCCCTGATCACAGAAGGGGGCGTTCCTCTGCTTTGAGTTCCCATATAGGTGGTGTGTCAGCATGCCGCCCGTGCCCCAGGAAGACGACAGATTTGTCGAAACGGCGTAGGGAGGAGCGGCGTGCTGACGTCACCACCATACCACGCTGAACCCGGAAGGAACGGGCAGCAGCTGAAGCCGGCCGGCGCTACATTGTTTTTATAAGCGATCTTATACTGCACAAATTGTAAGTGCTTTTCTTTTACTTATTAAAGTGGATTTTAACTGTATTACGCTATGGAGTATTTCTTTTCCATTTATCCATGGTCTGTGAGCGGATAAATCACCTTTAGGCTGATTCCCTGGAGAGGTGGCTTTTGATCTACGCACTGACAGAGACCCAGTGGCTGGGGGAGATCTTTGGATCTGGTAAGGGGCTTACCTTACTTGAGGTGGAGGAACTTCTTTTTAACATCACGCTCCCTACGGAGATAACCTTTATATCACTTGAAGGAAGGGTGTCTTTCTCCCTCTATCCAATCATTTTCTACACCCACAAGATTTCCAGTTTATTTCAATCTATGACTATATGGACTTAATTTAATTGTTTTGTTCACTGAATTTCTCACTCATCATTTTTTGCATGTGATTTATGTGCATACTTTATGTTATGAAACAATTCACTTGTGTTCATCCATATTCATGTTTTTAGTTAATATGATCATGTTTTTGTACTAGCAGCGCAGCCTATAAATTGTAAATTTTGACAACGATTGGATTTGAGGCTGAAATGACAAATCAGAGTCTAGGATTACACCTAGTACCCTGGCGTGAGGGGAGGGACTGATGGTTGCATTGTTGATTTTGATGGAAAAGTCATGGAGGGGTGCACGGGCGGGGGGAATATTAATAGCTCAGTTTTAGAGAGATTTAGTTTAAGGAAGTGGTGCGACATCCATGCTGATATGTCAGTTAGTAAGTTAGTAATGCGAGAGGAGACTGAAGGAGTGAGGTGAGGAGTAGACAGATAGATTTGGGTGTCATCAGCGTATAAGTGGTATTGGCAGCCGTGGGCAGTTATTAAGTGACCGAGGGAGGAGGTGTAGATAGAGAAGAGAAGGGGTCCAAGAACCGAGCCTTGGGGAACCCCCACAGAAAGGGGCAATGGAGAGGAGGAGACAGAGTTGTAGGTGACACTGAAGGAGCGCTGTGATAAATAGGCAGAGAACCAGGATAGAGCAGAATCTCGGAGGCCAAGGGAATGTAGCTTATTTAGAAGGAGCGGGTGGTCAACAGTATCAAAGGCCGCAGAGAGGTCAAGTAGTAGGAGTATGGAGTACTGGCTGTTGGTTTTAGCAGTTAGTAAATCGTTAGTGAGTTTTAGTAAGGCAGTTTCCGTGGAGTGCTGCGAGCGAAAGCCAGACTGTAAGGGGTCAAGAAGGTTATTTTCATTGAGGTAGGAGCTAAGACGGTTGTAGACTAAGCGTTCTAGAAGTTTAGAGGTGAATGGGAGCAATGAGATGGGTCTTAAGTTGTTTAGGTCGGTAGGGTCCAGTGAGGGCTTTTTAAGAATGGGAGTGATCTGCGCATGTTTTGGAGGGGAGGGGAAGATGCCACTAGACAGGGAGAGATTGAAGATGTGGGTGAGGGAGCATAGGATAGAAGAAGAGGGTGACCGTAGTAGTTGTGAGGGAACAGGATCCAAAGGACAATTGGTTAGGTGGGCATCCGAGAAAATTTTTGTAACCTTTTCCGTAGTAGCCAATTCAAAAGAGGAGAGTGTTGAATGTGCTGCTAGGCAAGGTATGTTGGGTGGGGAAGACGTACGCACAGTGGAGATGTCCTCACGAATTGCCTCGATCTTGTCTTTGAAGTTATTGGCAATCTCTTGGGCAGTGAGTGAGTTAGTGGGTAGAGGGGGTGGTGGACGAAGCAGAGAGTTAAAGGTTGAGAAGAGCCGACGGGGACTGGATGACAAGGAATTAATAAGAGAGACAAAGTAGGCTTGTTTGGTAGCATGGAGGCATGAATTGTATTTTAGAAGGGCAGATTTATAAAGGTGAAGTCTTGCAGGCATTTGGTTTTACGCCACAGTCGTTCAAGAGCACGGCAATGTCTCTTGAGATTTCTAGTGTTGTCAGTTTGCCAGGGTTGTAATGGTCGGGGCCTGATTCTGTGTGTGGTTAGAGGAGCAAGTGCATCCAGTGATGATGAGAGTGAACTGTTGTAGACAGAGGTGGCCAGGTCAGGGCAGGACAGGGGAGAGATTATGTCATATAGGTGGTCAGTAGCAGATTAGAGAAGAGAAGGGTTAAAGTGGCGAAGGTTTCTCCAAGTAATTGTTTGCTGCTTGGAGGGATGGGTGGTTGGAGGCAAGGATACAGTGAAAGTAATGAGGTTGTGATCAGATAGAGGAAAGGGGGTGTTGGTGAGGTTGCCAGGGTTGCAGAGATGGGAGAATACAATGTCAAGGGTATTACCATTGGAGTGAGTGGAAGTATGTGTCCATTGGGTTAGGTCAAAAGATGAGGTTAAGTCGAGAAGTTTAGCTGTAGTTGGGCTGTTAACATTGACAGGAATGTTAAAGTCACCAAGAATAATGGTGGGTATTTCAGAAGAGAGAAAGTAGGGTAGCCAGGCAGCAAAGTCATCAAGAAAGCCTGATACCGGTCCTGGAGGCTGATAAATTGCTGCAATCCTAAGAGAAATGGGAGAAAACAGACAAATACAGTACATCTCGAAAGAAGAGAGGGATCGAGAGGGAGGGACAGGAAGGACTTGGAAGGTGCTTTGTGGGGATAGAAGGAAGCCAACCCCACCTCCTTTCTGTCTTTTGGGTCTGGGGCAGTGAGTCCAATGGAGACCACCATGGGAGAGGGCAGCAGGAGAAGCTGAGTCAAAATTTTGCAGCCAGGTTTCTGTTATGGCGAGTATGTTCAAGCCATGAGAGATGAAGAGGTCATGTACAGATGTTAGCTTGTTACAGATGGAGCGGGCGTTCCAAAGGGCGCATGAGATTGGTGGGGTGCTTTGAGGAAGCAGGGGGATAGAAATTAAACTGAGTGGATTGTGGTGGTTGCCAGAGGGGGAGGGGTATTGGATATGTGGCTTGCATTTGGAAAATGGCGGACCAGGATTAGGAGAAATGTCACCTGAGACTAAGAGAAGGAGGAGGGCGAGGAAGGCAAGGTGGGAGTGGGATGTGCATGAGCGCACATGTCTAGTGGCCCTGGTGTTTATGTCAGCATGTGGGTGCAGCAAATGCAGGAGATGATGGGTGCCATAGTAGGGAGAGGGTAGGAGTGAGGGTGATATGTCCATGCTGCAGGGAAGAGAGGAGGGGTAGAGTAAAGATAATTTGAGGATAGAAGACACCAATGTGAGAAGGAAGAGAATAAGGAGCATGTTAGTGGATAGAGAGTGGGAAACGAACCTAAAATAAAATAAATGTCAAAGCTGGTTTGCTTGTCATCTTGCAGAGTGGAGCAGAGTTCTTGTTGTTGTTCATGCAGCTTTAGTTATCCTGCTTTCGTTAAACTGCGTCGGTGAAACTGCGCATCACTCGTGACAGAGCCACTCAGGACAGAGCCATGATGTCTGCGTCTTGCCCCTGTCTGCGCCACCCCACAAGCTGCCATAAATTTATAGAGAGACTAAGCTGGGATGCATTTCTCAGTTGGTCATTATTGGGTCTGATGTGAGACACCTGAATATGGGGAGGAGATGACCAGATACAGACACAGGCTAGGGTCGTAAAGCTAATTACCTCTCTTGATCACTCAAGCCACATGGAGTTGAGAATCAATCACCAGTAATATTGCTATTGCAGTGTGTTTGTTATAGAGCTAGCAGTAAATATGGAAGTTTAAAGATATGGCAGCAGGAGACAATTACCAAAAGTATTTCACAGCAAAGTCAGTAAAGTCAGTTCAGTAGGGATGTGCAGATGGATAGGAGACAATTACCAAAAATATTTCACAGCAAAGTCAGTAAAGTCAGTTCAGTAGGGATGTGCAGATGGATAGGAGACAATTACCTGTAAAAGAGCAGAGAAGACATGATCAGAATTGATAACTGCGTGGGTGAAACTGCGCATCACTCATGACAGAGCCACTCAGGACAGAGCCATGATGTCTGCGCCTTGCCCCTGTCTGCGCCACCCCATAAGCTGCCATAAATTTATAGAGAGACTAAGCTGGGATGCATTTCTCAGTTGGTCATTATTGGGTCTGATGTGAGACACCTGAATATGGGGAGGAGATGACCAGATACAGACACAGGCTAGGGTCGTAAAGCTAATTACCTCTCTTGATCACTCAAGCCACATGGAGTTGAGAATCAATCACCAGTAATATTGCTATTGCAGTGTGTTTGTTATAGAGCTAGCAGTAAATATGGAAGTTTAAAGATATGGCAGCAGGAGACAATTACCAAAAATATTTCACAGCAAAGTCAGTAAAGTCAGTTCAGTAGGGATGTGCAGATGGATAGGTGACAATTACCAAAAATGTTTCACAGCAAAGTCAGTAAAGTCAGTTCAGTAGGGATGTGCAGATGGATAGGAGACAATTACCAAAAATATTTCACAGCAAAGTCAGTAAAGTCAGTTCAGTAGGGATGTGCAGATGGATAGGAGACAATTACCTGTAAAAGAGCAGAGAAGACATGATCAAAATTGATGACTGCGTCGGTAAAACTGAGCATCACTCGTGACAGAGACACTCAGGACAGAGCCATGATGTCTGCGCCTTGCCCCTGTCAGTTAACTAGTTCACTAGAGTCTTTTCCAGGCTTAGGGATTACCGTTATAAACGCTGAATTAAGATCAGGTCCCAGGGGGGCTCCATCCCTGAGGGAATTGAAAAATTTAGCTAGATGTGTGGCGAGGCATGGGGCAAACTTTTTGTAATAGCCCGTAGAAAAACCATCCGGTCCCAGGGCTGATCCCGTCTTTAAGGAGCGGATCGTGTCTACCACTTCCTCCGTGGAAAAAGAGTCTTCCATGAGCTCTCTGTGCTCTTTAGACAATGTAGGTAGAGGAAGGTTGTCTAATAAGCCATCATTTTGCGGTTGTGAGGGAGGGTCAATGGGTCTGTACAGATTAGAGTAAAATTGTGAAAAAGCCTCCATAATCTTTGGTGGGTTTTGGGTCAGGTCTCCTGAGGGCGTTTTAATTTTGGGGAAGCTAAAGAGTGTGGTTTAGGGGGAAGTTTGGTCGCTAATCTAGAGCCTATCCGATCAGTTTGGTGATAAAATTTAGCTCCCGTTCATCGTAGATGTTTTTCAGCAGCTAAGGTCAGTGCTATGTTAAGGAGAGTACGGGACTTGTCAAGTGTGTTCAAGGACTCGGCGGTGAGGAGGCTCTTGCGCGCTCTCGCAGTGGAATGGTAGTCCGCTGTTAGTTTGAGGACTTCAGCTTTATGAGCTGCCTTGAGTTGGGAAGTCAAGCTAATGATATGTCCCCAAAGTACCGCTTTGTGGGCTGCCCATACGATTGAGGGGGAAACATCTGCCGTCTGGTTGTTACGGAAATAGTTCTTAGTGACCGCTTCTATATCCGAGCAATGTATCGGATCACTGAGGAGTGACTCCTGTAATCTCCATCAAGGAGGGCCCTTTGTGGGACCTACTTTCTGGGACACCACCGAGACTATTGCATGGTCTGACAGAGGGGAATCAATGATCATTGAGTGTAGGATAAGTGGGATAGTGCGAGAGCGTGAGAAGATGTGGTCTATCCTGGCATATGAGTTGTGGGGGGCGGAAAAATTTGTGTAGTCTTTTTTGTGTGGGTTTGCTTTCCTCCATAAATCAATCATTCCTTCTTCGTACAGGAGAGCTGCAATCTTAGCACTTTGTTTGGATGGGCGTTATGGTCTAGATTTTCCGTTTGCTAATCTGTCTAGTCCAGTGTCGAAGGCGATATTCGAGTCACCTCCCATAAACACAGTACCTTTTAGGTGAATATGAAGTGTTTTAAGCATTGAATCAAAGAATTGTCTTTGACCCTTATTGGGTGCGTAATAGGAAATGAAGGTATAAAGTTCGCCGTCTATGTAGCCAGAAACTAGCAGGAAGCGACCCTGAGGGTCAACTACCGTCTCCGGTTGAGAAACATTTAAGTGTTTGGCGAAAGAGATTGCCACTCCCCTGGTTTTGTTTTCTGTTGAAGCCAAGAAGAATTGGGGATAATGTTGATGTATAAATGAGGGTTTATAGCTACCGGGAAATGTGTCTCTTGTAGCAGCAGGACGTCCGCGTACATGGATTGATAAGACTGGAATACCTTTCTACGTTTGACTGGAGGATTGAGGCCTTGTGTGTTGTGTGAAAAAATTCTAAGGGGATGGTGTTGATCTGAGGCGTTAGCCATAGTCCAGAGGGGAGAGAACTATCTGAATGATTTGAGACTTACCGTCTCTTGGGGAATAAAGAGTGATGCGAGGATCAGCATATATGGCATGTTGAGTACTTCGACCTGGGAAGCGGAACCAGACACCCCCTTTGCGTCCGGAAGAACCTACAAGAGAGCATATAAGAGTAGAAGGAGGGGGAGGGGAAAGAGAGATGAAATGGAGGAGGAAAAGATAGAAAAATGGTGAGCATTTGAATAAAATCCACAAATTAACCAAAAACATCATAGTAGATTGAGCAAAAAATAAGTTGGAGTCTCTGACCCCAACCAACTCTAAGGGAAGGAAGAAGAGGTTGAACCTTCCCTTGCATCCAGTTTGACCAGAGCAGCCCTGAAACAGGGATGCCACGTAGATCCTGAGGGAACCGGAGGCACTCCTGGGATCTGGTATCAGCGCACTGGGCCCACCACAGCCCCAGTTCCTCTACACATGCTGACTGAAGACATCAAATGAGTCTATCATGAACATATTACAGAGCGTTCAAAAAATGTAGTTAACCTTGAAAAACCTGTGAGTTATAACAAGAATACAAATAAACACTGTAAATCGGGGCTACCCAGGTCCCTCCTCCTAGGAGACGGGAACCTAAGCCGCCCCGAGCCTATCTGAGCTCGATGGTGGGTACGTCTCCCCGGGGATCCCCCTCCTCCGATGCCCCTGGGCCAAACAAAATGCACCAGGAGCCCCGGCAGGTAATCACAAAAAAAAACCAGACAAAAAAAAAAGAAAGAAACTAGGCACCAGCAGGTGGAAAGGAAACCAACTCTCCCTTTCAGCATCCCGGTAGTATGAAAATACCAAGCCCTGGTGGGAGCTTTCCCAATCCCGGGTGGTGCCCAGCTAGGGACCTGTTGCCCTTGTGTAACCTAGGTCAGTGACCAGAGTGCAAAAATCCCCACTTCTCCCAGTTCCAGGGAGACAGGCCAGGTGGGTATACCTCCACCACGCAATCTGAGCAAACTAAAAGTCAACATGGGGAGAGAATGAACAAAAACAAAAAACAAAAGAGCACCCGGAGTGAACCAGGAAAAACAGGGGTACATCTTCAACAAAATACCCAAAGGCCAGGGAAAGACACCGACCATCCAGGGTTGAGACCCGAGCCACTATCCATAGGTTAAGAGTCACGTGGGGAGGGGGGCGTGGCCTGAACTCCACCTAGATGGCGGTGTGAACCTGGAGCTTCGGCACACAGTGGGATAACATAGCGGCTCACAATGGCTAGAGGCACCACAACGACCACCCGAGCTAGCGGATTGTTCCCCCAACAGATCAGAACTATGCCCAGAAAGAGACAAGCAGAATATCGGCCAAAAAAGCTGACGGACTATTACATACAGCCGCGGCGGCCTCGTGGACAAGATGGCGCCAGCTCCTCTCCCTCACAACGAATGGCTCATAGACACCCTAAGAGCCTTGATGAACAAGCATACAGGCAAGCTTTCGACTCAGGAGAATCTTCTCAACCTCCCTCACCACTCAATAGAAGCCCAGCAAAGTCTCGCTTCATTATGGATGAGCCAGGGATGCAACAATGTGAGGTAAGGTCTAATGCTGACTCACAAGAAGACACAAGAGAGCTCCCTGACTCCATAGTCTCCTTCCCCACGCTGAACCAACCAGTGTCAGATACAACACTTAAGGACATGCTTATTTCTTTAAGAAGTACCATTTATACTGACATGATGGCATGTATGAGGAACTTTAAGACAGAACTTACAGCAGTGGGTGACAGGGTTGACCATATTGAGAACAAAATGGGAGAGTATGCCTCCACCATTAACGACTTAGTAGACGCACATGATGCTACAGAGGACGAACAAACATGGATCAAAGCCAAATTAGCAGATTTGGAAGACAGATCCAGAAGAAATAACGTTAAGATTTGAGGGATCCCTGAAACGGTACAATCTTCTGATCTGCGTGCCTATGCCACAGCAATGCTTACTGCCTTCATGCCTGATATCTCTGTCATTGAACTCTCCATAGATAGGATCCACAGGCTGCCTAAACCCTCCTTCATCCCAGAACATGCTCCAAGAGATGTTCTGTTTCAAATGCATTTTTATCAGAAAAAAGAGCGCCTGATGTTAGCTGCACGTAAAGGGGAACACCGCAATACTGATTACGCAGCAAAACAGTTCTATGGAGACCTGAGAATTTGAATAATATTACTAAAGCATTAAGGAACCACAAGATTACCTACAAATGGGGTTATCCAACCAAATTGCTGATTACTAAAGATGGAATGAACCATGTGATCACATCCCCATCCAAAGGCTACCATTTGCTCCAAAAATGGAAGATCACGCCAGAGGAACACTCCACCCCTTCTGACCCTGTGAATCTCAACAAATTGCCTCCTGAATGGCAACAGATCTCAACCTCTAAATGACGTGATTTTAGCACCTATTTGTCATTATGTCTCCAAGTCTCAGCCCTGACATAGGGCCCCGCCTTGTGGAGCTTATTCCGCACCGCAAGCTCCCATAACCTGAGCAGTCATGATCTGCACCTGGGTTATCAATACCCTCCTTTTAAGTACCAGTTTATGCTGTTCGTTTTTTTGTTTTCTTTTTTCTCTTTTTCCACAGGAACTATTTCTACCATGCTATTTGAATGCTCCCAACATCTCTCAACATCCTGACCAAACCAACCACAGATCCTATATGAGCATCAACAAGCATAACAACCGACAAATCGATGAACGCAGCCTACCTGTATGTGATTACAACAGTGAGTACACTTATCACCTGACAAAAAGCACCACCAAAATGACCCACTATGCCAGTTAAAATTCTTTCTATAAATGCACATGGTATAAACCACCCAGCTAAGAGGGCTTCCCTATGGAAAGAAGCCGACTCATCTCAGTGCGATGTGCTTTGTGTTCAAGAGACACATTTTCATTACAATGCTCCTCCTAAGTGCACTCACAAATCCTTTCAGCACCTCTTTTTCTCCAACATGCCAGCCAAAAAAGAGGAGTGATGATCGCAGTTAAAGACACAATCTCCTTTAACCTAATATCAACTACATCTGATCCAGCGGGACAATATCTTTTTGTCATTTGTCATATGAATAATATCCGCTACACTCTGATGAACATTTATGTTCCTAACAAGCACAAATTACATTTTTAAACGGTCATATGCGGAAAGTGAAGAAAATACAACAAGGAGCTCTTATAATCTGTGGAGACTTTAACATTGTCCCTAATCCACTCATGGACTCTACTACTACACCCTCAAAAAGGACTCCATCCTTAACAAATTTTTTACGTTCTCATGATTTATATGATGTTTGGCATTGTATGCACGCCAATGAAAGGGATTATATTCACAAATCGTACAAAATCCTAAAACTAAAAAAATACTGGAAGATCACCTGTCCAGATACTTTAAGATCAATTCCTCGTCTACTGATAATGCTTTTTTATTGTGGAGCGCCCACAAAGCCTATATCAGAGGCATATTTATCCAACTAGGAGTGAGGGTGAAGAGACAGCGGCAGCAGAATATTACCAAATTAACAGAAATTCACTCACTAGAAGCTCTTAACAAAACTAAACCCACTCCCTCCAATAGTGCAACACTCACCTCTCTGAGACATGACCTTAGAATCATCCTACTACAAAAATTTGAATATACAGAAAAGAAATCAAAAATGTCCTTTTATTCTACTGGTAACAAAGCTGGAAAAGTGATGGCTAGGAGAATACAGGGACAACGTTTCAAGACTAAACTAGCTCACCTCACCCACCCCTAAAGCAAAAAAAAAATATATGACCCACAAGGCATCGCTGATGCATTTAGCGACTATTACAGCTCTCTCTACAACTTGAACCAAGATGACCTTACACCACAACCTACACCAGCAACTATAAACAAATTTTTGTCTAACATCAAATTACCTACACTCACACCTACCCAGCTCCAAGTACTGAGCTCACCCTTTTCCCTAACTGAATTATTGCATGCAATTAAAACGCTCCCAAGCAACAAATCCCCAGGCCCAGATGGACTTATAGGAGACTATTATAAGAGCTTCCAGTCAATTTTAGGATCGCACCTCCTCAAAGTATTCAACGGTGCAGCTGCCTCTGCCTCTTTTCCTCCTGAGATGCTTGAGGCACTCATTGTGACACTGCCCAAACCTGGGAAGACGCCGGTCCAACCCCAAAACTTTAGACCTATATCATTATTAAATAATGATTTAAAAATCTACGCCAAAATGATAGCACTCTGCATGGTGGATATCCTCCCCACCCTGATCGACCCTGATCAATCGGGTTTTACAAAGGGTAGGCAAGCCTCTGATGCAACACAACGCCTAATCAACATAATTCACATAGCCAAAAGAACTTGTGCCCCTTCTCTGCTCCTATCTTTGGATGCAGAGAAGGCGTTCGATAGAGTACACTTGATCTATCTTTCGCAAACCCTTAAGAAATTTGTCTTTACAGGTCAGATACTGTCTGCGATCTTAGCCCTATATACCTCACCATCAGCTAAAGTGTACACATCGGGATGCTCTCTAAATCCTTCCAAATCATGAATGGCACAAGGCAGGGCTGCCCTTTGTCCCCTCTTATCTTTAACCTCTTGATGGAACCTCTCGCCGCCTATATTAGGCAATCACCTGACATACAGGGTTTCATGATCACCAATAGAAAACACGTCATTAGTCTTTTTGCTGATGACGTAATCCTAATGCTTACTGATCTGGTGTCTTACCTAGGTAAAGTGTCTTCTATTCTTAAGAATATGGCATAGTGTCATATTATTAAGTATATGAAACTAAGTCATATATACTAGATCTACAAGCTAACTTCCCATTTATCTGGAATACCCATCTGATTAATTACTTGGGGATTAACCTCACTTCCCATCCCGATCAGTTGTTCAAAGCCAATTACCTCCCGCTTGAAGGCAAAGTAAAGGAAGGAACGCAGAAATTAAGTAAACACATACTATCATGGTCAGGAAGACTAGCAGCATTTATAATGCAAATATTGCCTCAAGTATTGTATGTATTTAGAACTGTCCCCATACCAGCACCAAAAATCTTCTTTAAACATTTACAAAGCATACTCTCCAACTTTCTTTGGGAGGGTAAAAAAGCAAGAAGTGTGTTTTCTAAACTTAGCAAATTAAAAAAGGCAGGGGGGGGGGTAGGAGCGCCTGTATTCCATGATTATCATAAAGCTGTAGTACTGACCCAGGTCAAAGGGTGGGTCTCTACCCAAACAACACCACTTTGGGGTCTCCTAGAACAAATCCAAATACCAGGCAGGAATCTTAACAAATTCATTTTAGCCTCCCCCTACTATAACGAAAAGATTAAAAATGCATCCCTCACAGTTCTAGTCACTCTGGATTATTGGAAAAAATGAATACTATCCAAATCTCCCTTAACGCCCATCATCAATCTAGCCATACCCACTGCTGTAATAGCACTGTTAATACCTAACTTAAATTTATCCAAATGGATATCTGGAGGCATACAATGGACTTCAGACCTATACATAAATAACAAACTGAAAACCTTTACACAATTACAATCAGAATATGCTCTTCCATCTTCTGAACAATTCAACTACAAAAGAGTGTCCTCATATCTCAAAAGTAGACAACCACTACAATGTAACCTATTCTGGAAAATACATATTTACCTCACCTCTAAAGAAAATCGCAAAGGCTGAATTTCACTTTTCTACAATTTTCTCGATCGAAAATCTATTCTCCAGAAAACAACTCCTATGCTTGCATGGGAACGAGACCTAGACACATCGTACACAGAAGAACAGTGGCACAAAGTGCTACAATACATCTACTCAGCAACTAAAAGTACTAATCTTTGGGAATTATCCCATAAAATCACACAGAGGTGGTATTTAACGCCATACAGAATAGTCCAATTTGACCCCTCTACACCTTCGTCATGTTGGAGAAACTGCACACAAACAGGAACCCTGTTCCATATACTGTGGACCTGTAGAAAATTGGCAAAATTCTGGCCCAAGGTATACGCAATTTTTCGACAAGTCACAGGAGTAGCAATACAATGCTCACCCTCATTGGCTATACTAAATCTAGGAATAGACAACATACCACCACTCTATAGAAAATTTACTACCCATCTATTCCTAGCCGCAAAATTGGTAATTTTGAGGCTTTGGAGGTCCCCTGTTCTTCCTGAAATTAAAGACGTTATACGCACACTGACAATTCACCACACTTATAAAGGTATGCTAGCTAATATAGCAGGGAAATATACAGAATTTCTTAGTCACTGGGATCCATGGATAGCATGGTACACATCCTACAATGCACGTACAGGATGACAACTACTGCAACGGGCATAACTAGATAGAAATAAGCTCATAATATACCCAGACAAGTCTTATAAAATAAACTGCAATGAAAATAATTACAGAACTATAGTTCCTTAAATTCTTTCCCTTCTCTCCTCTCCTTTTTATTTCTTCTTTTATTTCTACCCCACCTCCAAGTTTATTCTCCCATTATATTCTTTTAACATAAAAGAAAGAAGTTGAAAATACTACTACTTTACATGTACACCCAAAATAGCAGTACTGTTGGTGATAAATAACGCAGTAAGAAATTAATTCCTTCTTTTTTTGGATGGCACCCTGGCCTGGTCGCAGTTAGTTCCCAAGGGGGTGACCAGGTCAGTGGGATGGACCTGACAGCTGACATTATTAGTTGTTATATATATAGTTAAATGAACAAATTAAATTGTGTACTATGAAACATGATAATTAGTATTGTACCAACTCTGTATTGATATTATATGTTATACATTTTTGTATTACTGTGAAAATGGATAAAAACTTAAGTATAAAAAAAGAGTCACGTGGGGAGATTTTCCTTCGTTCTCTTGGAGCTTTGTTTCAGCCAGGAGGGTTGAAGAGGACTTGCCGGAGGTGGTCTCTTGGTGGAGGAAGGAGTCCCTTTGCTTGTATGAGACGAGGAAGGGTTCTGAGGGATTAGACCTAATTGCAGGAGTAGATGTTAACCCTCTACGAAGGTGGAGAAGCTGCAACTTCTGCTTTTATATGTAAAGTTTGGTCTCATAGGAAATGACCACCTGTAAGGGATATCTTTCTCTTGCAGCAGCAGTAGTAATGGTTTAAGAGCTCTCCTCTTTTGAACCGTGTAAGGGGACAGGTCCGCAAAAATCTGTATTTTATGTCTGTGTAAAGATAAGTCCTTCAAATTTCTGGCTTTCTGCATTACTTCCTCCTTCACAGCATAAAAATGAGGCTTAACAATTACATCCCTTGGGAGGCCATCTTTGCGTGGGGGTTGCAGAGCTCTGTGGGCCCTATCCAGCTCCAGTCGATAGTCGGTGATCCCCGGGATGAGATCTTTGATAAGGTCTTTGATTGCAGACTGTATCTCTTTCTCAGATTCCGGGAGCCCCCGTACCCTGAAGCTGTACCGTCTTGATCTGTTTTCGAGATCGTCAATCTTCGCAAAGGCCGTCTTGAGTTGGTCCTGCATTTCTTGAATTCTGGTTGATGCAGGCCCCAGCTTGGTCAGCTTTTTTCTCAATATAGTCCAATCTGAGACCAAACTGCTGCATGTCAGCATGAATGGAGGATGTGATTTGAGCTGCGTTCTGGGCTAGGCTTTTTGAAAGCATATGAGCAAAAGCTTCCATCATGGAGGGGATATCAGTGGGGGTGGGAGTAGCCTCGTGTGCTTCACTGACCGACAACAACAGACCTGTATGTGGATCCATCATGGGGGTAGATGGTAAGCCGGTTTGCAGGCTTAAAAGGAGGGATTCGGTGGAGGCTGGTGAATGGTCCTGGGGCTGCGGGCCGTGCACAGTACCTGGAGAATGTGGGGAGAGATGATTCTGATCAGCTATGGAGTCTTCTGCTGAATCAGCCATACTGCGGCTTGGATGAGCGGCGGCCATCTTGGCAAAACTGATTGGGCCGCTCGCAGCCGGCATCTGGCATGTGAGGTTCCTTCTGGCGTTGCGTGAGGACATAGGAGGCTTCCCGGGGGTTTCCCCTAACCTGTTATGCCGGTTATTCGACCGGGTGAGCTCACGAGGAACGGAGAAGGCCGGGGTGGAGCGGAGCTTCAGATGCTGGTGGCAATCTTGGAAGCTGCCGCGCATGCGCCTCTTTTGGTGGTATTTAATCACCGCTGGGTTCTTTATTTTTTGCGCTATAAAAGAAAAAAGACCAAAAAATCTGTAAAAAAAAATGAATTTTTCTTCGTTTCTGTTAAAAATTTTTGCAAATTAGTAATTTTTCTTCATATATTTTGGCCAAAATTTATACCGCTACATATCTTTGGCAAAAATAACCCAATCGGTGGATATTATTTGGTCTTTGTGAAAGTTATAGAGTCCAAAAGCTATGGTGCCAATATCTGAAAATTGATCACGCCTGAATTACTGACAGCCTATCTAATTTCTTGAGACCCTAACATGCCAGAAAAGTACAAATACCCCTCAAATGACCCCTTTTTGGAAAGAGGACATTCCAAGGTATTTAGAAAGATGCATGGTGAGTTTTTTTAAGTTGTTATTTTTTCCCACAATTCTTTGCAAAATCAAGTTTTGTTTTTCTTTCACAAAATTGTCATATTAGCAGGTTATTTCTCACACACAGCATATGCATACCACAAATTACACCCCAAAACAAATTCTGCTATTACTCCCGAGTATGGCAATACCACATGTGTGAGACTTTTACACAGCGTGGCCACATACAGAGACCCAACATGCAGGGAGAACCTTCAGGCATTCTGGAGCACCCAGGCCAATTCTGACATTTCTCTCCTACATGTAAAAATCATCATTTATTTGCTAGAAAATTACATAGAACCTCAAAACATTATATATGTTTTTTTAACAAAGACCCTAGAGAATACAATGGCGGTCATTGCAACTTTTTATCTTGCACGGTATTTGCGCAGCAATTTTTTGAACGCTTTTTTTTTTGGAAAAAAAACAGTTTTGTGCTTTAAAAAAAACAAAACAGTAAAGTTAGCCCAATGTTTTACATAATGTAAAAGATGAAGTTACGCCGAATAAATAGATACCCAACATGTCACCTTTCAAAATTGCACACGCTTGTGGAATGGTGCCAAACTTCGCTAATTAAATATCCCCATAGGCGATGCTTTAAAAATTTTTTACTGGTTACATGTTTTGAGTTACAAAGGAGGTCCAGGGCCAAAATCATTGTACTCACTCTACCGATCACAGAGATACCTCACATGTGTGGTTTGAACACCGTTTTCATATGTGGGCGGGACTTATGTATGCGTTCGCTTCTGCATGCGAGCACACAGGAACAGGGGTGCTTTAATTTTTCTTTTTTTTTATTGTTCATTTTACTTTATTTATTTTAGCTTGATGCTTTTTTTCCAAAAAAAAAAAAATGATCACTTTTATTCCTATTACAAGGAATGTAAACATCCCTTGTAATAGGAATATGGCATGACAGGTCCTCTTTACAGTGAGCTATGGGGTTAAAAAGACCCCACATCTCACCTCTAGGCTAGGAAGCCTGAAATAAATAATAAAAAAAAAAGATCCTGGCTTTGATCGTAGCGGTGAGTCGGTAGAAGCACCGGAGGGCAGGACGTCCCCTCTTACCTCCCGTAAGAATGATCAAGCAGTGGACCAGCTGCTATGATCATTCTTATGGTGTAGGGAATCACCGGCTGAAAAAGCTGATATCTAAATGATGCCTTTGGCTGCAGGCATCATTCAAATATCCCCGCACAAAGTCAAGGACGTCGTATGATGGCGGGCGGGAAGTGGTTAAAACGCATTTTTTTTAACACAAAGTTGTCCATTTATACAATTTTTTTAACACATAGCATGTACATACCAAAAATGACACCCCAAAATAGATTCTCCTACTCCTCTTGAGTACGGCGATACCACATGTGTGAGACTTCCACAGCCTGGCCACATACAGAGACTGAGTACAGTCGAGTATGGCCAAGCATGGCTGAGCATGGCTGGGTATGGCTGAGCATGGCTGGGTATGGCTGAGTATCACAGGGTATGGCTGAGTATGGCAGGGTATTGCAGGGTATCGCAGAGTATGACTGGGTATGGCAGAGTATGGCTGGGTATCACTGAGTATTGCAGAGTATAGCTGGGTATTGCAGAGTATGGCTGGGTATGGCAGGGTATGGCAGAGTATTGCGGGGTATGGCAGAGTATTGCAGAGTTTTGCGGGGTATTGCAGAGTATGGCGGGATATTGCAGAGTATGGTGGGGTATTGCAGAGTATGGCAGGGTATTTCCGAATATAGCTGAGCATGGCTGGGTATGGCTGGGTATTGCAGAGTATTGCAGGGTATGGCTGGGTATGGCTGGGTATTGCGGGGTATGGCAGAGTATTGCGGGGTATGACAGAGTATTGCGGGGTATGGCAGAGTATTGTGGGGTATTGTAGAGTATTGCAGGGTATTGCGGGGGTATTGCAGAGTATTGCGGGGTATTGCAGGCTTTTGCAGAGTATTGCGGGGTATTGCAGGGTATTGCAGAGTATTGCAGGGTATTGCAGAGTATTGCAGGGTATTGCAGAGTATTGTGGGGTATTGCAGAGTATTGCAGAGTATTGCGGGTATTGCAGAGTATTGCAGGGTATTGCAGAGTATTGCGGGGTATTGCGGGGTATTGCAGAGTATTGTGGGTTATTGCAGAGTATTGTGGGGTATTGCAGAGTATTGCAGAGTATTTTGGGGTATTGCAGAGTATTGCACAGTATTGTCGGGTATTGCAGAGTATTGCACAGTATTGCAGGGCATTGCAGAGTAGTCCTGGGTATTGCAGAGCATTGAGAGATGGCTGAGCATGGATGAATGGCCGTTGTCACTGAGCAGAACTGTGGGCACTACAGATGCAGCCCACAGCGCTGCTGCCATCCGATTCCTCCCCCTCTCCGCTTACAGTGTACGATCGGTACACAGAGGGGAGGAGAGGAAACGGCGTCATGAGATGAGGCTGGTTTGTTTACATGTGATCGCTCTGTCATTTGACGGAGCGATAACATGGTAAACGGCCGCGATTAGCGGCCATTTACCGGGATCCATGATGCGCCGGATCTTCTGGACCCGGTGGTCACGGATGCTCTTGGGTGCGCTCCCCAGGGGGTGCGCAAGAGCGGAATTCTGGGAGGACGTCACTGTACGCCCTCCCAGAGTTAAGCAACCGCCCTGTAGCCTTCATTTGGCTATGGGCCGCTTGTTAAGTGGGTAACATTGAAAAATGTAAAGGAATGCCATTGGGGGTTAAAAATATAAACACCAGTTACTCACTAAGGGGAGAAGCTCTGGGAAATCCCAGAGTGGAGAAGGATCTGGGCGTCCTAGTAGAAGACAGGCTGAGCAATAGCATGCAATGTCAAGCTACAGCAAGCAAAGCCAGCAGAATATTAGCACGCACTAAGGTTCGATTCACATCCATGCATGTTGCTTTTGAGCATTTATGCAGTGCTTTTTGCGGTGCTTGCCGCGTTTTTGAACATGCGTTTTTGCCGTGTTTTTGCCGCGATTTGCGTTTTGCGGTTTTCATTTTGCGTTTTATAAAGGACCAATTGGAAAACATCACTGCTTATATCACAGAATGTCAGGTGACATTAGTACTTCCTGCTTCCTCCCTAGTCTTGGTGTCTTTTGGTGCTCAGATTATCCTGGCTTCAATGTCCTTTTTTCTAGCAGTAGCCACAGCTACTGCTGCAGTTTTGCTTGAAGAGGAAGCCGAAGAAGAGGAACAAAGGAAAAAACGTAGATTTTGGGTGCATCCATTGATTGGCAATAGGGAGCAGAGAGGGCAATTCTTGATAATTTACAACGCCCTCCGAGCCCATAAAGACAAGTTTATGGATTACACACGGATGTCTATTAAAAGGTGAGTTATTTATTTTGTACCATTACCTAGCCCTACTCTGGTTCAGAGTTAGGTTATGTTTAAAAATCGGGTTAGGGTTAGGGCTAAAAGTAGGGTTAGGTTTAAAAGTTGGGTTAGTGTTAGGGTTAAAAGTCGGGTTAGGGTTAAAAGTAGGGTTAGGGTTAAAATTAGGGTTAGGGGTAAAAGTAGGGTTAGGGTTAAAAGTCGGGTTAGTGTTAGGGTTAAAAGTCGGGTTAGGGTTAGGGTTAGAAGTCGGGTTAGGGTTAGGTTTAAATGTAGGGTTAAAAGTAGGGTTAGGGTAAAATTAGGGTTAGGGTTAAAAGTCAGGTTAGGGTTAGGGTTAAAAGTCGGATTAGGGTTAAAAGTAGGGTTAGGGTTAAAAGTTGGGTTAGGGTTAGGTTTAAAAGTAGGGTTAGGGTTAAAAGTTGGGTAAGGGTTAGGTTTAAAAGTCGGGTTATGGTTAAAAGTAGGGTTAGGGTTAAAAGTTGGGTTAGGGTTAAAAGTTGGGTAAGGGTTAGGTTTAAAAGTCGGGTTAGGGTTAAAAGTAGGGTTAGGGTTAAAAATAGGGTTAGGGTTAAAATTAGGGTTATGGTTAGGGTTAAAAGTCGGGTTAGGGTTAAAAGTTGGGTTAGGGTTAGGGTTAAAAGTAGGGTTAAAAGTTGGGTAAGCGTTAGGTTTAAAAGTCGGGTTAGGGTTAAAAGTAGGTTTAGGGTTAAAAGTTGGGTTAGGGTTAGGGCTAAAAGTCGGGTTAGGGTTAGTCTTAACCCTAACCCAAATTTTAACCCTAACCCTAAACCAATTTTTAAAGTGAAATCTACTGACTAAATAGGCTCAATGTAGATACTTGTATAGGTGATATTGTGCTTGTGGTTTTCTCAATGGCCTTTTTTGCCCACACTCTTTTGATACTTTGCTTGGTTTATTCAACAGCAAACTGCAACGTCAGAACACATCCTTCAGGGACTGCATTCCACCAGTTAAAAGGCTAATTATTACATTGAGGCAATTTTTGACTTTTGGGTTTATACTTTAACCCACAAAGCTTTAATCAAATGAACAGGCACACTAAGTGTATATTTCACAAAATAAATTTATGATTTTTAGTTAGAATTTTGACACAAACATATAACCTGTAGAACTGCTTCATTCTTTCCAAAACAAAATTGTTCAGATCACAAAATAAGTAACTAAGTATTAGGCTCATCCCTATTTCAATATAAAAATGATTTAAATTAGGTTTTAATCATATGTATTTTAATTATTAAATAAAAAAACACAGAACTAGGATTTTTAATTATAAAGTATGATAAGTAAATGGGTCTTGGGATGCTTCAGGTTGCTGGGAGGACAAAGAAGGAGCACTTTCTCCATAATGCTGGTCGTGAGCAAGACCTGGAGAATTTGTGAAATGGTAAGGTGGCCCCCTATTGCCCACATCTGGTGCTCCAAAACAGGATCCTGGTCTGTAACTTTGTTTCATAGGCATCTGATAATATATTTGGGGGTTTGGGAAAGAAGCATAAGTGGCTGTCTGCGTAGGCTGCAAGGGAAGGTTTCTGTCTGTCTGTAAACTGTTTTGGGGACTGGGGATATGATCTGATGGTCTGCATCACAGAAATTTGCATATCCATTTTCAGGGCACCTGGTCAAAATAGGGCACAAGGGTATTTGCAGATTGTTGGGAGAGAGACAATTGCCCGGTAAAACGATCTGACAGATCCTTTAATAAAGTATACTTTTTCTCAGACTCTTTTTCATTTGCCCATTTGGTGGCACCCCCCTCTTAGTTGTGCACCAATTGTGCACTGGTGCAGCAGCCCCCCCTCCTCCTGTCCCTCTTCTCCAGCTATCTCAGTCATTTACTGATTTGGAGATCCTGGGTTTGGAGGCTCCTGTGTTGGCGCTGATGAGTCTTCTTCTGCAGGTTCATCGTCCCAGCAGGTGTCTGTGCTGCAAATCACAAAACAAACCAGACCATTGTTTTTAGGGGCGGGTAATAATTGGACAGAAACACAGATTCATAATACCCTTTTTAGAAAAATTACCTTTGCATCTCCAGAATGTGTCTCACAAATTCCAGGTCTTTGGCATATGAGTATGGTGTGAAGGACTTTGCAGCCGAACCACTTCTCATACTTTGTTCCTTTTTTAAATGAATATTAAAGCTATCCTTGGTGCTACGCCATCTGGTTTGCAAAGCTTTTACTGCAAAACAATGAAAACATATTTCTGTTATAATTTCAGATACCTGGCAACTGGACACTCTATTTCTAGTCTGCATTTTCAGTTCTTGATTGGGAAATCAACTGCTAGCTACCTAATCCGGGACATGTGCTCCATCATTTGGGACGTTCTTAAAGAGGTGGTCTTCCCGAAACCTACAACTGATGAATGGGCAAAGATAGCAGATATCTTCTGGCAGCAGTGCAATTTCCCAAATTGCGTGGGTGCTATTGATGGAAAGCATATACACATCCAGAAGCCAGTAGGCAGTGGCAGCAACTTTTATAACTATAAAAAATATTTTTCATTTGTGCTTTTTGCAATGGCAGATGCCAATTACCGTTTTGTATATGTCGATATAGGGTCCTACGGCAGAAGTTCAGACTTTACCCACTCAACCTTAGAGCATCTTCTGCAAGAAAATAGGCTGGGACCACCAGCCAATAGACCACTCCCTGGAACTAGTGGGCCTGCAATGCTGTATGTGTTTGTGGCTGATGAAGCATTTGCACTAGGGGAACACCTTCTCAGACCCTATTCAAGCCACTATTTGAGCCCCCAAAAAAGTGTGTTCAATTATAGAATCACTCGGGCCAGGAGAGTTGTTGAATGTGCTTTTGGCATAATGGCCAACAAATGGCATTTGTTGCACACACCAATATATCTAAAGATGGAACACGCTATACAGGCTGTGAAAGCTAATTGTGCTCTCCATAATTTTATTCGAGAGCATGACAGGTTCCAAATTGAGGACACCCTTGCCAATTAGGCCATGACAAGAGCTGAAATGAGATCTACTCGGGGAAGCAGGAGTGGTGCTGCTTTCCAAGAAAATTTCTGCTCATATTTCATGTCTCCAGAAGCTTATGTTTGTTCAATTTTTCAAGCTCTGCTCTACTTTTTTTGCCTGCATTGAAAAATGTGTATCTGACATTAAGATACTATTAAAAACAAATAGCCTAATTTGTAGTTGAATTTTTTTAAATAAAGTTTTTAAAGGAACTTTAGTCTCAAACAGAGCAATACAGCTGTTAGGGAAATACAAGTCCCATGAAGCATTGCAAGGCTGACAGTTACAAGCATCACTGACAAAGGTTGAGGCATGCTAGAACCAGCAGGACCACAGGCTGAACACACATTATGCAAAGGTCTATTAACTTTACAAACAAAGGGACATTTTAATCTCCTACACTTTGGGGGCTACAATTACTGGATAGTGACTAGACATGTGCAGTTTGTCTAATTTGTAAGAATTTTTTGAAAACAGGACATTTGGAGGTCTCTGAATTCCTTATTTACAATAGTTTTACGAAATAATAAACCAGAAATTGAGCTGAAATTCTAATCAATTCAAATGCAAAAAACAAGGAAATTAACAGAATTTGCTCAAAGTAAAAAAAATAATAATTCTAATTTAAAACATGATAATAGAATATTTAAAAAAAATGAATCTAAAAATAAGAAAAAAGCATAGAATAAAATAGAAAGAGAATAACAGTTATATTCTTTATATTTCTTTTTATTTTTCTATTCTCTATTAATTCTTTTTCTATTATTTTCTAGTTTAATTTGTTATAAATTCAGCTGAGTTTTAGGAAATTCTGCATAATTATACAAAATTCGGAAATTTGGCCCAATTTTAAGGAAATTTGGCACCAATCTAAAGCAGAACTCCACTAACTCCGTCATAAAAATTAAAAAATGTAGCGAATTTAAACAATTTTTTTTTAGGTAAATAAACTAATTAAAACAAACTAAACTCTCAAAAATGTTTTGGTCCTGCACATGGACACATGCATAGTTACAGCGGATCTAATAGTCTACACACCCCTGGTAAAATGTCAGGTTTCTGTGATGTAAAAAAATGAGACAAACATAAATAATTTATTAACTTTTTCCACCTTTAATTAATGCTGAAGTTTCTTTGGGGTTAGTCAGAGGCTCATGATGGCAGGTGTGTACTGACTCCTTAACATGAGTTTGAATGTGATTGCTTAATTTTGAACACAGCTGCCTCCCCAGTTATAAAAGGATGTGCACACTTATACAACATTATTTGAGTTTCTTATATTGACTCCCCCATAAAAGTTTTAAGTAAGTTTTTCTGTTGAGTTTGTACAGTTTATAGGTCACATTAAGGTGTAAAAAGTTCTTCTAATGATTTCTCTTTGTCTCATTTTTCAACATCACAGAAACATCTAATTTTAACAAGTGTGTGTAAACTTTTTCAATCTTACTTACATTTCATGTCTGCTTGCTTCTTGGAGAAACTATCCCATTGTGGATACAGCTCCTTGGCTATTTCAAGCCACCCCTGGTCCTGTTTTCTACGATCCTTGTGTTGGGGATCATCAGGAGTGTACAGATAAGTTCTTGGCCTCACCAGGCTGATCAGAGTCTCAGTCCTCACCTTGTTTGCTGTAGTCCAAACTGGGATTTGCTGATTCTCAAGGCATCCTGGGTAGTTTATTTTTAAAGGGCAGGTGTTTGATCACATGCTGCTTCCAAAAACGCAAAATGCAAAACGCATCAAAAACGCACAAAAAAGCATTGATGTGAACATGTTTCTATAGGAACCCATGTTAAAAAATGTCCCTGCATTTCTGAAAAATGCAAAATGCATCAAAAAATGCATTCGTGTGAATCGAGCCTAAAAAGGGCATTTACTTGAGAGATAAAACTAGAATCCTGCCACTTTATAAAACATTGGATCGGCCACATCTGAAGTATTCGGTGCAGTTCTGGTCTCCAATCCTCAGGAAGGATGTGCTGTAGCTGGAGAGAGTCCAGAGAAGGGCAACGAAATGAATAAGGGGACTGGAGGTCCTCAATTACAAGGAACGACAACAAGCACTAAATGTATTCAACCTGGAGAATAGACTCTTGACAGTAGATATGATAGCGATGTACACCGGTGGTGTCAGCAAGAAGTATTAATAGCTTTAAAAGACTCTTGAATGCACATCTCAATGAACACAATAAACAAGGATATGGGAAATGATTATCTACATGAACACACACCCACACAGGTTGAACTGGATGGACTATTGTCTTTATTCAATCTTACCAACTATGTAACTATGTAAGATCTGCAAAGTTTGAAGCAGGCTCTGCGTAGACAGCCAACGCTAGTAGCCCCGGATTTCAGTGAATAATTTATGGTCCATATCGATGTCTTAAGTGTAGGGTTGGGGTCTGTGCTATCCCAAATGGAAGAGGAGCACCTGGTGGTCTATTTAAGTCAGAAGCTGACGCCAGAAAAAAAATTATAGAACTGTGGTGAGAGAGTGTCTGGGAATTAAGTGGGCCTGGATGCTCTACAATACTATTTGTTAGGGCGCCGCTTCCAACTTATAACAGACCATGCTTCCTTAACATGGATTTGGGCATCTTACATTTCTGGGAACTCTCGGTTTAAAACTGATTGCCCACTAACAACAATATTGACCTTGCCAGTTTATCCAGTGCCACTACCATCTGTCCTCTTGAAAGTTTATTTGCTGTCTGTACCCCTACAGGGGGGATTAAACATCCCTGTTTGTCCAGTGCCTCTGGTACAGAAAGATATAGGAAAGTAAGCATCGGTAAACCTAAATGGTTCATTACTGAATCAGCAAATCATTTTTCTCACTTGGAATTATGTGACAAATTTTGACTTTGAAATAATACTATATTTGTTTTTAGAGTTTTAAAAATTGAGTGAACAAACAAGAAGACAGCTATATAAATAATAGCTTTTCTAATTAGTAAGCAGCATAGTCAGCTGAAACACCTTTGCCTTTTTTTAGATCCTTGAATGCACCAACAAACACTTCATATAATTAATTAAGCAGTAATTATATGAAATTATTTTAAGTAGTACACCTGGTATTATTGGGACCTTCTCTTAATTGAAGAAAATTGAGTTTTAGATGTTCTATGTACTACATTACCTTTAGGACTGCATTGTGCAGAGCTGATTGTTTTAGGGTTTACTTTACAGTATATTAGGGTGTATATTATTTTTCTTAACTTAAGATGCTGCATTTAATTTCATGTTAAATATACTTATTGATGATAAGTTCAGTAACCCCAATGGGTTAAGCCTCCTTTTAACCTCTTCCTGACCAGCCGCCGCAGTTATACTGCGGCAGGTTGGCTCCCTTGCGCGAGCCATCATAGCAATATGTCGGCTCGCGGGGTTGGGATAGCAGGCGCTGCACAGGTGCCGATGCTTGTGGCTGATGGTCATGATGAAAGCCGGCCATGAGCGATCGTAACCAGGAGACACAGAACAGGGACGAGTGTGTGTAAACACACATTTCCCTGTTCTGTTCTGACAGGAGTGACAGATTGTGTGTCCCTATTATCTAGGAACCACGATCCGTCACTTCCTCTAGTCAGTCCCCTCCCCCTTCAGTTAGAATCAACTCCCAGAGAACACAGTTAAGCCCTAGATCGCTCCCTAGTGTTAACACCTTCACTGCCAGTGACATTTTTACAGTAATCAATGCATTTTTATAGCATTGATCGCTGTATTAATGCCAATGGTCCCAAAAATGTGTCAAAATTGTCAGATGTGTCCGCCATAATGTCGCAGTCACGATAAAAATTGCAGATCGCCGCCATTACTAGTAGAAAAAAAAAATGCTATAAATCTATTCCCTATTTTGTAGACGCTATAACTTTTGCGCAAACCAATCAATATACGCTTATTGCGATTTTTTATCAAAAATATGTAGAAAAATAGATATTGGCCTAAACTGAGGAAAAAATTTTTTTTTTTTTTTTAAAAATGGGGATATTTGTTATAGCAAAAAGTACAAAATATTGTGTTTTTTTCAAAATTGTCACTCTTTTTTTGTTTATAATGCACAAAAAAAATGCATAGGCAATCAAATAACACCAAAAGAAAGCTCTATTTGTGGGAAAAAAAGGACATTAATTTTGTTTGGGTGCAACATCGCACGACCGCGCAATTGTCAGTTAAAGCGACGCAGTGCCGAATCGCAAAAAGTGCTCTGGTGAGGAAGGGGGTAAATTCTCCCAGGGCTGAAGTGGTTCATTTATTTTCTCTACGTGAGACTTCAGTGGAGATATTACCTTGATGTAGATTGAACATCAACAATACCACAATGCCACAACAACACTGGAAGCTCCTAATTAACAACCATTGTATACACAAATGTATAAAACAGAATGTATGTAGGATTGTTGCTTAACTGACTTGAAAAATGCTTAATCTATTATTTCCACATTCTCCTCAGCAGTTAGAATTGTTTTCAGCATAGTCATGTAATGCTTTCATCATTTTTTTTTTAATCCAATAAAGGCTTTGTGAAGTATTCTTTAGGGCCTTATTTTTTCAAGACTCATTATATGTGCAGTATGTTTACATTTTAATTATTTCATTATCCAGCCTGTGCATATCTCTTTTGATGAGTTATCTGGCTCTAAAGGAACACTTACTAAGTAATTTAAATCAATTTTGCACATATTCTGGTTAAGCTTTCTAAATGTAATATAATTATTTATCTTCATTTGCACAAATGTAGCTTTTACTTAAATCTGTACATTAACAAAAATACAGCAACAAAATACAGTAAATTACCAACCCTTTTGTTGCCAGAAAGCATTTTTAGTACAATACATAGCATTTCTTTAATTGCATTTATGTCTTTCAATTAAACAGTATGCTCATTTTAGAAGAAGCAAAGACAAGAAAGTAGAAGGCAGAGAAATTTACAGTATAATAGGAAAAAATAGAAGAATCAGTAGATGAAAAAAAACTGTGGTAGAAACGATTTTAAAAATATTAATTCTTTCTAAGAAGACATGTAAAAAAGTTGACAGTTTTGAAAATGCAATTATAATGTCAAACATACTAAAACCAAAACAATACAGTAAGCATTGTCCCTTAAAACAATAGACATTTTAAAAGCATTATAAAAATGTGTATATTTATATATATATAAATATATATACAGTGCCTTGCAAAAGTATTCACCCCCTTAGCTTTTTATCTATTTTGTTACATTACAGCCTTTAGTTCAATGTTTTTTTATCTGAATTATATGTGCTGGATCAGAACACAATAGTGTAAGTTGGTAAAGTAAAATTAGAAAAATATATACATAAAACTATTTTTCAGAAATAAAAAACTGATAATTGGCATGTGCGTATGTATTCACTCCCTTTGCTATGAAGCCCATAAAAAGCTCTGGTGCAATCAATTATCTTCAGAAGTCACATAATTAGTGAAATGATGTCCACCTGTGTGCAATCTAATGCCCTGTACACATGACCGGTTTTGCCGTCGAAATAAACTCTGAAGGTTTCTCAGACGGAACTCTGATGGAATTCCATTCAAGTGGTTTTGCCTACACACGGTCAAACCAAAGTCCAACCAAAGTACGACCGTCCAGAATGAGGTGATGTAAAGCAAGTACGATGGGACTAGAAAAAGGAAGTGCAATAGCCAGCGCACCACCCTTTGGGCTCCTTTTGCTAATTTTGTGTTTATCTCGTTTGGTGAGAGACAATTTGTGCTTTTCAGCGTTCATGCTTTTCAGTCTGTTACTGTACTGCTCTTCAGTGCATTCTGTTAGTGCGTTCTGACCAGTCATGTTGTGTGTACGTACTCGTCGTAGAGTTCGTGCTGTGTGGAGCTTGGTGTTGGGATGCATTCTTTGACCCAAGCCCAGTCCATGAACAGGGTGGGGAGGAGTTCATGGACCAAGAATTGGTTTCTCCAGCGTGACCAATTCTCTCATATGCCTTTGCTTCGTGAGATCCAGGAGAATAATCCTGATGGTTTCAGCAACTTTCTCAGGATGACGGACCCCACTTTTCACCGTCTGTTGGCTTTGCTGACCCCTTATATTAACAGGCAGGATACCTGCATGTGGCAAGCCATCACTCTGGAGAAAAGGCTAGTCGCCATGTTGCGGTACTTGGTGACTGGGAGAAGCCTGCAGGACCTCAAGTTCTCAACAGGCATCTCCCCCCAGGCTCTGGGGATCATTATCCCAGAGACCTGTTCTGCTATTATTCAGGTCCTGCAGAAGGACTATATTAAGTTTTCTCCTTTAACATCACATTCTATGTATTTAATGTTTGCTAATGTTTTGTATTTCTTTCATCATTCCCTAATTACCATGATTGTAGCATGCTGTGAATGTCCTCTTTGTCCTCATGCTGCTGTAATCTTTTAATGCTCCTTTTTGGCCTACATGCATATTTTCCTTCACTAACCTCCCCAGCATGCTATCCTGGGCCCATATACACCTAGCCTAGTCACTTAACAATGTATTTTGTTAGCTCCATTGTAGTGCTTTACCCCAAACACCCCCTAAAATGTGTAAAATTTTATTGTTGTCCTTAAATTCAGGCAGAGTGCCAGAGGCTTTTTTGAGGGGGCCCAAACTCATCTCAAACATTACCCCCCTAAAATCTTTACAATGGGCCATCAGAGGGGGGGATTAATCTGATAGGTGGGCCTTATATTTTTGTCTTTAACCCCTTCAATACCAGGGACTTAGACACCTTCCCGTCCAGGCCAATTTTCAACTTTCAGCGCTGTTGCAATTTGAATGACAATTGCGTGGTCATGCTACACTGTACTCAAACAATTTTTTTATCATTTTGTTCCCACAAATCGAACTTTCCTTTGGTGGTATTTGATCACTTCTGCGGTTTTTATTTTTTGCGCAACAAATGAAAAAATACCAAAAATCTTGAAAAAAAACAAATTTTTCTTTGTTTCTGTTAAAAATTTTGTAAATAAGTACGTTTTCTTCTTCAATGACGGGCACTGATATGGCTGCACTGACAGGCACTGATACAACGGCACTGATGAGTACCGATGAGGTGACACCAATGAGGTGGCACTGATGAGGTTGCACTGACGGGCACTGATGATGGGCACTGATAGGTGGCACTGATGGGCACTTATAGGTGGCACTGGTATGCGGCACTGATGGGCATTCATAGGTGGCACTGATGGGCACTCATAGGCAGCACTGATGGGCACTCGTAGGTGGCATTGATGGGTACTTATGGGTGGCACTGATGTGTACATGGGTGGCACTGATAGGTGGCACGGATTGGCACTGATGGGCACTGATAGGTGGGCACTAATGGGCACAGATGGGCACTGACAGGCGGCACTGGTAGACACTGATGGGTGGCACTGATGACACTGATTGGTGGCATTGCTGGGCATCACTGCAATATAATGGTGCCAATCAGTGCCCATTTGTGGGCACTGATTGGCACAGATTGGGCACTGACTGGGCACATTGGGCACATGTGGATGGCCATGGGGTACATACCTGGCCATCCACATGTTGCCCCCTTCCCTGGTGGTCCCAGTGGCGATCCCTGGTGGTCCAGTGTGGTCATCTGAGGGGGGGCTGCGCTGATAAACAATCAGTGCAAACCCCCACTGTCAGGAGAGCCACCGAGTGGCTCTTCTCTACTCGCGTCTGTCAGACGTGAGTAGAGGAAAAGCCGATTGATGGCTCTTCCTTTTGACATCATGATCAGCTGTGATTGGACATGGCTGATCACTTTATCTGCTATGGGCCGGGCGGGAAGTGGTTAAATACTCCTTAAAATTAAATTTATACTGATGTTGGCCAAGAATGTTTGTGTCTACACAAACATGTTTGTGTACAAAAGTACTAATTTTTTTTTTCTGTTTTGACTCCATAGTTTCCTTTAACGCCACAGGAATGGCAGACTGTGGCCTCCCATTTTTCCAACCGTTGGGACTTTTCAAACTGTGGAGGGGCTATAGATGGGAAGCACGTCCACATCGTGCCACCACCCCATTCGGGGTCATACTATTTTAACTATAAGGGGTTTCATAGTATAGTGTTAATGGCGGTGGTGTCGGCACAATATGAGTTCCTCTATGTGGACGTGGGGAAGAATGGCCAGATGTCAGATGGAGGAGTCTTGCCCGGACTGAGTTTTACCAACGGCTCCAGGGTGGTGGCCTGGGGTTGCCACCTGATGCGAGCAAGGTTGATGGACTCCCGTTCATCTTCCTTGCTGATGAAGCATTCGGTCTGGGCAAGCACCTGATGAGGCCATTCCCCCAGAGGACCCTCACCCCAGAGAGGAGGGTTTTAAACTACTGGCTGGCCAGAACCAGAAGAGTCATGGAGAATGCCTTTGGGATAATGGCCAGCCGGTTCTGCCTGTTTCTGACAGCCATACACATGGCGGAGTAAAAACTCAACCACATAATCTTATGCTGCTGCATTTTGCACTTTTTACATAAATATTCACACAATTATATTCCTTTAGTTGGACCTGAGGCAGGACTTATTACTTCCAATCCTCTGATGGGCCTGGATACTGGCCGTTCTGGCTTGGCACCCCAAAGCGCCCATGAAGTTTTTGGAGAAATATGTTAATTATTTTACGGGTAGGGGTGCCATTGCAATGCCAGACAATGTCTAAATATTTTTTAACAAATAAAAAAATTAGATCTGATAAAATCTTGCATTTTCTTTATTGCTTGTGTTTATTTTTTGGCTGTCTCCTAGGTTATCCTAGTGCACTTGTAGTGCCAAGTGGATTTTCCTTTATAGTAAATAAGCCCCATTGTCCCTGTAAACACAAAAATACTTACAAAACTGGTATTGAGCATTGAAAGCCACACGTTGTTGATTATCCAAAAATTTTTACTCTGTGCACATTCACATTACATTTTCGCAATTTTTTTTTTTAGAAACAGGCGTGTTTTAAAACATAACATACACAACTCTTGAACTTACAAAGTTCAACGTATAAAAACTGAAGGCAATATCAGACATTATAGTGTCAAAAATGTCTTGATATTGCCTTCATCAGATGGGGTTATGTCACCCCTGTAAAAGGCACATTTTGAAGATGCACACAAAATGTGGGTACAAATGGGTATTTCCCTCCTGATCCCATGTCAACATGAGCTATCCCCTATCATGGGGTATCAATGGATGTGTTTTGGGGGTGCAACCCCTTCCTCTCACCTACTAGAGTTACGAGGAAGGGGTTGCACCCACAGAACATGTACATTGAGATCCTCTGATGGCAGATAGCACATGTTGACACACCATGTGCATCTTCAAAATTTGGCTTTTAAAATCAAAATAGGTTTAAGTCCAACAAATGGGAAAATGTATTGGATTTGCAAAACAATTATATTTTCCCCAACACATCGATCATGTTCTTCATTTGTTGTTCCATAACATTCATTTTCTTCCTTATAATGTATATTTCCCCATTCCACATCATGATGTCGTTGATGAGCCTTTGGGCGCTGTCACTGGTGAAAGGTTCAGCTTGTGGTTCAACAACCAGCACATCACCTAAAAATTAGTTAAAAAACATGTATTATAAATATGCAGGCATACATATATTACCTGAAGCTGGGTCAATCTCCCCCACTTCCTCCACCTCTCCTTCCTCAAGATCCTCAGGGGGTCTAGGGCTGATTTCCCCTTCTTGATGTGGGGGGTCCCTGGTGTCCTCCGAGTCTTTTCTCCCCTATGAGAATGAAACAAAAGGTATACTTAGCACACAGATATTTCAGTCCAGAAATATGAATATGAAACATTGCTGGGAAGTGGGGTACAATTGTCTGTTTTGGACAGAGTTCCAAGCTGAAGACATGTGTGGAACACCTTAAAAAGTTTGTTTTTGTGTCCCACACTAGTGTTCCTGAGTCCAGATGTGTAAACAGCTGCTGAGTGTCCTCTCCTTACATTACACTGAATCAAGCTTGCATTTCATTCTAGTTACAAACACATCTAGACAGCAATGTACAAAACTTAATTTTAGACAAATAGGCATGACCAAATGTATGTAACCTGTATCTGCCAAAAACATTGTATTTAATGAACGAACAATGTTTTGTACGACTGATTACTGTGCCCACGAACATGAAAATAGCCATTTTAAACTGTACAACAGTAAAGAAAAGCACATGGTACAGCATGCAAGTAAATAATAGTGATATGAACATAAGACAAGTATTTACTTTTTTGAAGAACTTTCTTTATTCTTCTGTACTGATCCTGCTCCCTCAGTTTAAGGTCTGACCAGCATTTCCTTAATTGGTCCTTGGAGCGTCGTACCCCAAAATTCTGCCGCAGAGTCTTCACAACTTTTGTCATGATCTTGGTCTTGCAAAATTTGAGTTGGTGTACGGTCCATGATTCCCATCATAATCGTTCCTCCGCAAGATGTCCACCATCTCCACCATTTCTTCAAAGGTCATATTGGAGGCTTTAAATCTCCTCCTCCGGGATCCTGTCATTTCGGGCTCCGGGCTTTCCTCCTCCTCGTTATTGGAATAATTTCCACACACCTGCTGTGTCTCCGCCATGTTGCTCCTACTGCATAGTGAAGAGAGAAGGGGCTGGGAATATTCGAGAAAAAGAACATCAGGGGCGGGCGACGTGGGCGGAGTTTCAAGCATGCGCAGTGTATATCAAGCTAACACGCATGTGTCGTATGTACATTCTGTGTGTTTGTGTGTGTGGAGGAAGGATGAACGGAAGTGGCGAGCTTGCTAAACAAAGGTAAAAATTGAACTTGCCCCATCACAGCGGCCTATACTGCTTCAAGATTGAGGCCTATATTGGGATAAGATAATGAGAGTTTAGGCTGACATTAGTGTTTTTGTCTTGTGTATTGTCTTACAGCAAAGATGAATCACTTTAAGGACCCAGAATTCATGGGCAGTTTCATAGACAGATACAGGGAGATAAGGAATTTTTGGGAGGTGAAAAACAGCTAATATTATAATAAACAAGCTAGGAGGTCATCGCTGGAGACACTTCGGGAATTTGTGAAGACTCAGGTCCCTGATGCAACCATCAAGTTTGTGGAAAATAAAATTGGGATCTTGAGGAACATATAAGAAGGAGCATAATAAAATCAAGAAATCCCTCAGATCAGGAGCATCAGCAGCGCAAGTGTATGTACCCAGACTGTGGTACTTCAACAAACTGCGATTTCTGGACAACCAGACTAAAGCCAGGGAATCACTTTCTACCCTTCCCTGCAGCCTTCCCTCCACCCTTCCCTCAACCCCAGCAGAGGCTGACGAGGAACAACCTGGGCCTTCCATCCTGGAAGAAGTGGATTCGCCCAGCTGGAGTCAGGTATATTATTTGTAGACATATTTATTGTCCTAATATTAATGATGTTAACTAGATGTTATAATTGATAACTAATTCCTCTTTTTAAACAAAGTGATTTACATATGAATA
This sequence comes from Lithobates clamitans, assembly GCA_037952925.1. NCBI lineage: Eukaryota > Metazoa > Chordata > Amphibia > Anura > Ranidae > Lithobates > Lithobates clamitans. The sequence goes on from JBBGZY010000317.1 coordinate 1,594,908, forward strand.
GACAGTAGTGGCCAAAATGTTTGGGAAAAGAATGAAAAATGCTGGGGTCAGAATGATAGTCTTTTCTATTTATTAACATTCAATTTGCAGAGGGCGTGGCCTGGATGGAGACCAAGATGGCAGCATAAGCTGATAGCTCCTGCGACCTGGGGACCAAATCTTGCCTCAAAGGGAGCCTACACCCCAATACCATTATGAGCAGATCCACCTGGAGCTCCTCCGCATCCCGTGCTGCCATGGACTCAGGTACATAATTGAGCATAAACATCCCAGAGCTAATCCAGTCCCAGCGGCTGTCCGCACACATGGCATCGCAGGCCCAGACCCAGAACTCGCCTAGCGCCATGTCTGACACACAGATGACGGGAGGAACAACCCCTAGCCTTGGACGGGCACAGCTACGAGCCTGTTCTACCTTGAAAAAGTGGTCTCAGATATTAAAAGCTCCGTCACGGCCACGATCGCCGACTTAGAATCAGACATTCAAGCAGTAGCCCATCGCATTGATAGTGCGGAGCAAACCACTCAGACTCATGCGGCCGCCATCCGCCAGCTGCAATCCACCTATGACTCTCAACTTTCCCAACTATTCGACCTACACAGGCATGTGGAAGACCTCAACAACCGAGGCCGTAGACATAACATCAGTATGCCGGGGGTCCCTGAGAGCACTGACCCGGGATTACTGCAGCAGACCATCTGCGCAATATTTAATGATTTAATTGACCGTCCTGCAGACTCTCCTATTGCCATGCAAAGGGCCCATCGTGCTCTACGCCCCAATCTCGTGGGAACGAGCAACCCAGAGATATTATATGTTGTGTGGTTAACTTTCCTCTCAAAGAGGAAATCCTCCGCAAAGCAAGGGAAAGGGGCCGCGTTCTTTACAATGTTGCTGAAGTGAAACTATTTCAGGACCTATCTCACATAACACTCCAAAATAGAAGAGCTCTGTGCCCCCTATTGGATGCTCTTCGGAACATTCAATATCATTTCCCCTTTGGACTAGGAAATTCCCCTTTGGACTATCCGCAGGGGTCGCTCTGCTTTATTGCGCACACCGGAAGACTTGCAAAGCTTCTGCAACCAGCTCAATCTCCCACGCATTGAGCTTCTGGACTGGTATGTGCTCTATTTTCCCTCAGAACCATTGCTCCTAGTCTCTCTCAACCCGTCGCTGAAGGCTCCATGCCAGAGACCCCACAGACACAGGACAGGTCCGGCATCTCCAAATGACCGCTCGTCATGCTGTGACCTCTACCAGCACAGCCCAAGCTCTCCACCCTCACCTTCTGTGAGACGGGATTGCATGGAGGCCTGGCGTGTCCCACTTCAGCCATGAACAGCCACTTGTGGGTAAACACCTCCGCACACAACCCCCTCCTCTCCCTCCCTCCCTCTGTGTGACGTCCATGCTTTAATGCACTGCTTCTTCCCACCGGCTTCTCTACCAGACTTTTACCTCTCTCAGCAGGAGCCTCGATCTACCGCCCAGATGGAGACTGAGAAAACTCTCTGCGGGACCATACACTTTGCCCTGATACACTCGGCTATAGTAACCCTCTCCTAAAAGGAAGCCTGCAGATCTGCTACCACCGACTGCAATTGGCTTCGAAGCCGGAGAGCCTACCCGGTATGAGGTAACATTACCCCCTTTATACCCACACTAAAGATGCCTCTATATCATGTGCTAAGGGTCCTGCTGGACCTGACCAAGTACCTTTGTGCCAGCATCTTGTGACTTTCTCCTGGAACTTCCACCCCTTTTCTATGCCCAACATTATAGCCTGCTGCTACCTGGTACTACTCTCCTATACATTCCCCAAAAGTCAGACTACAGGGACGACACTCAATGATGCATTCAATTATGTAAATGCTTAGCTTCCTGAGTAAGAATGATATCTGTGCGCATCATCTTGAACACCAGGGATGTATTATCAGACTAATCTCAAGACGCTCAGTATCCCTCCTAGTACTGCCAACCCAGCAAACTGAATCTTATAACTCAGTTATCCATAGCATCAAAAGCTTGCAGTATGCTTTTCTTAATAGGATCCGACATCCCTGGTCTTCAGATGCCAAATGATTCAAATGCGAGCACATAAGTATACCTTACACATAACTTACAAGTGCTCCACAGCTAACCCCCTCGGTATCAGGCAGTAGCTTGAACAACACATCCCCCTAAGTCTTCCTTGAAGTTATGCTGGTTAAGACTCCCCCTCTACCCTTTCCCCAATTTCCACTGCCCCCTATCTTTAAAAAAAAAAAAAACTCTCTCCTTCCTCCTCCCCCTTCTTATCCCCCCCTTTTCTTTCCCTCCCCACCTCTCCCCTAACCCTCACCCCTATCTCCTTCTATTGCCCCCTCCCAACCCCCCCTGCTGGTTTCCCCCTTTCCCTCCCACATGTGGCAGATTTTAACATAATTGATGATACTGAAGCCTCAGCCATATCCGTTTGCTCACAATATGTTTTAGCTACGAGACTAGGCATAAGCGGTTTATGGTAGATTTGTTAAAAGTGTTAACACTGAAGTTTCTATTTTTCCTGTTTTGGTTAATGTGTTAGTATGTTTTTCTATTGCTAGTAGGCTCCCCACTTAACTAAAGGTCATTACACTTTACGTGTATCTCCATCACAATCTCATCTTTGATCCCCTGTTCGCAACTGCTCTGAGATTCCCATCCTTTCTTTCACCCCTACAGAGCAGTCCCATCGGGACATCCCAGACTTTCCCTTTTTAGGTGGTTTAGACCAGCTACTTTCACCTATGGTTTGATCTCATCTTTCTTCTTCCCCTCTCCTTTCTTTCCTTGTCTTTTCTTTTCTTTCCCCTTGCCTTTCTTTCCCCCCTTTACTCCCTTTCCCTCCTTCCCTCCCCAGCTCTCATCTCAGGTCCGTCCCCCATAATCCTAATAATCCATTCCTCTCTCTCTCTCCAGCTCAGCTCCCCTGTTTCCTTCCCCCGTCTCCCCCATCTTAACTTAGCTACCTGACACTCCCCATCTGACTGGGTTTGCACTCACCCCCTGACTGTTCACCTTCATTGGCTGGTCTCCACCCGCACAGTATGTATTGAAAACAACAGCCCCAAAAGAATACCCTTGTATCATCATGCAGATCAAACCACCAACCAGTAATTCCCTGAAGTTGAAGTGCATATCCCTCAATGTGAAAGGCCTTAACTTGCCGGAAAAAAGGTCCCAAGTCATGTCATCCCTCATCAAGCACAGAGCACACTTTATTTTTTTGCAAGAGACCCACTTTCGCTTGGACGCCATACCCAAACTCTCTAATCACATACATCGCTTGGCTTTTCATGCTACTAACCCTGATGCCAAGATTAAAGGCGTCTCTATATTAATTTCCAAACACGCAGATTTTCACTTGTCAGACTCTCTTATTGATCCAGAAGGTAGATTCATTTTCCTCAAGGGCTCCTATGCCTCCAAACCAATGACATTAGCCAAAATAAATTGCCCCAACGACCATCAGGTTACTTTTGATAGGATAATCTGCGACCGCAGAAAGGTTTAGTGCTTCTGGGCGGCGACTTCAATGACCCTCTGAACCCTCTACTAGATTCCTCCACAGGAACCTTTATGTTAACATACAAGGCACTATGCCAGATCAAAATTCAGTTTCAAAATTTAACCCTTCATGATATGTGGCGCACTCTGTCTCCCTCAGTCAAGGACTACACCTTCTATTCTGCCCCACATTAAAAATACTCTAGGATTGATTATTTCTTCCTTTCCCAGACAGACTTGCCCTTCCTACAGCAGTCCACCATAGAACCAATGTTTTTATCTGACCACCACCCTATAATGGTCACGCTATCTTTCCCTGAAACTTGTTCTGGAGTGAAGATCTGGCACCTAAATCCTTCCCTACTCAAAAATCCGGCATCACTTGATCATATACGCACCTGTATTCAGCAATACTTTAATGAAAACTTGAGTCCGGAAATGTCTCCAGTCTCCCTTTGGGAAGCACATAAATGCGTGATTCGAGGTGAACTAATAGCCCTAGCTGCGAACGCCAAGAGACTGCACCAAGAGACTATTAATGCTTTACTTAAATCAATCCAATCCCTTGAAACAATCCACAAACAGACACAAGCACAATCCACCTTGCAGGATTTGGTCTATACCCGCTCCCTCCTTTTTGGAAGAGCTGGACAAACGCACTAAAAGACAATACATTCTTGGCCAGAGGATCTTCTATGAGCATGGCAACAAATGTGGCCACCTTTTGGCGCACAGTTCAATCCTCCAAAATGTCCTCCACTATTCACCATATACGCAACCCTAGGAGAACTCTTCTGGTCAAAAATGAAGATATCGCTAAAGAATTTGAGAGCTTTTATTCAAAGCTATACAACTTACACCCCAAACACACGACTCAGACTATCCCCGAAACACACACCAAACTCATCAAAGACTTCCTCTCCCGGTATAACCCTAAACCAATATCCCCCTAACAAACACTTGATCTTGAAAGTCATTTATCAGCAATAGAACTAGAGGTGGCCATCAAACAAATGAAAACAGGCAAAAGCCCGGGGCCGGACAGTTTCATCCTCCAGTACTACAGATGCTTTGCTGATGCCTTCTCCCTCAAACTCTTAGTTACCTTTAACGCTTTGTCGGACCCCCAGATTAGACCGGATAGAATGCTAACAGCCCACATTGCTGTGATACCCAAAGAAGGTAAAGACCCCTCATTAGTCATAAACTACAGACCAATATGCCTGTAAAATGTAGACATCAAATTATATGCAAAGATTCTGGCTAATAGACTACTCCCCCTACTGCCTGGCCTCATTTACCCAGATCAAGTAGGCTTTGTCCCTGGCAGGGAAGCCAGGGACAACACCATCCTCACGTTAAACCTGCACCATTGGCTCACGTCTTCCAAAACACAAGGATTTCTCCTTTCACTTGATGCTGAGAAGGCATTCGACAGGGTGGCCTGGGACTACATGCGTGAAGCTCTCCTGGCTATTGGTCTCGAGAGCCGCATGCTCTCATCCATAATGGCCCTGTACTCCGGACCCTCCGCCGCAGTGAGAGTCAGTAGCCACCTGTCGGATGCCTCTCCTATCAGCAATGGCACACGTCAGGGATGCCCACTATCACCTCTGATATATATCCTAACTCTAGAACCTTTCCTTAACAAGCTAAGACACAACCCAGACATTCAAGGAGTGACCGTGCAGGGGAGAGAGTTCAAGGTAGCGGCTTTTGCTGACGACATTTTACTCTCCTTAAACCTAACAAACCTTCACACTGCCCTGCTCAGGACCCAAAAACACCTTAAGGATTGGATGGGCCTGAATGTGTTATGGTTTGGTCGTTCAGCCCTGATTAAGATGATCATTCTACCACATTTGCTATACCTGATACAAGCCATTCCGATAGTTTTGCCAGCAAGCTTTTTCTCAACCCACCGGAAGGTCTGTTCTGTCTTTCTGTGGAGGGACTCTCCCCCACGCATCAAATATTCCCGCCTCACATTACCCAAATCCAAAGGCAGTATTGGACTGCCAGATGTACATAAATATTACATTGCTTTCCACCTCACAAGGATCGCAGACTGGAATATAAATGTCTTTAAAAAGTCTTGGATATACCTTGAAAACGCCTTTTCATCTGGACTCTTGCACCTCCTCCCTTGGTTACCCCCAAAACACTGGTCATAAACACTCTCGACACACCCTCTCATTCACTCGTCTCTTCTGGCATTCAGAAAGGCATCAGCTGGTGGGACTTTCGCCCCTATTCCGGGTCCCTTAAATAAATAAATCAATGCTGCAGCTGAATGGCGTACCTGAAAACAAAAAAATGGTTAACAATAAAACACAGTAAACAGTAAAGTATAAAAGCATTACATACCTGAAAAGCAAACGTGATAAAACATAGTAACAATAAAACATTGCATTGTAGAATACAGTAAAAAGGAGCAGAACAATGGAGAGAAAATAGAGAGAGAGAGAGAGAACAACAAAACAACAACTATTTTTGTTTTTTTTATATCATATATATTTTATTTTGGAACATTTAAAAAAAATTTTTTACACTTTTATTTGTAACTAATGGTTGTAACGGTTTGGTTCCAGGTTCAGGTCTCCCAAAATGCGATGGCATCTTTGGAGACACTGTGAAAGTGTGTCCTAGTCTGTGCAGTGCTGTAACCTATGCTAATACTCCACTAGTGTGTGGTAGCGTTCAAAACATTCACCAATGCAAAGACCAGGATGGTCAGGACAGGAGGGACAATAATAGCAGGTTTCACACCTATATCTGTGCTTTCTACAGACACAACAGTTTATTTGGGGGGCTTTTTGGGAAGGGGTATCAGGGTGGACATACGGAAAACGCCTCTCATGCAGCCGGCTTACTGCATTTAGATTGGGAAGTTGGGCTACAGCACCGTCTGGAAACAGAAGGGCTGTGATGATCTCTTCCTGGAATTTAAGGAAGGATCCAGTTGATCCTGAAGCTTTGTATAGCACATAAGCATTCAGCAGAGCCAACTGAAATAAGTATACAGACACTTTTTTGTACCAGCGTCTGGTCTTACGGGCAACTAGGTACAGTGCCAACAACTGGTTGTTGAGGTCCACTCCTCCCATATTAAGGTTATAATTGTGGACATAGAGGGGTTTCTCCACAACACCAGTAGCCGTAGGAATTTGGACTGTCGTGTCTGCGTGAAGGGAGGACAGAAGGAAAACCTTCCGATTATCCCTCCACTTTACAGCGAGCAAATTATTAAACTTCAAGCAGGCTCTCTCCCCCAGCCTAAGATGGGAATCTACAAGCCGCTGGGGTAAGCCCGGTGATTAGATCGCACGGTGCCACATGCGCCAATTCCATGATCAAACAAGTGACTAAAAAGTGGCACGCTCATGTAATAATTGTCCACATTAGGGATGAGCCAAACACCCCCTGGTATGGTTCGCACCAGAACCTGCAAACGGACCGAAAATTTGCACGAACGTTAGAACCCCATTGAAGTCTATGGGACTTGAACGTTCAAAATCAAAAGTTTATGGACTTTATTTGAATACCACCATTTTTTTCTTTTATTTTGTTGTGCGTTGCTTTCATTTTTATTTTATATTTTTATATTTTATATTTTTTTATATTTTATATGTGGTTTTTTTTTCACTGTTGATTTTGTCTATCATTATCACATGGTGTAATTTGAACTGTTTCACGTTTATTTCATAATATTAGCGCCACTATTTGTTCAGAACAATATCCTGGTTTAGATAAAAACCTGAAACCACCTTCGGTAAAAAGCTAGGATGAGGACTCAATACTACTCTATCCTTGTGAATGATTAAATATGGCTATTTACAAGAGCTGCCAATGTAATGGATGTGAATAATAATGATATCAGGTCTTACTAGGTTACTAGGTGAGGTATATTAAAATGTCTATTCCAAACACTTTATATCTGTATCAGAAATATTGAATGTTAAAAAACTTAATACTTTCCAGATATTTTGCTATTTCCTCTTTTTCTGTCTGGAGCCAGACCGCATTGAGTTATCATTAGATTGTAGCTTCCTGCAGCTTCCTTTTGATTCCTCATTCATCTCCCAGAAGTTGCATCAAAACCAGACATGACGTCAACATATAATAATAGCTTTGATTAATTGTAAATTATTGCTAAAGTTGCTAAAAGTTATTAAAACTGCTGACTTTGACATGTTTTGCATATGCTGTACTATTTTGCGAGGGTATAAAACCCACTGTAAAGCGGAAATGAAAGATTAGAGGTTTCTTATTCTGAACTAAGTGTCAGAGCGTGATTACTTTTTAACGGCATGCATGCTTTAATTTGATAAAGGGGTAGATATAATAATTTCAGAACTTTTCTTCTGAATCCAAAACACCAATTCTGATACCCTTCTTGCAGAGGAAATGGCTACCAGAAAAACTAGCTTCCCTGTCAAAAGGACCAGGGGAAAATGTCTTATCGGCTCAAAAGGCTGTTTCTGTAATGCCGGCAGAGCTAAATTCAAGTCTCAAGGGTTCAGGGGTGCTCTAACTTGTGGATTAAGTCATGTTACCCCCTGTATAAAGCTTCAGACCAAAGAATGAGAAGCAAGCGGATCTTGAAACAATACCGATAAGACCGAGACCTGGCCCTTGATAGTACTCAAGGCCAGCTACATCTCTAACCCCATTTGCAGAAAAGCAAGGGTTCTATCTATGACATACTTTCTGGGATGCCAACCCCTGGATTCACACCAGGAAACATATGCCTTCCAGACTCTATAATAAATGACTCTGGAACCTGGATTCCCTGCATTATTCAAGGTAGATATCACTGAGTCTGAAAGCCCGCGATTCTTCAGACTGTGGCTTTCAATAGCCAAACCGTTAAGTTTAGCATTTGTAAGGTAGGATGGAACACTGTTCCCTGCGATAGCAGGTCTGGATGTGGTGGTAGGGACCATGGGGGTCCTACCACCATCTTTACTATTTCTGCATACCAAGATCTTCTGGGCCACGCTGGTGCTACCAAAAGCACCAACTTCTTTTCCTGCATAAATCAGTGAGAACTAATCCCACAGGGTCACCAACACATCTGTTCTGCATGCTAGTGTATCCCTTGTTCTTGACACAAAGTTGTCGATCTTGTTGTTGAACCTGGACGCAAACAGATCTACGTCTGGGATCCTCCATCTTGGGCATATAGCCAGGAAGATGCCGGGGTGAAGAGACCATTCCCCTGGGAACAACTGTTGGCGACTTAAGTAGTCCTCCTGCCAGTTCTCTACCCCTGGAATGGAGATTGCCAATATGCACGGCACATGCTTTTCTGCCCAGGTTAGGATCTGGTTTACCTCTCCCTGGGCTGCACGACTTCTGGTGCCCCCTTGGTGACTGATATAAGCCACTGCTGTGGCATTGTCGGATTGGATCATGACAGGACAACCGTGCAACCTGAATGTCCAGGCTTTTAAGAGTCGGACTAGGTATGCTGCCCAAATCTCTAGAATGTTGATGGGTAAGATCCTCTCGGTTCTGGACCATTTCCCTTGGACAGATGTCTCTTCCAGAACTGTTCCCCAACCTGATAGGCTGGCACCTGTTGTTACCACTTTCCAGGTAACTGGTAAGAAGGATTTCCCTTTCCGCAGATTCTCGGGTATCAACCACCAACTGAGGCTCTGACGCACTATTGGCGATAAACGCAGTGGAAAATCTAGCGCCTGGACTTTCTTGTTCCAGGCAGACAAGATACTGTTTTGTAGCAGTCTCGAATGAAACTGAGCATAGGGAACTGCTTTGAATGAAGCTACTATCTTTCCCAACAACCTCATATAAAGGTGAAGAGAAGGATCCTTGTGTGCCCTGACTACCTGAACCAGCTCCTGACTACCTGAACTGGTGCTGATTTTTGCCTGGGGTAAACACACCCTCTTCTGGGTTGTATCTATGACCAGACCCAAGTACTCTAGTTCTCTTACTGGTTTTAAGAAGACTTCTCTAGGTTGAGGACCCAACCTAGGTATTCCAGGTAGTTGACTGTGGTGACCAAGCTTTGGTCTAAGCGGGCTACCGACCGGTCTATTAAGCGCAGGTCATCTAGGTAAGCTATAATCATTATATCCTGGGCCCTTAATCTGGCCAGAGGAGGGACCAGGACCTTTCTAAACACCCGAGGTGCAGTAGCTAGACCGAAAGGTAGAGCTACAAACTGAAAATGAAGTTTTTCCACTTCGAAACGCAGATATTTCTGATGAGCGGGGAAAATAGGTACATGCAGGTATGCATCCTTGATGTCGATTGCTGCCAGAAGTTCTCCTCCTTGTAGGATGGAGACTACTGATCGGATGGATTCCATGCGAAAAGATCAAATTTTTTAGGAACTGGTTTAGGTCTTTAAGATCTAGAATGGGTCTGACATCTCCTTTTGGTTTTGGCACCGTGAAAAGGTTTGAATAAAACTCCAACCCCTGCTTTTCCATGGGAACCACCATTATTACTTTTTGCGACAAAAGTCGCTCCAACGCTTGAAGGAGAGACTTCTTTTTCTCTGGGTCTTTGAGGAAACAAGGAGACGGGAATTCTCAGAACTCTAGTTTGTAACCTAGAGTTATTGTGGAGATCTGTCCTGAAAATCCTCCTGCCAGACCTTTGAGAACTGTAGCAGTCTTCCCCCCACTTGAACGAGTGGGGGCGCCCCTTCATAAAGAGGCTTTAGCCTTCTGTCTTGTAGGTTTCCTCCCCCGGGACTTCTTTTGTCCCTGGGGTTGACTCTGAGTTTTACCTCTTGAACCTGACGGTGGAGGCCGTCGCGACTGCCTGGAGGCTGATGCCCCTGGCACTGGAGAAAGAGTATGTTTAAATGAGGAACATTTACTTCTTTCTTAACTGGCAAAAAGGTACTTTTCCCACTGAAATCTTTTGGATATAATTGTCCAAATCATACCCAAACAGCCTTACACCGCGAAAGGGAAAACCAACCAGGAGCTTTTTGCATGGTGCTTCAGCTGACCAATTTTTCAACCCTAAGATTCTACGCATATGCACCAACCCAAGCGTAAGGTGAGAGGTCTGAAGGATAGAATCTCTAATTGCGTCAACTGCTAAACACAAAGCCACTGGCAGCTCGGCTAACTCCTTGGCCTGCTGTTCAGGGAAAACCTTGAGCACCTGTTTCAAGTGATCTTTCAAGGATTGACATGCAGGTTGAGCTACTGAACCTGCCAAGGAAAAAATGTTTTTTTAACAGGAATTCCAACTTTTTATCAGTTGGATCCCTAAGCGTTTGAGAGTTGTCAACAGGACAAGTCAAACTTTTATTCACAGAGGATATAGCAGTGTCAATTGCTGGTATATCCCACATCTTTGTAAATTTTTCCTCCATAGGATAAAGTGTTGAAAACTTTTTAGGAAGGAAAAAAATGTTTATCTGGGTGATCCCACTCAGAATAAATAAGCTTTTCCAGCAATAAATGAACAAGAAAAGCATGCACAGCTTGAGAAGGCTTCAGTGAACACAAACAAAAGGTGGGCTTTTCAACCGACTCAGTTACGGGTAACTTAAATGTGGAGCAGACCATTTCAGTAAGAGAATGCACCAGCAATTTCTCAGCCTGTGAAGCTGAAGAGGGTCCTTCCCTACTTGATTCCTCAGAAGAGGAGTCATCAGTCTCTTCCCGGTCTCCTGAGGGGGATTCGTCTTCCCTTTCCCAGAGTTCCTCTGTTTGAGGGTCCTGGGTGGTAGAAGGGGACCTAATACGTTTTCTTCCACTTTGTGAAGATGCTATTAAGGCCGTTAATCTTTCCTCCAATCCACTCATGGCTGATGAAAAAACCTCCTGAGTAATATATACAGGGGCTGAAATGCCAGAAGCAGTTGCAGCCCCTAACCCCGATGACTCACTCTGACCAACCTCCCTAGGTCTTTCAGGGGGAGATGGCGTTTCAGAGGGGGGTCCTCAAAGCCTGAGAGAGATCCCTTTGAGCCCCTATTTGTCAGGGTATTTGTACCTCCCCTTCTGTCCATGAATGCAGAGGTACTACCAGAAATGCACCCACTGCTGAGCAAAATAGTTCAGCAACTGCTGCTGCTATCAAGGCTCAGTCTGATGCTAAGTAAACATGCCTGGGAATGCCTGTGTCAGCCACACTCACATGCCATCTATCTGCTCTGTGTCCCTTCTTTAGCTGTGTGCCCCTGCAAAAAGTGCACCTTTATAGCTATGCATAGCTCACGTTGTGGGAGTTGAACCACGCCAATGCTGTGCTGATGCTCCGTCCCCCTCCTCCGACCACCCCTTCAGCCTCCCCTTATCTTTTTTCAAAAAAGACCATTTTCCCACACGAGCGGGGGCTCCGTTCCTACTGGATCGCACGTGGAGGAGGGCTGGGGCCGAGAAGAGAGGAGGGCAGGTGGATGGAGAGCCGCCATAATGGTAGCAGGAGCGGTGCAGCATACCGCCAACTGACCCATGGCCTCTAGCCTGAAAAGAAGCTGTGGGGAGACATTCCTGAAAAGAGGAAACCCCCCTTCCCACATTCTACTTGGAGCTTGGGCTCAGAGGAAGCGTGCAGCTTTTGACACAGAGCAAGACTGACAAGCATGGAACAGGTACGTGCTCTTGACAGCACCTGGTGGTGACTTTAGGCATAGCAACATTTACTTAAAGGAGAAAACCCACAAGAGTTAGAAAAATTTCTTAGGAATCTCCCTTACCTTATCCGGCTGCAGGGTTCTGTGGTAAACCGAACAGACCCAATCTTTACCACTCACGGTGGGCTCCATTAAAAAACCTTCAGGAACCGGGGCCCCTTGTTATCGGGGGATCCACACTCCTGGGCCTGTAAAGCACCCCGCCAGGAAAATATGGCTGAAAACACCAAACACTGGATCCCGGGATCCAGCTCTCTAAAGATTGAAGCGTTACAGTCAGAACCTCGTGTATTCCGACACGAGGCCCGGGTGCCATTCAATTAGGCCTGGAAAAGACACTTTGAATTGATCCAGTTGCATGGCTTGCTCCAGCAAAGATTTCTCCAGTGGAGCTCAGCACAGCACGTCTTTATTCGTGACCAACACCTTAGACACTGGCTAAAAAACTGAGGCACTCCCAGTAATGGGAGGGGTTATATAGGGAGTGAACTTCCTGTCTTAGGGTGTGCCAGTGTCCATCACCTGAAGGTGGCCTATATAGCCCACATAGTAACTACTATGGCTCTGTTTCCCGTGATGTACGATAAAGAAATCACCATTTTACGGCCTTAGAAGCCTGAAGGCGGTGATTGGTTTTCAGGGTCCTGTACATGGCTAGGCTCCCAAAAAGTCTTACACATGTGGTATCCCCGTACTCAGGAGATGCAGAAGAATGTATTTTGTGGTGTAATTTCACATATTCCCATGGCATGTTTGAGCAATAGATCATTTAGTGACAACTTTGTGCAAAAATAATTAATTTTCCCGCAACTTATGGCAAAATATAAAATATTCATGGACTCAACATGCCTCTCATCAAATAGCTTAGGGTGTCTACTTTCAAAAATGGGGTCATATGAGGGGTTTTGTGCTATCTTGGCATTTTATGGCCTTCAAAACTGTGAGAGGTAGAGAGGAGTGAAATCAAAAATTGACATCCTTAGAAATCCTGAAGGCGGTGCTTGGTTTTCAGGGTCCTGTACGTGGCTAGGCTCACAAAAAGTCTCACATATGAGGTATCCCTGTACACAGGAGAAGCACCAGAATGTATATTGGGGTGTAATTCCACATATAACCATGCCATGTTTGAACAATATATCATTTAGTGACAAAAAAAAAAAAAGAAGTGTAATTTCCCTGAAACTTGTGGCAAAATATAAAATATTCCATGGACTCAACATGCCTATCAGCAAATAGCTTGGGGTGTCTACTTTCCAAAAAGGGTCATTTGGGTAGGGGTTTGAACTGTCCTGGCATTTTATGCACAACATTTAGAAGCTTATGTCACACATCACCCACTCTTCTAACCACTTGAAGACAAAGCCCTTTCTGACACTTTTTGTTTACATGAAAAAATATTATTTTTTTGCAAGAAAGTTACGTTTAACCCCCAAACATTATATATATATTTTTTAAAGCAAAGGCCCTACAGATTAAAATGGTGAGTATTGCATTATTTTTTTCACACAGTATTTGGGCAGTGATTTTTCAAATGCAATTTTTGGGGAAAAAAGCCATTTTTTTTAATTTTAATGCACTAAAATACACCAAATTGCCCAAATGTTTGATGGAATAAAAAAGATGATCTTATGCAGAGTACATAGATACCAAACATGATATGCTTTAAAACTGCGCACAAACGTGCAGCGGCGACAAACTACATACATTTTTAAAAGCCTTTACAGGTTACCATTTTAGATTCACAGAGCAGGTCTACTGCTAAAATTACTGCCCTCGATCTGAACTTCACGGAGATACCTCACATGCATGGTACAATTGCTGTTTACATATGACACCAGACACCATATTTTTAAACTTTTCCTTTCATTTTTTTAAACATTTTTATTGTTATCTCAGGGAATGTAAATGTCCCCTATGATAGCAATGGGCAGTGACAGGTACTCTTTTTAAAAAAAAATGGGGTCTATTAGACCCTAGATCTCTCCTCTGCCCTCAAAGCATCTGACCACACCAAGATCGATGTGATAAAATGCTTTGCCAATTTCCCAATGGCGCTGTTTATATCCGGAAAAACCTAATGTCCCGTACACACGGTCAAATTTTCCGACGGAAAATGTGTGATAGGACCTTGTTGTCGGAAGTTCCGACCGTGTGTGGGCTCCATCACACATTTTCCATCGGATTTTCCGACACACAAAGTTTGAGAGCAGGATATAAAATTTTCCGACAACAAAATCCATTGTCGGAAATTCCGATCGTGTGTACACAAATCCGACGGACAAAGTGCCACACATGCTCAGAATAAATAAAGAGATGAAAGCTATTGGCCACTGCCCCGTTTATAGTCCCGACGTACGTGTTTTACGTCACCGCGTTTAGAACGATCGGATTTTCCGACAACTTTGTGTGACCGTGTGTATGCAAGACAAGTTTGAGCCAACATCTGTCGGAAAAAATCCTAGGATTTTGTTGTCGGAATGTCCGAACAAAGTCCAACCGTGTGTACGGGGCATAAGTCATGAAATGCTCATAGCTTCCCGTTTCTTATGCCATAGGGATGATTGGAGCCATTCTGGTCTCTAATCAGCTCTATGGTCAGCTGGCAGAAACACCGGCTGCATTCTCAGGTTCCCTGTTGGGACAGGAGAGCCCAACAAAACCATGGAAGACGGTGGGAGGGGGGATGTTCCCTCCCACCGCTTGTAAAAGCAGTCTAGAGGCTATTTAGCTGCTAGGATTGCTTTTACATAACAGCTGACTGCTGACTGAAAAGAATGATACCAAGATGATACCTAAACCTGCAGGCATCATTTTGGTATAACCACTCAAAGTCCAGCAACACACCAGTACGTTGCTGGTGCTTGTTGGGCATACATTGTAATGTTCTTTTTTTTCATGCAGTCTGTGGACTGCATGAAAAAAAGAGATTGATCGGTGGGTATGCCCACCATTAGAATACCGCCCTTCATCCACCCACTTCTAATGTTGGGCATACAAGCACCATTTTTTTTTTAACCCTGGTGGTGAAATCACCTCCTACAGCGCTAGAGTCACTGATTTACGTATCGTGGGAGCAAATGCTGTTGCTGTCAAGATAAATAAATCAGTGCTGCAAATGAATGGCACACTTGCTAAGCAAATGATGGTTAACAATAAAACAAAGTAACATTACAGTATAACAGTAAGATATACCATACCTGCAAAGCAAATACAAAAAAAATAGTAAAAATAAAACATTTTTTAACGCAATCTGTGCCTAAAAAATATATGTTGAAGCATTGTGGCAATCCGCCCCTAATGTTAGGAGCAAATCCCTCCTCCACCCCTGGCCCCATGCTTCGGCATATATGCTCTTTTTTTTAACTGTGATGGTGAACTCACCTTCTACAGCACTGGAGTCACTGATTTACGTATTGTGGGAGCAAACGCTGTTGCTGTCAAGATAGATAGATCAATACTGTAGCTGAATGGCGTACCTGAAAACAAAAAAATAGTTAACAATAAAACACAGTAAACAGTAAAGTATAAAAGCATTACATACCTGAAAAGCAAACGTGATAAAACATAGTAACAATAAAACATTGTATTGTAGAATACAGTAGAAAAGAGCAGAACAATGGGGGGAGAAAAGAGAGAGAGAGAGAGAGAACAATAAAACGACAACTATTTTTGTTTTTTTTATTGCATATATTTTATTTTGGAACTTTTTAAAACATTTTTACACTTTTATTTGTAACTGTAATGGTTGTAACGGTTTGGTTCCAGGTTCAGGTCTCCCAAAATGCGATGGCATCTTTGGAGACACTGTGAAAGTGTGTCCTAGTCTGTGCAGTGCTGTAACCAATGCTATTACTCCACTAGTGTGTGGTAGCGTTCAAAACATTCACCAATGCAAAGACCAGGATGGTCAGGACAGGAGGGACAATAATAACAGGTGTCACATCTATATCTGTGCTTTCTACAGACACAACAGTTTTTTGGGGGGGCTTTTTGGGTAGGGGTACCAGGGAGGACATACGGAAAACACCTCTCATGCAGCCAGCTTACTGCATTTAGAATGGGAAGTTGGGCTACAGCACCGTCTGGAAACAGAAGGGCTGTGATGATCTCTTCCTGGAATTTAAGGAAGGATCCAGTTGATCCTGAAGCTTTGTATAGCACATAAGCATTCAGCAGAGCCAACTGAAATAAGTATACAGACACTTTTTTGTACCAGCGTCTAGCCTTACGGGCAACTAGGTATGGGGCCAACAACTGGTCGTTGAGGTCCACTCCTCCCATATTAAGGTTATATTCGTGGACACAGAGGGGTTTCTCCACAACACTAGTCACCATAGGAATTTGGACTGTCGTGTATGCGTGAAGGGAGGACAGAAGGAAAACATTCCAATTATCCCTCCACTTCACAGCGAGCAAATTATTAAACTTCAAGCAGGCTCTCTCCCCCAGCCTAAGACAGGAACGGTGCCACATGCGCCAATTCCATGATCTAACAAGTGACTAAAAAGTGGTACTCTCGTGTAATAATTGTCCACATTAGGGATGAGCCGAATACCCCCCAGTAGGGATGAGCTTCGTGTTCGAGTCGAACCCATGTTCGACTCGAACATCGGCTGTTCGACCGTCCGTCGAATTGCGAACGATATGGGCCGTTCGCGCCAAATTCGTGTGGCGCGTCACGGCCCATAATTCACTGCGGCATCGCAGTGCATTGCTGGCTGATGATTGGCCAAGCATGCACTATGACCCGCATGCTTGGCCAATCACAGCGCCGTCAGTAGAGAGAGCTGTAATTGGCCAAAGCCAGGGTGGCTTTGGCCAATTATGGCTCAGGGGATTTAGTACACACCCCACACTATATAAGGCCGCCTGCACGGCGGCCCTGTGTAGTGTGTGTTCCGGTGTGCTGAGAGATAGAGAGAGAGAGAGACAGTGTCATTTGATTTGAGTTAGATAGATTAGGCAGAACAGTCAGTCAGTTAGCTGCACTTACAGTGTATTGTGTATATATATGCATCCCAGGTGTTGCATATATATATATACACTGTATTCAGTTTAGCTAGATCCGTTCCTGTTATCTTCTATCTAGACTATTTACATTTAGTGCAGTGTGTCCTGCTCACAGTGTTCAGCTAGATCCGTTCCTGCTATTTACATTCAGTGCAGTGCGTCCTGCTCACAGTGTTCAGCTAGATCCGTTCCTGCTATTTACATTCAGTGCAGTGCGTCCTGCTCACAGTGTTCAGCTAGATCCGTTCCTGCTATTTACATTCAGTGCAGTGCGTCCTGCTCACAGTGTTCAGCTAGATCCGTTCCTGCTATTTACATTCAGTGCAGTGCGTCCTGCTCACAGTGTTCAGCTAGATCCGTTCCTGCTATTTACATTCAGTGCAGTGCGTCCTGCTCACAGTGTTCAGCTAGATCCGTTCCTGCTATTTACATTCAGTGCAGTGCGTCCTGCTCACAGTGTTCAGCTAGATCCGTTCCTGGTATTTACATTTAGTGCAGTGCGTCCTGCTCACAGTGTTCAGCTACATCCGTTCCTGCTATTTACATTCAGTGCAGTGCGTCCTGCTCACAGTGTTCAGCTAGATCCGTTCCTGCTATTTACATTCAGTGCAGTGCGTCCTGCTCACAGTGTTTAGCTACATCCGTTCCTGCTGTTTACATTCAGTGCAGTGCGTCCTGCTCACAGTGTTCAGCTAGATCCGTTCCTGCTATTTACATTCAGTGCAGTGCGTCCTGCTCACAGTGTTCAGCTAGATCCGTTCCTGCTATTTACATTCAGTGCAGTGCGTCCTGCTCACAGTGTTCAGCTAGATCCGTTCCTGCTATTTACATTCAGTGCAGTGCGTCCTGCTCACAGTGTTCAGCTAGATCCGTTCCTGCTATTTACATTCAGTGCAGTGCGTCCTGCTCACAGTGTTCAGCTAGATTCGTTCCTGCTATTTACATTCAGTGCAGTGCGTCCTGCTCACAGTGTTCAGCTAGATCCGTTCCTGCTATTTACATTCAGTGCAGTGCGTCCTGCTCACAGTGTTCAGCTAGATCCGTTCCTGCTATATACATTTAGTGCAGTACGTCCTGCTCACAGTGTTCAGCTAGATCCGTTCCTGTTATCTTCCTACTGACAGGCAGGCTTGTCTGGTTACAGTATATAAAGCTACCTGAAGAAAATTACAGGTGTTCTTTTTGATCCTATTAGTACCACGGTCAGGCAGCTAGACTATTTACATTTAGTACAGTGTGTCCTGCTCACAGTGTTCAGCTAGATCCGTTCCTGTTATCTTCCTACTGACAGGCAGGCTTGTCTGGTTACAGTATATAAAGCTACCTTAAGAAAATTACAGGTGTTCTTTTTGATCCTATTAGTACCACGGTCAGGCAGCTAGACTATTTACATTTAGTACAGTGTGTCCTGCTCACAGTGTTCAGCTAGATCTGTTCCTGTTATCTTCCTACTGACAGGCAGGCTTGTCTGGTTACAGTATATAAAGCTACCTTAAGAAAATTACAGGTGTTCTTTTTGATCCTATTAGTACCACGGTCAGGCAGCTAGACTATTTACATTTAGTACAGTGTGTCCTGCTCACAGTGTTCAGCTAGATCCGTTCCTGTTATCTTCCTACTGACAGGCAGGCTTGTCTGGTTACAGTATATAAAGCTACCTTAAGAAAATTACAGGTGTTCTTTTTGATCCTATTAGTACCACGGTCAGGCAGCTAGACTATTTACATTCAGTGCAGTGCGTCCTGCTCACAGTGTTCAGCTAGATCCGTTCCTGCTATTTACATTCAGTGCAGTGCGTCCTGCTCACAGTGTTCAGCTAGATCCGTTCCTGCTATTTACATTCAGTGCAGTGTCTAGTGCTGGTCGTGGAGACGGTGCATCCTCATCAGCACGTGGCCATGGGACACGCTTGGCCTTTTTTTCGGCAGCTGGCCGTGTTGAGCCGCAACATGCGGAAGACTTGGTCGAGTGGATGACCAAGCCGTCCTCATCCTCCTCATCCTCTCTCACCCATGCCCAGGGTGCTTTGTCTGGCAAAGCAGCGGCCTCTTCCCTCAGCTCAATGTCATCAGTGACTCCTTCCCTAGCTCCACCATGTCCTCATGAGGATTCCCTCGAACTGTTTGACCACAGTGTTGGGTACATGCTCCAGGAGGATGCCCAGCGTTTGGAAGGCTCTGATGATGATACTGAGCTCAATGAAGGCAGTAACATTAGCACGGACAGAGGGGGTGCCCAAGAAGGACAGCAATCTGGCAGTCATGCTCCCCCTGCTGCAGCATACTGCCAGGTTTGCTCCAGTGATGAGGAGGGAGGGGATGATGAGGTCACTGACTCAACGTGGGTGCCTGATAGGAGAGAGGAGGAGGAGGAGGAGGAGGAGGTGGCACATCACCAACTAGGCAGGATGCCCTCCAGGGGCCAGCCTAAGGGCAGCACATTGACTGCATCACACCCCAAAGCTCCACATGTGCAGGGCGCTGCAGTCTCTGCGCGTTATTCAAAAAGTTCTTTGGTGTGGGCCTTTTTTGAGACGAGTGCATCAGATCGCACCGCTGCTATTTGCAACATATGTCTCAAGCGTATCTCGCGTGGCCAAAACATCTCCCGCTTGGGTACCACATGCTTGACCAGACATATGTTGACCTGCCATGCAGTTCGTTGGCAAGCGTATCTAAAAGACCCACACCAAAGAACAAAGACGATCTCTCCTTGCTCCTCATCAGCTGAGATTTCCAACCCCACTAGACCTTCAGTCCTCTCTGCGACCTGCAGTGAGAGGAATGAAGGTGTAGAATTAGGTGTGTCACAGCCAAGTACTTATGGGCAATCTGCTTTTGGTACACCGACGTCAGATTGTACCAGGCAAATTTCCCTGCCCCAGCTGCTGCACCGCCGAAAGAAGTTTGCTCCCAGCCATCCACATGCCCAGCGGTTGAATGCTAGCTTGGCAAAATTGCTAGCACTTCAACTGCTGCCTTTTCAGTTGGTAGACTCTGCCCCCTTCCGTGAGTTTGTGGAATGTGCGGTTCCTCAGTGGCAGGTACCCAAACGCCACTTTTTCTCACGGAAGGCGATTCCGGCTCTCTACCGGCATGTGGAAGGCAATGTCCATGCCTCGCTGGACAGGGCGGTCAGCGGTAAGGTGCATATTACCGCTGACTCATGGTCCAGCAGGCATGGACAGGGACGTTACTTAAGTTTCACGGCGCATTGGGTGACTCTGCTGGCAGCTGGGAAGGATGCAGGACAAGGTGCAGTAGTGTTGGAGGTTGTTCCGCCACCACGCCTCCAAAATGCTGATTGTGACACACCTCTCTCCTCCACCCCCTCCTCTTCTTCTTCCTCCATGGCCTCTTCCTCGGAACCAGCGGTGCTCCGTAGGCGTTCAAGGGGCTACGCAAGTACGCAGGCCAAAAGATGCCATGCGGTGCTTGAGCTGGTGTGCTTGGGGGACAGGAGCCACACTGGGGCAGAGGTTCTGTCAGCTCTGCAGGGGCAGGTTCAGAGGTGGTTGACGCCACGCCAACTTAAGGCAGGAATGGTGGTTTGCGACAATGGCACCAACCTCCTCTCTGCCCTCCGACAGGGACAACTGACCCATGTGCCCTGTTTGGCTCACGTCCTTAACTTGGCGGTGCAGCGGTTCTTGGGCAGGTACCCGGGCTTACAGGATGTCCTGAGGCAGGCCAGGAAAGTCTGTGTGCATTTCCGCCGGTCATATAATGCCAGTGCTCGGCTGACGGACCTCCAAAAGGAGTTTAACCTGCCCAAGAACCGCCTAATCTGTGACATGCCCACCAGGTGGAACTCAACGTTGGCCATGCTGCAGCGGCTGCACACGCAGCAGAGGGCCATCAATGAGTACCTGTGCGACTATGGCACCAGGACAGGGTCAGGGGAGCTTGGTTTTTTTTCCCCACGCCAGTGGGCCATGATCAGGGATGCATGCACTGTCCTGTCACCATTCGAGGAGGCCACGAGGATGGTGAGCACTGACAGTGCATGCATCAGTGACACTGTCCCCCTTGTCCACCTGTTGGAGCACACGCTGCGTGGAATAATGGACAGGGCACTTGAGGCAGAACAGAGGCAGGAAGAGGAGGAATTCCTTAGCTCTCAAGGCCCCCTTTATCCAGACAGTGTTCCTGCGTGCCCGCCGATCACACAGGAAGAGGAGGAGGAGGAGGAGGAGGAGGAGGAAGATTGTGTCAGTATGGAGGTGGAGCCTGGCACTCAGCATCAGCAGTCTTTAAGGGATCAGTCCCAAGGAACACATGGACTTGTACGTGGCTGGGAGGAGGTGGCTGCGGACGTTGTTGTCCTTAGTGACCCAGAGGACTCCGGACCGAATGCCTCAGCAAACCTACGCTGCATGGCCTCCCTGATCCTGCAAAGCCTGCGTAAGGATCCTCGTATTCGTGGTATCAAGGAGAAGGACCAATACTGGCTGGCAACCCTCCTTGATCCACGTTACAAGGGTAAGGTTGCGGACCTTATCTTGCCATCGCAGAGGGAGCAGAGGATGAAACATCTTCGGGAGGCCTTGCAGAAAGGTCTGTGCAACGCGTTCCCAGAGACTGGGAGGTTACAAACTCCTGTTTCTGGACAACGTGTTGCTGAGGCTTCGGTCAGTCAAAGAAGGAGCGGTGGAGAAGGTGGCCGTCTGACCGATGCGTTCAGACAATTTTTTGGTCCGCAGCCCCAAGGTATGATCGGTTCCAGCAACCATCGCCAGCGTCTGTTTTACATGGTGCAGGAATACCTAGGGGCAAGATCAGACTTGGACACCTTTCCCACCGAAAATCCTCTGGGTTACTGGGTCTTGAGGATGGATCACTGGCCAGAGCTTGCACAGTATGCAATTGAGCTACTGGCCTGTCCTGCATCCAGCGTTCTTTCGGAACGCACATTCAGTGCTGCTGGAGGCGTGGTAACCGATCACAGGGTGCGTCTGTCCACCGACTCGGTCGATCGGCTGACCTTCATAAAAATGAATCAGTCTTGGATCACCACCAGCTACCAAGCACCTGATGCAGATGTAACCGAATAATTTTTTTTGAAATCTCAGATCCCTTCAAAGACTGCCTATGCTGATGCTGAGTGACTATCCCTGAGTAATTATCCTCTTCCTCCTCAATCATCACGCTGATAGCTTGTAAGAACATTTTTGGTTCTGGGCGCCACCACCAGTGCCTAAGGCACAATTTTTCAGCCCCTGTTTAACAGGGGCGTGTAATTACAATTTTTGATGTAATACTTTGCAGCAGGGCTCGTTCCTGCATTCCAACTAGAGTGTCTGTGAGGGGTTGCAGTGTTGTGGCACCAGCACCAGTGCCTAAGACCCAATTTTTCAGCCCCTGTCTAACAGGGGCGTGTAATTACAATTTTTGATGCAATACTTTGCAGCAGGGCTTGTTCCTGCGTTTCAACTAGAGTGTCTGTGAGGGGTTGCAGTGTTGTGGCACCAGCACCAGTGCCTAAGACCCAATTTTTCTGCCCCTGTCTAACAGGGGCGTGTAATTACAATTTTTGATGCAATACTTTGCAGCAGGGCTCGTTCCTGCGTTCCAACTAGAGTGTCTGTGAGGGGTTGCAGTGTTGTGGCACCAGCACCAGTGCCTAAGGCCTAATTTTTCAGCTCCTGTTCAACAGGGGCATGTAATTACAATTCTTGATCTAATATTTCACAGCAGGGCCCTGTGAGGGCTTACAGTGTTTTGGCCACAGCAACACCTAAGGCCCAAATTTCTGCTGAGTATATAGGGCATGACCCTACTTTCAAACATCTAACTTACAAACGACTCCTACTTGCAAACGGAAGGAGACAACAGGAAGTGAGATGAAATCTACCCCTAAGGAAGGGAAATTCTCTCCTGTAAGAGTTAATATGGGAAAACAATTTCTCCTTTCCACTGATGCTTTCCAATCCTTGTTCCACAAAAAAACCCAAATTTTCCAAAAACATTTTTCATTGGGACAAAAAAGTGAGGTGAAATCTTCTGAAGAGGAGGAAAGACGCAAAACAAATGTCACAGGGGTGATAACCCTTCCCTATGTTTTCCAAAAAGCTTAGAAAAGATTTTTTGGCTGGAGCTAAACACATTAAAAATGTTCAAAATTACAAACAGATTCTACTTAACAACAAACCTACAGTCCCTGTCTTGTTTGCACCGCCTGAATACTGCTGTTCAGAGTATATAGGGACCTTTCCTTATTTTAATTTGGGTGCGGGGTTCCCCTTAATATCCATACAAGACCCAAAGGGCCTGGTAATGGACTGGGGGGTACCCATGCCGTTTGTCTCACTGATTTTCATCCATATTGCCATGACCCGACATGACATTAAACCCGCAAGCAGTTTTAAATGAGATTTTTTCCTTTAAAAATGACATTTGGTGCAGGGACTGTTCTAAACATGGGAAACACGCGTCACTTTACAGGCATACTATAGACACCCCCAGGTACGATATTTAAAGGAATATTTCACTTTTTTTTTTTTACTTTAAGCATCATTAAAATCACTGCTCCCGAAAAAACGGCCGTTTTTAAAAGTTTTTTTTGCATTGATACATGTCCCCTGGGGTAGGACCCGGGTCCCCAAACCCTTTTTAGGACAATACCATGCAAATTAGCCTTTAAAATGAGCACTTTTGATTTCGAACGTTCGAGTCCCATAGACGTCAATGGGGTTCTAACGTTCGTGCGAACTTGCGGTCCGTTCGCGGGTTCTGGTGCGAACCGAACCGGGGGGTGTTCGGCTCATCCCTACCCCCCAGTACGGTTCACACAAGAACCTGCGAACGGACCAAAAATTTGCACGAACATTAGAACCCCATTGAAGTCTATGGGACTCGAACGTTTGAAATCAAAAGTGCTAATTTTAAAGGCTAATTTGCATGGTATTGTCCTAAAAAGGGTTCGGGGTCCTGCCCCAGTGGACATGTATCAATGCAAAAAAAGTTTTAAAAATGGCCGTTTTTTCGTGAGCAGTGATTTTAATGATGCCTAAAGTGAAAAAAAAGTGAAATATTCCTTTAAATATCATACCTGGGGGGTGTCTATAGTATGCCTGTAAAGTGGCGCGTGTTTCCCGTGCTTAGAACAGTCCCTGCACAAAATGACATTTTTAAAGTAATAAAAGTCATTTAAAACTGCTTACGGCTTTAATGTAATGTCCGGTCCCGGTAATATGGATGAAAATCAGTGAGACAAACGGCATGGGTACCCCAACCCCAGTCCATTACCAGGCCCTTTGGGTCTTGTATGGATATTAAGGGGAACCCCGCACCCAAATTAAAAAAAGGAAAGTCGTGGTTCCCCAGGCCCTCTGAACAGCAGTATACAGGCGGTGCAAACAAGACAGGGACTGTAGGTTTGTTGTTAAGTAGAATCTGTTTGTAATTTTGAACTGTTACATTTTTAAAGTGTAGCTCCAGCCAAAAAATCTATTTTTAAGCTTTTTGGAAAACATAGGGAAGGGTTATCACCCCTGTGACATTTGTTTTTCTGTCTGTGCACCTCTTCAGAAGATTTTACCTCACTTTCTGTCCCAATGACAAATGTTTTTTGACAATTTTTGGTTTTTAGTGAAACTATAATATAATGTTAGAAATGGACCATGAGATGGGGGGGAGGGGGAATATGATAGGTGTACCTTATACTTTGGCGTTGTTAAATTCCCCTTAATAAATGCTATCTGGAGGTTGCCCAGAATGTTTGTGCCTAATCTGCTTGCCATGTTTCTGAGCAAAAATAGTAATGTTTTATTTTCTCCTCAACAGTTTCCTTCCACGCCACAGGAATGGCAGACTGTGGCCTCCCACTTTGCCCAGCGGTGGGACTTTCCTAACTGCGGAGGGGCAATTGATGGGAAACACGTCCACATCGTCCCACCACCCAACTCGGGGTTGTACTATTTCAACTATAAGGGGTTCAATAGTATAGTGATGTTGGCAGTGGTGTCGGCTACTTACGACTTCCTGTATGTGGACGTGGGGAAGAATGGCCGGATGTCCGATGGTGGAGTCATCGCCCAGACGGAGTTCTACAGGCGTCTCCAGAATGGCAGCTTGGACTTGCCAGCTCCAGAGGACAATGTGGAAGGACTCCCATTTGTGTGCGTTGCTGACGAAGCGTTTGCGCTGGGGGACCACCTGATGCTGCCATTCCCGATGAGGACCCTCACTCCGGAACAGAGGGTTTTTAATTACCAGCTGGCCAGAGCCCGAAGAGTGGTGGAGAACACAGTTGGAATCCTGGCCAGCCGGTTCCGCCTATTTATGATACCCATCCATATGGCGGAGTATAAACTGAACCATATTATACTGGCGTGCTGTATTCTCCATAACTTTTTAAGGAAACATTCTGCCAACTATGCTGGCTCAGTTGGGCCTGAGGCTGGAGTGATACATGAAACACTGACGGCGCTTGAAAGCGGCCGTCCTGGCTTGCCCTCCCTGAGTGCCCGTGATGTCCGGTTACGCTACAGGAGTTCTTTGCGGGTAGGGGGGCTATCAATATGCCAGACAATCTGTGAAGCCTTTTTATAATAAAAAAAAAAAAGAAATTCTTGGTGGACATTTACTGCTTGTGTTTGTTTTAGCTGACCCTGACAGAAATGTGTTGAGTCCAGAAAATGTTGTGATTGTGTAACCTTATACAAAGCACTGTTGGCTGTTATTTCCTAAATGCAAAAACACATTTCACTACAAGTGCACTTGCAACTGCACTGAAACTGCACTTGTAGTGCAAAGAGGATTTGCCCTTAGGAAATAACCCCCATTTTTGCTGAAAACAGCAATTACATCACCCCAAAAGTGTTGTATTGTAGTGTTGAGACAATAATCCACACATTCTTGAGTAAGCAACTTTTTTATACTTGCATAATCACATGTGCATTTACCAAAGGTTTTTAAAACAAACCAACATGTTCGTTGTATAACAATTTTTGCAGTAGCATTATCAAAAATCGAAATGTCCATTTCAGATAAAACAGGCCTGTGTAAAACCAACAAGAAAGACAAAAAACTTGAACTTACAAAGTTCACATTAGGTAAAACCTGAAGGCAATATCAGACATCAGTATTTAGGAACTGTATTTGATATTGCGTTCAGATGGGGGGAAATCACCCATGGAAAAGCCAAATTTGGAAGATGCACACCAATTTAGGAATGTCAACATGTGCTATCTGCCATCACGGGGGATCAAGGGACGTGATTTGGGGGAGCAAGCCCTTCCTCACTGCTACTTTATAATTGAGGAAGGGGTTGCACCCCCAAAACACGTCCATTGATCTCCCGTGTTGGCAGATAGCACATGTTGGCACACTGTGTGCATCCTCCAAATTCGGCTTTTCAAAACATTGCAAAAAGATTTAAAACATTGGACCACAATAAAAAAAGTGATTTTGTGGGGTTTTAAATTCGCCCCAAAACATCAATGATGTTATTATTTTTTTGAATCACATCATTTATTTTTTTCTGGATGTTTTGCAATTCTATATTACACCCCATGATCTCCCCGATCAGGATCTGGGCACTTTCAGATGTGAAAGGATCTCGATCCCTAACATCACGATCACCTAAAAAGAGAGAAACAAAACAAAAACAGGTATCAAAAATCTGCCACCATCCATCTCTTACCTGAGTCTGTGGTCGCAGACACTCATCTGTTGTGGTTCCAATTTCCACCACGTCTTCTTCTTCCTCCTGCTCTTCTTGGGTCGGGGGTATTTCACCTTCTTCCATAGGTGGGGGGTCTGTGGTCTCCTCGGATGAGGGGTGTCCTCCGAGTCTTTTCTCCCCTATGTAAAACAAAAATGGTATAATTAGCACACAGATATTTGATGGCAGAACTAGAAATAGGAAACATTGCTTGGAAGTGGGGTACAATTGTCAATTTTAGCCGAGTTCCAAGATGTATTTTTTTTATTGCCCTTTGTCAAGCTGCAATACTTTACCTGTTTAGTACAAGCTTCACAGATGTAGCCCCCCCTATAGTATACACTGGAGCACCTGTGTGCCCCCCCTAATAAAAATGGTGTTCTTGTGTCCCACACTAGTGCTCCAGTGTCCAGATGTGAAAACAGCTGCTCAGTGTCCTCTCCTTACACAGAATCTAGTTTGCATTTCATTCTAGTAACAAACCCATCTACACAAACAAATATTTGGCATCCAAGTAGGCCCTAAAAAATGTGGGAAAATGCATATGGCCTAAACAATGGTGTTTTAGATGCCGAAAGAAAAATGTTTGATATGAACAAATAATGGGCTCACGAACATTAAAGTTGCCCTTTTAAACTGTACAATTAAGAAAAGCATATGGAGCAGCACGAACGGAATAAAGACAAAAAGAATAGGAACACAGCACAACTACATACTTTTTTGCAGCACTCTCCAGATCTTTCTGTACTGCTCTGGCTCTCTTAATTTCAGGTCCGACCACCGCTTCCTGAGCTGATCTTTCGATCGTCGTACCCTGAAATTCCTGTGAAGACTTTTGACCACTTTCGCCATGATCTTGGCCTTTCTGATATTGGGGTTGGGGTAAGGCCCATACTTTCCGTCATAGTCGGCCTTCTTCAGGATATCGACCATCTCCAACATCTCCCTAAAGGACATATTTGTGGCCTTAAATCGTCTCCTTCTGGATCGGGACGTGTCCGGATCCGGGCTTTCCTCCTTCTCCTCCTCGTTCCTGTAATTATCATGCACCTGCTGTGACTCCGCCATGTGCTCTTCCCCCACTGTGCCAAACGAAAAGGGGCGGGGAATAGACTAGAAAGAACGTCAGGGGCGGGCGGAGTTACATGCATGCGCAGTGTATATAAAGCGTAACACACGTGCGTATTACATACGACCTGTGAGCAGAGGAAGGAGCATTGGACGCGCCGATCGTAAGAACGAAGGTAAGAGACAAACTTGTGCCTATACTGCTTCTACATTGAGGCCTATATTGTAACAAGATTAGGAGAGTTTTGTCTGACATTAGGCTTTGTCTTGTGTTGTGTCTTGCAGTGAACATGGATATGCTATTGAAAGACAATGACTTCATGTCAGTATTTATTGATATGTTAAGGGAGCTGCCATGTCTGTGGGAGATTAACCACCCACATTACAAGAACCAAGCAAAGAGGAAGGCAGCACTGGAGCAATTGTGTGAAATTGTGAAGCAGGTGATCCCCACGGCAGACATCACCTATTTGAAGATCTTAATTGGTGGCCTGAGGAGCACATATGTAAGGGAGCGCAAGAAAGTCCTGGATTCACATAGATCCGGAGCAGCAGATTACATCTATGTCCCCAGGATGTGGTACTACAACAGGCTGCATTTTCTGGCAGGCCAGACTGAACCCAGGCCATGCCTCTCCAGTCTTCCTTCCACGCTTCCTTCCCCCCCGGCTGAGGCTTCTGACACCCAACCTGGGCCTTCCAGGCAACATGTGGAGGAGCCCAGATTGAGCCAGGTATAGCATTCCTCTAAATATTTCTACTTGTCTAATCAATGATGTTAACTAGATGTTAGTTGGGAGTACTAATTTAGGATTGTGATTGATGAAGCAAAAACTAAAACCATGTCCCTTTTTCATACACAGGAAAGTCTCAGCCAGGAGGAGGCCGGGCCGAGCCAGCTGGCTGATCTGCAGGTCCCTCCACCCCCCCTGGAAAGAGAAAGTGGCAGGAGGAGGAGTGCCCTAGAGGAGGCTGGCAGAGGACTCTTTTGGAGGGCTACAGAGGTCCTGGGAGCACCATACACCGTGGAGGAGGACATTGCTGCCACCATTGCCTATAAAATGCAGAGGATGGAGGAGGGACAACAACTCA
The DNA here is from genome assembly GCA_037952925.1 of Lithobates clamitans. NCBI lineage: Eukaryota > Metazoa > Chordata > Amphibia > Anura > Ranidae > Lithobates > Lithobates clamitans. The sequence goes on from JBBGZY010000317.1 coordinate 1,623,911, forward strand.
TGTGTGATTCGCTCATATTGGAGGCTCTTAAGAAAGGTATGAGGGGCCAAATTACAGCTCAGACACACCTTTGCGATGGTCCTCCTCCTCCTCCTGCAGGTCCTCCTCCTCCTCCTCCTTCTCCTCCAGGTCCTCCCAGTCCTCCTCCTCCTCCAGGTCCTACTCCTCCTCCTGCCACTTCTCCAACTGCACAGCCACAGCCTGGAAGGAAGCGTGGAAGGAAGACCAGAAAGTGAGGACCCTGGGTTCAGTCTGGTCGGCCAAAAAATGCAGCCTCTTGTGGTACCACAGCCTGGGGACACATATGTCATCTGCTGCTTTCCAGATCTCTGCAAATTCTGGACCAGACTGCCCTCCCTTACATATGGACTCCTCAGGCCACCAATTTTGATGTTCAAGAATTGATGTCTGCCGTGGGGGTCCCAGGCTTCGCTAATTTCTCCTGTTGTTCCAGTGTTGCCTTCCTCTTTGTTTGGTTCTGAGCCCTTAATAAAGGATTTTTGTTTTGAATTATACTCTCCTATGTGTTTTACTTCAAAAAGGACAGTTTGTTTGTGAGGATTCAGGTACATTTCAAATATACAATGTGAAATGAACAAGGGACACCAACAACAAACAATCTCCTTGAGATTAAATAATAAAAGATATCAATGGTGTTGGGATAACTTGACACACAAAACACACACAAAAATATTCTGGAGTAAAAATAAAAATAACATTGAACAAAGATCAGCCTTGGAAAAAATACAAACATTAAATCTAAAAAAAAAAAGGCTTAAAATCCCCCCCCCAAAAAAAAAAATTCTGTCAGATGTGACAACTAACAATATATTCAGGGAATCCCAATAAAAAAAACAAAAAAAAAACTTTGTGAGAAGTGTGTGTGAATATGAGCAGCAAAACTACCTAATTCTTCGCACATTATAAAGAAGAAGAGAGTGCGCTGTATTAAACCATTTTTGACATTGCAGCGTAATGAAAGTGCTGTATCCATTCCGCACGCTAAGTTTACCAGAACGAGCTGTTCCGTGCCGGAATTTCTTCTGAGCATGCGTGGCACTTTGTGTGTCGGAACAGGCCACACACGGTCGGAATTGACGCAATCGGATTTTGTTGTCGGAAAATTTTATCTCCTGCTCTCCAACTTTGTGTGTCGGAAAATCCGAGGGAAAATGTCCGATGGAGCCCACACACGGTCGGAATTTCCGACAACACGCTCCGATTGGACATTTTCCATCGGAAAATCCGACCGTGTGCATGGGGCATTAGACTGCAGGGGATAATTGTCACTCTAAACACATACCGTATTTTTCTCTCCATAAGACTCACCTGACCATAAGACGCACCTAGGTTTTAGAGGAGGAAAATATGGAAAAAAAATATTGTGAACCAAATAGTGTACTAAAATATTTAATTAAATATAACAGAATAACATTTCTACACTGACAACCAGTGTAAGGGGGCACCCTACACTGATCCCCAATGTAACTGGGACATTTACACCGACTTCGACACAACAGGAGTATTGACATCAACCACCAATGTATTGAGACATTTACACTGACCAGTGATGTAACAGGTGTATTTACAGTAACCTCCCATCTCTCTACTAATCTCTGCATTCTTATCTCCCTCTCAGTACAACTCTGTCCCTGTAACTCATCATCTGCTAACCTCTGTCCCCCAAGCCCTTCATCTACTAACCTCTGCACTCCAACCCCTCCTTCCCATTCATCTCTGCACACCTCCTCTGTTCACCTCCGTACATCAAACCTCTACATGCCCCATGCTCACCTGTACTATATGCTGTTTACATCTTTTAGGTGGGCGGCATGCAGAGGAGGGGGGGGGTAATTTGCATATGAATCGCAGCGGCCTGCCTCATTTACCTAACAATGCACACGCGATTTACATGTGAATGCGGATCCTGTGGGGGTTAATTAAATAACAATACCTTTTGTTTCTCTCCCTCTAGCAGATGAAGGCAGGGGAGAAACAGGATTTAGCTGGGGCAGAGGGATGCACAGGGCATTTGTTCTGCCGTCGAAACGATCCCCCTATCAGTGGCTCTGCTGGTCAGTATTCACTCTATAAGACGCACAAACATTTCCCCCTGCTTTTTTGGGGGAAAAAAGTGCATCTTATGGAGCGAAAAATATGGTATATTAGGCTAAGAAGTGTTATAAATCTCTGTCAGTGTTACTGCATTTAGTTGTATTATCCAGAGTTTGAATACACGTCCAGCCATGCCTGGCTGTTCAAGCTCCACTCATTGCCTCAGGCTAAGGTATGTTAATGTCCCTAGCAGTATACCTGTGTGTCCCCAAGTGTATTTCAATCCTGTTTCCTGCCCAGTGTCACCATGCAACTCTATTTGCTCCTAGAGTTTCCTGTTTGTCTGTTTTTACGTGGCTATTTCTTACCAATTGTCTAATGTGTCTTTGGCGTATCTGTCACTAATATCTGTGTGTTTCAAGGCACACCGGTCGGCTCAAATTGTACCCCCTACTGTTCAGTGATCCCGGCGCCTCAGTGCTCCAAGGGATTTTTCTTTGCCTGTTGACCAGTTGTGTCTGGTAGCAGCAGTTCCTCGAGCTAGATACACATTATGCCTGGTTGCATACAAGTTGAGAGTGTATAGGTCTGGCCTCGTATTGTATGGTCTTGGGTGAGTCTGTAGAAGAGTTGTGCAGGAAGATTTTATGGGGGTTACCAGCTTTTGGCTGTTCCAAGGGCCTTCACTTTCCTTGTATGTGTGGGCATACTGTATTCTCCTCAGTTAATACCCATAGGGGTCCTTCCTGTCCTAAACTCCTTGTGTACCTTAACTAGTTGTCTGTGTCCTGCATTCCAGGAAGACCAGCGTCCCAGTGCTATACTATGCCCCTGTCATTCATGTGAGTCCTGACTGAAGAGTGTAGGCAGTTTATTTTGTATGGGTACAGGATAACATTGTCTGATTACCGAATTGATAAAGGAGGGAATTGCTCCGATGGTGACGCACTTTCTTAAACAGGGAATTTTAAAAGAGACAGTTTCACCATAGTGCCTGATATGCCATCACTCCTCACCTCCATTCCATCCGATGCTGAATATTTTTCTGTGATTGAGTTAACAAACACATTTTTTTTCCATCCCTGTGGACAAGGGGACACAGCTAATACTTGAATTTTGTTTTAGAAACCACCAGATGACATGGTGTAGAATGCCCCAGGGTTATGTGCACTCCCCTGTAGTCTACTCAGTGGCCCTCCAGTCAACCTTGCGTTCCTGGACTTCCTGCCATGGTTCCGTCCTACTCCAATATGTTGATGATTTATTGCTGTGTAGTCCAAGCCAGGTTGCATGCAGAGAGGATGGCTTAGACCTGTTACATTGGTTAGCAGAAAATGGTCACAAGGTTTCTAGGAAAAAGCTACAATGGTGTCAGGAAACTGTTCAATACCTTGGTTTTGTGCTTTCTAAAGGAGAAAGGAAAATCAGTCACGAGAGAGCTGTGGCTAAGAAAGATATGCTGTCTTTTCTTGGTATAATTGGTTACTGCCTCCAATTGATACCTGATTGGTCCTACTATTATAAACTCCTGAGACAAGCCACAAATACCGATATGCCAGATTGTGTAAAATGGAATAATGAAATGTGTAATGCTTTTTGTATCCTAAAACTGAAATGGTCACAGCTCCTGGTCTTGGATTACCTGAATATGGCAAGATGTTTCACTTATTTGCCAGGGACAACTGTAAAACCATGACGGGAGTATGGGGGCAAACTCCGCCCTATTGCATTTTTTCAAGGGTTGTGCCTATGCCAGTACAGGGCATGCCAGTGTGTCTCTGATCTTTAGCATCCTGTGAGATGGTTGTGGAGATGGCTACTTCATTCACCCTGGGTCATGCAACTGCACTACACACTACTCACAATGTGTCCATCCTGTTAGGAAATGGAACATTGAAGGAGTACAGAAAAGCCCTGAATCGGGGCTCATCTGCCAAGAGGGGAGACCATGCATACCCGTAGCTAGTACACCCCTATTTATCTCACAATATCATGGGGTAGGACACAGAGGCTGGCAGATTACATGTGGGTTATTGGATAAAGATTTTTTTCATCCCCGGTCTTCCCTCATTAGTAAAATCATATGTTGCAAGATGCACAAACAGTAGTCAGAATCCTTACACAGGATGGGGCTGCCCACTTCAAATGAAGTCAGACAATCATCCTGCCTTCAAAGCGAAAGTGTGTCAAGATTTAGTGAAAACACTGAAAACACTGGAGATTGACTCAAAGTTTCACATCCCATAAGACCCCTAGAGTTCAGGGATAGTAAAAAGAATGAATAGGACACTCAAAGATAAAATCAGGAAAGCTACAGGGGGAAATTTCAACGGATAGAAAAAGGTACTTCCTGCAGTCCTTGCAGAGGTAAGAATGAAACCCTCTAAAACCATAGGGTTACTCCCCTTTCGAGGGCCTGATGGGAACAACCTTCCCTACCCCATGGGCTAGACAGCCATTAATGTTAGAAAGAGGGGATCTTGATCTTATACAGGACAAGTATGTTTACCTTGCATCACTGATCCCAATAAAGGGTATATTGGGGGACAATAAGGGAGGACACTTGCTGAAGGCTAATATACACCCCAGGTACCCCCTCAAGCACCGCCACAAGAGAGATTTGTTCTTAGAGAAAGACATTGCTATAGTTATTATAATGATCTTGCTTTTGTCTTATTTGTGCATGCTTGTTTCAAACTTGTCATGTGCCTAATTTCCCAGGCTACTCGAACCCCTGACCCAGCCACGGCTAATAGAGCTTACCTCAGCTTATATTACAAAAACCAAGATGAGTATGTTATGGGATAAGTGATGTCCATGGCTTAAGAGAGGATTGTAATAATAAGAATGAATCATCAGGACTCCATTTTGTCTTTCCCCTGCGAAGGTTTCTGTTTGTATATAATTGTTTGGGAATATTTGTATACCAGAATACCCTTTATTGTGTGTAATTATGGTCAAGCCCTTTTCAAGTATGTATTACCTGTGTATCCTTCAATCAGCTTTGATTTATGACTAAATGACCAGGTGTCCATCTTACTGTTTTCAGACACTTCATATCAAAGATACAAACTGGTTTCTCCTTTATTGTCACTATGCACTCCTCTTAACACCCACCTCCCCTTTCCCTTCATCTGTATCCCATATAAGCTGTATGTTCTCCCATTAAAAAACAGATACCCTTTGAATACACATCTTGCTCGTTTCACATATTTATTGGGGTTTCTCACAGTACCGAGGGTACAGGGTGGCTTGCCGATTTAACCAAGGATGGTCGTCCAGAACCAGAATTCCTTTCAAATACTCACCCTAAAGTCCACTAAAAAGGTGACAACTCCACCACCACTACCAATTGTCAATGGCATTGGTTCAGTGACATCAAGGTTGGGAGATAGATACGTTTCTGAAGCCTAGTGTATTGACTACCAAGGCCTATCTCAAGGACACCAAGGATCTTTTGTTTTCTCTGAGTGGGGTACAATTGGAGAGTGAGAAACTTACATTCTTGGTAACAGCTGATGTATCATAGTTATTTACAATTATTCAACATGATGATGCATTACTGGCATTAAATTGGGCCCTCAATAAAAGGGAGGACATTCCACATTCACAAAAAGTTTTTTTTTGGGCAAAGCTCTTGATTTTTGCATTTCTCACAGCTATTTCTATTTTCAACAGGTTGGTGTTGCAATGGGTGCAAAGTTTGTGCCTAGCCTCGCTAACCTGTTTATGGCAGAGTGGGAGGATAGACATGCGTTTAGTGTGCAATGACTACAATTAAAATATTACCGGAGGTTCATTGATGACCTTTTATTCAAATGGGAGGGATCTGAAGAATCTGTTCATTCATTTTTATCCTTTCTTAACACCAATGATAACAAAGTACTGGATTATCAAGTGAGTGACAACTCTATTCATTTTCTAGATGCCACAATTGACAAAGTTGGTCCGACATTGAACAATAAGGTGTATTTCAAACCCACAGACCAGAACATTTATTTATCAGTTAAGAGTGGTCATCATCCGGCTTGGATAAAAAAAGGCAAATCAGGTGCGTCAGACGTAAATGCAGTAGAAATTATGATTATTATGCTCAGCAGGCCCACCCACAACAGGATGCCTGCTGAAAACTTCAGGAGGTGACAGACACAAAACCAGTCACCCTACACAAAGAGCGAGAGCAGCAATGACTGGTCTTTACTACAGGAAGCTTCTGCACAGAGGTGAAGTTTCACATGATTATTGCACAGATCTGGAAGAAATACACATAGCACACCAATATTCAAGTAAAGATACACCTGACTTTTATATTAAGACAATATTTGCTTATCCTGGAGTTGAGCTTTAACATGGAACATACAGCAACCAAAGACAGTAATATTTTCTGCCGCATGGCTACTGGTAAATGAGAGTGAATACAAAGTATATAGTTTTATTTTTCCCTGTGAATAGTTCATTCACAAATTCTGAATTAAGTTCCTAATGGCCCGCTTTCTTTCATAAGTGCTACATTATGGACCCTACCCATTCAGAGAAAGCAGAACATAATATCATAATTGACATCTGTAATGTTACAGATATAATTTGTTACCCTACCTATTGAATTGTGAATATATTAAGGAATCTTGAATGATCTCCTTTTCAATCTTTTTAAAAAATAATGTTTCACTAAATGATGAGTTTTGAAAACAAACATACTAAGAAAGGAGAATTAAAGAGGAAGCAACCCCTCATGGGGTTGCATAGTAGCCTATTATGTGTCACTTACCTGACATAGGAAGCCTGTGATGTCCCCGATTTCCTCGCCGGCTTGAATCGTCCATCTTCCTTCCGGGGTCATGGACTCCGGCTCTGTGACTGGCCGGAGTCGCGTAATGTCACTGCGCGTGGTCTACAACCTCACGACAGGTTTTGATCACTGTCTACATTCCCTCTAGAGAGAGTGAGGCAAAATCCTAAATTTAGAACAGACTAGTACAATATTATCTTTTTTGCTGTGGGTAATTGCACCTGATAATTAGAAATCTTTATTCAAGAATTTTGTAATTCTCACCAAGGCCTTGTTTAACGGAGCACCAAAAAAGAGCCCTTGATGCATGTTTTTGCTGCCGTACCACATAGCCCTATTGTCGGTCACTGAAAATGTTATACAACTGTACATCATGTTGAAACTTTTCAGGGTAAAGGAGGAATGTTTATTAGTCTATATGTAAGGACCTATGTATGAAAAAATCCTGGGCTATTGTCGCAATCATTTTCCAAGCTCTTATGAATTCTGCCTGTGTTTTTGATTAATATAGTAATTTGCTATGATTGTTAAATCTATATGATGACCATAATGCAGTATTTTTACGATTATGGTATTTTAGGAAAAATATGGCTACTAGATGGAGATGACAGCCATAGGAAATCAACATATTAAGGAAAATGCAGTCAGAATTCATTCGTCCAGCGAATTTGTTATATAGTAAATAGGTCCCTAATATTTCACTTGACAAATTCACCTAATTAAATGAGCCAAAAGACTATTAAAAAGCAGAAGAGTCCTGGGGATGTTCCCAGTAAAACTCAAAATCTTGCATTTATGTTTGCAATAGAAAATGCATGGTGATAGCTCTGAATGTGTAGACTGAGACAAAGGAGTGTAGTGGGATCAGGACTACAGAACACCACCTTTCTCTTTTTCTCTATAACATATAGTGTAATGCATTCTATAGTCCTTAGATTACTAGGATCAATGTAACTGATAGGAGTGTAGCACAGGGAGAACGCCCAGGAAGTTACCTGCTCACAACTTCACTGGCAAGAATGAACCAATATTTCTGCGCATTTCATATAGATATCACAAAACAACAATTTTTTAACAGATCAAAAAGTAGCAAATAAGTTAAGTTTGTTGTGAGGGTTTACATATCCTTTAACTTGAATAACTTTCCTCAGTATGAAATGCTATGTTTTTAGGTCAATTTCAGAAAATGTATGCACATTTCTATTTAAAAATACAGAATTTAAAGTACAGCTTACTGACGTATTCCTTAATGTTCCTACATGTAATCATTGTAAAATTATCATAATGCATGTTGTTTTTATGCTTTCATATGCAAATGAGCTCAATGTTTTGTTCAACAGTGCAAAAAATTGCTTGGTGTATTCTTTAGAATTAAACTACAACGTAAATATAGGGTTAGTGCACAATGCAGATCCACCTGTCCTAAAACAATCACAGCACATGAAATGCTATAATTGCATGATCATTTTGTTTGGTATTGATATTTTTTTTATTGCATTTGGATTTCAAAGTAGTTGCAGCAGTATGAGCTAATGCCTGAAGCCTGAAAATCAGAAGCCTGGAAATACCAGAAAATGACATACTTTGGAGCCTTAGGGAGTGAACCATTAAATATGTTTAATGAAGCTAGAAACCAAGGGATAAACATTTTTTTCATTTTCATTGAAAAGTGGAATGTTGTCATATGAAGTTCTTTTGTGCTCTGCATAAAACTTTTAACGTTAAAAGTGTACAAATAAAAAATATTAAGCTGGTCTGGATTTGTCCCTTATGGCACACTGACTATATATACTTTGTGTGAGAGCTTGAAAATGTTTTATGCACATATACAAGCATTTTTTGAGCATGAGCTTTATGCCAGGAAGATTCAGCCATAATAAATCAGTACTGTGCACTAGGACCCTTATTGTTGTAATAAATCATTCTAGAAATTAATTTCAGATATAAATATAGGCTCATCTTGCACATTGAGGGCTGTGTTAGCATGCTTTTGCTCATGTCAGTAGGACCTCAACTCGTATATCCAGTATGTCTCGAGGCGTGAAACGCCCCGTAGACATGACTCGCCCCTCCAATGCGGGACAAACCTATCAATCACTTGAAATAGGGTCCCTGTAGGGTCTTTATTATGGCACTCTAAGTAGTGGCGGGGTACTGTATGTTTGTCTTTACCTTTCTTAATCCCCGTCACATGCTCATTGACACGGATGGAGAAGGTCCTGATCGTGCGGCCTACATACCGCTTGTGGCAGGGGCAAGTCAGTAAATATACAATGTATAGTGAAGAGCAAGTAGTGAAATGCTTCATGTGGTATATGCGAGAAGTGAAAGTAGATTTAAACGTGGTACTTTTACGTCTCCCTCCGATATTATGGAGGCACACCTTGCATTTGCGGCAAGGGTAATAACTCTTACATTCCTGAAAAACTTTCTTGGGGGGGGTCTATTATATTTGGAGCAATTTGCCCCTGAATAGACCGTGCACCTCTACAAACAACAGCCGCTTGTTCAGGCAAGACAGAACCAAGGAGTCTGTCATTAAGGAGTACTCTCCAATGTTTCTTTACAATTGCCCTAATCTGTTTAGACTGGATAGAGTGGGTGGTAAAAAAAAGACCATTTGAATTTACACTCTGAGGTAATTTCGAGGTGCTCTATTAAAGTGGAACTTCTTTCTGTGGACAGGGCCCTATTGATTTCCCCATCTAGGAGGTCAGGATCATAACCTTTTTCAAGGAACCTATCCTTAAGAACCTGTGCCTGTGATAAAAAGTCAGAGGTTTTGGTGCAGTTGCGCCGCAGTCTTAAAAATTGGCTGTGGGGCACTGATTCAAGCCATTGATCTCAGTGACAACTGTCGACCGGAATGAATACATTCCGGTCGGTTTAAAGTATGTACGAAACTCCAAATGTTGTTCCACCACAACCTGCGAACGGACCGAAAGTTCGCACGAACGTTAGAACCCCATTGACGTCTATGGGACTCGAACGTTCGAAATCAAAAGTGCTCATTTTAAAGGCTAATTTGCATGGTATTGTCCTAAAAAGGGTTTGGGGACCCGGGTCCTACCCCAGGGGACATGTATCAATGCAAAAAAAACTTTTAAAAACGGCCGTTTTTTCGGGAGCAGTGATTTTAATGATGCTTAAAGTAAAAAAAAAAAGTGAAATATTCCTTTAAATATCGTACCTGGGGGGTGTCTATAGTATGCCTGTAAAGTGACGCGTGTTTCCCGTGTTTAGAACAGTCCCTGCACCAAATGTCATTTTTAAAGGAAAAAATCTCATTTAAAACTGCTTGCGGGTTTAATGTAATGTCGGGTCATGGCAATATGGATGAAAATCAGTGAGACAAATGGCATGGGTACCCCCCAGTCCATTACCAGGCCCTTTGGGTCTTGTATGGATATTAAGGGGAACCCCGCACCCAAATTAAAATAAGGTAAGGTGTGGGGCCACCAGGCCCTATATACTCTGAACAGCAGTATACAGGCGGTGCAAACAAGACAGGGACTGTAGGTTTGTTGTTAAGTAGAATCTGTTTGTAATTTTGAACGGGTACATTTTTAACGTGTTTATTTCCAGCCAAAAAATCTTTTTTAAGCTTTTTGGAAAACATAGGGAAGGGTTATCACCCCTGTGACATTTGTTTTGCTGTCTTTCCTCCTCTTCAGAAGATTTCACCTCACTTTTTGTCCCAATGAAAAATGTTTTTTGAAAATTTGGGTTTTTTTGTGAAACAAGGATTGGAAAGCATCAGTGGAAAGGAGAATTTTTTTTCCCATATTAACTCTTACAGGAGAGAATTTCCCTTCCTAGGGGTAGATTTCATCCCACTTCCTGTTGTCTCCTTCCGTTTGCAAGTAGGAGTCGTTTGTAAGTTAGATGTTTGAAAGTAAGGTCCTGCCCTATATACTCAGCAGAAATTTGGGCCTTAGGTGTTGCTGTGGCCACAACACTGTAAGCCCTCACAGGGCCCTGTTGTGAAATATTAGATCAAGAATTGTAATTACATGCCCCTGTTGAACAGGAGCTGAAAAATTAGGCCTTAGGCACTGGTGCTGGTGCCACAACACTGCAACCCCTCACAGACACTCTAGTTGGAACGCAGGAACGAGCCCTGCTGCAAAGTATTGCATCAAAAATTGTAATTACACGCCCCTGTTAGACAGGGGCAGAAAAATTGGGCCTTAGGCACTGGTTCTGGTGCCACAACACTGCAACCCCTCACAGACACTCTAGTTGGAACGCAGGAACGAGCCCTGCTGCAAAGTATTGCATCAAAAATTGTAATTACACGCCCCTGTTAGACAGGAGCAGAAAAATTGGGCCTTGGGCACTGGTGCTGGTGCCACAACACTGCAACCCCTCACAGACACTCTAGTTGGAATGCAGGAACAAGCCCTGCTGCAAAGTATTACATCAAAAATTGTAATTACACGCCCCTGTTCAACAGGGGCTGAAAAATTGTGCCTTAGGCACTGGTGGTGGCGCCCAGAACCAAAAATGTTCTTACAAGCTATCAGCGTGATGATTGAGGAGGAAGAGGATAATTACTCAGGGATAGTCACTCAGCATCAGCATAGGCAGTCTTTGAAGGGATCTGAGATTTAAAAAAAAATTATTCGGTTACATCAGCATCAGGTTCTTGGTAGCTGGTGGTGATCCAAGACTGATTCATTTTTATGAAGGTCAGTCGATCGACCGAGTCGGTGGACAGACGCACACTGTGATCGGTTACCACGCCTCCAGCAGCACTGAATGTGCTTTCCGAAAGAACGCTGGATGCAGGACAGGCCAGTAGCTCAATTGCATACTGTGCAAGCTCTGGCCAGTGATCCATCCTCAAGACCCAGTAACCCAGAGGATTTTCGGTGGGAAAGGTGTCCAAGTCTGATCTTGCCCCTAGGTATTCCTGCACCATGTAAAACAGACACTGGCGATGGTTGCTGGAACCGATCATACCTTGGGGCTGCGGACCAAAAAATTGTCTGAACGCATCTGTCAGACGGCCACCTTCTCCACCGCTTCTTCTTTGACTGACCGAAGCCTCAGCAACACGTTGTCCAGAAACAGGAGTTTGTAACCTCCCAGTCTCTGGGAACGCGTTGCACAGACCTTTCTGCAAGGCCTCCCGAAGATGTTTCATCCTCTGCTCCCTCTGCGATGGCAAGATAAGGTCCGCAACCTTACCCTTGTAACGTGAATCAAGGAGGGTTGCCAGCCAGTATTGGTCCTTCTCCTTGATACCACGAATACGAGGATCCTTACGCAGGCTTTGCAGGATCAGGGAGGCCATGCAGCGTAGGTTTGCTGAGGCATTCGGTCCGGAGTCCTCTGGGTCACTAAGGACGACATGGTCTGCAGCCACCTCCTCCCAGCCACGTACAAGTCCATGTGTTTCTTGGGACTGATCCCTTAAAGACTGCTGCTGATGCTGAGTGCCAGACTCCACCTCCATACTGACACAATCTTCCTCCTCCTCCTCCTCCTCCTCCTCCTCTTCCTGTGTGATCGGCGGGCACGCAGGAACACTGTCTGGATAAAGGGGGCCTTGAGAGCTAAGGAAGTCCTCCTCTCCCTGCCTCTGTTCTGCCTCAAGTGCCCTGTCCATTATTCCACGCAGCGTGTGCTCCAACAGGTGGACAAGAGGGACAGTGTCACTGATGCATGCACTGTCACTGCTCACCATCCTCGTGGCCTCCTCAAATGGTGACAGGCCAGTGCATGCATCCCTGATCATGGTCCACTGGCGTGGGGAAAAAAAAACAAGCTCCCCTGACCCTGTCCTGGTGCCATAGTCACACAGGTACTAATTGATGGCCCTCTGCTGCGTGTGCAGCCGCTGCAGCATGGCCAACGTTGAGTTCCACCTGGTGGGCATGTCACAGATTAGGCGGTTCTTGGGCAGGTAAACTCCTTTTGGAGGTCCGTCAGCCGAGCACTGGCATTATATGATGACCGGCGGAAATGCACACAGACTTTTCTGGCCTGCCTCAAGACATCCTGTAAGCCCAGGTACCTGCCCAAGAACCGCTGCACCACCAAGTTAAGGACGTGAGCCAAACAGGGCACATGGGTCATTTGTCCCTGTCGGAGGGCAGAGAGGAGGTTGGTGCCATTGTCGCAAACCACCATTCCTGCCTTAAGTTGGCGTGGCGTCAACCACCTCTGAACCTGCCCCTGCAGAGCTGACAGAACCTCTGCCCCAGTGTGGCTCCTGTCCCCCAAGCACACCAGCTCAAGCACCGCATGGCATCTTTTGGCCTGCGTACTTGCGTAGCCCCTTGAACGACTACGGAGCACCGCTGGTTCCGAGGAAGAGGCCATGGAGGAAGAAGAAGAGGAGGGGGTGGAGGAGAGAGGTGTGTCACAATCATTAGCATTTTGGAGGCGTGGTGGCGGAACAACCTCCAACAATACTGCACCTTGTCCTGCATCCTTCCCAGCTGCCAGCAGAGTCACCCAATGCGCTGTGAAACTTAGGTAACGTCCCTGTCCATGCCTGCTGGACCATGAGTCAGCGGTAATATGCACCTTACCGCTGACCGCCCTGTCCAGCGAGGCATGGACATTGCCTTCCACATGCCGGTAGAGAGCCGGAATCGCCTTCCGTGAGAAAAAGTGGCGTTTGGGTACCTGCCACTGAGGAACCGCACATTCCACAAACTCACGGAAGGGGGCAGAGTCTACCAACTGAAAAGGCAGCAGTTGAAGTGCTAGCAATTTTGCCAAGCTAGCATTCAACCGCTGGGCATGTGGATGGCTGGGAGCAAACTTCTTTGGGCGGTGCAGCAGCTGGGGCAGGGAAATTTGCCTGGTACAATCTGACGTCGGTGTACCAAAAGCAGATTGCCCACAAGTACTTGGCTGTGACACACCTAATTCTACACCTTCATTCCTCTCAGTGCAGGTCTCAGAGAGGACTGAAGGTCTAGTGGGGTTGGAAATCTCAGCTGATGAGGAGCAAGGAGAGGTCCTCTTTGTTCTTTGGTGTGGGTCTTTTAGATGCGCTTGCCAATGAACTGCATGGCAGGTCAACATATGTCTGGTCAAGCATGTGGTACCCAAGCGGGAGATGTTTTGGCCACGTGAGATACGCTTGAGACATATGTTGCAAATAGCAGCGGTGCGATCTGATGCACTCGTCTCAAAAAAGGCCCACACCAAAGAACTTTTTGAATAATGCGCAGAGACTGCAGCGCCCTGCACATGTGATGCAGTCAATGTGCTGCCCTTAGGCTGGCCCCTGGAGGGCATCCTGCCTCGTTGGTGATGTGCCGCCTCCTCCTCCTCTCTCCTATCAGGCACCCACATTGAGTCAGTGACCTCATCATCCCCTCCCTCCTCATCACTGGAGCAAACCTGGCAGTATGCTGCAGCAGGGGGAGCATGACTGCCAGATTGCTGTCCTTCTTGGGCACCCCCTCTGTTCGTGCTCATGTTACTGCCTTCATCGAGCTCAGTATCATCATCAGAGCCTTCCAAATGCTTGGCATCCTCCTGGAGCATGTACCCAACACTGTGGTCAAACAGTTCGAGGGACTTCTCAGGAGGACATGGTGGAGCTAGGGAAGGAGTCACTGATGACATTGAGCCAAGGGAAGAGGCCGCTGCTTTGCCAGACAAAGCACCCTGGGCATGGGTGAGAGAGGATGAGGAGGATGAGGACGGCTTGGTCATCCACTCGACCAAGTCTTCCGCATGTTGCGGCTCAACACGGCCAGCTGCCGAAAAAAAGGCCAAGCATGTCCCATGGACACGTGCTGATGAGGATGCACCGTCTCCACGACCAGCACTAGACACAGAGCCTGCTTGCCCTCTCTTATTGGCTTGTGACTGTCTGCCTCTCCTTCTTGGCCTTCCAGACATACTAATGGCCTGTAGCTGCACTAAGCTGGGATATATATATATATATACTGCAGCTAGCAAAATCAACTGCCTGCCTGTAGTATGAGAACACCACCAACCTTCTACAGGTAGCTTTAGCTGAACACTGTGAGGTGGATGCACCCCACTAATTTGTAGGTTTAGCTGAACACTGTGAGCAGGACGCACTGCACTAACTGTAAATAGTCTAGCTGCCTGACCGTGGTACTAATAGGATCAAAAGAACACCAGTAATTTTCTTCAGGTAGCTTTATATACTGTAACAAGACAAGCCTGCCTGTCAGTAGGAAGATAACAGGAACGGATCTAGCTGAACACTGTGAGCAGGACGCACTGCACTAACTGTAAATAGTCTAGCTGCCTGACCGTGGTACTAATAGGATCAAAAGAACACCAGTAATTTTCTTTAGGTAGCTGTAAATACTGTAACAAGACAAGCCTGCCTGTCAGTAGGAAGATAACAGGAACGGATCTAGCTGAACACTGTGAGCAGGACGCACTGCACTAAATGTAAATAGTCTAGCTGCCTGACCGTGGTACTAATAGGATCAAAAGAACACCAGTAATTTTCTTCAGGTAGCTTTATATACTGTAACAAGACAAGCCTCCCTGTCAGTAGGAAGATAACAGGAACGGATCTAGCTGAACACTGTGAGCAGGACGCACTGCACTAACTGTAAATAGTCTAGCTGCCTGACCGTGGTACTAATAGGATCAAAAGAACACCAATAATTTTCTTCAGGTAGCTTTATATACTGTAACAAGACAAGCCTCCCTGTCAGTAGGAAGATAACAGGAACGGATCTAGCTGAACACTGTGAGCAGGACGCACTGCACTAAATGTAAATAGTCTAGCTGCCTGACCGTGGTACTAATAGGATCAAAAGAACACCAGTAATTTTCTTCAGGTAGCTTTATATACTGTAACAAGACAAGCCTGCCTGTCAGTAGGAAGATAACAGGAACGGATCTAGCTGAACACTGTGAGCAGGACGCACTGCACTAAATGTAAATAGTCTAGAAGATAACAGGAACGGATCTAGCTGAACACTGTGAGCAGGACGCACTGCACTAAATGTAAATAGTCTAGAAGATAACAGGAACGGATCTAGCTGAACACTGTGAGCAGGACGCACTGCACTAAATGTAAATAGTCTAGAAGATAACAGGAACGGATCTAGCTGAACACTGTGAGCAGGAAGCACTGCACTAAATGTAAATAGTCTAGAATTTAACAGGAACAGATCTAGCTGAACACTGTGAGCAGGACGCACTGCACTAAATGTAAATAGTCTAGAAGATAACAGGAACGGATCTAGCTAAACTGAATACAGTGTATATATATATATATATATATATATGCAACACCTGGGATGCATATATATACACAATACACTTTAAGTGCAGCTAACTGACTGACTGTCCTGTCTAATCTAGCTAACTCGAATGAAATTACACTGTCTCTCTCTCTCTCTAAGCACACCGGAACACACTGCACAGGGCCGCCATGCAGGTGGCCTTATATAGTGTGGGGCATGTACTAAATCCCCTGAGCCATAATTGGCCAAAGCCTCCTTGGCTTTGGCCAATTACGGCTCTCTGTTCAGGCGGCGCTGTGATTGGCCAAGCATGCGGGTCATAGTGCATGCTTGGCCAATCATCAGCAAGCAATGCACTGTGATGCCGCAGTGAATTATGGGCCGTGACGCGCCACACGAATTTGGCGCGAACGGCCCATATCGTTCGCAATTCGGCGAACGACCGATCAGCCGATGTTCGAGTCGAACATGGGTTCGGCTTGAACACGAAGCTCATCCCTACTCACGGTGTTAGTGCAGTGTTTTTTCTTACACTTTTCCATTAATATTTGCTATACCAGGTACAGATCCTTATCCTTATGTATTCCATGAAGCATTGTAAAGATTATACATCATTAAAATTTGATAACCACAAAAACACAACTCTATGAAAGAGGAAAAACAAGAAAAAAAGAACAAGAAAGAAAAGTTGATCCAGTATATAATACATACAGTAGACTACAAGTAACTATAGAAGCGTAATATACATTGCACCTTTTCTCCATGTAAGAGGAGAGAGAGTACAGGGGCAGGTTGTACAGTGACTGATCACTGTGATAGCCAGTCATGGGCTATCACAGCAATCCTGTGATCAAGAGCCAGTTCTCTCTGCACCCAATTTTTAGTACAAGAACTGGAGCTTTCAGCGACAATGCAGTCTCTTTGTTGGGAATTCACTGTGCAGTATGCTCTCAGCACAAACACAGGTACACCCATATGTGGCCCAAAAGAAGAAGACCCACTTCCACGAGGCTGCATATATACGTGCACTTGGTGGGAAGGGGATACACTAACACCCTTGTACATTACAACTTGCTCACTAAAATACAACTTCATTTTCTTATAATTTTATTTTTTCAATTCATCTATTTCTCTTGACAGTTTAAAATGTTGATCTGCTCATGTAGCTAAATATTTATCTTACATAAAGTATCTGAACACTATTTGTGACTAGGATATGCTTTAAAAGGGTTATAATAAAGTATATTTACCAATGCATCAATTTTGAAAAGCATACAATATATTTATAAAAAGCTGAGTGTAAAAATGAGGTGTTGCTACAAAGCAATATGTAGACCTGGGAGGCTTTACTGCCAAATGTGCTACAAAGCCTTCAGGTTTTATTAAGATTCGTAAAAAGCAACAAGTTTGCTTTCTCCATATTAAAACACATACCCTGGAGCCTCTCACCATGTGTAGATGAGAAACTTAGATGACACATACTGTATATGCTATTAACAACCCTGTCAGCCAGTGCCTCACATAACCCTCCTTGTTGCTTACACCTGTGGGAAGGATCACATTTAGCCAATATACAATAGATGCATGACAGTCCATCAGCATTTTTTACTGGTTCCCTGGCTTGTGTTCTAAATAAAATGTGAAGTCTTTCAGAGCCAAAAACCATCGTGTGACCTTTGCTTTGTTCCCTTTGTTCCCTGTGTTCCGTATGATCCACCGTAGTGGAAAATAGTCTGTAATCAACCACAAATATCTGTCCAAAAGGTAATACCTGAATGACAATAGTTATCACTTTATGGGCAGACACTCTCCAATGCATAGCTCCTTTTTGCAGGTGTTAATTTTCAGGTGAGGTATAATACTAGAAGTTCTTCCTCATTCATTTCTTGTTGTCTTGTAGAAAGACTGCTCCTGGGTTAGCATCAGTGGCATCTGTTTTTACAAAAAATCCTTGACTGAAGTTGGGGTCAGTTAACACTGTTAACCCCAATCAACCCCAATGTTTTTGTTGACAGCACCACTCCCCCTTCATCAGGGCTCAACATAGGATAAAACTTGGATGGAGTCACAGAAAATAGTGACTTCACAGATCTATAATAGAATCAGTATTGAACTCTCCATGTTGACTGACAACTTGACAGCAGTTATCGTGGCCTCATCTAGTTTTGGTCTGGCAGTCCTCTGTGTACTTCTATGGTTTTCGTTCATTTATTGTCAGTTATGGGAAACAGGAGTATAAAAATGTGGTGCTTTGGTGCATACAACTTTATTGTATAAGTGTGCGGTGATGTGCTGCAAGTCACAAACCAAAGCCACTTGTGGAAGGCTGGCAGCCAGGTTTTTTTTCCCTGTCAGGTTTTCCCTCTACAGCTATGCCTTCAGTGAAGAGATCCATCCACCACCAGGAAATGCAACAAAGAGGCATGACTTGGCAATGGCGGCATGAGGACACATTTTCAGTGAGCTTGACAGTGCCTGGGCTCCTCCCAATTCAGTAAGTAATTGCAGCTCACTTTATACTGATGGCTGGGAAGCAAAGACTCCCTAGAACCCATACCCACTAAATGGCTGGGACTTTACAAAGTTTTTCGGCTGACAGAAACCCGGTCCAGCACAAGGCTGTGGAGCAACTGGAGTAGTGGATGTCTACAGCTTCCACTTCCACCAGAGGAGTGGCAATGCTATTCTCTCAGTTCCTTTCTCCTAGTGCACTGGGAGAGGTTTTTCTGAACACCTTGATGGCCCTTGAGCCCATAGTGGTACCACGTACCACCTATTAAGAAGGTATCTTGGATATCACAGCAGCCTACCACTTCCATGCAGGTGCCTGCTATGACAACTGACATTGGAAGTATGGAGAACTTCTGATCCTGAACTCCCTATGTACTAAACAGGATTTCAAGATACAGACAGATAGAACTGAGGCTTCTCTAAAGCAGGAAATTGATTAGATCCATGTAAATCTAACCCCAAATTACTTTTCAGGTAGACAGCCTAAAACATAAAATGTCTACCTTACAACAGAAATAACTAACCCACTCTTGAACATAGCTTCTTTATCTACCAACTGCACTTAGATGACTTGGAAAATCAGAGTAGGAGGAACAATACTGATTCAGGGACATGCCAGAATCAACGAATAGTACAAATATGAATCCCAAAGTAAAAAAATTGTGTAAAAATGACTAAAGCGCTGATGTGAATGATTGTATCAAATTGTGAACCAAACATTTTATTAAGATGAACAAATGATAGTGACTGCTATTATTGTGTCATGTGCTGATATCACAAAAAAGTAAATATATAAAAAGTGAATTAATAAAGAGCTACCATCAACCTTAATATAGCACAGTGATCCAATAAATAATGTGATCCAATAAGGGATGTGATCCTATAAAGAATAAATAAACTAATTATATATATGTGTCCAGTAAACCACACTAGATATAAATGAATTACTGTTCTTCCAAAATGCTAGTAGATTTCTGGAGATACTGAGAAAAAAGTCAAATACCACTCATTTGTAAGATAAAACACAAAAGGTTAACAATACCCAAATGATCAGGTCATGAACATGAACATGATCAGTCTCTGATGATGTTCACATGTTGAGGATTGCTTTCAAACCTCCTTTGCTTTCAATTCTTCATAGATCGATATTTCTCAAACAAAAGAAAGGATATACCTCATTACGTAAATAAAAAAACTAAAAACAACATGTGGGTAATAAAACACAGTTGCACTCACACATGCCCCGCAATAAGATCGCATTTAAGAAGGTCAGTTGCATATATTCAGAGACAATCTCCTCACTTGGCTGTTCCTGCTAATACAGCACTGAGCCAGTAACCCCAGTGCAACTGACCTTCTTAAATGCAATCTTATTGTGGGGCATGTGTGAGTGCAACTGTGTTTTATTACCCACGTGTCGTTTTTAGTTTATTTATTTGCGCAATGATGTATGTCCTTTCTTTTGTTTGAGTAATATCGATCTATGAAGGATTGAAAGCAATGAAGGTTTGAAAGCAACCCACCACATGTGAACATCATCAGACTTCTTGCACTGGAAACTGTACTTGAGAGCCATGCTGCATCTTCTCCTAGTACAGATCAAATCAAATGACCAAATCAGGATAAATTAACACACAGTCATTATAAACGACATTGCAGTGCACAACTTCTGGTCATTGATAGACTGACCACCTATCCATGTGGTTTTTATCAACAGTCTTCATTTTCTTAGAGATACTCTCTCGGTACGTATTTTGGTGATTAATATGTTGGGATGAGCTCAATGTTCAGTACGAAAATATGTTTAAAGTGAACACTGGCAGCTTGGACACTCACCTGAATGCTGAAAGGTTAGGGTGTTTGGTGTGGATGAATGCATTATCTTTTGGCTGTCAATGATTACTAAGGAAGCAGCAAATGATTGCACCAGCTGCATCCCTACCAACCACTAACATCATCTGGGCCCATCTACTTACATGGCCAGGAATTCCTGGCCCCATAAGCAAATGGGTGGGGATTGGAGGAGTTACTTCATTTACTAAATATGGCCACTGACCTATCTACTACAGACACATCCAATCACAATAACCATTACCTACCTTGCTGATCAAAGGGTCACCTTTCACAACTGTATCTGGGCTCAACAGAGGGCAAGAATCAAGAATCACTACTTGCTAAAAACTCCTTAAGAGCAAAGGGGCATAAGTTTCCCAGACCAGATTTGATACTACAAGGTCGCCCATGTGGCCAGGATTCTTGAATGGTGCTCACCATTCTGGCAGAAGCTTTGGATTCAATTAGAACAGGACTTTACACCCCTTCCTCTCATAGGTTTACCTTGAGTCAATACTCGCTTTTCTTTAGAGCTCAAGACACACCCACTGTCAAGTACCTTACAGCGGAGGGCGGCCTCTTGCACGGTCCCGGTGCTAGCACCCCTGGAGGTTGGGACAGGAACTGCTAGGGCAATAGGAGGGTGCAGGTGCCTGCAGACAGATGACTGAAGATCAGGAACACCGGAGCCTTAGAGGAGGAGGTGAGACACAGGTCACTGGAACAGTCTAGCAAGGACAATTGCAGAGTCAGGAACAAGCAGGCGGTGGCAGCCGGCTGGCGGAGAGGTACACAATTGGAAGGCAGGCTCGTAGTCAGGGACAGGCAAAGGTCAGCAGCAGACTGGCAGTGAAGTACAAATTCAGGAGACAGAGCTGTAGTCAGAGGTTCAAGCTGGGGTCGATGCAGGTAGCAGAGTCAGACAAGGATGCAGGGATAATCCGAGAGAATGGTCAAGAGGAAGCCGAGTGTTCAGGACCAGGATCAATCAGACAAGACAGCAATGGGTACACAGGAACAAACTGAAGATAATCCAGCACTGACACCAGGTAAGCTGTTCCTTTAAATAGGGCGCCGTGCGCCGTGATTCTTTGGCGTGTGCGCACTTACCCCTGCTCGTGTAAGTGCGCATATTTGGTCTGGGACTCGTTCGTTCCTGTCTACGTGTGCTCGTATTGGAGGAACGAAGATTGACAGCTGACGCACGGGAATGAACGTTTGCTACAATGGTTCTCTGACATTGCCCCCTCTTTACGGGCAGTGTCTGGATGCCCATCTGAGCCATCCTTTCTGGATGGGAGTGATGAGAGGCTTGTATGAGTCTTTGGGCATGGAGATTTGTCTAACGCTCCCAGGAATTTTCTTCTGGATCAAAGCCTTTCCATTTAATCAGATATTGATTCTGTCCCCGCCTTCTCCTGCAATCCACAATGGTCTCGATCTCAAAACTCCTCTTCTCCATCCACCATTACAGCTTCTGGGAGCCCCACTTCACTTCAAAGGGATTTACCACATTGGGTTTCAGTAGGGAGGTGTGAAACACAGGGTGGATCTTAAATGAATCAGGGAGCTCCAGCTCATATGCCACTGGGTTAATCTTTTTCTTGATCTGAAAAGGTCCCACGTATTTAGGTCCCAGTTTCCTGGATGGACATGCTGGTTTCAGATTTACTGTTGAGAGCCATACATGGTCGCCAACCTTCAGATCCAGTTCCCCTCTCCTTCTCCTGTAGAAAAATGTCTTATTATCCTCTTGTGCCTTGGAAATGGTCTCTCTCAGCACCTGGTTATTGGTGGCAAGGAAGTTCAATCGGTCCTGAACAGCTGGCAAATGATAATCCGGAATTAGTGTTGGTAAGAAAGAAGGGTGAAACCCATAATTGGAGAAGAAGGGTGACTGGATGGTAGCTGCATGGGCAGAATTATTAAATGCAAATTCTGCCAAAAGGTAGTAGTGAAGCCCAATCTTCCTGGGAAAAGGAGCAGAAGCAGCGTAAGTATTGCTCTAGCATCTGATTAGTACGCTCTGTTTGCCCGTTAGTCTGGGGGTGGTAGGCTGAAGAGAAACTGAACTTGATGCCTAGGGCTTCACATAATGCTCTCCAAAATTTTGAAGTGAACTGCACTCCACGATCAGAGACAATTTCACTAGGGATTCCGTGCAGTCTGATTACTTATTTAATGAAAGCTTTAGCAGTCTCCGTTGCTGATGGGGTCCCTTTCATTGGGATAAAGTGTGCCATCTTGGAGAGACGATCGACCACCACAAATATGGACGAAAATCCCTCTGAAGGAGGGAGCTCAACAATAAAGTCCATGGCAATTTTATCCCAGGGTCTTTCGGAGATGGGCAATGATCTTAGTAATCCCCATGCTTTGCTTTTACTATTCTTGTTTCTGAGGCAGGTTGGGCAAGAGCTGACATATTTCCTGCAATCTTTTGCTAAGTTAGGCCACCAGAAATGTCTCTGAACCAGGTCCATGGTCTTAAAACCCTTGAAATGGCCAGCCAAAGGGTAATCATGGCATGCCTGCAAGATGGTGGTGCGCAGATTTTGTGGTATGAAAATCTTATTATCCTTCCAATAGAGTCCATCATTTACCTGAAGGTTCGTATTCGGGGGTAGAGAGGCTCCCTTGGATGCTTGGCAGATCTGTGATATTAAATCAGGTTGTGTTACTAGGAAATTTCCAGCCTGCAGGATGGTATCTGGTTCGGGCGGGGCTTCAACTTCTGTAAACATACGGGAAAGTGTGTCGGGTTTTACGTTTTTTGGACCCGGGCCGGTAGGTAATATGAAAGTTGAAACGTGAAAAAAAAGAGCCCATATTGCTTGCCTGGGTCAGAGGTGTTTGGCAGTTCTGAGGTATTCTAAATTTTTGTGATCCGTGAAGATCAGTATTGGGTGTGCTGCTCCCTCCAAGAGATACCGCCATTCCTCCAGGGCTGATTTGATTGCCAAAAGTTCTCGGTTGCCCACATCATAGTTTCTCTCTGATGACCCTAATTTCTTTGAGAAAAAAGCGACAGGGTGCATTAAAGACTTAGGTCCTTGGCGCTGGGACAAGATGGCCCCTACAGTGTTTTCCGAAGCATCCACTTCCAGGATGTAAGAGAGAGCAGATCGGGATGCTTCAATATCGGAGCAGAGGTAAATAGACTTTTCAGTTTGTCGAATGCAACCTGGGCTGCCTCAGTCCACTGGAAGCTATTCTGTTTCTTGGTAAGTTGGGTGATGAGTGTGATGATACCGGAGAAGTGCTTAATGAATTTCCTGTAAAAATTGGAGAAACCGATGAAGCGTTGTACCCCTTTCTTATTGGTTGGGGGAGGCCAGGACATTATGGCTGAGACTTTTTGGGGATCCATTGCTATACCTCCAGTTGAGATTACCAAAAAAAAAAATCTTTACTTTAACCCCTTTTTAATGCAGCAATAACCTGAATGTTCACCCTATGAAATAGTCTATCCCTCCTTCAATAGGCCAGTAGTTCTCTAGAATTAAGGACACAATTCACATGGAAGATCTCGACTTTACCCTTAAAGAGGTTGTAAACCCAGATTAAAGAAACAAAAAAACCCTGCAAGACAAAAGCATAATGAGCTAGTATGACCAGTTGCTATAGCAGTTGCAGGACTACCACCAACCTTCAGGATAGGTACACAGGCAGCCACCCTGGCAGATGACACAGGCTCACCTGAGATGTGGAGTCTAAATACTAACCGGTGTTCACCAGAGCTCCTGATGGTGGAGATGGATTTAGCTGTGTAATAGAGTTTATTTGTTCAGGCATGATCACATCAGTCGCCGCAATTGTTCTTTTAACCTTGTTAGGACAGTTAACTGCGTAATGCCCAGAGTCCCCACAATATAAACATAGGTTTTTTGAACGTCTTCTCTTTTTCTCCTGAGTAGAAATAGATCTCTTAATTGCATCAACCTGCATAGGTTCAGCTGTGTTAGAATCTGGAGAAACTCTTGGATTTTTCTGAACAAATTGACTAGCAGAAAAACGCATGCCACAATTACTTCCAAACATTACCAGTCTCTCCTTCCTCCTTTCTGTAAGTCTTTGATCAGTTTGAGTACATAGTTGGATGAAGGCCTCAAGATCATTAGGAGTCTCCACTCTGGCAAGCTCATCTTTTAAATGTTCAGAAAGCCTTTGGTGGTATTGACTTTTTTGCGCTGCTGGTTTCCAAGTGGTATCTGTGATCCAACGTCTGAATTCAGCTGTGTACTCAGCAACAGAACATTTACCCTGCCGTAAACTATGCAACTTTGCTTCAGCAGTAGCACAGTGGTTGGGCTCATCAAAACCCTGATTCATCCCAGCCTCAAAAGTCTGGAAATTATTCAGCGTGGCACTGTCTTTGTCAGGTTCTAGGTGCGAGGCTGGATTGCTGAGAGGGCGCCCCTTGTGACTAAGTGCAGCGTAACCCTGGGAGTGAGACAGGAAATATGGTGCCCAAAGGTGCACGGATTGCCTGATGCTGATAGCTGGATAGCTGAGAGTCACTTGGGTGCGTTGGGCAACCGTGCGTGGAAGTATTCCAGTGGAGGCACCAGGAACGGGGACAAGGCAGGCCAGGGGTCGTGTACCATAGGAGCAGTCCGAGAAGAGGCACAATAGGTTTAATCAGGAATAAGGTCAGTAGCCAGACCAGGGGTCAAAACCGATCAGACAAGCGAAGGTGCAGGGGGTACAGACAGGAGCGTAGTCAACTCCAAGCCAGAGGTCGATGCAGGCGGAGATCATGGTCAGGCAAGCTGAGTAGTAAACAGGAATCAGGAAGTCAGATGCAGGTAGCAGGTACTGGGAACACAAGGAGCTGATGATAATCCAGCAACTTGCATACAACTGCAGCAGGTTTAAATAGGCCAGAGGGCACCAAATACTGTCACTGTGCACACGCGCACCGGCGCACGCCCACGCGAACGTCTGTGGGCACCTACCGTATTGCATCTGCGTGTAGCCATTGCCTCGCGCCTGGGTATGCGCCCGACGCGATTATGATGGTTACTGACAGGATCACCAGTCCTAATACTATTTCCCTGACAGTCTTGTTCTATATAAGTGGAGGCCCAGGTTAGAGCTTCCCCAGTAAGGAGGTTGATAACAAACATTACCTTCTGTTTTTCAGAAGTGAATGCAGCGGGTTGCATTTGGAAATATATGCAACACTGGTTAAGAAAACCTGTGTAATGGTGGCGATCTCCATTAAACTTGGGTGGGTGAGGCATATGTGCGTTAGCATCATCTCGAAAACATAGGTCCAGCAACTGTTTTTGCAGAGCATGGATCTCTTCGTGTTGCCCTTTCACCACACTTTCGAGTCACCACACTTACCTAATGATCTCAGTAAATATCTCCTAAACAGTGCAAGTTTAGAAGATATTTACAGTACCTATAGGTAAGCCTTCTTCTTTAATGGTTGTGAGGAGAAATTCCAACACACTCGGTTCTATTGGATGGACTTTTGATACTCTCCTGACTATCAAGCATTTTTGTGACTAGTACTCCTCCTGTTCTAAACCACCTAATTTTACACCTTCTGCAGTACCAGAGGATCTTCCTTGTGGAGTCTTCTCTTCCCCCTTGTTTCTTTTTGCACCGCATCTCCTTTTACATCCACCCTTTCTTTTCTTCCCTTGCACTTAACTTAGCTTTCTCTCCTCCCCTCTACCTGTTTACCTCTCTCCTTCCCTATTTCTATCTGTCTCTTTTTTTTCTTCATGCGCTAGCCTCAGTCCAATGTTCTTCACCTCCACATTTTTTAAAACCCTGTTCCCATGTGCTTAGACATTTTCGTTTGCCTCTCACTTTAGTGTTCATTCACTATCTTTTCCAGGCTACAGTTCTCTGGTTGATAAGTAACAGTTTCCAGCTGTATTCCAACTTGTATTTGGGATATTATTTGCCTTTATATTGTACCTAAGGTCATCCTTTCTTGCGGCATTGTAACTGCAATATATTTGCCTCATGTCATACTGTAACATGACCAGAAAGTTTACCCTACTGCACTTTGTGTCTACCTCTGTGTGCCCAAATGATTCAAGAAATAAGAATTAAAGTTTGAAAATGAAAAATGGACACATACACCAAGGTGCAAGATAAGGGCAGCCCCCTTGGACTTTTTAGGCAGAAATGGTCATGAAAGTAGTAGTTATAGTAAAAGGCAATCTATGCCACTTTTATTATATACAAGGCATAACAAGTGTAAACATAGCCTATTAGGCAAAGTATTATACAACACACAATACATATATAAGAAGTAATTAAAGTTTGAAAAGAAATGCTACAAAGTATCTTTGCACAAAACTCTCAGAGTGGGTCATTTTGGGCCCACTCTTGAAAGGTGGCAATAGATCCCCCAGATTTTTCCCATTGTATTGGGGAGAGGTGAAACATTGCCCTTGAAATTCCCCCTAAAATCTTATCAGTGCCTGCACCCCAATGTTCCTCCTCCTAACCACTAGTACAATTTCTCTCCTCCATTTGCTACTGCCTTCCCTTCCCTGTGTTGTGGAATAGAGGGAAGCCTGTGGTCATATGTTTTCCCCCTGCAGTTACACCAGTGCAGAGGATCCTGCCACCATTATGAAATGCAGCAAAGAATTTCTTTGCACAGGATCCTTTGAGTGGACAATTTTGCACTGTTTTGGTTGATGACAGTAAATGCCCCTGAGACGTTCCTCTTGTATTGGACAGGGGTGAACATATTCCTTAAATACATCTTTTGATTTCCTCCCTCTACTCTCCACCAACACACCAGCACTCCTACTGCTCACTACCAGCACCCCAGCACTCCTCCTCTACTTGAGCTCCCAAACCATTTTTCTTTTATTCCCACTCTGTCCCGCACTGCCTCATGGCATTCTACATGCTGGTGCAGGACAGGGATGGCTTTCTTGCACATGGTCTTCTGGGCAAAATAATGGCAGCCTGACAAAAGGCATAGCCCACAAAATAAATTTATTGACGGGGATATGGCAATATTAGCACAGGAGGAGGAAAAATAAGGTGCAGTAGCAGCACTAGAAAGGCAAGTATCTGCTCTATGCTCTTTGAATAGGAGAAGGAAAAGGGTGCAATAGTACCACATTAAAAAGTGTCTGCTTTGTTCCCATGAGACCATGAGAAGGAAGAAGAGGAAAAGACCACATTGCAAGCCTACAAATATGGTTGCAATGGGGCTTTGCAGAAAAAAATGGCCAGGATTTTTCCACTATAGTAAAATAAAATAGTTGCTATGCTCCATTGAGTAGTAGGAGGGGGACAAGGGCATATAAGCAGGCCCAACAAAATGGCTTCTATGTGGCTTTGAGAAGAAAGAGGATCAGTCCTCCTAAAGAAAGTGCCTGCTAAGCACCCTTTTGCTGCTGACTAATTGAAGTGTTGCTCCCACTGAGGTCTTTGGTGGAGTCATGTGTTTCATCATTAGAGATGAGCCGAACACCCCCCTGTTTGGTTCGCACTAGAACTTGCGAACAGGCAAAAAATTTGTTCGAACACGTGAACACCGTTAAAGTCTATGGGACACGAACATGAATAATCAAAAGTGCTAATTTTAAAGGCTTATATGTAAGTTATTGTCATAAAAGGTGTTTGGGGACCTGGGTCCTGCCCCAGGGGACATGGATCAATGCAAAAAAAGTTTTAAAAACTGCCTTTTTTCGGGAGCAGTTATTTTAATAATGCTTAAAGTGAAACAATAAAAGTGTAATATTCCTTTAAATTTCGTACATGAGGGGTGTCTATAGTATGCCTGTAAAGGGGCGCATGTTTCCCATGTTTAGAACAGTCTGACAGCAAAATGACATTTCAAAGGTTTAAAAAGTCATTTAAAACTACTCGCGGCTATTAATGAATTGCCGGTCTGACAATACACATAAAAGTTCATTGATAAAAACGGCATGGGAATTCCCCACAGGGGAACTCTGAACCAAAATTTAAAAAAAAAATGACGTGGGGGTCCCCCTAAATTCCATACCAGGCCCTTCAGGTCTGGTAAGGATATTAAGGGGAACCCTGGACAAAATTTTTTTTTTAAATGGAGTGGGGTCCCCCTCAAAATCTATACCAGACCCTTCAGGTCTGGTATGGGTTTAAAGGGGAACCCCGCACCAATATTTAAAAAAAAAATGTCGTAGGGTCCCCCTAAAAAATCCATACCAGACCCTTATCAGAGCATGCAACCTGGCAGGCCGCAGGAAAAGAGGGGAGATGAGAGAGCGCCCCCCACCTCCTGAACCGTACCAGGCCACATGTCCTCAACATTGGGAGGCTGCTTTGGAGTAGCCCCCCAAAACACCTTGTCCCCATGTTGATGGGGACAAGGGCCTCATCCCCACAATCCTTGCCCGGTCGTTGTGGGGGTCTGCGGGTGGGGGGGGCTTATCGGAATCTGGAAGCCCCCTTTAACAAAGGGACCCCCAGATCTTGGCCCTCCCCCCTGTGTGAAATGGTAAGGGGGAACTGTCAAAAATTTTAAAAATGACAAGAGACAGTTTTTGACAATTCCTTTATTTAAATGCTTCTTCTTTCTTCTATCTTCCTTCGGGTTTCTTCCTCTATCTTCTTCTTCTTCTGGTTCTTCTGGTTCTTCCTCCGGTGTTTTCGTCCGGCATGATGGGAGGCTCCCGCTGTGTGACGCTTCTCCTCTTCTGACAGTTTTTAAATAATGGGGGGCGGGACCACCCAGTGACCCCGCCCCCTCTGACGTACAGAGGGACTTGACAGGGACTTCCCTGTGGCATTCCCCGTGATGTCAGAGGGGGGCGGGGTCACCCTCTCCATCATGGATGCGGAGCGGCCCGAGGAGAAGAAGGGAAGAAGACACCGTGGAGGAAGATGCTGGATGAGAACACCGGAGGAAGAACCAGAAGGACCAGAAGAACCAGAAGAAGAAGATGGAGGAAGAAACCGAAGGAAGATAGAAGATAGGAGATAGAAGATAGAAGAAAGAAGATAGAAGATAGAGGAAAGAAGAAGCATTTGAATAAAGGAAATGTCAAAAACTGTTTCTTGTCATTTTTAACATTTTTGACAGTTTTTTTGTGAAATGGTAGGGGTACTTTTGTACCCCCTTACTATTTCACACAGGGGGGAGGGCTGGGATCTGGGGGTCCCCTTGTTAAAGGGGGCTTCCAGATTCCGATAAGCCCCCCGCCTGCAGACCCCCACAACCACCGGGCAAGGGTTGTGGGGATGAGGCCCTTGTCCCCATCAACATGGGGACAAGGTGTTTTGGGGGCTACCCCAAAGCACCCTCCCAATGTTGGGGGCAGGTGGCCCGGTATGGTTCAGGAGGGGGGACGCTCTCCCCTCCCCCCCTCTTTTCCTGCGGCCTGCCAGGTTGCGTGCTCGGATAAGAGTCTGGTATGGATTTTTGGAGGGACCCCACGCCAATTTTTTTCTAAATTTTGGCGCAGGGAATTCCCATGCCGTTTTTATCAATTAACTTTTATGTGTATTGTCGGACCGGCAATTCATTAATAGCCGCAAGTAGTTTTAAATTACTTTTTTCCTTTGAAATGTCATTTTGCTGTCAGACTGTTCTAAACACGGAAACATGCGGCCCTTTACAGGCATACTATAGACACCTCCCAGGTACGAAATTTAAAGAAATATTACACTTTTATTGTTTCACTTTAAGCATTATTAAAATCACTGCTCCCGAAAAAACAGCCGTTTTTAAAACTTTTTTACATTGATCCATGTCCCCTGGGGCAGGACCCAGGTCCCCAAACACTTTTTATGACAATAACATGCATATAAGCCTTTAAAATTAGCACTTTTGATTTCTCCCATAGACTTTTAAAGGGTGTTCTGCGGCTTTCGAATTTGCTCACTTTCACTGGTCAATTCAGGTTATTGCCACTGGAAAAAAACACATGCATATAAACTACCTAAAAAAAGTATTTTTTTTTTTCCCCAAGTTGTAATGAATCTAATTGGGTTGCTGCTGCCTCTGTATTTAAGCCAAGCAAAAATGTAAACTAAAAAAATTAATTATGCATGCAAAATATGTGATGCCATAATACTATGTTGATGCTGCTGTCTGTGAGAATCGTACAGTTCCATAAAACCACTGATACTGTTTTAAGGGACCTCCCAAGCATAATTTAACCCTTTCACTGCCAGTGATGTAAATTATAAGGCAGTACAGAACAGATTCCAGTTGGCCAGCTCCATAAGTTTTTTTTTGCTAGTGTGCTCCCTTCTCTTATAAGCCCATCGTCACTTAGTGATATATAAAATGAATGCAGATTTTGCTAAGAATATACTATATCTACCACTAACAATATATACTATATATATATATATACACATAAACACACACAGTTTGTATATATCGATCATTTTCTAAATTAAAGAAAAAATTAACCCTTTCAGACTGCACCTTTACTGACTTTGTCCAGCTTGCCGCCATCCATCAGTAGCTAGGGTCACATATCCTGATCAATATTTTTTTAATGGGCTAGACTTCTTGCACACTTGATGAATAGCTGATGTCAATACCACTTACAAGAACACAATTCAAGCAGAATTGCCTATAACAACTTTAACAGTGCTTATATGATAGATTTCCTCTCATAAGTTTCATCCAAAGTCTAAGTGAGCATTATAAAAATCTGGGAGTTTTTGATATTTTAGAAGAAAAATTAATAGGACAAAAAAAATCCATCCCTCATATTAGAATTGTTTAAAATAATTTCTAATGGTAGTTTATTACCTCCCAGAATCAATTATTAAATTGAACACATGTGTACTATAGTCAAAACATTTTTTGTTGGTTTTAAAGTAGAAAAATGCTAAAAACCATGTACATTTACTTTTCGCTATTTGATGCAAAAGGAGGTGATGGAAAAATTCTAGAAAATGAAGCCCCTCCAACCTTAGACAGTTGTCACCAAATACATTATAAATTATATTTAAATCTTAAAGTCCAATCAAAGGTATTGCTGTCAGAAACCATGAAATCAGACCGAGACAGAAGTACAGTTAAATCACACTTGTTTAATATTAAAAGTAAAAAGAACAAACATAGTCAAAACATAGCCAAAGTTTAGTAACCGGAAAGGATAGTCAGCCAAGCTAGAAATCAGGGATCAAAGTAATGGAACAGCAAACAGGATCCGGAGCCAGAAGGGATGTCAGCAAAGGCCGTCTTTAACTGCTTGCCGACCAGCTGCCGCAGTTGTAGCCATAGCAAGTGCCCGGTGGTCACGATCACCGCCGGGCTCCCGCAATCGCTCAGGGCATACCGAGAACCGGGATCTGTGTGTGTAAACACACAGTTTCCAGATCTCTGAGGGAATACAAGACAAATCGTCTGTTCATACAGAGTATGAACAGTGTTCTGATCATTATAAGGTATATATTTACTGATTGTACTGTTGCTTTAATTTGGCATCCATTATTAACAGGAAGTGTAGTATATTACACCCACTTCCTGTCCAGCAGATAATCTTTCTACAGTGAAGGAAGCATGATAAAGACCTCCACTATTTCTTAATACTGGCCTTGGAAGCATAAGTCTGTAAGTAGGCTGTCATTAGTTTTCAATTAATTAGTATATGTTCTACTAATTCAACTACATTTCATCTGTTTGTTTGGTAGGATGTTTCTGTCAGTGAGTTCATTCAGCTAGGCCTCATTTGTGCTAGCTAGCGCCTTAACAGTATTGTAGCATGCCTGTTACTATTTGCATTTGTGATGTAATGTTAAATGCTAATGCATATTTTTATAATTTGTGTTTTGCAGTTTTACAAAAAACTTATTCTCAGTAAAGATTACAACTATTAGCCCTTCCTCCTGAGTCTTTATTGGGAAGCTGTTAGCTGTCTGCCAAGCCTTGTACTTTGAACACATTGTGAGGGCAGAACAAACAGTGATCTGTCATCTCCCCTACACAGTCCCCTCCCCCCTTCAGTTAGAACACAGTAGGGAACGCAGTTAACCCCTTGATCGCCCCCTAGTGTTAACCCCTTCCCTGCCAGTGACATTTTTACAGTAATCAATGCATTTTTATAGCACTGATCGCTGTATAGATGCCAATGGTTCCAAAAATGTGTAAAAATTGTCCAATGTGTCCAACATAATGTCATAGTCACAATAAAAATCGCTGATCGCCGCCATTACTAATAAAAAAAATTATTAATAAAATTGCCATAAAACTATCCCCTATTTTGTAGACTCTATACCTTTTGCGCAAACCAATCAATATACGCTTATTGCAATTTTTTTACCAAAAATAAGTAGAAGAATACATATCGGCTTAAACTGAGGAAAAAAAATGTTTTATATATTTTTGGGGGATATTTATTATAGCAAAAAGTAAAAAATAATGTGTTTTTTTTTTCAAAATTGTCGCTATTTTTTTATTTATAGCACAAAAAATAAAAACTGCAGAGTTGATCAAATACCACCAAAAGAAAGCTCTATTTGTGGGAAAAAAAGAACGTCAATTTTGTTTGGGAGCTATGTCGCACGACTGCTCAATTGTCAGTTAAAGCGACACAGTGCCGAATCGCAAAAAGTGCTCTGGTCTTTGGCCAGCCAAATGGTCTGGGGCTTAAGTGGTTAACCAGGATGATTCATGCCTAAATATGGCCACGAGTGTACCATAAGACAAGTGACACCTGTGCTCCCCTTCAGTTCCCCAATCACCAGAACCCTGCACCCCTGCAGGGGTAGTAAGCATGTGGTGAATGTGGAGGCAGTTCCTGGGATGGTCACCTTCTCCTTGGTTAAATAGACACTGGGGTATCTGGATACCTTAACCCCTCCAGGGGCTCTCCACCTCGAGTGAATGAGTTGCAGTGAACGCCTCTGTGACTCCCTATAGGGTATCCTCCTGGATGAAAAAGACGGGCACTCATAGTGTAAGTCCGAATGGTCCATTTTATTTATAAATGTTTTAAAAGTTTTATTTATGAGGGCGGAGCTGACCGAGATGGCCGCTTGATCTTGGAGCTCCGTCCCGCTCCACTCTACTGACACTCCCTGCGCTCCCTGCACTCCCTGCGAGCAACGTCACCCGGAAGCGGCGTTCAAGACACCGGAGCAGAGGGGGAACTTGCGGGCATGTTTTGCAGCCGGTGGACAGCCCAGTTTTAAGTCGCCTCAGGACACTCAGAGATACCTAAGATGACAGCGGTGGCACAGACAGTTACCACAGGAGCTCCTATCTCCTCACCATGGCGGGACACGCTTCAGGAGGAGGCATGTGGTACAGCACCCACCACAACATCCATTGGGGGCCCCTTATCTCCAGCCTCCACAGTATCTCTGCTAAACCAGACTCTTGATGAGATACTGCTGTCCCCCTCAGCTGCAGCATCCCCTGGGCAGAATATAACGTATCAAGCCTGGGAGCCCCACACCCTCCAGCACCAGGATAGTTCCCTCATGTTTGCCAGATTTGCATAAATGCTAGATAGGGGGTTAGCACAGACTGCTGCCAAGATCACTTCTGACATTAAATTGGATCTTCAGATGCTGGGCTCTCGCATTGAAACCATTGAGAATAGAGTGGATTCTACAATCACCAGAGTCAATCAACATACCGATCGTATCCAAGAGTTACATGACCAACTAGACACCGCCATGGCCAAAATTGATGACCTGGAAAACAGGTCCAGAAGGCTAAACTTCAGAATCAGAGGTCTACCTGAGACAGTCACTGATATACCGGAAGCGGTTCATTCCCTCATCAAAACCCTTATTCCTGATGTCAGAGCACACAAAATGGAGCTCGATAGGGCTCATAGAGCTCTAGGACCCCCCCGACCTAACGGCCTGCCCCGAGACATTGTGGTCAAACCGCACTATTATAACCTCAAAGAAGAAGTTATTCGGAAGGCCCGCTCAACCCCGCAAATCCAAATTTTAGGTCATCCAGTTCAAATTTACGGGGACATTTTTCCATACACGATCCAGAAACGGCGGGCACTTAAACCTTTACTAACGGTACCAATGCAGAACATCAAGTATTGGTGGTTGTTCCCCTTCAGTTTGAAGTTTGAGTATCATAAAAAACTCTACAGATTTTCTTCTTTTTCAGGAAGGTGAACTTCTGCTACAAACACTGGGCCTCATTTCCACGGATCCACCCTCTCCAATGCAAACATCATCTTCCAGATTTTCCAAACGTCCACCCCCGTCTAGCCCACTCACATCTCTATGGTCAAAACCCAAAAGCAAGAAGGCCAAAGAAGGCATACCTCCCTGATTTCAGGGCCTGCACTACTATCTTTTCTACATCCCCTTCACAGGGACTGGGTCCACCTGGCCCTTTTGCCATTAATGCCCACCTGGACTCACACATTATTTGATCTCAAGGGATCCTTACCCCTACTCCATTACTGAGATCTAGCAGACATCCTGCATCTTTCACCTCCACTCATAGCTTACCGGATTGTTATCTGGCCTTCTAAAAGCCCCTCACCATCTGGGGTTGGGACTCATCCAAGTTCTCCCTGGCCTCCCTGTTAACCTACTTGCTTTGTCCCACTCCCCCCCTCCCCTCCAACCTCCCTCCGGGTAGCCCATACTGTTCTATATAATCCACATGGACTTCCTAGGGACTGTTGCTGCCCCCTTACTCGCTAGAGATGAACTGTCTGCTGGCTGATGCCTTGACTGTCTTTCTCAACTCCTTCTGGAATCATCCTCTGTTCCTTATTCCCCGTCCACCTGGAAACCTCAATCCTCCTCCTCTGCCCAGCAATCTACATAACTCTCCACCACTCACTCATTCTGTTCTCCCTGAACCCCCGGATGTAGACTATCCTCATTCAAAGTTTCCCTTATTGACAGATTGTATGCTGTAGTTATTAATGTTGACGTTCTCTGTTACTGCATTTAGCTTTAACGTTCAAATTTAACTTTAGGAGTTTCGTGAGCGGAGCGGTATCATTGCTCCTCCTCCTGTACTTGGAGTCACAGATTTTCTTTGCCCTCCTAGTCAGGACCTTCCCCATTGATTGGGGGACACTGACAATTTCACTTAAAATTCTTCCTTTTTTGTTTTGTTTTGTTTTGGTTGTCCTTTTTTCTTGTACTTTTCCACAGGACTGGTTGGTTAAATTTTGCTTCCACCCTGGGGACTGTCTCCCTATGCTTCTTTTCTGTATCTCTTTTTTATTCACTTTTACTTGTACTAATCACTCTGTTCTTCTAGTGGCGTGTGTATGCTCATGCTCCAGCCGGATACTGGAGGCTGCTTCCCTTGACGATGCTGTCCATCTGAACCCCGGGCTTCCTGATGAGTTGAAGGTGAGTGACTGGGGATCGCTAGCAATGACCTCTGTGCTGCTCCATGGCTGACCACCTCACACACCGTCCCTCCCTACGCATTGCTTCGCATATTGTTCAGGGGCTAAATTCACCCGTTAAACGCCGGAAAATTTTCCAGACCTATCATGATCATAAAATAGACATATTGTTCCTCCAGGAGATGCATTTTCCCCAGTCATATTCTCCTTCCTCTATACACGCTAAATTCCCCAAATTTTACCTGGCACATTCCAACAACAAATCTAAAGGAGTAGGTATATTCTTCTCCCGCAATACCCAGTTTTCTCTTCTGTCAGAGTATAAGGTCCCAGAGGGACGGTTCTTACTGGTGAAAGGTTTCATTGATGAACAGCTATATTCTTTCGTCTCCTATTATGCACCAAATAGAGGGCAATCCAAATTTTTCAAGAACCTCTTTCACACCCTGACCCCACTCACTGAGGGACTGGTTGTGTATGGAGGAGACTCTAACACTGCCTTTGACGCGGGACTGGACAAATCCGGGACAAGACCGTGTTTGAAAAAAGAGAATGTGGGACTTTAAATGAGGACAGGATAGTACCTCCATCCCGGGTTCAGAAAATAAACAGGGAAGACATTGGGACTTTAAATGAGGCAGTTGACAGGATGGAGTTGAAATCAAAAAGGTCAATTTATTGCATAGGCATCCAAAAATACATCACACAATATGGACATAGAGGGTTGCATGCGCATACACGCTGACAAAACCTGCATGAATATGTGCTTAAACAGAGAATAACATGACATCTGAGCAACGAATCAAGATTAACAGATTTCATAGAGGGAGTAGATATACAGAACTGGGAGGTACATGCCAGCATGATGTAAAAGGTACGTATAAATATATAGGTTCCTAAAAACATTGATCTGGATGAGATCCTATTAAAACAAGAGTAGCTGCATCCGTATTGCCCGACGCGTTTCTGTGATTAACACTTCTTCAGGGGCAGATGCAGTGGGGTATCTGTAAATAACAATATATGAAAACATCAACCAATGAGCTAAGAGCGTGTTCGCCCCACCAAGCAGAGCTTTAATATAGCGAGACAGATTTTTCACCAGGGGATGGTAGACGTGTGGAGAGAGATGAATCCAAATGCACCAGACTACACACACTTCTCACCCCCATAAAACGTATGCAAGAACTGATCACTTCTTCATGCTGTCTGCCCATATCCCGCTGGTGCAAAGGCCTGTCATAAAAGACTCTGCCTGGTCGGACCATTCCATGCTCCTCCTCACCATGGACAGATCACTAGATCACAATAAAGTGTTTTGTTGGAGACTTAATGCCTCGATTCTTAGTAATCCTAAACATGCTCTTGAAATTGAAAAGGGTCTGCAGGAGTACTTTTTATTAAATGATGTCAACAATATCTCCCCTACTTCACTATGGGCAGCTCACATGGCCTTTATTAGGGGTAAAATTATTCAAATAACATCTAGGATTCATAAAGCTCGCAAAGCAGAGGTTGAACGGTTAGAAAAAGAATGTCAGCTATTAAGTACACAGCATAAAAGCAACCCCTGTCCGGACTCGGCGAAAAGACTTGACACAGCACGTACTGCCCTGAATCTATCCCTTACCGCCATAGCTGAAAAAAGCCTACGCTGGGAGGGGGGCATGTTTTATCACCAGAAGGATAGGACGGCTACTATCTACTAGCTAATAGACTGACCCCTAAAATCAAACATCACACCTTACCTAAAATTAGACTTCAGGATGGTAACCTCTCACAAAACCTGCAAAAAATCCTGGAAGTCTTCCACACCTTCTATAGCTCCCTGTATAGTAGCAAAGGAAAGGTCTCTTCCCCTACCTATCGAGATTCGTTTCTCAACTCACTTAACATACCTAAGATCACAGACCAACACAGGGCTGAACTTGACTCTCCGATTTCAGTTGGGGAAGTAACTCAAGTCATTAAGAACCTCCGAAATAACTCAGCCCCTGGCCCGATGGCTTTTCCATTCCATATTACAAACATTTTTCCACCACCCTTACTCCATATCTAGCTAGATTCTACAATCATCTACAAGCGGGTACCCTGCTTGATAAGGTCTTAAACTCCACCTTCATCACAGTAATTCCCAAACCAGGCAAGGATACTAGCTGTCCTACTAACTACCACCCTATATCATTAATCAATAATGACCTTAAAATTTTGACAAAAATTTTGTCAGACAGAATCTCTAATTTCATCAGTCTTTACATACATAAGGACCAGGTTGGTTTCATACTTGGGAGACAGGGCCCTGACCAGATCTGGAGGGCGATCAACATCATCTCTCTTTTGCAGTCAGGATGGGATGGAGGTCCCCCTCAGAAGGGGTTCCTGCTCTCATTAGATCTGATGAAAGCGTTTGACTCTGTGTCATGGTCTTACCTGACTCCAATCCTACTGAAGTGGGGATTCAGACAATCCTTCCTTAACATAATTTGGGCCCTTTACGCCAACCTGGAAGCAAAGATCAAAATGAAAGGCTTTTACTCAGAATCCTTCCCAATCCGCAATGGTATAAGGCAGGGATGTCCCCTTTCCCCATTGATTTTTGCCATCGTCATTGAGACCCTAGCCATTGCCATCAGGGACAACCCTGATATCAGCGGAGTAAGTTGTGGGCCCAAGACTCATAAATGCGCCCTTTTTGCTGATGATGTACTGCTCTTTTTCACTGCACCATTGACTTCACTTCCAAATATCTGCAGAGTGCTCAATGACTTTGGCAAAATTTCAGGTCTATGGGTTAATTATGCAAAATCTGTAGCCTTAAACGTTAATTTACCCGCCAACCTGGTCTCACAACTCAAAGAAAACTTCTAATTTCAATGGCATGACAAGGCGATCCCTTACCTAGGGATTAACCTGACAGTCTCTATGCTGCTAACTTACCCCCGATGTTTTGCAAACTAGGTAATGATATCAAACATTGGGATACTCTGGGGCTTTCATGGTTAGGTAGAGTTAACTCTATTAAGATGACCCTTTTGCCATGCATTTTATACTTATTTAGGTCCCTACCCATACCTATTCCTAGGGATCAGGTTTGTAAATTCCAAGCTAAGATAGTCCGTTTTATTTGGGGATCGAACGGATACAGGGTAGCTAAGGGCACCCTCTATCGTACCAGGGACCAGGGGGGGGTTGGTATACCGAATCTTCTCTGGTACCATTACGCAGCTCAATTGTCCCAACTATCTATCATTTACTCTAAAATAGCACACCCTGACTGGGTGCATATGGAGAGGCAAGCAGTAGCCCAACACACCTTGGATTTCCTTCTATGGTGCGCCAGCAAAACTAGACCAGCTGTAATGGCCCCAACGTTGTCCCACTCCCTAAGTCTTTGGGACTCACTCAAAGGAAACCCTCTTTTGATTAAACATTGGCACCCACTTTCACATATCTTTCGAAACCCTCTCTTTCCCCCAGGTTTGGAAATTAAGGCGTTTCAATGGTGGCTGGACAGGGGGCTTTATAGAATTGGACTACTTTGTCGGCTCTGCGGGTTCCCTAACACCTGCTCATTGTTCTAGAAAACTGGAAATGCCCGACACAGAGAAATTCAGACTCCACCAGATTCCTCATTTTATCCGCTCTCTGGGATCCTCTAAGCCCAATCCCCTGACGGTTACGGCATACGAGTTGTGATGTGGTCAGGCTATGGAGCAGCGGGGAGGGATGACGGTGATTTACCGGTCTCTCGCCTCAGCTGATTCCAAAACTCTCTACATGAGGGAATGGGAAAAAGATCTGGGACAGAGCTTGAGTCTGGGGAATGGCATAAGGCATCAAACTCCGCATCTAAAGGCTTATTGAACATAACATTGATTGAGGCCGAATCTGAAAGTCCTGATGAGGTCGTATCTCGTTCCATTAAGAATTGCAAAAATTTACCCATACACATCTCCACTGTGCTTCTGTAATTGCGGACACGTGGGGTCGAGGCTACATACATGGTGGGATTGTCCTAAGCTCAGAGGACTCTGGAATAAGGTTTTCCAAATCATCAGGAAACTTACAGACAGACCCATCCCCCAGACTCCTCAAATAGCTCTTCTTAACTTCCACCATCCGGGAACACCGAAACTGACTCAACGCCTCATTATGTTCATTCTACTGGGTACTAAACTAACCATTGTTCGAGCCTGGAAGCAGCCTTCAGTCTCACCATGGTTAAAAGAAAAAAATCTCATGGATAATGATACAGGAAAAGACAACTAGCATCCTTTTGGATATGGTGGCCAAACATGATGTCATCTGGGAACCCTGGATTAAATATATATCTCTGGTACCTTCCACCTCTATTTCCTCCGGTGCTGAGTAGGGCAGCGAGTATTACCCCGTCACTTAAGATATTTTTCTAGCCTCTTTTCTTCTTCTGCCTCTCTTTTCTTTTTTTCCTCTCTTCACTCTCTTGCCTCTTTGGGTCGCTTGACCTGTGCTTTCCCCTTGTTTTGTTGTCTGGTTCTGTTTAGTCTTTACGCATGTGATTTCTCGCGGTTGATACACAGGACTGTATTTAGGGATATGGCCGAATCCCCTGTCTGCTGGGAGCTGAGGAGACGCCACGATTGGGTCGACTACTATGACCACTACCTATCTGATGCTTTGCATATCAGGCTGGCGTCTTTTGACCCACAGACGTATGTGCGCGCGACCTCCCCTGGCTCACAGTGGACAGTTGGGATGCTTGGTCATTGACTTCACACGGGGTGCTTTTGTGCCCTTCTATGGTTTGGTTCGTTTTGTCCACCAGTGCGACTCTGATGCCTACTGGACCTCCCAACCTGATTCTGGAGCGATCAAAATCGCAATTTTTCAACACACATGGTGCAATTGACTAATGGTCTATTATCGTTTCGGCCCTGACCTGGTCCACATCGTTCCTCTTCCTTAATGTTACTTTCTTGGGGGGTCTCTCTCCTGGCGCAGCTAGAGCCCGTGTCTGAGGCACAAATGGGGACTGTGTCAGAGTCGGGTGGGAGACCTCAGTATAGTATTATATTTCTGGTGATTTCCATTTGTACTCTATGAACTTTGTACCTTTAAACATTTCTCTTTACACCTGTGTATCTTTGTTGCTTGTGATAAACTCAATAAAATGATTGAAATTAAAGTATAAAAAAAAAGTTTTATTTATAAAACTTGACACAGTAAAGTGTAACAGCTGGCATATCCTGGTTGCAGACAGTGATCTCTGGACTAGCGTGCATTCCGTGGACCGGAACTCGCAACCAGTGACATGAGTGTGTACCAAGCTTCCCCTTACGCGTTTCGTCATAGGATGTCGTCTGAGGCAGTGCCATCTTGGTGCACCTCACGTTTAGTTATAGCGAGCAGTCTGCAGGGTCCACCCCTACAGGGGGTGGGTTTAGAATTGAGAACAGCTAATTCCCACAGGTTTCCTCTATACACCCTTAGTGTTATTTTCCTATTGTTGCTAGGTTACTCCTTTTGTATCATTATTCTTATACTAAAATGCAGGGCCCTGCAATGAAAGAGGTAGTCCAGATGTCTTCCGTCTTCGCTAGCGCTTATGATTGTAATCCGTATAGAGGGTTCCTCCTGGGTGTTGCGCAGTGTAGTAAAACACACTAAAACAATTGTAATCCAAATGAGTGACTAGGTGTCTTTATATGAAGAAACAAAACATCTAACATCCGCTCTTGAATGCTGAAGTCTTTTTGGATGTAATACTCTCAGACTTAACTTGTTCCGTGGGACTATCAGTCCCAGCATCACTCTATACAGTTCTAAAGATGTGTGTGCAATACTCAATTACACTTCTGGGTATCAACCCTCTCACCACACGGGATCCAGGCAGGTGGATGTCTCCGGTTCAGCAGTTCTCAGTTCCGTATAGAGGCACCACCACGCTGTCACACTGTTCCGTCCACAAACGACCAGGAGTCCTCGGTTAACTCCCCACGGGTCCTCCGGAACAATCACGTTTCTTGTCCAGTTCACTGTGATGTGATGGCAGGATACTGCAGCTGCTGCGCTCCTTCACAAGGTAGGCCGCAACCCTGTGAGAAACACACACACCCACAGAGTCCTGCTGGCAGGCCAGGTGTCCCAGTAACAAGAGACCTAAAATGGCCGCTGCTTACCCTTTTATATCCTCCCACAATGCAGTTCAGTTCTGACTTTGTCCAGGAGCATTGTGGGTGAGTCAAAGCTACAGTTCCGAAAGTAAACAGTGAATCACTTCCATGTCACTTAATCCTGAGACGTAAACTTATTGTGCTTTATCAATTGTCCACAAGATGGCACTAACACAACTATTGTACTGAATAATACACATAGAGCTAGAAACAACAGTTGTCAGCACTACATACTCCCCCCACTACAATAGACGTTGTCCCCAACATCTGTCCCGACTCCCGACACAGTAACTCTCAAGCCTGAGAGTAAGCATTTGAGTTTCTTATAACTTTAGATAGGCAAAGAGAGAGAGAAAGGACAGTTTAAAGACACTATGAGACTTATATCTATAAAACATTATGTTCAAAGCCGTAAACAAAATCACAGTATAATGGTACACAACCTCACTAACTAATTAGCTGAAAAGCCTCCCAGCTCTATATATGATCCGATGATCCCTGAAAAGGAAACATAGTTAAACACACACATATACATCCTATACAACAGTAGGAGCAAAGTCTCATTAAAAATGAAACTTTCTTCCCACAATCTACATTAGAAAAAAATATATATACTTTAGGAGTCCATCTCTGCATAAGAACTTTTTTTTTTCTAAAAGAATCGGCTAGCAAACAAGAAGTCCTTGGATTTAAACACAGAACAGGATCCATAGATCTTGACCACGCATACCTCTTTACCCTGCCACTATCTAACTAGGTAACTTCAAAGTTCTATTGTCCATAATTACCAGTAAAACCGAGGATCTGGCAAGGTTAACGATTTCCCTTCTTTATCCACAGTGGTAATAAAGTATACAACATTGTCCTTTCCTGGTCTGCAAATTACCACTTTATCGGCATAGATGTGCCGACCGAAGTTCCAATGTACAAAGCATCCGCTGAAACGTTCATCCATCCGGACGGAACATCCAGTCTTTCTGAAGGGCTTAGGCACAGACAAGTAGTCCCAAACAGCTTCACTGTACCAAAGTTCCCGATTAGCTTCAATCTCCTGCATAACATCCTGGGGCACATAGGGAAACTCCAATCCATACTCTGCGGCAACACGCTTGTTTAACATCTGTTGCAAGCGAGCAAGTTTTGGCAAAGATCTGTCTCTCCCCATACCAGGCGGTACACAAGAATTTAGTGACTTTCTCACCATAGACCCAGCCAGTGTCTGCAGTGAATTAGTAGCTTCTGGCAAAGTTCCAGCAACAGTACTGTGTGTTTCCACACAGAGTGACGTCTTCCCAGAACTCATGGCAGTCCATTCAGGAAAAGTCATTGTGGAGGCAACATCTTCGCCTTGTGACCACAATAGCTCTTGCGACATGGTTTCAAATAAGTCATCATCACCGGAAAGATCCGACATGGATTCTATTTCCGAGTCTCTCAATTCTTCAGCTGGCAAATATTTATTTACAGTCCCCAACAGTGGCTTACCCGTTCCAGACGTGGACTCTGGGAGCTCCGGTTCAGGCATCCTCTGGGGTAGGTCTCGGCCACAGCCGTGGGAAGCCTTTACATAGCCCACCTTCCTCTGAGTATGCACCATAGGAGTAGGCATAGTGGACTCAGGAACTAAAGTAATGTCTCCGGGCAAGACAACAGTAACAATGTCTCTTTCTGAAACATTGTCAGTAACAACAGGCAAAGTGGCGGCCCGTCGCTCCCACTCTGTAGCGATAGCAGCTTCCACTGTAGCGATACCTGTCACCTAATCCATCCGATAGGCACGGGGCGACATGGTAGGTTGCTCCAAAACAAACAGGTATTCTCCACATTGTGGACATTGGCCAAATGGACGAAGATGCACGGCCAATCCTTCGCATCGAGGGCAGGTCATGCCCAATCCCTCGACATCTCCCGAGGTATACAGGAAAAACCTCCCCTGCGGCTTCAATCGAACTCCAGTATCCGTGAGCAAAGTCCCAGATTGCACAGTATTCATCACGGTGCTTGCAGAGAACACTCTGGGTCCCACAAGCGATTGCAACGCCAAAAAAGACATGGCCACACTCTGATCTTCTCAGCACGATCACGAGGCCTCTCTTTCCCTCTGGCGCCAAACACATACACGCGTCCCACGCGGTAGCAAGTAGGGTAACTCCTCCCACTTGTTCTTCCAGTCACGTAACTCCCGGGCCTTTCTCTGGCGCCCGGTGTCTACGCACCTAGAAGCAAAGTCCTGCAGTGTAACCTTTCCTCTTCCTGAAAAGATTTTCTTTCAAAGTCCAGCTCTCTCTGTAAACTCCCGGTAAAACACTCCACTGGGTTGCAGTAACTGACGGTCAACAAATCCCGGACCAGCCCCCACATGTAGCAATAACTCACAGTGGAGCTGCTGGTTTAAGCGGGCCTGTCCTCTTTGCTCTACACCCTTCTTAAATTGTTCACTCCCCTTGACACAACTGTAGTGCAGTGTTGAAATAATATGAGCATTAACTTTAACCCACAATATACACTTACAATTAGGATTACCTCTACCTGGGTACTGGTAGCTCCACCTGTAGGAGAAATGACAACACTGCACACAAACTTCAATAATGACCAAAAATAACTTCTTTCTTTGAATAAGTAATATATTTATATAAAGAGTTATTTCAATAAATATACTATCACACCAACGTAGTGTGATGGTATATGAAATGATATGACAATCAATAACAATCACAGAAATATATATATATTGGTA
The DNA here is from genome assembly GCA_037952925.1 of Lithobates clamitans. Lineage (NCBI taxonomy): Eukaryota > Metazoa > Chordata > Amphibia > Anura > Ranidae > Lithobates > Lithobates clamitans. Next base: position 1,668,484 of record JBBGZY010000317.1, read on the forward strand.
TGAATCTATACCCAGGAGCTCCCCCTGCTCTAGACCTTAAAGTCACTATACTAAAATGCAGGGTCCTGCAATGAAAGAGGTAGTCCAGACGTCTTCCGTCTTCGCTAGCTCTTATGATTGTAATCCGTATAGAGGGTTCCTCCTGGGTGTTGCGAAGTGTAGTATAACACACCAAAACAATTTTAATCCAAATGAGTGACTAGGTGTCTTTATATGAAGAAACAAAACATCTAACATCCGCTCTTGAACGCTGAAGTCTATTTGGATGTAATACTCTCAGACTTAACTTGTACCGTGGGACTATCAGTCCCAGCAACACTCTATACAGTTCTAAAGATGTGTGTGTAATACTCAATTAAACTTCTGGGTATTAACCCTCTCACCACACAGAATCCAGGCAGGTGGATGTCACCGGTTTAGCAGTTCTCAGTTCCGTATAGAGGCACCACCACGCCGTCACACTGTTCCATCCACAAATGACCAGGGGTCCTCGGTTAACTCCTCACGGGTCCTCCGGAACAATCACGTCTCTTGTCTGGTTCACTGCGATGCGATGGCAGGATACTGCAGCTGCTCCGCGTCTTCGCAAGGTAGGCCGCAACCCTGTGGGACACACACACCCACAGAGTCCTGCTGGCAGGCCACGCGTCCCAGGAACAAGAGACTTAAAATGGCCGATGCTTACCCTTTTATATCCTCCCACAATGCAGTTCAGTTCTGACTTTGTCCAGGAGCATTGTGGGTGGGTCAAAGCTACAGTTCCAAAGTAAACAATGAATCACTTCCATGTCACTTAATCCTGAGACGTAAACCTATTGTGCTTTATCAATTGTCCACAAGATGGCACTAACACAACTATTGTACTGAATAATACACATAGAGCTAGACACAACAGTTGTCAGCGCTACACTTAGTACGTTGTAATATATTCTGAGGGAAGATTGTATTAGTGGTTTTTAATTCATTATTTTAGCTTTAATTTTATATGCTATTGACGTAAACTTACTTTGCAACTAGATTAAATCAGTATATATCACATATGTGACATTAGTTGACCATAATGGTCCCCACTCCTCCTGTGTGGTCACCATGTATTCTTAAACTTTTACTCCTTTCTTATAAGAAGAATCATAAATAGGAGGGTGTGGTTTGCCTTGGAGGAAGATGGCTGCTTAGACGCTGAACTCTGTCAGACAGCAGCCTTATCAGAACCACAAGCGAGGATCTAATCTGCATTTCAGGCGCCTAAAATGGGTAGATCATCCCGCGGGAACTCTGCTACAAGATCCCGCTCACCCCAGGTTGTTAGCGGCCCACCTAGCCAGAACATTCCGGAGATCTTTAGGACACAGGCCGGCAACATGGCGGCGCATACCCAGACACAAGCTTCGGCGCCGAGTCATGCTACCACCAACATGCCGCCTACTAATCCCCCTCCTTCCCTCACGGAGGAATGCACGCACTCGGTGCAACAGCAGCAACCAAGTCTGAATGACCTCCGGACCATAGCGGCGGATATTAAGGATACATTATCCTCAGCCAATACGGACCTCCGCCACGATATCCAAACACTGGTGGGCAGAGTACACGAGGTAGAGAGAGTGGCTGCACACCAGTACAAAGAGCTGCGGAAGATATGCCATGGTGTAGACACACATACACTACAACTAAGGGATCTCCAAAGGCACATGGAGGACCTAGATAATAGAGGGAGACGCCACAATCTGAGGGTAAGAGGCCTGCCCGAAACAAATGAACCTGAGCAAATCCTCCCCACTGTAGTGAGGTTATTTAACCGCCTACTGGACAGACCTTCGACTACCCCAATACACATGGAACATATCCACAGAGCCCTCAGGCCATGAGAGAGAGACACAGACCCACCATGTGATATTGTCTGCTGCCTGATCGATTGAAAAAGTGAAAGAAGATGTCCTCAGAAAGGCTTGCAACAGAATACAACTGACGCATGAGGGAAACGACATCCACATTTATCAAGATCTCTCAGAAATCACCCTGAAGCACCGTAAGGATCTCAGACCTCTCCTAGATATGCTGAAAACTATAGGTATTCATTACCGATGGCAATTTCCATTTGATCTATCTGCCACACACCAGGGGCGAACAGCTCTCCTAAGGGTCCCAGTGGAGCTGGATGCATTCTGCGCAACGCTCGACATACCGAGAGTAGAAGTTCCAAATTGGTATGCAGATTTCCAGATCCCCGGAATGCGATACCTGGAACCGATGGAAGCACAAGATGTGAGCTACCGAAGACCACCGCTCACCATCCGACTTGAGACACGACCCTGCATCAACGGCTCAACTCCAACACCCGAGCCTTATGAAAGCTCCTTTAACCCACAGGGCGCTCAGAGATAAGTAAAGGAAAGACAAAATCAGCAACCAATCACCAAGAAAGCTAAGTACTGATCCCTTTATTCTGTTTCCTTTTTGGTTTAATTCTGCTGTTGTTTGACATGTTTCATTGTTATTTGACAAGTTTTGTCATCACCCTGACGCATCATGAAGCTGCAAAGTTTTCTATTGCAATGTTTCCAACTCCAATACACATGAGTCCCACTCACCATCCCTTAAAAACATGCTCCCCAGGTAAAGCCCTATTGACCAATGGTTATTATCCGCCTTAGGACTACTTACGCACAAGCACCACTCTGCGACTTCATAAGGGAACCTAGGCCAAGCGACAACCCCTATGCCTCAGTCTCAGAACCTCTGTCTAGCACCGCAGGAAGACACATGCCTGAGGACCTTGCTCCAGGTTTCTATCATTTAAAGCTGACAGGACACACCATCTCATGCTGAAAATAGACACATTCTTACCCAGAGATATAATACTTCTCGGACTAAGCGCAAGACCAAACCCGTACCTACCTCTTACCACAAGAACACACAACTCTAAATGAACTAAATGTCGACACACTGGAACACTGGCTGCAATTTCGCTTCCCATGAACACATAAAAAATTCCACAGCTACCAAAGGGAGACTCATCCTGATTGTTGAATACCGACTTGCTCAACTGATCAGCTTGCCCCTTTGATATAAAATATATTGGTGCACTTATCAAACTATCCCCATCTGTTGGATGTTGGATCTGTTTAGGCACTGGTGCTGGTGCCACAACACTGCAACCCCTCACAGATACTCTAGTTGGAACGCAGGAACAAGCCCTGCTGCAAAGTATTGCATCAAAAATTGTAATTACACGCCCCTGTTAAACAGGGGCAGAAAAATTTGGCCTTAGGCACTGGTGGCGGCGCCCAGAACCAAAAATGTTCTTACAAGCTATCAGAATGATCATTGAGGAGTAAGAGGATAATTACTCAAGATAGTCAGTCAGCATCAGCATAGGCAGTCTTTGAAGGAATCTGAGATTTCAAAAAAAATTATTCGGTTACATCAGCATCAGGTGCTTGGTAGCTGGTGGTGATCCAAGACTGATTCATTTTTATGAAGGTCAGTCGATCGACCGAGTTGGTGGACAGACGCACCCTGTGATCGGTTACAAAGCCTCCAGCAGCACTGAATGTACGTTCCAAAAGAACGCTGGATGCAGGACAGGCCAGTAGCTCAATTGCATACTGTGCGAGATCTGGCTCTGGCTCAGTACTGGCTCTGGCCAGTGATCCATCCTCAAGACTCAGTAACCCAGAGGATTTTCGGTGGGAAAGGTGTCCAAGTCAGATCTTGCCCCTAGGTATTCCTGCACCATGTAAAACCACCGCTCCTTCTTTGACTGACCGAAGCCTCAGCAACACATTGTCCAGAAACAGGCGTTTGTAACCTCCCAGTCTCTGGGAATGCGTTGCACAGACCTTTCTGCAAGGCATCCCGAAGATGTTTCATCCTCTGCTCCCTCTGCGACGGCAAGATAAGGTCCGCAACCTTACCCTTGTAACGTGGATCAAGGAGGGTTGCCAGCCAGTATTGGTCCTTCTCCTTGATACCACAAATACGAGGATCCTTCCGCAGGCTTTGAAGGATCAGGGAGGCCATACAGCATAGGTTTGCTGAGGCATTCGGTCCGGAGTCCTCTGGGTCACTAAGGACGACATGGTCCGCAGCCACCTCCTCCCAGCCACGTACAAGTCCATGTGTTTCTTGGAACTGATCCCTTAAAGACTGCTGCTGATGCTAAGTGCCAGGCTCCACCTCCATACTGACACAATCCTCCTCCTCCTCGTCCTCTTCCTGTGTGATCTGTGGGCACGCAGGAACACTGTCTGGATAAAGGGGGCCTTGAGAGCTAAGGAAGTCCTCCTCTTCCTGCCTCTGTTCTGCCTCAAGTGCCCTGTCCATTATTCCACACAGCATGTGCTCCAACAGGTGGACAAGGGGGACAGTGTCACTGATGCATGCACTGTCACTGCTCACCATCCTCGTGGCCTCCTCAAATAGTGACAGGTCAGCACATGCATCCCTGGTCATGGCGCACTGGCGTGGGGAAAAAAAACAAGCTCCCCTGACCCTGTCCTGGTGGCATAGTCGCACAGATACTCATTGATGGCCCTCTGCTGCGTGTACAGCTGCTGCAGCATGGCCAACGTTGAGTTCCACCTGGTGGACATGTCACAGATTAGGCGGTTCTTGGGCAGGTTAAATTCCTTTTGGAGGTCTGCCAGCCAAGCACTGGCATTATATGACCAGCGGAAATGCACACAGACTTTCCTGGCCTGCCTCAGGACATCCTGTAAGCCCAGGTACCTGCCCAAGAACCGCTGGATGTGAGCCAAACAGGGCACATGGGTCAGTTGTCCCTGTCGGAAAGGCAGAGAGGAGGTTGGTGCCATTGTCGCACACCACCATTCCTGCCTTAAGTTGACGTGGTGTCAACCACCTCTGAACCTGCCCCTGCAGAGCTGACAGAACCTCTGCCCCAGTGTGGCTCCTGTCCCCCAAGCACACCAGCTCAAGCACCGCATGGCATCTTTTTGGCCTGCGTACTTGCGTAGCCCCTTGAACAGCTACGGAGCACCGCTGGTTCCGAGGACAAAGCACAGGAAGAGGTCATGGAGGAATAAGAAGAGGAGGGGGTGGAGGAGAGAGGTGTGTCACAATCATTAGCATTTTGGAGGCGTGGTGGCGGAACAACCTCCAACACTACTGCACCTTGTCCTGCATTCTTCCCAGCTGCCAGAAGAGTCACCCAATGCGCCGTGAAACTTAGGTAAATCCCTGTCCATGCCTGGTGGACCATGAGTCAGCGGTAATATGCACCTTACCGCTGACCGCCCTGTCCAGCGAGGCATGGACATTGCCTTCCACATGCCGGTAGAGAGCCGGAATCGTCTTTAGTGAGAAAAAGTGGCGTTTGGGTACCTGCCACTGAGGAACCGCACATTCCACAAACTCACGGAAGGGGGCAGAGTCTACCAACTGAAAAGGTAGCAGTTGAAGTGCTAGCAATTTTGCCAAGCTAGCATTCAACCGCTGGGCATGTGGATGGCTGGGAGCGAACTTCTTTTGGTGGTGCAGCAGCTGGGGCAGGGAAATTTGCCTGGTACAATCTGACGTCGGTGTACCGAAAGCAGATTGCCCACAAGTACTTGGCTGTAACACACCTAATTCTGCACCTTTATTACTCTCAGGGCAGGTCTCGGAGAGGACTGAAGGTATAGTGGGGTTGGAGATCTCAGCTGATGAGGAGCAAGGAGAGGTCCTCTTTGTTCTTTGGTGTGGGTCTTTTAGATACGCTTGCCAACTAACTGGATGGCAGGTCAACATATGTCTGGTCAAGCATGTGGTGCCCAAGCGGGAGATGTTTGGGCCACGCGAGATACGCTTGAGACATATGTTGCAAATAGCAGCGGTGTGATCTGCACTCATCTCAAAAAAGGCCCACACCAAAGAACTTTTTGAATATACGCCCCTTCCTAACCATTGTCACCACAAAGCTTCTAATCCACTCCCTGGTCATCTCCCGCCTCGACTACTGCAACTCCCTCCTCATTGGTTTACCTCTAAATAGGCTATCCCCACTTCAGTCCGTCATGAACGCTGCTGCCAGGCTCAGCCACCTCACAAACCACTCAGCGTCTGCTACACCCCTCTGTCAATCCTACCATTGGCTGCCACTTAGTCACCGAATTAAATTCAAGATACTAATTATAACTTACAAAGCCATCCACAACCTGGCCCCCAGCTACATCTCTAACCTAGTCACAAAATACCAACCTAATCATTCTCTTCGCTCCTCCCAAGACCTCCTTCTCTCAAACTCCCTTGTCACCTCATCCCATGCTCGCCTTCAGGACTTCTCCAGAGCCTCCCCCATCCTCTGGAATGCTCTACCCCAATCCGTCCGATTTTCTCCTACTTTATCCACTTTCAGACGATCCCTGAAAACTCATCTCTTCAGAGAAGCCTATCTGGCCCCCACCTAACAACTGTACATTTATCTTCTCAATCAGCACATCACTCACAGTTATTACCTCTTGTATCTCTTGACCTTCCCTCTTAGATTGTAAGCTCTAAGGAGCAGGGCCCTCTGATTCCTACTGTATCAAAGTGTATTGTATTTGTACTGTCTACCCTCAAATTGTAAAGCGCTACGTAAACTGTTGGCGCTACATAAATACTGTATAATAATAATAATAATAACGCGCAGAGACAGAAGCGCCCTGCACATGCGGAGCTTTGGGGTGTGATGCAGTCAGTGTGCTGCCCTTACGCTGGCCCCTGGAGGGCACCCTGCCTCTTTGATGATTTGCCTCCTCCTCCTCCTGTCTCCCATCAGGCACCCACGTTAAGTCAGTGACCTCATCATCCCCTCCCTCCTCATCACTGGAGCAAACCTAGCAGTATGCTGCAGCAGGGGGAGCATGACTGCCAGATTGCTGTCCTTCTTGGGCACCCCCTCTGTCCGTGCTCACATTACTGCCTTCATCTAGCTCTGTATCATCATCAAAACCTTCTAAACGCTGGGCATCCTCCTGGAGCATGTACCCAACACTGTGGTCAAACAGTTCAAGGGACTCCTCAGGAGGACATGGTGGGGCTAGGGAAGGAGTCACTGATGCCATTGAGCCGAGGGAAGAGGCCGCGTTGGCAGCTTCTTTGCCAGGCAAAGTACCCTGAGCATGGGTGAGAGAGGATGAGGAGGATGAGGACGGCTTGGTCATCCCCTCGACCAAGTCTTCTGCATGTTGCGGCTCAACACGTCCAGCTGCCGAAAAAAAGGACAAGCATGTCCCACGGCCACGTGCTGATGAGGATGCACCGTCTCCGCTGAGATATATATATATACTGATACTGCAGCTAGCAAAATCAACTGCCTGCCTGTAGTATGAGAACACCACCAACCTTCTACAGGTAGCTTTAGCTGAACACTGTGAGAAGGACGCACTACACTTACTTGTAGCTTATTTAGCTGCCTGCGGTAGTGATAGGATCAGGAAAACACCACCAACCTTCTACAGGTAGCTTTAGCTCAACACTGTGCAGACCTCGCAAAAAAACTAACTTGTAGCTTATTTAGCTGCCTGCGGTAGTGATAGGATCAGAAAAACACCACCAACCTTCTACAGGTAGCTTTAGCTCAACACTGTGCAGAGCTCGCACTACACTAACTTGTAGTTTTAGCTGAACACTATGAGGAGGACGCACTACACTAACTTGTAGTTTTAGCTGAACACTGTGCAGAGGTCGCACTACACTAACTTGTAGTTTTAGCTGAACACTGTGAGGAGGACGCACTACACTAACTTGTAGCTTATTTAGCTGCCTGAGGTAGTGATAGGATCAGGAAAACACAACCAACCTTCTACAGGTAGCTTTAGGTGAACACTGCAGAGCTCGCAAAAAACAAACTTGTAGCTTATTTAGCTGCCTGCGGTAGTGATAGGATCAGGAAAACATAACCAACCTTCTACAGGTAGCTTTAGCTGAACACTGTGCAGAGCTCGCACTACACTAACTTGTAGTTTTAGCTGAACAGTGTGAGGAGGACGCACTACACTAACTTGTAGCTTTAGCTGAACACTGTGCAGAGGTCGCATTACACTAACTTGTAGTTTTAGCTGAACACTGTGAGGAGGACGCACTACACGAACTTGTAGCTTTAGCTGAATACTGTGCAGAGGTCGCACTACACTAACATAAAGTTTTAGCTAAACATTGTGAGGAGGACGCACTACACTAACTTGTAGCTTTAGCTGAACATTGTTAGGAGGACGTACCACCCTAACTTGTAGCTTTAGCTGAACACTGTGCAGAGGTCACACTAAACTAACTTGTAGCTTTAACTGAACACTGTGAGGAGGACGCACTACACTAACTATAAATAGTCTAGCTGCCTGACTGTGGTATTAATAGGATCAAAAGAACACCAGCAATTTTCTTCAGGTAGCTGTAAATACTGTAACAAGACAAGCCTGCCTGTCAGTAGCAAGATAACAGGAATGGATCTAGCCAAACTGAATACAGTGTGTATATATATATATATATATATATATATATATATATATATATATATATACACACACAACACCTGGGATGCATATATATATATACACAATACACTGTAAGTGGAGCTAACTCACTGACTGTCCTGCCTTATCTATCTAACTTAAATCGAATGACACTGCCTCTCTGTCTATCTATCTACCTCAACGCCGGAACACACACTACACAGGGCCGCCGTGCAGGCGGCCTTATATAGTGTGGGGTGTGTACTAAATCCCCTGAGCCATAATTGGCCAAAGCCTCCTTGGCTTTGGCCAATTACGGCTCTCTGTTCAGGCGGCGCTGTGATTGGCCAAGCATGCGGGTCATAGTGCATGCTTGGCCAATCATCAGCCAGCAATGCACTGCAATGCCGCAGTGAATTATGGGCCGTGATGCGCCACACAAATTTGGCGCAAACGGCCCATATCGTTCGCAATTCGGCGAACGGGCGAACAGACGATGTTTGAGTCAAACATGGGTTCGACTCGAACACGAAGCTCATCCCTAGTGCAAATAAATATATCAATCAATAAAGTGAATAAATGCAAATAGATGCATCAAAAAAAACATATAAGGGAACACGCATCCCTAGATATATGTAGATGAAAAAAAATAAATAAATAGTGTCTGTTTGTGTTACAGTTTTTCTCCATTGTTTTGGCTCATTTCTTGAAACAGAAATGACATTCTCAAAACTCTAAGTTCATTTGGCAAAACAGTCTTACAGTTCGGCACAACTCTATAACTCACGTGCAAAAGCTCACATCTCTCCCAAAACTGTTCACTCATGCTTCAAAACCATATTCCTTTCCCATATAAAGAGTCAGTGCTACCAAAATGGCAAAGATTCTTCTCAATTGCTTTGGCTCATTTCTTGAAACAGACCAGACGTTCTCAACTCTCTTGGTGCTTTTGCCAAAATAACCTGGATGGTTCAGCACAACACCTTGGTTCACCTTCAAAAGCTCATATCTTTCCCAAAACAGTTCACTCATTTGTCAAAAATAAATTTCTTTCTCATTCAAATAGTCAGTGCCCCCAAAATGCTTTGTCCCTTTGGCATTGTGTAAGCACTGCAAGTCAAAATGTTTAGATGTTTTGTCTCTAAGGCAGAGGACCATTGAAATATCCCTTATGTCCACCTTTCAGTCTTAGCCCAGTCCTTCATTGACAATGGTTACTCTACAGTTTTTGTCTAGCTAACTGAATACAATTGTGTATAAAACTAAAAAAAAAGAAAAGATTTTAGGGTAAGAGTAGCCTCCAAGGTTTGACATCACACATTGCACTCATACTGCCAAGGAAAAATTACTTTACAGTATTGTAACCATTATCATTCACACACAAAGTAACTTCCATACATCAGAGTAAAAAGAAAATGTATACAGCATAATATACGGAATAATAAACACACAAACATAAAACAAGGAAAATTACATTTAGCCTACAATGCTGTAAATAAAGCTGGAGTTTCACAACTACTGTAACATCTCTTCACTGGCCACCGTCCTCACCTTCCTGCCCATCCACACGCTGCTGTCTGTCTGGCCACAGATTCTCATCAACATCGCAGCGTATATCCTCCCTTGTGATGCAACGAGGGAAGAAACAGTGTGCATGTCGCAACCATCCCCTACACTGATCTCCTGTAATATCCTCACAGGCAGCATCCATTGCATGGAGCAGGGACCTCTGATCTTGAGCCCAATGCTCATACACTCTCCACCTCCAAGCGGAGAAAAACTCCTCAATAGGGTTGAGGAAAGTAGAGTAAGGTGGTAGGAACACCATATCCATCCTTGGATGAGCAGTGAACCAGGCCCTGATAAGCAGGCCACTGTGGAAATTTACATAGTCCCATACAATTATATATTGTGGTAGGTGAGGCCCTATGAGACCTCTCTTATTTTCAGGGATCAAATCCAAATGAAGGCGGTCCAAAAAGATGAGGAGCTTCTGTGTATTCTATGGGCCAAGACTGGGGATGTGAGTGGCCACACCATTCTCAGAAATGGCAGCACACATAGTTATAATGCCCCCTCGCTGGCCTGGGACATCCACTGTGGCCCGGTGGCCAATAAAATTACGGCCATGTCTTCGGCCCTTGGCCAGGTTGAAGCCAGCCTCATCCACATACACGAGTATGCGAGAGGTCTCGTTTCCTTGCAATGCCATTATTCTCAACAATAGAGTAAAAAAAGAAAACATCAAATCAGTCATACAGAAGAGTCATACACTACAGTTACAGACAGTTACATACAGTAGGAATGTTCTATGTTCTACACAAGTTCAATATATTACTGGCCAGTATTCCAGTGGTTCCAAATCTGGGGTACATGTACCCTATGCAGAGGTACTACAGGGGGTATTTGACAGAAAGGGGAGGGGAAATATTATCAATGAGTAGACTTACTGAAATGTTACAGTAAAACCCACAGTATTAGATAGATTTACATGGGAGACACTACTGTAATTGCAGCTCTTTGACCCTTTTTCTTACTGTATTATATGTTATATTCTTCAAAATAGGAAAATAAGGATTATAATGATAATTGCATCATACAGTAAGCTGAAGTTTTTAGACAAAATGTTTATAAATCAGATACGTAAATCAAATACTTTCATACCTGGATTACCTAGATTCATAAATCAGGTAAAGTGGGTACTGAAACCAATACATTTTCGGGAACCACTGCTTATGGTAATTGTAAAAAGGTTATCTTGATGGACAACCAGTGACTGACTTACATGTACATACTGGTACCGCAGCTCTTTCACTCTGTCAGACTTCCTCTCAAATGGTACCCTGTAAATTTGCTTCATTGTCATCTGATGCTTTTTCAATATGCAGGCTATTGTGGAGATGCTTTTAGAGTTGACATTTTGGAATATGGCATTGTCTTGCAGTGTGGATCTGTCTCAATGTGATGGCATTATTCGCAAACACCATGTTACAGATCTCTTGTTCTTGTTGTTCATTGAGAAGTTTTCCTCGGCCACCTGTGCCAGGTTGTCGTCCAATCCTAGACATAGAATTCAAAGGACAACACTCCATTCGTAATTTATACCTTATGTATTCCGTACAGAATGAGTTACCAATGTAATCGTAATGCACAGTGTCCTGTCCTATACATTATATAATTCCATCATTGACTGACTACATACCTGTTTTCCCTGTGAAAGGTTTGGATGATAGAGAAAACTGTAGAGCGAGGCACATTAGGCTGCACTCGGCGACCTTCCCTGCCATTGTGAGGCCATGGTCGATGACATGATCTATAATTGTGGCCCGAATTTCATCAGGGACAGCATAGTGTCTTCGTGCTCTTCGGCCTCTTCCCCCTATTCCACGACCACTCACCCTTACTCCTCTTCCGCTTCTTCTTCCTCTTCCTCGAGCAGGCAGTTTCCCTTGTTCATTTACCTGGCCAGGTGCCTCCATGTTCAGAAATTGTACTGGTCTTGCATGGTCAAGCTCTATATATACATGTTTGGCAGCATTTACAATCATGGACAGCACCTGTCAGGTAACTAAACATACTGTTTGATTGGTCATCTGAGACCAACTCCAACTCCTCCTTTGTTAGTCAAGTTCTAGTTGCACCTGACTGTCAGTTGCTGTAATCATTTTATCAAATGTTCCAAGAGATTCATATATGGTATTCATGGTATTATGTTCCTGAATAATTTTGACAATTGAACAGACTATTGTGCATGTGATGACTTAAACAATGAAATGACGCTGACATGTTTTGGAGAGAACAACCATTAGACTGAGAATTGACAATCAGTTTAGATCAACAAGATCTATTCACTTGGAAATTGTGCTAAATGTAGGCTACTTGTACTTAATCATTTGAAAGATGTACTGAGACATTGAGACATGTACTGAGACATTTGCAATTTTGATGAAGTGAATGAGAAATCCAATTCAGTTGTGAACAATTGCCAAGTGGTTTGGAGATTTGTCCATGTTGTTTTGAGAATGTCGTTTCTGTTTCAAGAAATGAGCCAAAACAATGGAGAAAAACTGTAATACAGCTGAGGTCTAAATGTCCAATGAATTGCCTTTGATGAACTTGCTTGTATTTCAATTCTCACAGATCACAGTTGCATGATGAATTACATTTGCAATGTGATGATTCACATAAAGATAAAAGAAAAACCATCATTACGCAGTGTTTTAAAATGCTACTAGACTGGGCAAACAATGTAATCCACTCACACATTTGCAGTAGCTGAATCGCTTTTGTTATAATGGTCAGACAGCTTCACCACTCATACAGCTATCACTGTGTTTGCCGAACACTATGCAAAGACGTCACTGACTCCTTCTCCCCACGTGTATCATCACATGTCACGTGACTTTATCAAATGTAGCATTTAAAAACACTGCGCAATGATGGTTTTTCTTTTATCTTTATGTGAATCATCACCTTGCAAATGTGATTCATCATGCAACTGTGATCTGTGAGAATTGAAATACAAGCAAGTTCATCAAAGGCAATTGATTGGACATTTATGCCCCATACACACGGTCGGATTATCCAATGGAAAATGTGCGATCGGAGCTTGTTGTCGGAAATTTCAACCGTGTGTGGGCTCCATCGGACTTTTTCCATTGGAATTTCCGACACACAAAGAGAGCAGGCTATAAAATTTCCTGACAACAAAATCCGATTGCGTCAATTCCGACTGTGTGTGGACAATTCTGACACACAAAGTGCCACGCATGCTCAGAATAAATTCCGAGACGGAACTGCACGGTCTGATAAAATGAGCATTCGGAATGGATAGCACTTTCGTCACGCTGCAATATTTTTAATTGTTTAATGCAGCACACTCTCTTCTTCTTTATAATGCTAGAAGAATGAAGTTGTTTTGCTGCTCATATTCACACAGAGTTCTGACAAACTTCTTCTGGTGATTTCATCAATATAATATTTTTATTTGTCACATCTACCGAAAAAAATTTTTGTTTTTGATGTTTTTAGAAAAAACATTTTTTTGTGTGTCAAGTGTGTGTTTTGTGTGTCAAGTTACCATAACCCCATTATTATCTTGTATTATTTAATCTCAAGGAGGTTGCTTGGTGTTGGTGTCTCTTGTTAATTTCACATTGTATTTTTGAAATGTACCTGCCTCCTCACAAACAAACTGTTCTTTTTGAAGGAAAACACACATAGGCGAGTATAATAAAATAAAGCAAAAATTTATTAAGGGGTCATAATCAAATAAAGAGGGAGGCAACACTGGAGAAACTGCTGAAATTGATGAAGCCTTTGGCCCCCAGGGCACACATCAATTATTTTATTGCAAAATTGGTGGCCTGAGGAGTCCATATATATGGGAGTACAATCTGGTCCAGAAGTCCAAGAGATCATGAACAGCAGCAGATGACATACATGTCTCCAGGCTGTGGTCATACAAGAGCCTGCATATTTTGTCAGACCAGACTGAACCCAGGTCATCACTTTATTGTCTTCCTTCCACGTTTCCTTCCACGCTGTGTCTATGATGTTGGAGTTGTGGCAGGAGGAGGATGATGCAACTCACATGGTTGCCTGCATGGCTGGCAGCCATGCAGGCAAAGGCCTCTTCACGAGTGGGGGTGGCTCTGAGGGACGCAGAAGCCCCCTGAATCAGCCTGAGTGCTGAATCCTCAACGTTACTCCCTTTCGTGGGTCTTTTGTTTGGAAGGCGGAGGGGAGGAACCTGGGATTCTGTGAGGCTCCTACTGGGCCCGGCCTTCTCCTGGCTGCCACTTACCCCCACCTCCTCCTGGCTGCCATAAATCCCCGCCTCCTCCTGGCTGCCACATTCCACAGCCTCCTCCTGGCTGAGGTCTTCCTGTGTATGAAAAAGGGAGATAGTTTTAGTTTTTTCTTCATCAATCACACACAATTTTTACCTCATGACTGTTGCAATTTGAATGTTAACAAATATAAAAGATTATCATTCTGACCCCAGCATTTTTCATTCTTGTCTCAATTATTTTTGCCCACTACTGTCTATTGATATGTAAACACCTTTATTTAATCTGCAATTAGTGATCAATAATAACATCTAGTAAACATCATTTATTTATTGACCAGAAATCTGTAGAACAATGCTATATTTGGTTCAAGCTGGGCTTCTCCACTTCTTCCTGGCTGGAAGTCCCAGGTTGGACATCAGAAGCCTCAGCTGGGGTGGAAGATAGGGTGGAAGGAAGAGTGGAAGGAAGGGTTGAGAGGGATTCCCTGACTTCAGTCTGGTCTGACAGAAATCACAGTCTCTCATAGTACCACAGCCTGGGGACATAAATGTCATCTGCTGCAGTTCCGGATCTCTGAGAATCCTGGACCTTCTTGCACTCCCCAAGATAAGTGCTCCTCAGGCCACCAATTTTGGCTTTTAAATAGGGGATGGTTGCCGTGGGGACCACCAGCTTCACCAACTCCAGCAGTTTCTCCAGCGCTGCCTGCCTCTTTTGTTTATGATTATAATGCGGATGTTTCACCTGCCACAGACAGGGCATCTCCCTGTACTTGTCTATGAACAGGGGGAGAAAGTTGTGGTCATTGAAGCCATCCATTTTATCTGCAATACACAAGACAAACCCTAATGTCAGGGTAAAGTCTCCTGATCTTGTCCCAATATAGGCATATAGGCCTCAATCTCTAATCAGTATAGGCCCAAGTTTAAATGTTACCTCCGTTATCACGATCGGTGCTTCCTATACTCCTTCCTCCACTCACAGATCGTACGTACTACGCACGCGTGTTAGGCTTTATATACACTGCGCATACGTGAAACTCCACCCACCCCTGACGATCTTTCTAGTCTATTCCCCGCCCCTTCTTGTTCGGCGCAGTGGGAAAGAGCACATGGCAGAGACAGAGCAGGTGCGTGCTAATTACAGCAACAAGGAGAAGGAAAGCCCGGAGCCAGAAACGTCACGATCCCAGAGGAGATGATTTAAGGCCTCAAATATGTCCTTTGTTGAGATGGTGGAGATGGTCGACATACTGAAGAGGGCGGACTATGACGGGAAGTATGGACCTTACTCCAACCCCAATGTCAGAAAGGCCAAGATCATGACTAAAGTTGTGAAGAGTCTGCACCGTAATTTTGGGGTACGTCGATCCAAGGATCAACTCAGGAAGCGGTGGGCGGACCTCAAAATCAGGGAGCACGATCAGTATAGAAGGATCAGGAGAGTGCTGTAAAAAAGTAAGTAGTTGTCCTGTGTTCCTATTCTTATTTTTTTACGTTCGTGCTGCTCCATGTGCTTTTCTTTACTGTTGTACAGTTTAAAATGGCAACTTCCATGTTTATGGACACATTATTCGTTCGTAGGAAACATTGTTCGTTCGGCCAATAAAACACCATGTTTTGTCCAGATACATTTCAAAACATTTTTTCTGGCCTACTTCTCTTAAAATAAGTTTTTTGGTGTAGATGGGTTTGTAACTAGAATGAAATGTAAACTAGATTCTGTGTAAGGAGAGGACACTCAGCAGCTGTTTACACATCTGGATGCTGGATCACTAGTGTGGGACACCAGAACACCCTTTTTATTAGGGGTCCCCACACAGGTGCTCCAGTGTATACTATAGGGGTGACTCCATCTGTGAAGCATGTACAAAACAGGTAAGTACTCAAGCTTGACAAAGGAAGAAAATATTTCTTCATCTTGCAACTCTGTCAAAACAGACAATTGTACCCCACTTCCAAGCAATGTTTTTTATATTCCTATTTCTGCCATCAAATATCTGTGTGCTAAGTATACCTATTTTTTTTTACATAGGGGAGAAAAGACTCGGAGGACACCACTCATCAGGAAGAAGTGGAAATCCCACAAACACAACAGGAGGAGTGAGACGTGGTGGAAATTGTCACCACAACAGGTGAGTGTCTGCGACCAGAGGCTCAGGTGAGAGATGGATGCCTGTATATTTATAATACATGGTGTTTTTTTTTTATATATTTTTAGGTGATCGTGATGTTGTGGATGAAGGTCATTTCACCAGTGAAATTGCCCAGATCCTGATCGGAGAGATCATGGGATGTAATAGGGACTTGGAAAACATCAAGCAAAACATCAATGATGTTCAAAACAAAATGAAGAACATCATTGATGTTTTAGGGAGAGTTTAAAACCCCTCGAAATCCCTAACTTATTTCTGCTTTGTTTTTCTGACAATTTGTTTAACATTTTTTTTACATATTCTAGAAAAGCCAAATTTTGAAGATGCACACACTGTGTCAACATGTGCTATCTGCCATCACGGGAGATCAATGTAAGCATTTTGGGGGTGCAACCACTTCCTCAATAATAAGTAGCTGAGAGGAAGGGGTTGCACTCACAAAACACGTCCCTTGATCCCCCATGATGGCAGCTAGCACATGTTGACATTAGGCAATTTGTGTGCATCTTTAAAATTTGGCTTTTCCAGGAGTGACTTCACCCCATCTGCTGAATGCAATATCAAACACAGTTTATAAATACTCATCTCTGATATTGTCTTCAATTTCTACAAAAGTTGAACTTTGTAAGTTCCAGAGTTGTGTATTTCTTGTTGGTTTGAAACATGCCTGTTTTACCTTAAAAGGAAATTTGTACTTTTAATGTCACCTAAAAAATTGTTATACAACAAACCTGTTGATTTGTTTTAAAAACCTTTTATAAATACACATGTGATTGTGCTTTGATTAAAAAGATTGAGAATCAACAATGTGTGGCTTCTTCTTTCAATGCTCAAAAGCATTTTTTTGTTGTAAAGTTGGTGTTTTCAGTGACAATGGGGGTTATTTACTAAAGGCAAATCCACTTTGCACTACAAGTGCAGTTTCAGTGCAGTCTCAAGTGCACTTGTAGTGCAAAGTGTATTTTCCTTTAGTAAATAACACCCAACAGTGCTTTCTAATTTTGCACAATCATGCCATTTTCAGGACTCCCTAAATTGCAGTCCGGGCCACCTAAAACAAAGTCAAACAGTAAATCTAAGCAAATATTTGTTCAGTTTAAAATATTTTTTATTTAAAAAATGTCTCAGACATTGTCTGGCATATGGATGGCCCCCCTACCCGCAAAGTATTCCATGTATCTTAGACGGACCTCGCGGGCACTCTGGGGGGGCAAGCCAGGACAGCCAGCTTCAAGCGCCATCAGGGTTGGTTCATTTAGATTAATTCCAGCTTCAGGCCCAACATAGTTCACAGAATTTCTCCCTAAAAATTTGTGGAGAACACAGCAAGCCAGGATGATGTGATTGAGTTTAAATTCCGCCATGTTTATCGGTGTAAGAAATTAGTGGAACCGGCTGGCCATTATTCCAAACGTGTTCTCCACCACTCTTCTGGCTCTGGCCAGCCGGTACTTAAACTGGCAAGAAGGAGACACCGTTAGGGGAGGGGGAGAGAAATTGCTGCTCACCCCTATTATGAAGGCAAAAAATAGGAAAAGGATTTCCCCAGGTGGGATTTTTAGGCAGCAGGGTTTGAAATATTAGACCAATGTTGTATAAAAAGAATAATGTTTATTATACAAAGAATACATTTACACAAGGATTGTTAAAAAAAAATGAGCTCTGATATAGAGTGTTTACAAAACTGGTAGAGGCAGACACGCATTTATACAGACATAATTTTCCATAACAACATCATATAGATATTATCAATATTGAAAAAAGGGACTGACGCGTTTCAACCTATATATTTCAAGGTCTTGTTCAGAGGTCTGTCTGTTGAAAAATATACAATAAGAATATACTTATAAAAGCTTGGTTGCATATACCAAAAGAAACATATCATATTCCATATAGCATAGTTACTCAATAGTGCGTGTCCCATAAGCGAAAAACTTCCTATAAGAGAGGCCCCTTAAAATCAAAAATGCCTGCTCACTCCCCCCGAGAGGTCCTATAACACCTCCACCAATGCAGCCACCGGAGTCGGGGCAGAAGCCAGTGATGTGGCTTACGAGAGGTCACACTGAAGATCACCCCCCACCCGGACCACACAGTCGGTCGGGGAGAAGGCTAACAACTGCAGCAGAAGCCCAAAAAGAGCATTTTTGAGAATCATACTTATAATATATATCAAAAACATTGTATTGAGAAGTATATGCTTAATTAAATGAGAGGGTAAAAAGATAAAAAGTAGAGAAGTGAAAGTATCAGTCTATACACATACCTCATACACAGACTGTATTTAAATAGTATTGGATATATATATTTGGAAATAAGTAGATCATGCATATGGGTGACAGGAATACCAAAGTAAGAATTCAAAACGAGGAAACCAGGTGATGGTGATCAAATTCAAATGAATTGATCAGATGAAATTAAGAGTAAATAAAAGGGCATAGTGTGGGGGTGTTTGTGTGCTAGGACTTTGAGAAGTAAGAGACTAATAGGGCGTACACACGGTCGGACTTTGTTCGGACATTCCGACAACAAAATCCTAGGATTTTTTCCGACGGATGTTGGCTCAAACTTTTTTTGTCTACACACGGTCGCACAAAGTTGTCGGAATTTCCGATCGCCAACCACGCGGTCACGTACACCACGTACGACGAGACTAGAAAAGGCCAGTTCAGAACCAAGCGCGGCACCCTTTGGGCTCCTTTTTCTAATCTTGTGTTAGTAAAAGTTTGGTGAGAGACGATTCGCGCTTTTTCAGACTCGTGGCTTTCAGATCCTTTTCTGACGTTCAGTTTGTGCTTGTGGGTTTGTATCTGCTCTTCAGTGCCTGCAGCAAGTTCCGCGTGACTTTAGGTAGTCATTGTATTCTTGTTCGTTCATTACTGGTTTTCAGTCGCTCTTCACAGGCCTTGCTGTTCTTCAGTGTGTTCTGTTACTTCGTTCTGAGCAGCCGTTTTCTAGCCATGTTTCGTATGCGTACTCCTCGTAGAGTTCGTGCTGTGCGGGGGCTTGGTGTTGGGGTCCTGACCTTGACACAAGTCCAGTCCATGAACAGGGTGGGGAGGAGTTCATGGACCAAGAATTGGTTGCTTCAGCGTGACCGGTTCTGTCATATGCCTTTGCTCCGTGAGATCCGTGAGAATAATCCTGATGATTTCAGGAACTTTCTCAGGATGACGGACCCCGTGTTTCACCGTCTGTTGGCTTCGCTGACCCCTTATATTAGCAGGCAGGATACCTGCATGAGGCAAGCCATCACTCCGGAGCAGAGGTTGGTCGCTACCCTGCGGTATTTGGCGACAGGGAGAAGCCTGCAGGACTTGAAGTTCTCGACAGGCATCTCCCCCCAGGCTCTGGGGATCATTATCCCAAAGACCTGTTCTGCCATCATACAGGTCCTGCAGAAGGAGTATATGAAGGTAAGATTTTTATCCTTTTATATCCCATTTTATTGTATTGAATGTTTGCTAATATCTTGTATTTCTTTCCTCATTCCCTAATTACCATGATTGGAATATGCTGTGAATGTCCGCTTTGTTCTCATGCATGCTGGATTTTTATGTAATTATTATTTTAGGTCCTACATACATATTTGCCCTTCACTAACCTCCCCAGCATGGTGTCTCCTGCCCTATATTCACCTCATGTAGTCACTTAACAATGTATTTTGTCAGCTCCATAGTAGTGCTTTACCCCAAACACCCCCTAAAATGTTTGGAAATGTTATTTTTGATTTAAATTCAGGCAGAGTGCCATAGGCTTTTTTTTGTGGTGTCCCCAAATAATTTTTAGTAACCCTCCCTCCCCCAACTGCTAAGTCAGCTGATCCCAATTCTCTATCCTCAATCATCTATCTGCTGACTTTGCCAAACCCATACACACTATACCCATCTCTTTTGTGGTCAGATTTATGGATGAATTCCCCAAAGCATGTAGTGCAAGGGCCTGCCTGTATACTCTCCAATGGTACTGTTTCAAGTTTTTGTATCCTATTATTATCTTGATAGGTAATAGCAGAATGTCCAAATGTCCTCAAATGTGTACAATGTGTATTTATATCTTTGTATTATGACACTTCTTACCTGTCCAGTGGTCTGCCAATAGTGTAACTAAGGAGGGGCTGTTCAAAGTAATACCCATTATTTAGGCATTCATCTCTCAGTGAAGTGAAGAGGGTTACCTGTCCAAGATTTACACACACCCCCTATAATGTTAGAAATGGCCCATGAGAGGGGGGGAGGGGGGATATGATAGGTGTACCTTATACTTTGGCCTTGTTAAATTCCCCTTAATAAATGCTATCTGGAGGTTGCCCCAGAATGTTTGTGTATAATCTGCTTGCCATGTTTCAGAGTAAAAATAGTAATGTTTATTGTTTTTTCCTCAACAGTTTCCTTCCACGCCACAGGAATGGCAGACTGTGGCCTCCCACTTTGCCGAGCGGTGGGACTTTCCTAACTGCGGAGGGGCAATTGATGGGAAACACGTCCACATCGTCCCACCACCCAACTTGGGGTCGTACTATTATAATTACAAGGGGTTTAATAGTATAGTGATGTTGGCGGTGGTGTCGGCTAATTACGACTTCTTGTATGTGGACGTGGGGAAGAATGGCCGGATGTCCGATGGTGGAGTCATCGCCCAGACGGAGTTCTACAGGCGTCCCCAGAATGGCAGCTTGGACTTGCCAGCTCCAGAGGACAATGTGGAAGGACTCCCATTTGTGTTTGTTGCTGATGAAGCATTTGCGCTGAGGGACCACCTGATGCGGCCATTCCCAATGAGGACCCTCACCCTGGAACAGAGGGTTTTTAATTACCGGCTGGCCAGAGCCCGAAGAGTGGTGGAGAACACATTTGGAATCCTGGCCAGCCGGTTCCGACTATTTCTGACACCCATCCATATAGCGGAGTATAAACTGAACCATATTATACTGGCGTGCTGTGTTCTCCATAACTTTTTAAGGAAACATTCGGCCAACTATGCTGGCTCAGTTGGGCCTAAGGCCGGAATCCTACATCAAACCACACTGACGGCGCTTGAAAGTGGCCGTCCTGGCTTGCCCTCCCTGAGTGCCCGTGATGTCCGGTTACGCTACCTGGAGTTCTTTGCGGGTAGGGGGGCTATCAATATGCCAGACAATCTGTGAAGCCTTTTTATAATAAAAAAAAAAAGAAATTCTTGGTGGACATTTACTGCTTGTGTTTGTTTTAGCTGACCCTGACAGAAATGTGTTGAGTCCAGAAAATGTTGTGATTGTGTAACCTTATACAAAGCACTGTTGGCTGTTATTTCCTAAATGCAAAAACACATTTCACTACAAGTGCACTTGCAACTGCACTGAAACTGCACTTGTAGTGCAAAGAGGATTTGCCCTTAGGAAATAACCCCCATTTTTGCTGAAAACAGCAATTACATCACCCCAAAAGTGTTGTATTGTAGTGTTGAGACAATAATCCACACATTCTTGAGTAAGCAACTTTTTTATACCTGCATAATCACATGTGCATTTACCAAAGGTTTTTAAAACAAACCAACATGTTCGTTGTATAACAATTTTTGCAGTAGCATTATCAAAAATCGAAATGTCCATTTCAGATAAAACAGGCCTGTGTAAAACCAACAAGAAAGACAAAAAACTTGAACTTACAAAGTTCACATTAGGTAAAACCTGAAGGCTATATCAGACATCAGTATTTAGGAACTGGGTTTGATATAGCGTTCAGATGGGGGGAAATCACCCCAGGAAAAGCCAAATTTGGAAGATGCACACCAATTTATGAATGTCAACATGTGCTATCTGCCATCAGGGGGGATCAAGGGACGTGTTTTGGGGGAGCAAGCCCTTCCTCAATGCTACTTTATAATTGAGGAAGGGGTTGCACCCCCAAAACGCGTCCATTGATCTCCCGTGATGGCAGATAGCACATGTTGACACACTGTGTGCATCCTCCAAATTTGGCTTTTCAAAACATTGCAAAAAGTTTTAAAAGATTGGACCACAATCCAAAAAGTGATTTTGTGGGGTTTTAAATTCGCCCCAAAACATCAATGATGTTATTATTTTTTTTAATAACATCATTGATTTTTTGCTGTATGTTTTGCAGTTCTACATTACACCCCATGATCTCCCCAATCAGGATCTGGGCACTTTCTGATGTGAAACGTTCTGGATCACGATCACCTAAAACGAGAGAAACAAAACAAAAACAGGTATCAAAAATCTGCCACCATCCATCTCTTTTACCTGAGCCTGTGGTCGCAGACACTCACCTGTTGTGGTGCCAATCTCCACCACATCTTCTTCTTCCTCCTGCTCAGCTTGGGTTGGTGGTATTTCACCTTCTTCCAAAGGTGGGGGGTCTCTGGTCTCCTCGGAAGAGGGGTGTCCTCCGAGTCTTTTCTCCCCTATGTAAAACAAAAATGGTATAATTAGCACACAGATATTTGATGGCAGAACTAGAAATAGGAAACATTGCTTGGAAGTGGGGTACAATTGTCAATTTTAGCTAAATTCCAAGA
The DNA here is from genome assembly GCA_037952925.1 of Lithobates clamitans. NCBI lineage: Eukaryota > Metazoa > Chordata > Amphibia > Anura > Ranidae > Lithobates > Lithobates clamitans. Next base: position 1,691,385 of record JBBGZY010000317.1, read on the forward strand.
TGTATTTTTTTTATTGGCCTTTGTCAAGCTGCAATACTTTACCTGTTTAGTACAAGCTTCACAGATGGAGACCCCCCTATAGTATACACTGGAGCACCTGTGTGGCCCCCTAATAAAAATGTTGTTCTGGTGTCCCACACTAGTGCTCCAGTGTCCAGATGTGAAAACAGCTGCTCAGTGTCCTCTCCTTACACACAATCTAGTTTGCATTTCATTCTAGTAACAAACCCATCTACACAAACAACTATTTGGCATCCAACAATGGTGTTTTAGAGGCCAAAAGAAAAATGTTTGATACGAACGAATAATGGGCCCATGAACATTAAAGTTGCCCTTTTAAACGTTACAATTAATAAAAGCATATGGAGCAGCACGAACGCAATAAAGACAGAAAGAATAGGAACACAGCACAATTACTTACTTTTTTGCAGCACTCTCTGGATCTTTCAGTACTGCTCTGGCTCTCTCAATTTCAGGTCCGACCACCGCTTCCTGAGCTGATCTTTCGATCGTCGTACCCCGAAATTCTTCTGCAGACTTTTGATCACTTTCGCCATGATCTTGGCCTTTCTGATATTGGGGTTGGGGTAAGGCCCATACTTTCTGTCATAGTCGGACTTCTTCATGATGTCGACCATCTCCAACATCTCCCCAAAGGACATATTTGTGGCCTTAAAAAGTCTCCTTCTGGATCCGGACATGTCCGGATCCGGGCTTTCCTCCTCCTCGTTGCTATAATTAGCACGCACCAGCTCTGACTCCGCCATGTGCTCTTCACCCACTGCGCCGAATGAAAAGGGGCGGGGAATAGACTAGAAAGAATGTCAGGGGCGGGCGGAGTTACACGCATGCGCAGTGTGTATAAAGCGTAACACGCGTGCGTATTACGTACGATCTGTGAGCGGAGGAAGGAGCATTGGACGCGCCGATCGTAAGAACGAAGGTAAGAGACAAACTTGTGCCTATAATGCTTCTACATTGAAGCCTATATTGTAACAAGATTAGGAGAGTTTTGTCTGACATTAGGCTTTGTCTTGTGTTGTGTCTTGCAGTTAACATGGATATCTTAGTGAAAGACAATGACTTCATGTCAGTATTTATAGATATCTTAAGGGAGCTGCCCTGTCTGTGGGAGATTAAACACCCCCATTTCAAGAACCAAGCAAAGAGGAAGGCAGCACTGGTGCAATTGTGTGAAAATGTGAAGCAGGTGATCCCCACGGCAGACATCACCTATTTAAAGATCTTCATTGGTGGCCTGAGGAGTACATATCTAAGGGAGCGCAAGAAAGTCCAGGATTCACAGATATGTGGAGCAGCAGATGACATCTATGTCCCCAGGATGTGGTACTATGACAGGCTGCATTTTCTGGCAGGCCAGACTGAACCCAGGCCATCCCTCTCCAGTCTTCCTTCCACGCTTCCTACCCCCCCGGCTGAGGCTTCTGAAGCCCAGCCTGGGCCTTCCAGGCCACATGTGGAGGAGCCCAGATTGAGCCAGGTATAGCATTCCTCTAAATATTTCTGCTTGTCCAATCAATGATGTTAACTAGATGTTAGTTGGGAGTACTAATTTAGGATTGTGATTGATGAAGCAACAACTAAAACTATGTCCCTTTTTCATACACAGGGAAGTCTCAGCCAGGAGGTGGCCGGGCCGAGCCAGCTGGCTGATCTGCAGGTCCCTCCACCCCCCCTGAAAAGAGAAAGTGGCAGTAGGAGGAGTGCCCTAGAGGAGGCTACCAGAGGACTCTTTTGGAGGGCTACAGAGGTCCTGGGAGCACGACAGACCGTGGAGGAGGAAATTGTTGCCGTCATTGCGTATAAAATGCAGAGGATGGAGGAGGGCCAACAAGTCTTGTGTGAGGCGCTCATATTGGAGGCTCTTAACAAAGGTATGAGGGGCCAAATGACAGCTCAGACACACCTTTGTGATGGTCCTCCTCCTCCTCCTGCAGGTCCTCCTCCTCGTCCTCCCTCTCCTCCAGGTCTTCCCAGTCCTCCTCCAGGTCCTACTCCTTCTCCTGCCACATCTCCAACTGCACAGCCACAGCCAGGAAGGAAGCATGAAAGGAAGACCAGAAAGTGAGGACCCTGGATCCAGTCTGGTCGGCCAAAAAATGCAGCCTCTTGTGGTACCACAGCCTGGGGACACACATGCCATCTGCTGCTATCCGGATCTCTGTGAATTGTGGACCAGACTGCCCTCCCTTACATATGGACTCCTCAGGCCACCAATTTTGATGTTCAAGAATTGATGTCTGCCGTGGGGGTCCCAGGCTTCGCTAATTTCTCATGTTGATCCAGTGTTGCCTCCCTCTTTGTTTGGTTCTGATACCTTAATAAAGGATTTTTGTTTTGAATTATACTCTCCTATGTGTTTTACTTCAAAAATTACAGTTTGTTTGTTAGGATTCAGGTACATTTCAAATATAAAATGTGAAATTAACAAGGGACACCAAAAACAAACAATCTCCTTGAGATTAAATAATAAAAGATATCAATGGAGTTGGGGTAACTTGACACACAAAACACACACAAAAATATTCTGGAGTAAAAATAAAAATAACATTGAACAAAGATCAGCCTTTGAAAAAATCCAAACATTAAATTAAAAAAAGGCTTAAAATCCCCCCCAAAAAAAAAAAAATTCTGTCAGATGTGACAACTAATAACAATATATTCAGGGAATCCCAATAAAAAAACAAAAATAAAACTTTGTGAGAAGTGTGTGTGAATATGAGCAGCAAAACTACTTAATTCTTGTCACATTATAAAGAAGAAGAGAGTGCGCTGTATTAAACCATTTTTAACATTGCAGCGTGGCGAAAGTGCTGTATCCATTGCGAACGCTAAGTTTACCAGAACGAGCTGTTCCGTCTTGGAATTTCTTCTGAGCATGCGTGGCACTTTGTGCATCGGAACAGGCCACACACGGTCGGAATTGACGCGATCGGATTTTGTTGTCGGAAAATTTTATCTCCTGCTCTCCAACTTTGTGTGTCAGAAAATCCGATGGGAAATGTCCGATGGAGTCCACACATGGTCGGAATTTCCGACAACACGCTCCGATCGGACATTTTCCATCGGAAAATCCGACCGTGTGTACGGGGCATAAGTGTGCAGGATGTATAGTATATTGTATGTGCTGTGTAACAAGGAGAAATAGATAGAGCGTGTATACAAAGTAGGTCACTGAAATATAAGTAAGTGAGCAGAGATGTGAAAATAAAAAACTAAAAATAGGTGAGGGTGCCCACAAAAAGCGTGATAAAACATAGTGTGATAAAAAATATATTAATGATGAACAGTGCATTACCTTATATCAATGTGCAAGCAAAATGTGAAAGTGCACTGTACTGCCCTTTATATTTAGACCCAAATGTGACCCGACCCGGGATTGGCCACAGGGTTTGTCAGGTTCAGTGGACGCTCATCCAAACAGAGTTGACAGTCTAAAAATATGCAAAGAAAGTAACATTGTATATGGTATCAAGCATCCGTTATGTATATAAGATCAGTGTGATAAACTGATCATTTCATTCAGGGATGAAGCAGTGCAGAGACACAATGCTGAAAAGGTGTACTTACCAAGTGAGAGCTGCAAGAAAGTCAAACCACCCAGAGAAAGAAATTGCCAGTGTTCGTGCTGTGAGAGCATATATGTATCCTTATTTATGGGCGTATATCAATTAAGATATGCCTCCCCTCACCGCTCCAATCAGCGGGAAAACTGTGGAGTGCATAGCCGCCAATAGGGCAACCCTGTGTGATCTCCCCGATGTTCAGGACGAGCCGGAGCCCCGTCCCTGACGTCATCCTCGCCGTAATCACGTGACGCGCCCGCATCACATGGCACGCATGGGGCCCCGCACATGCGCAGTGACCGGGAGCATCCGAGGATGTTCCCGAACACCGCCGGCAAGGGAGAAAATATCCCCGACGCGACAACCAGAACCAGCCTGGATGTCCGATGGGGAAAAGGGGGGGAGGAGCCAATACCAAAGGTGGCCTCCGCCCCCCCCTTGCGGGAAGACACATCAAAATGGCCAGCCCCGGCCCAGATGCCGCGACAGCAGAGCCGCCAAGTCCCAAAAGGGGGGGGGGCAAGCATATAATGGTCTGCAAGGATAAGTATATACACACATATGCACACATGTGCATATATGCATATAGGGAACTGATGGTTTTTAACATTTGTGGGCAAATTAACCCAGGCTCATAATGCATTAATTATAGGTCTATTGGCACATGAAGTATCCATATATGTAGGAAAAAATTCACATGTCTCAATAAGTTGGAAAGAAAATAATAAAGGTAACAATAAAAGTTACTATAAAAAATGAGTACGACCTAAGACACAGAGGGGGGGGGGAATGAAAAAGATGCCCATATATGTATCAATATGGGATTTACATGCGAACACATTGTTTAAAATCGCATGTATAAAATCGCATGTATACCTACAAAGGGGGGAGGGGATGGATATCAAACAGAAGCAAGCAATGGGGGCCTATGTTGAACAAGGGAATGGTTTTTTACTTGGAGGGGGGGGTCTATTGGGTTTTTCCAGACACAAACCCCCTTAAAAATGGGGTGAATGAAATAGCCTCATTCAACCCCCCGGAAGAGAGGTGGCATTCAGTTTGTGTATCCCCCTCTGTTCATATTGCAACAAGACTTTGTTCCAATCACCGCCTCGATTCATCCTGAATGAAATGATCAGTTTATCATACTGATCTTATATACAGAACGGATGCTTGATACCATATACAATGTTACTTTCTTTGCATATTTTTAGACTGTCAACTCTGTTTGGATGAGCGTCCACTGAGCCTGACAAACCCTGTGGCCAATCCCGGGTCGGGTCACATTTGGGTCTAAAAATAAAGGGCAGTACAGCGCACTTTCACATTTTGCTTGCACATTGATATAAGGTAATGCACTGTCCATTATTAATATATTTTTTATCACACTATGTTTTATCATGCTTTTTGTGGGCACCCTCACCTATTTTCAGTTTTTTATTTTCACATCTCTGCTCACTTACTTATATTTGAGTGACCTACTTTGTACACACGCTCTATCTATTTCTCCTTGTTACACAGCACATACAATATACTATACATGCTGCACACATAGTCTCTTACTTCTCAAAGTCCCAGCACACAAACACCCCCACACTATGCCCTTTTATTTACTCTTAATTTCATCTGATCAATTCATTTGAATTTGATCACCATCACCTGATTTCCTCGTTTTGAATTCTTACTTTGGTGTTCCTGTCACCCATATGCACGATCTACTTATTTCCAAATATATATATCCAATACTATTTAAATACAGTCTGTATATGAGGTATGTGTATAGACTGATACTTTCACTTCTCTACTTTTTATCTTTTTACCCTCTCACTTAATTAAGCATATACTTCTTAATACAATGTTTTTGATATATATTATAAGTATGATTCTCAAAAATGCTCTTTTTGGGCTTCTGCTGCAGGTGTTAGCCTTCTCCCCGACCGACTGTGTGGTCCGGGTGGGGGGTGATCTTCAGTGTGACCTCTCGTAAGCCACATCACTGGCTTCTGCCCCGGCTCATGTGGCTGCGTTGGTGGAGGCGTTATAGAACCTCTCAGGGGGAGTGAGCAGGCATTTTTGATTTTAAGGGGCCTCTCTTATAGGAAGTTTTTCGCTTATGGGACACGCACTATTGGGTAACTATGCTATATGGAATATGATATGTTTCTTTTGGTATATGCAACCAAGCTTTTATAAGTATATTCTCATTGTATATTTTTCAACAGACAGACCTCGGAAGAAGACCTTGAAATATATAGGTTGAAACGCGTCAGTTCCCTTTTTTTCAATATTGATAATATCTATATGATGTTGTTATGGAAAATTATGTCTGTATAAATGCGTGTCTGCCTCTACCAGTTTTGTAAACACTCTATATCAGAGCTCATTTTTTTAACAATTCTAAATGTATTCTTTGTATAATAAACTTTATTCTTTTTATACAACATTGGTCTAATATTTCAAACCCCGCTGCCTAAAAACCCCACCCGGGGAAATCCTTTTCCTATCTTTTAGCCGGTAATTAAAAACCCTTTGGTCCGGGGTGAGGGTCCTCATAGGGAATGGCTACATAAAAATGGTACCCCAGCGCAAACGCTTCATCCGCAACAAAGACGAATGTGAGTCCTTCCGCATTTTCTTCTGGAGGTGGCGAGTCCAAGCTGCCATTCTGGAGACACAGCTGTAGAACTCTGTGTGGGCGATGAATCCACCAGCTGACATCCAGCCATTCTTCCCCATGTCCACATACAGGAACACGTAAGTAGCAGACACCACCGCCAACATCAAAATACTATTGAACCCCTTGTTTCCCATCAATTGCCCCTCCGCAGTTAGGAAAGTCCCACCGCTGGGCAAAGTGGGAGGCCACAGTCTGCCATTCCTGCGGGTTGGAAGGAAACTGTGGAGTCAAACAAGAAAAAGAAATTAATCATTTTGCACATAAACACAGAAAGCAGATTAGACACAAACATTCTTGGCCAACATCAGTATAACATTTATTTTAGGGAGTATTTAAAGACAGAGGTATAAGGTCCACCTATCAGATTCCCCCCCCCCTCTCATGGGCCATTTTATAAATTTTAGGGGGGGGAGATGTTTTGGAAGGTAACCCACTCCATATCAGGCTCCTCCTACTTACCAGACCGGCGAGTCCTGTCGGGCAGAGGGTTGGCTCCCTTACCCTCCGACTATTGGCCCCCTGATAGAGTAAACAGGGGGTACAACAGTACGGAGTGGTATGAAGGCCTGTATGGCTGTTCAGGTATTGCTGTCCGGAAGTCACAGGGTTAACTGTAGCAAAGACTGAGTAGACTGGAGCACCTTCGCTGAGCAGAGCAGGCTGGTGTGGACAACAGACAGGAAGACTGCAGACAGGCTGACAGGATCCCAGGGAGCAGGCAGATGGATGGTCAGGAGACAGGCCGGATTTGGCAACAGGCAGACGGCAGAGGTACAGTGGAACAGGCAAGCGGATGGTCAGACAAGCAAGGGCCGGTGCAGGCAGAGTTCAGAGAGTGGACGGGGGACAAGCCGGGTCAGTAGGTATAACAGGAACAACAAGGTACACGGTCAGGCTCTGGAACTACTAGCTGTTGGTTAGGCAGCACTGGTCACCAGAACTCACTGGCTTAAATAGGGCTTTTGGCGCCAAACGACGTGCACGCGCGCGCCCCGGCACACACAGGAACGCGCGCCGACGCACCCTGACGCACACCACCGCGGGCGCCCCGCCTGCCAAGGTAAGAACCCTGACAGTGCCCCCTCCTCAAGGGCAGCCTCCGGATGCCCAGCTGGGCCAGCCTGGGAGCATGGGAATTCTTGAAGGTTTGTAGCAATTCGTTGGCATGCAGGTTACCTTCGGGTTCCCAAGAATTATCCTCGGGTCCATACCCCTTCCATTTAATGAGATACTGGAGCTGATTCTGTCTTTTCCTACAGTCCAAGATTGCCTCGACTTCGAACTCCTCCTCATTGTTTTTTCCTCCCCCTTTTCCCCCCAATTGTCTTGTATACAAATAGGGATGGAAGCATTTGATTCAGCTCTACTAGTTTAGATATATTAATCTTCCTGCCATCAATGACCTATGTTTAGTCTCCCCTGATTCATCCATTTTATCCTTGTAACCATTTTACTGCCATTATGTTTTTTATCATTTTTTACTGTTCCAACTGTTTTATTAGCTCAATTCTTGGTACTGCTGTTGTGGGATGTGCTGGGCCGTCCTGCGGTCTGGTTTCTCTCCTAATCCGGGGGCTGTGACACACCTTGCGGACGTTCCCCCCTCCCCCACCATCCTTACGGCCTGGATGGGCGGATGTGATGTCAATGTGTGTCGGTGTCACGTTTCCTTGCTGTTCGCTGGGCGCCGTTCTGACGCTGCAGCGCACAAGCTGTGTTCACCACTCTCGTGGGCTATGGGGGAGCGTGCTGCGTGCCGATGGCCGGAAGCGGCCGCCTGGCGCCGGGTGCTCCTCCCCCTACCCCACGGCGTGACATTGGTGGGCGTCCCCGCGGCGGGGGTATTTAAGGGCGCTCCCCGGCAGGTCACGGCACTCGGGGCTCTCCACACACCATCTACCACAGGGACTGTCTTTCCACTAGTCATCCTGGTTCCCTTCACGGGGTCCTCCATTCACAAGGTATATTGGCACTTCCCCATGTTCCATTACCACTCTCTATATATTTGGCTTCACTTGTTTCATCTCACCTATCCATATCACCCCCTCTTGCCCACCCACTTCCCTCCTTGTCTCCACGTCCTCACCTCATTCCCTTCCCTCCCCCCTTTCCCCCCCCCCCCTCTTTCCTACAATTCTTCCCTTCCCCTTTTTCCCCTCCTCTCCTCTGCTCTCTCTGGAGTTTTCTTTTCCCCCTTCTCTCTGTTTCATTCTCCCTGCTCTCCCTTTCCCCTCTTCCTTTGTCTCCTTCATCATCCCCTCTTTCTCTCCCCCCCTGTTTTCCTCCCCTTTTCTCTTTTTCCATCCCTCCCCCCTCCCCCCCCCCTTCTCCCTTTTCTCTCTTCCCCCTCCGTGTTTTTCCTCCCCCCCCCTCCCCCTTCTCTTTCCTTTTCCTCTCCTCCCCTGTGTCCACCATATCTCCTTGCTCACCATTGTCCCTTCACTCCCAGCATGTCCTCGGTTGCGTGCCTGCCGTGAGTGTCGCCCTCCCCAGACTCGCGGGGCTGCCCACCTCAGCTCCCGGTGTGGAGTTGTTCCCCGGACTGCATGTGGGGCCTTGCCATTACACCTTCAGCATGCCCAACTTGAGTAAGTAAGCTTTGGTTACGGTGGTTTCACACCTTACCCCTAATTCTGTTCTTGTAATTTTCATTTTTCAAAAAAATTTTTTTAATTTCATAGATACCACACGTGCCTGCTCCTGACGAGTGGCTCAAGCCACGAAACGCGTAGAGCTTTTGATGTGCCGTGTCTCCATTAGTGTCATAAGAACTTCAAGTCATGATGTGTTCTGTACCCTCTCAGGCTAATGAGGCCATAGGTCCTGCAGGTCATATTTTTTCCAATCAATAGTACATACCTTTATTCTGTGGTGAACCTAGGAATTTTAAATATTTGTAAAAAAATATTTTTACCATGTGATGTGATCATTTTATTACCAATTTAATGTGATTCATGCATACTTTCACTGCTACCAGCATATATACTTTGAACTGTGTCCAACAGTCCTATTACTTACGTATGTTAAATTACTTTTGTTACCTTGATTATGTATGTATTATGCAATGTGTAATAAAATTCCTTTAAATTCACCTTATTACTCCTTGGGCTGTCATATGCTTCACACAAAGTCCCACATCCTTGGTATATGGTTATATACCTTCTTTTCTCCTCCTCATTGTTGACCAAAACAGCCTCCGGTGGCTTGGCCTTACGGTCAGGAAAAGGATCGTGGATAACTGGTTTCAGTAATGAAACGTGGAAGACCGGGTGGATTCTAAGGGACTCTGGCAGGCTAAGTTCAAAGGCAACATCATTCACCTTTCTCTTCACCCGAAACGGGCCCAGAAACTTAGGCCCCAACTTCTTGGAGGGACAAGCCAACTTTAGATTAGCTGTAGAGAGCCATACTTGGTTGCCAGGTTCAAGGATGAGTTCTCCTCGCCTTTTCTTATCGAACATCCTCTTGAAGGAAGCCTGGGATTGGGCCATGGTCTCCTGCAGGATCTTACAGTTACTAGAAAAGAACTCCATAGTTTCCGTTACTGCGGGTAGAGAACATTCCGGGATAGAACTGGGAAGGAAAGAAGGATTGAATCCATAATTCGCAAAGAAAGGAGTCTGGTTGATGGCAGAGTGTAAGGAGTTGTTGTATGAGAATTCGGCGACTGGTAACAAGGACACCCAGTCGTCTTGAGTAAATACAGAAAAGCAACGGAGGTATTGCTCCAGCGTCTGGTTAGTTCTTTCTGTCTGGCCGTTCGTCTGAGGATGGTAGGCCGAGGAGAACGCCAATTCGATTTCCAAAGCGGCACACAGTGCTCTCCAAAACCGGGAGGTAAATTGAACACCTCGGTCGGATACGATATTCGCGGGCACCCCATGTAGCCTTACTACTTCCTTGATGAATATCTTCGCCGTTTCTACGGCTGTGGGAGTACCCTTCATAGGGATGAAGTGTGCCATCTTGGATAGCCTATCAATCACCACAAAGATGGTTGAGAAACCTTCAGAGGGGGGTAACTCCACAATGAAATCCATCGATAGCATTCTCCAAGGCCTGTCAGGAATCGGTAAAGGTCTCAATAAACCCCAGGCCTTTGAGTGGTTGCATTTATTCCGAGCACAAGTGCGGCAAGAACCCACGTACCTCTTACAGTCCTCCAGAAGACATGGCCACCAAAAGGTGCGTAGCACCAATTCTGAGGTTTTCCGGGCTCCGAAGTGACCCGCCAGCTTGTGGTCATGACATAGTTTCAGTACCAGTACCCTACATCTTTCAGGTACGAAAATCTTGCCTTCATGCCAGAGCAACCCATCATTTAAACTGGTTCCAGTAGGTAGAGGAATTTCAGAGGAAGCCTGTTTAATCCTGGAAATTAAATCTCCCTGGAGCAGTAAGAAATTACCTGCAGGCAGAATAGTATCAGGAGGAGTACTTTCCTTGGAGTCGTGGAACATCCGTGATAGGGCATCAGGTTTTCCATTCTTGGATCCGGGCCTGTACGTGATGTGAAAGGAGAAGCGAGAAAAAAAAGTGCCCATCTAGCCTGTCGTGGTCTGAGTCGCTTGGCTGCTCTTAAGTATTCCAAGTTCTTGTGGTTGGTAAAGATGAGAACCGGATGTACCGCACCCTCTAGTAGATAGCGCCACTCTTCCAAAGCCGCTTTGATGGCCAACAGTTCCCGGTCTCCGACATCATAATTTTTCTCAGATGATGAGAGTTTACGGGAAAAGAATGCTACAGGAAACAAGAGGGCCTTGGGGCCCTGACGTTGAGAAAGTACTGCCCCCACTGCGATCTCCGAAGCATCCACTTCTAGAACAAACGGTAATGCAGGGTCCGGGTGCTTGAGAATAGAGGCAGAAGTAAACAGTCCCTTTAATTTCTCGAACGCTGCCTGTGCTTGGGATGACCAACAGAAACGTGCTCCCTGTTTAGTAAGTTCCGTTATTGGTGCAATGATTTTAGAAAAGTCTTTAATGAACTTCCTGTAAAAGTTGGAAAATCCAACGAAACGTTGGACTCCCTTCCTGTCAGAAGGAGCCGGCCAGTCCAGGATGGCCGATACTTTTTGTGGGTCCATCTTGATTCCTTCAACAGAAATAATGAGTCCCAAGAACTGAATACTCAGGCGTTCGAACTCACATTTATCTAGTTTGGCGTATAAGCCATGTTGCCTGAGCCGGACGAGAACATTCCTGACGTGCCTGCGATGATCCGCCAAAGAAGAGGAGAAGATGAGTATATCGTCCAGATAAACGATGACATAAAGGTCCAGGATATCTCTAAAAATGTCGTTCACAAAGTGCTGGAACGTAGCCGGGGCATTACAAAGACCGAAGGGCATGACCTGGTACTCAAAATGCCCGAAACGAGTGCGAAACGCAGTCTTCCACTCGTCACCTTCTCGGATGCGGATTAAGTTATAGGCACCTCGGAGATCCAGTTTAGTAAAGATTCTGGCAGTGCCCAGCCTTTGGAATAACTCAGGTACCAGAGGGAGCGGGTAGCGATTTTTAATCGTGATCTTGTTCAGTTCGCGGTAATCAATACATGGCCGCAGGGAATGATCCTTCTTTTCCACAAAAAATAAACCCGCACCGGCCGGAGAGGTGGACGTGCGGATAAATTTCTTTTTCAGATTTTCATCCAAGTACTGCTTCAGGGTACCCAGCTCCTGCTCAGTCAAGGGGAAGATCCGGCCAAAAGGTACCTCGGATCCAGGAAGCAATTCAATTGGGCAGTCGTAAGGCCTGTGTGGTGGTAGCAATTCAGCCCCCTTCTTGCTAAACACATCCGCAAAGTCTTGGTAAGGCTCAGGAATAGCTTGAAGCAAATCAACATCTGGTTGTAGACAGAGGAGTTGGGCAACCTCATGGCCTGTCCCTTGCAAGCAGTGTTGAAGACAGTATCCAGAGAGGAACTCGACATTACCTGTAGCCCAGTTGATTTGGGGGTTGTGCGCTTGTAGCCAAGGTATTCCAAGAATAACTGGAAAGAGAGGGGACGAGATGGCGTCCAGACAGAGATATTCATGGTGTTGCTGGCCCATGATGGCTTCTAAGGGGATAGTCTCCTGAGTGACTGGGCCGGAGCGGAGAGCAGAACCGTCAGCGAGATGAACAGCGCGGCTTTGAGTTTTGGTTTGGAGAGGAATGGAATGTTGAGAGGCAAAAGTCCGGTCAATAAAACAGCTGCAGGCTCCGGAATCAATAATAGCTGGGACTTGGATGGCCTTTCCGAGAAGCTGTAAAGTGACAGAAATGGTTAGATGCGTGCCCAAGGAGGGTACAAAAGTAGCACAGGTACGGACATCAGAACGACACTTACGCATCTTGTTGGGGCAACCGCTGGCGTAGTGCCCCGATTCCCCGCAGTAGAGGCAGAGGTTGTGTGCCCGCCTACGTGACTTCTCCTCTGGGGTCAAAGAAGGACGGAACAGACCAAGCTGCATTGGTTCAGGTGCATCATAGGTAGAGGCAGGTGGCGGAGCAGGAGATCTACTGGGTGGACAGGGTACTTGTGGAGTCATCCAGGTGGGACGAAGGGTACTGGTGGTTCTCTCGGTACGTCGTTCTCGCAGTCTACGGTCTATTTGGATAGATAGATTGATAAGGTCTTCCAGGGTCTGTGGTACCCCTACTCGTGCCAACTCATCTTTGAGAGGTTCTGACAACCCCATCCTGAACTGATGGCGCAATGCTGCGTCATTCCAAGCCGTGTCGGAACTCCAGCGTCTGAACTCGACGGCATAGTCTTCAGCTGCTCGGCGGCCTTGACGAAGGGCCTGTAAGGAGGCTTCTGCGGTGGCAGTGAGCTGGGGGTCTTCGTATAGTTGGGACATGGCTCCAAAGAAGGCCTCCAGACTATCCAAGGCGACAGACTTTTGCTCCAAGAGTCGGTGGGCCCATGTTTGTGGTTCACCAGTCAGCAGGGAAATAACAAAGCCCACCTTAGTGGCTTCCAGGGAGAACGTGCGTGGCTGAAGGGCAAAGTACAGGTTGCAAGCATTCCGGAAGGCACGATACTTGCTCCGGTCTCCGAGAAATCTTTCGGGTACTGGTACTTTGGGCTCAGGAGGTAACATGACCACAGAAGGTGTTGAGGTGGCTGCTGCGGACCCTGGTGGACCGGAAGGTGCGGACAGAGCCTGCACACGTTCTTCCAAGCTGGAATATCCCTCTTGTAGGCTTTTCACTGCCTGGGTTAGACCCACCAAATGTCGGCAAAGTTCATCCATGGGGGAGGCCCCCTGCCCGGACTCGGTCATGGCTGCCTAATACTATCAGGCTCCTCCTACTTACCAGACCGGCGAGTCCTGTCGGGCAGAGGGTTGGCTCCCTTACCCTCCGACTATTGGCCCCCTGATAGAGTAAACAGGGGGTACAACAGTACGGAGTGGTATGAAGGCCTGTATGGCTGTTCAGGTATTGCTGTCCGGAAGTCACAGGGTTAACTGTAGCAAAGACTGAGTAGACTGGAGCACCTTCGCTGAGCAGAGCAGGCTGGTGTGGACAACAGACAGGAAGACTGCAGACAGGCTGACAGGATCCCAGGGAGCAGGCAGATGGATGGTCAGGAGACAGGCCGGATTTGGCAACAGGCAGACGGCAGAGGTACAGTGGAACAGGCAAGCGGATGGTCAGACAAGCAAGGGTCGGTGCAGGCAGAGTTCAGAGAGTGGACGGGGGACAAGCCGGGTCAGTAGGTATAACAGGAACAACAAGGTACACGGTCAGGCTCTGGAACTACTAGCTGTTGGTTAGGCAGCACTGGTCACCAGAACTCACTGGCTTAAATAGGGCTTTTGGCGCCAAACGACATGCACGCGCGCGCCCCGGCACACACAGGCACGCGCGCCGACGCACCCTGACGCACACCACCGCGGGCGCCCCGCCTGCCAAGGTAAGAACCCTGACACTCCACTTCATTGAGAGATGGATGCCTAAATAATGTGTATTACTTTGGCCAGCCCCTCCTTACTTACACTTTTGGCAGCCCACTGGACAGGTAAGAAGTGTCATAACACAAAGAGATAAATACACACTGTACACATTTTAGCACATTTTTACATTCTACTATTACCTATCAAGATAATAATAGGATACAAAAGCTTTGAACAGTACCATTTGAAACTATTCAGGCAGGCCCTTGCACTACAATAAATATGACCACAAAAGAGGTGGGTATAGTGTGTATGGGTTTGGCAAAGTCAGCAGATAGAGGATTGGGGATAGATAGATAGAGGATTGGTATCAGCTAAGTTAGCAGTTGGGGGAGGGAGGGTTCCAATTGATTTTGGGACCCAAAAAAAATCCTCTGGCACTCTGCCAGAATTTCAAGCACAAATCACATTTTTACACATTTTAGGGGGTGTTTAGGGTAAAGCACTAATATGGAGCTGACAAAACACATTGTTAATTGAGTAGACAAGGTGGATATAGGGCCAGGAAAGCATTCTGGGGAGGTAAGTGAAGGCAAATATGTATGAAGGACAAAAAAAATAATAAAAAAAAATACAGCATGCATGTGGACAAAGGGGACATTCACAGCATATTACAATCATGGTAATTAGGGAATGAGGAAAGAAATACAATATATTAACAAACATTAAATACAATAACATGTGATGTTAAAGGATAAAAATCTTACCTTCATATACTCCTTTTGCAGGACCTGGATGATGGCAGAACAGAGCCTGGGGGGAGATGCCTGTCGAGAACTTAAGGTCCTGCAGACTTCTCCCATCGCCAATTACCGCAGGGTGGCGACTAGCCTCTGCTCCGGAGTGATGGCTTGCCTCATGCAGATATCCTGCCTGCTGATATAAGGGGTCAGCAAAGCCAACAAACGGTGAAATACGGGGTCCGTCATCTGGAGAAAGTTCCTGAAATCGTCAGGATTATTCTCACGGATCTCACGGAGCAAAGGCATATGACAGAATTGGTCACGCTGGAGCAACCAATTTTTGGGCCATGAACTCCTCCTTGCCCTGTTCATGGACTGGGCTTGTGTCAAAGTAAGGACCCCAACACCAAGCCCCTGCACAGCACGAACTCTACGATGAGTACATACATGCAACATGGCTAGAAAATGGTCAGCTACTCAGAATGAAGTAACAGAACGCACTGAAGAACAGCAAGGTCTGTGAAGACCGACCTGAAAATCAGTAATGAATGGACAAGAACACAAAGATAAATCAATAGTACTCGCTGCACGCACTGAAGACCAGATACAAACCCACAAGCACAAACTGAACAGCAGAAATACGATCTGAAAATCATGAGTCTGAAAAAGCACGAATCGTCTCTCACCAAACTTTTACTAACAAGAGATTAACAAAAGGAGCCCAAAGGGTGCCATGCTTGTCGTATGTGGTGTACGTCACCGTGTTCTTGGCGTTCGGAAATTCCGTCAAATTCCGTCAACTTTGTGCAATCGTGTGTTTGCAAGACAAGTTTGCGCCAACATCCGTTGGAAAAAATCCATGGATTTTGTTGTCGGAATGTCCGTTAAATGTCTGACCGTGTGTACAGGGCATTAGACCTGATTTATAGTAACAGGTGTCTTAGCACTAATTGGTGGGTTGCAGCTTACACATTTTTTTTTGGTGTTTTGTTATTTTATAGAGAATCAACATCAGCGCTTTAGTTTTCTTTTTTCACATTTTGCAGCATTGATAACTACCTATAACGACATAAAACAATCGGGGCAACTCTTCCCCATCAGAAGACCAGCGCACAGACCCACTGTTCTTCGACCCTTCATCCACACAAGTATGCCCCCCAAATCCCACCTGATGGTGACTACACTTAAGCATGCCAGTTGATTGATAGACTTATGCCCCACCTAACTAATTTGTAGATCGGCTCGACAGATACGATCCTGAATAAGGAGCAATAGAACACTCCACCCTGGTATCTGCTCCTACCCTTTCACTTTGAATGCATGAGAGGAGCAAGTATAATGTACAATGAACACCGCAAAGGTTATCAATCCTCCATTACCTCCGCACTAATATGCTGTAAGATAACGATCATCTGTTTTGTTCCCTATCTGTGTTCTATACCATCACAAAAGCAAAAAGAAGAGGGGAAAAGGGAAGGAAAAGGAGAAAATTAAAAGGAAGGGGGGGGGGAGAAAGGGGAGGGGGGAAGGAAAAAAAGGGGGTGGAAGAAAAAGAAAAGAAAAAGTGGGGGGGGAAGGAAGAAGATGAGAGGATAAGAATGTAAAAGGAAAGGGAATTTTAAATTACCCACAATGTACTTCGCTTATAGAGAGTGATTATGAACCAAATAAGAGCAAATTACAGCTGATCTATCCACAGCATAATGCACCACGCATCCAAGCAATGCTAATATATATTATATACAGTATTATATCTCCAATTTTGAACTTACCTATCAGAGTATCAGAGCATTTTAATATTTTACTCTTAAAAAAGATAGCCATCATATATCCAGGTAGGTTGATACTGTCCTATATTTAGACATGACCTGATTAACACAAACCTGTCGAGCATTTATTTTTCAGACGAGCATATGAGGCAAGTCTCTGGAACCCACAAATGCAACTAGCAACAAGAACGACCCAACATAAAACAGCATCACAGAAGCTACATACGGGATGGAAAACCTGAGGTATGAGGTAATCACCCTTACCACAACCCACTGCTAATCGCCTACTCCAAAGGGGGTAGTCGGGCACATTTGATCCAATATCACCGCCTTGAATATGCTCCCCCCTCCCCTCCCCCTTATGATCCCTCTGTTCCTAATGTTTCTTATGCCTGTTTTTTTTTTTAATTATTATTATTATCACTTCTGAAAAGTTCATTATTATCTGAAATAGACATTGTCTCGATTGCATAATACTGCTTAATGTAGCTCACCTGTACCCTTGTCAAATAATACGCATCCTCCACACATGGTTCACAAACATTTAACTATACACAAGTAAATACAAACACCTAGTATACGAGGTAAAGGCCGAAATTCTACCTCTACCCATAGCTTTACCTCTACCTATAGCTACGCACTTTGAGATCTCACGTGTTACCTCAAGGGCTGCAAATGATCCTAACATCACTAGTATCCCCCATTTTACTCACTCTCCTCTTGCGTAGCCAACCGCACACATTACACACCAAATCTTCACAGTATTTACTCCCACACCAAATGCACCACAACTGAAAAACTATTAAGCCATCCTCCTTCTTAGTCCGCAACTGAACTTAACAGGGCAGGCTGTCTGATGGGGTATTTGGAAATACCCCTCTTCTACCAACAAACCAACCCCCACACAGTGGGTACCTACTTAGCGCGCATTCTCCCATCTCATCAGTTTCTAATACCACTGATTGCCTCCGGCCATACCGGATTTACGGTATAACTGACACCCGGCTGAGTGAGAATTATCTCACCGGCCACCGGACTTCTCACCTTTCTAGACCCCACGTCTCCCTTCCCTCTCCTCACCCCCTTCCCCGCCCACCACCTTCCCCATCCCATTTACCCTCGCCCACACCCTTGCACCAACCGAGACCCATTTCCCAGCTCAGATCCGGCTCTCACCTGCCGAATCACTACAAACGCTCGAAACCTACTAAGTTAATGTGGTCTTGCTCACGACATTCCAAGGGACACAAACACTCAATGCTTAAAAACATGACCATGACTCCTCCCAATAAAAACAAAACCCTTATCAAGATTTTCTCGCTTAATGTCAAAGGCCTCAATACACCAGAGAGGCGCTCCCGACTCCTCCTCACTATGCAACAGAATAAAGCAGATATAGTTCTTCTACAAGAAATGCACTTTCATTCCAATGCAATACCGAAACTGATAAATAAACAATACCCTACAGTACCATGCAACAAACCACACATCTAAGACCAAAGGAGTCTCCACATTCATAGCGAATCGATGCCCCTTCCTAGTTACCGACACGCTAATGGCTGAGGAAGGTAGGTTCCTCTTCCTAAAAGAGACATGCTACGGCAAACTGATAACACTAGCAAACATATATCCCCCGAACCTTCAAGTCACTTTCTTTCGTGAACTAACGAAAACACTCGCTTCATTCCAGGAAGGTTCTCTAATCTTAGGTGGTGACTTCAATGTCCCCCTAAACCCCCTCCAAGATACCTCGAATGGCACCTCCTCTCTGCCCTACAAAGCTCTACGCTCCATCAAGGCACAATTGCAGGATCTTTTATTACACGATTCATGGCGCATGCTAAACCCAACTGGTAAGGACTTAACGTTTTTCTCCAACCCTCACCAAAGATATTCATGGCTCGACTACCTCTTCATATCTCAGAATGACCTACCCCTCTTACACCACACTTCCATCGACCTCATGTTCGTCACTACCCTATATCCATGTCAATCGTAATCCCAGAGATACAAAGCTGTCCCCCGACCTGGAGGCTAGACCCCTCCCTACTCATGGACCCTGCAATCACATCGGAAGTCTATACACATATACGCAAATATTTCACAGAAAACAAACTCGCAGATACCTCTCAGGCAATTACATGGGAAGCGCACAAATGCGTAATTAGAGGAGTTCTAATTGCAGCCGCTGCCAAACTCAAAAAGAAGTCACAGAAACACCTCCTTGAGTTGACCGCCCAAACTCAAAAGCTAGAACGTGCACATAAACAGACACAAGTCCTAACTACATTTCAGACCCTTATGCAAGCTAGAAATGACCTGCTAGATATACTAGGCAAAAAAATAAGACGCAAATACATTTTATTACAAAAACATTTCTATGAGTACAACAACAAAGCAGGGAAAATGCTAGCGAGAGCTTTACAATCCAAGAAAGCGGCCTCCAACCTCCAACCCTGACATTACCAAACAATTTGTCAGCTATTATTCGAAACTCTACAACCTACCCAAAATGAACCATGATAAATCCTTCGAGAAATCAAATGATAACAGACTTTCTAAAACAATATAGCCCATCCCAATCTTAGATACTGCGGCTCAGGACCTGGATAGCCCACTAACTGAAGTAGAAGACAAACTTGCACTCAAACAGATGAAACCAGGCAAGAGCCCGGGACCAGATGGGCTAAAGGTAGGTTACTACAAGACCTATGAAGACCTCCTACTCCTGTTCTTTCTCGTAGCTTATAACTCTTTTGCCGACCCGCTGACACCCTCTCGGGACCTATACAGCCCACATTACAGTAATCCCCACAAAAGGGAAAGATACCTCCCTAGTCACTAATTACAGGCTGATCTCACTGCTTAACGTGGACTTGAAGTGGTACGCCAAAGTACTAGCGAACCGACTGCTTCCCTTGCTCCCTCAGCTCATCTCCCTTGACCAGGTTGGCTTTGTACCAGGAAGGGAAGCAAGGGACAACACGCTGAAGGAGATTAACATACATCATTGGCTAACAACTAACCGATACCCAGGATTTCTACTTTCGCTTGATGCAGAGAAGGCATTCGATAGGCTGGCATGGGACTATATGACAGAAACACTTAGGGCCATTGGCCTTCCCAACAAAATGCTAAACTTTATTTCGATGTCATACTCAGGTCCCACAGCATGCATTTGCGTCAACGGCCACCTATCGGATGCCTTCTCGATCTCAGATGGAAACCGTCAGGGTTGCCCCCCCCCCTGATTTTTATCCTCACCCTCAAACCACTTCTCAGACGCATAAGAGCAAACACCCAATATCAGAGGAATCACGATAGCTGACCGCACGTACAAACTAGCTGAATTTGTGGATGACATCCTCCTCTTTCTCTCAGACCCACATACAACAATCCCAAATCTGCTCAAAGACTTTTGACATCTTCAATTCTCTCTTAACCACTTGACCACTGGGCACTTAAACCCCCTTCCTGACCAGACCAATTTTCAGCTTTCGGTGCTCTAACATTTTGAATGACAATTACTCAGCCATGC
Source organism: Lithobates clamitans (assembly GCA_037952925.1). Lineage (NCBI taxonomy): Eukaryota > Metazoa > Chordata > Amphibia > Anura > Ranidae > Lithobates > Lithobates clamitans. Next base: position 1,711,587 of record JBBGZY010000317.1, read on the forward strand.
AACACTGTACCCATATAAAATTTTTGTCCTTTTTTTCACACAAATAGAGCTTTTGGTGGTATTTAATCACCGTTGGGTTTTTTATTTTTTGCGCTATAAAAGAAAAAAGACTGAAAATTTGGTAAAAAAATGAATTTTTATTTCTTTCTGTTATAAAATTTAGCAAATTAGTAATTTTTCTTCGTAAATTTTGGCCAAAATTTATACTGCTACATATCTTTGGTAAAAATAAGTACAACTTGGTGTATATATTTTGGTCTTTGCGAATGTTAGAGAGTCCAAAAGCTATGGTGCCAATATCTGAAAATTGATCACACCTGAAGTACTGACGGCCTATCTAATTTCTTGAGACCCTAACATGCCAGAAAAGTACAAATACCCCTCAAATGACCCCTTTTTGGAAAGAAGACATTTCAAGGTATTTGAAAAGATGCATGGTGAGTTTTTTTGAAATTGTCATTTTTTCCCACAATTCTTTGCAAAAATCAAGATTTTTTTTAACTTTTTTTTTCACAAAATTGTCATATTAGAAGGTTATTTCTCACACACAGCATATGCATACCACAAATTACACCCCAGAACACATTCTGCTATTACTCCCGAGTATGGCAATACCGCATGTGTGAGACTTTTACACAGCGTGGCCACATACAGAGGCCCAACATGCAGGGAGCACCTCCAGGCATTCTGGAGCACCCAGGCCAATTCTTATATTTCTCTCCTACATGTAAAAATAATCATTTATTTGCTAGAAAATTACATAGAACCCCAAAACATATATATATTTTTTTTTTGCAAAGACCCTAGAGAATACAATGGCGGTTGTTGCAACTTTTTATCTCGCACGGCATTTGCGCAGAAATTTTTCGAACGCGTTGTTTTTGGAAAAAAAACAGTTTTGTGCTTTAAAAAAAAAACAAAATAGTAAAGTTAGCCCAATGTTTTTGCATAATGTGAAAGATAAAGTTACGCTGAGTAAATAGATACATAACATGTCACCCTTCAAAATTGCACACGCTCGTGGAATAGTGCCAAACTTCGCTACTTAAAAATCTCCATAGTTGACGCTTTAAAATTTTTTACTGGTTACATGTTTTGAGTTACAGAGGAGGTCCAGGGCCAAAATTATTGCTCCCGCTCTACTGATCGCAGCGATACCTCACATGTGTGGTTTGAACACAGTTTTCATATGTGGGCGGGACTTACGTATGCGTTCGCTTCTGCATGTGAGCACACGGACAGGGGCGCTTTAAATTTCTTTTTTTTTTTATTGTTCTTTTTACTTTATTTATTTTAGTCACTTTTTTCCCAAAAGAAACTATTTTTTTGATCACTTTTATTCCTATTACAAGGAATGTAAACATCCCTTGTAATAGGAATATTGCATGACAGGTCCTCTTTACAGTGAGATATGGGGTCAATAAGACCCCACATCTCACCTCTAGGCTGGGAAGCCTGAAATAATTAAAAAAAAAATGATCCTGGCTTCGATCGTAGCGGAGTCGGTAAAAGCACCGGAGGGTGGCGGGAAGGGGGGGTCATCCCCTCTCTCCTCCCATAAGAACAATCAAGCAGTGGAACAGCTATTATGATCATTCTTATGGTGTAGGGAATCGACGGCTGAAAAAGCTGATATCTGAATGATGCCTGTAGCTGCAGGCATCATTCAGATATCCCCACACAAAGTCCCCACACAAAGTCATATGACGGCGGGCGGGAACTGGTTAAAAATTGCGGGGTATTGCGGGGTATTGCAGAGTTCTGCGGAGTATTGCGGGGTATTGTGGGGTAGTGCAGAGTAGTGCGGGGTATTGCGGGGTATTGCAGGGTATTGCGGGGTATTGCAGAGTAGTGCAGGGTATTGCAGAGTAGTGCAGGGTATTGCAGAGTAGTGCAGGGTATTGCAGAGTAGTGCAGGGTATTGCGGGGTATTGCAGAGTAGTGCAGGATATTGTGGGGTATTGCAGAGCAGTGCAGGGTATTGGGGGATATTGCAGAGTAGTGCAGGGTATTGCGGGGTATTGCAGACTATTGCGGGGTATTGCAGAGTAGTGCAGACTATTGTGGGGTATTGCAGAGTAGTGCAGACTATTGGGGGGTATTGCAAAGTAGTGCAGGGTATTGCGGGGTATTGCAGACTATTGCGGGGTATTGCAGAGTAGTGCAGACTATTGCGGGGTATTGCAGAGTAGTGCAGACTATTGCGGGGTATTGCAGAGTAGTGCAGGGTATTGCGGGGTATTGCAGGGTATTGCAGAGTAGTGCAGGGTATTGCAGAGTAGTGCAGGGTATTGCGGGGTATTGCAGAGTAGTGCAGGGTATTGTGGGGTATTGCAGAGTAGTGCAGGGTATTACGGGGTATTGCAGAGTAGTGCAGGGTATTGTGGGGTATTGCAGAGTAGTGCAGGGTATTGCGGGGTATTGCAGACTATTGCGGGGTATTGCAGAGTATTGCAGGGTATTGCGGGGTATTGCAGACTATTGCGGGGTATTGCAGAGTAGTGCAGACTATTGCGGGGTATTGCAGAGTAGTGCAGGGTATTGCAGAGTATTGCGGGGTATTGCTGGGTATATTGCAGGGTGTATTGCAGAGTGTATTGCAGGGTGTATTGCAGGGTGTATTGCAGGGTGTATTGCAGGGATGGCTGAGCATGGTGAGATGGATGTGACTGTATTTGTCACTGAGCACCGCTGTGAGCACTGCACATCCAGCCCACAGCGGTGCGGCCATCCGATCCCTCCCCCTCTCCTCTCACACTGTACCGATCGGTACACAGAGGGGAGGGAGGAACCGGCGTCATGACATGACGCCGGTTTGTGTACATGTGATCGCTCCGTCATTTGACGGAGCGATCACATGGTAAACGGCCGCGATCAGCGGCCATTTACCGTGATCCGTGATGCGCCGGGTCCAGAGGACCCGGCGGTCACGGAAGTTCTCGGGTGCGCGCCCCAGGGGGCACGCGAGAGCAGGATTCTGGGAGGACGTCCCACGGACGTCCACCCAGGATAACCCGACCGCGCTGTAGCCTTCTTTAGGCCATGGCCCGGTCGGCAAGTGGTTAAACCTACAAATCAACTTTTCCAAATCCACCGCACTGAACGTTTCACTTTCCACAGTTACATACCAGTAATGTCAATCGAACTTCCCATTCAAATGCAACAAAGATATGATTCCATATCTAAGCATCCAAATACCATCATCAGTTACAGAATTGTATTCCAAAAATTTCCTACCGGTACTGAAGAACATATAAAGGGACCTGAAAACATGGTCCTCTGGCCTCTTTTCATGGTTTGGCAGGGCTGCAATTATCAAAATGAATATCTTACCCAGAGTATTATATCTACTACAAACCATACCAATAAAACTTTCACCCACCTTTTTTTCAGCTTACCAGAAAGCCTGCACAGACTTTATATGGGGAACCAAACGTCCACAACTCAGCTACGCCAGAGTGACAATCCCCAAACTCAAAGGAGGCATAGGTTTACCAGACCTCCAAAAATACTACAAAGCCTGCCACTTAGCCAGGGTCAAAGATTGGAATATCCACTTGAGATTCAAGGACTGGGTTAAACTAGAACCTGATATGTCCCCCACCCCACTGTCCCAAAGTCCCTGGATAGCACCGAAACACACCCCCCTGCCCTGCAAAAATCGCCCACTAATACTACGGACCTTATCGTCTTTCAGAGAGACCTGCTGGAAATATGAAATCTCCTCAATCCTAGGCCCAATGACCCCACTACGCCACAACCCGGACTTCCCTCCAGGAACCCATGCTACCTTCCTCAGAGACGCATGGCCGCACATCACTATCCGAGCAGATCAATTTTACGAGAGAGGTCATCTTCTTATGCAAACTCAGCTTGAAACCCGGATTACAACCAAACATTTCCCTTCTGGACATACGTACAGATCAGACACTTCCTCGAAAAAAATCCAACCCCAGACCTGACTGGTCCCGACAGACAACCCCCTTTGAAGCACTCTGCCTGAAACAAGAACCCAAAGCTCACCCAATCTCTTACATATACACCCTACTTTTCAACAAACACAACCCCAAATCCAACCATGCTTGCCACCATTGGGAAAATGATCTTGCCATAGATCTTTCAGAACATGACTGGGAAAAAAATCTATACATGCATCCACAATGGAACAGTAAACATTTACACAGAAGAGAATGCATTCAAACTATTCTCTAGGTGGTATAGAACACCACTTAGAATACACAAAATATTTCTATCACTCCCCTCCCACTGTTGGAGATGTGAGGGGGGGCCAGGCTCGCGCCTCCATATCTGGTGGAACTGTCCCAAAATACAACCCTTCTGGAGGGTGGTCCACCGACTCATAAATCAAATCACCACCTACAACCTAGATTTAACCCCATCACAGTTCCTGCTGCACCACTGCTCCATATCTAATAATGCATATGTACGCTCTCTAGCCATGCACATGGTGAATGCAGCCAAAATGTGCATCCCAGCCAACTGGCGCTCCCTGGAACCCCCATCTGTAGCAGATTGGTTTGCACGGATACAACAAACTGCAGACATGGAGGACCTTATTGACCAAGAGAAAGATACCCCTTCCAAATTTGAGAAAATATGGTCCTGTTGGTGACATTTCATCACAACAGATAAATACAAACAACTCAAAACTAAGAACAATCACAAAGATGCGGCATGCGAGTGAGCGGGAAAGGTTATAGAACCCTGAGACCCCCTCCTCTCTCTTTTTTTTTCTTTCTCTCCCTCTTCTCCTTTCTCCCTAGTAGTCATCACCAAAAGGTTTCCTGTCCCCTCCCCTTTTTCTAAATATCCCTACCCACCCCTTAAAACAAACCCACTACCTTCATGGAATAACCCCTGCCAACTCATATTCCAAAGCTCATACTCCGACATTTATAGGCAGTAGCACACTAAACCTACGCTAGAAAATAAATGATGCTGTTATGTATTACCCCTGTTACACAGTTGCATTTCTGTGTATATATAAAGATGTATATATTCGCTAAAGCGGCTGCGTCCATACATATATATATATATATATATATATATATATATATATATATATACCTGTTATACCTGTGTTAAATCAATAAAAAATTATTACAAAAAAAAGAAGAATAATAAATAGAACCAAAAAGTTACAAGAAGTTGCACTACCCTGTCTATCTTGTCTCGGGTATGCTATGATACTGGGCACTGATGCTTTGAGAAAAAATATATATTTTTATGCTTAGAAGTTGGATATAGGGCGAAAAATTATTATCTTTAGAAGTTTGATATAAAACAGTTGAGGTCAAGATTAAGGCCCCCCTGGCGTCAGGGACACCAACCTATATATCCACCTTGTCTCATTCTGTGAGACAAGGACTTTTTTATTACTGCCTCTCCAGTGGTCTTTAATTTGATTTATCCCTTAGAATATCAGTCCTGTGGGGTCCCTGTTTTGTACTTCCTTAAAATGCCTTGAAAGGCTATGTTTTGGGAACTCTTTCCTTATGTTGTTAATATGCTCCCTGATCCTCACACATAAAAGGCGGGTGGTCCTGCCTACATATTTTAGGTGACAGGGGCATTCAACAACATAGGTGACATGGGTACTATTACATCATCAACTCATTTATTTGGTACTCCTTGTTGTTGACCCTAGATTTGAATGACTTTTTTCCGTGGCTGCTTTTTGCTCACTCTGCATGGGAAACAATTTTGACACCTATAGAATCCTTTCATTCCCAAGAATAATTTTACAGGTCTTGGGGGATTGATTACATTATGGACTAAGTGGTTTCTAAGTGTGGAGGCTCTTCTATACACAAATCTGGGGTTTTTTGGTAGGATCCTGGATAGGGCTCTATCTTCTTTCAGGATGGGCCAGTATTTTCTAATTATGTATTCTATTGATTGATATTGCGTATTGAACCCAGTAATGTATGCCGCATCCATATAGTTCCCTGCTTTGTTATCTTTCTTAACCAGTAGTGCGTTCCTATCCATTTTCCTTACCTCAGTTTTCAATTTGACTAGATTCTTCTGCTGATAACCTTTTTCTTAGAATCTTTTAGTCATAATATCAGCTTGTGATTCATAGTCTTCTAGTTTTCAGCAGTTTTTTTGCAATCTCATCAACTGACCCTTGGGGATGTTCCCTTTCCACTTCAGGTGGTGGCAGCTTGAAGTTGGTATATAGCCGTTGCGGTCTGTTGTTTTAACCACTTCAGCCCCGGAAGGTTTTACCCCCTTCCTGACCAGAGCACTTTTTACAATTCGGCACTGCGTCGCTTTAACTGCTAATTGCGCGGTCATGCAATGCTGTACCCAAACGAAATTTGCGTCCTTTTCTTCCCACAAATAGAGCTTTCTTTTGATGGTATTTGATCACCTCTGCCGTTTTTATTTTTTGCGCTATACACGGAAAAAGACCGAAAATTTTGAAAAAAAATGATATTTTCTACTTTTTGTTCTAAAAAAAATCCAATAAACTCAATTTTAATGATACATTTAGGCCAAAATGTATTCGGCCACATGTCTTTGGTAAAAAAAATGTCAATAAGTGTATATTTATTGGTTTGCGCAAAAGTTATAGCGTCTACAAACTAGGGTACATTTTCTGGAATTTACACAGCCTTTAATTTATGACTGCCTATGTCGTTTCTTGAGGTGCTAAAATGGCAGGGCAGTACAAAACCCCCACAAATGACCCCATTTTGGAAAGTAGACACCCCAAGGAACTTGCTGAGAAGCATGTTGAGCCCATTGAATATTCATTTTTTTTTGTCCCAAGTGATTGAATAATGACGAAAAAAAAAAAAATTACAAAAAGTTGTCACTAAATGATATATTGCTCACACAGGTCATGGGCATATGTGGAATTGCACCCCAAAATACATTTAGCTGCTTCTCCTGAGTACAGGGATACCACATGTGTGGGACTTTTTGGGAGCCTAGCCGCGTACGGGGCCCCGAAAACCAAGCACCGCCTTCAGGATTTCTAAGGGCGTACATTTTTGATTTTACTCCTCACTACCTATCACAGTTTTGAAGGCCATAAAATGCCCAGATGACATAAAACCCCCCCAAATGACCCCATTTTGGAAAGTAGACACCCCAAGCTATTTGCTTTGAGGCATGTTGAGTCCATGGAATGTTTTATATTTTGACACAAGTTGCGGGAAAGTGACAAATTTTTCTTTTTTTTTTTTTGCACAAAGTTGTCACTAAATGATATATTGCTCACACAGGCCATGGGCATATGTGGAATTGCACCCCAAAATACATTTAGCTGCTTCTTCTGAGTATGGGGATACCACATGTGTGGGACTTTTTGGGAGCCTAGCCGCGTACGGGACCCCGAAAACCAATCACTGCCTTCAGGATTTCTAAGGGCGTACATTTTTGATTTTACTCCTCACTGCCTATCACAGTTTCGGAGGCCATGGAATGCCCAGGTGGCACAAACCCCCCCCAAATGACCCCATTTTGGAAAGTAGACACCCCAAGCTATTTGCTGAGAGGCATGGTGAGTATTTTGCAGCTCTCATTTGTTTTTGAAAATAAAGAAAGACGAGAAAAAAAATTTTGTGACAAAAACTGAGGTCTGCAAAATACTCACTATACCTCTCATCAAATAGCTTGGGGTGTCTACTTTCCAAAATGGGGTCATTTGGGGGGGTTTTGTGCCACCTGGGCATTCCATGGCCTCCGAAACTGTGATAGGCAGTGAAGAGTGAAATCAAAAATTTACGGCCTTAGAAAGCCTGAAGGCGGTGCTTGGTTTTCGGGGTCCCGTACGCGGCTAGGCTCCCAAAAAGTCCCACACATGTGGTATCCCCGTACTCAGGAGAAGCAACAGAATGTATTTTGGGGTGTAATTTCACATATTCCCATGGCATGTTTGAGCAATATATCATTTAGTGACAACTTTGCGCAAAAAAAAATAAAAAAAATAAAAAATTGTCTCTTTCCCGCAACTTGTGTCACAATATAAATTATTCCATGGACTCAACATGACTCTCAGCAAATAGCTTGGGGTGTCTACTTTCCAAAATGGGGTCATTTGGGGGGGTTTTGAACTGTCCTGGCATTTTATGCACAACATCTAGAAGCTTATGTCACACATCACCCACTCTTCTAACCACTTGAAGACAAAGCCCTTTCTGACACTTATTGTTTACATAAAAAAATAATTTTTTTTTGCAAGAAAATTACTTTGAACCCCCAAACATTATATATTTTTTTTAAAGCAAATGCCCTACAGATTAAAATGGTGGGTGTTTCATTTTTTTTTTTCACACAGTATTTGCGCAGCGATTTTTCAAACGCATTTTTTGGGGAAAAAACACACTTTTTTACATTTTAATGCACTAAAACACACTATATTGCCCAAATGTTTGATGAAATAAAAAAGATGATCTTAGGCCGAGTACATGGATACCAAACATGACATGCTTTAAAACTGCGCACAAACGTGCAGTGGCGACAAACTAAATACATTTTTAAAAGCCTTTAAAAGCCTTTACAGGTTACCACTTTAGATTTACAGAGGAGGTCTACTGCTAAACTTACTGCCCTCGATCTGACCTTCGCGGCGATACCTCACATGCATGGTGCAATTGCTGTTTACATTTGACGCCAGACCGACGCTTGCGTTCGCCTTAGCGCGAGAGCAGGGGGGACAGGGGTGCTTTTTTTTTTTTTTTTTTTTTTTTCTTTATTATTATTATTTTTTTATCTTATTTTTAAACTGTTCCTTTCATTTTTTTTTTTAAATCATTTTTATTGTTATCTCAGGGAATGTAAATATCCCCTATGATAGCAATAGGTAGTGACAGGTACTCTTTTTTGCAAAAATTGGGGTCTATTAGACCCTAGATTTCTCCTCTTCCCTCAAAGCATCTGACCACACCAAGATCGGTGTGATAAAATGCTTTCCAAATTTCCCAATGGCGCTGTTTACATCCGGCGAAATCTAAGTCATAAAATGCTCGTAGCTTCCGGTTTCTTAGGTCATAGAGATGTTTGGAGCCACTCTGGTCTCTGATCAGCTCTATGGTCAGCTGGCTGAATCACCGGCTGCATTCTCAGGTTCCCTGTTGAGACAGGAGAGCCAGAGAAAAACACGGAAGACGTTGGGGGGGGGCATTCCCTCCCACTGCTTGTAAAAGCAGTCTAGAGGCTAATTAGCCACTAGGATTGCTTTTACATGAAAGCCGACCGCTGGCTGAAAAGAATGATACCAAGATGATACCTAAACCTGCAGGCATCATTCTGGTATATCAAAAAATAAAGGGAAAGGGGGAAGGGAGGGGGGAGGGAGGGGAATGCGGGATAGGAGGGGAAAAAGGGGAAGGCGTGAGTACACAAAATCGTAAATATGTTTAATAGTTTTATCCCGTTAGGGTATTGTTGCTGTAACCATAACTTGTACAGTATCACATAAGGGGCAAGGGAAAGGAGGAACCCAATAGAGTGGGTTCAAGAAAAGGGGTTACTTCATGCAACAATAGATTACAGAATGGTTATAGTGATAAAATCAATTTTATTGGTCTTATGCATAAAAAATGGAACACAATAAACTCATTAATTGCTAGAAATGGGTACTGCAATTAGGCCTAGAAAACCAGACAGGACAGACTTGACAGACAATACATTAAGAAAACATTTATTGCTACCCGGTCAGGGCATATTGCAGTTTGCCACATTGGCCTTATGGTGAAATCAATCAGTCAAATTGTGTTGGTGGCTTTCCACCCAAATGGGGATTCCAATTTAGTGTTTAGACTTAAAGTGTAGGCCCCTGTGGCATAATGCAATGGGAGAGTGTAGGACACAGTGGAAGAAAAAGGCACCAGTGGTGTTATGAAGCAGGATGGAATTCCGTTATTATTGAGTAATAGGGGTAAATATTCCTCTGAATTGGATATAGGGCAGTATATGCGGCTGATCCTATAGCTGTATTCGGAAGTCCTTGGTAACCTGTAGAAATGTTAGAAATACTGATTCTAACTGATGCCAAGTATATAGTGGTACCATGAGCAGACAACAAACAATCTAAGTTAATGTTCAGGCAGCAGTGCAATCATTTAAACCGTAAGCTAGTGGTGTAGTCGGCACACAGATGCTGTTAGTATTAAATAGTGTTGTTATTGGCTGTACATTACCACTGGCTTCCACGCTGCTCTTACTCGGGGATACTGTAGTCCGTTAGTCCTAGTAGCCAAGGCTGCCGTTGCATTCCTTTTACAGGCGCGGGGTATCCACAAAGTCCTACTGTATGTTGCGGTGCTCCGCTTGTCTGTGTAAGTGAGGATTCCCGTCTCTCGGGGTCGCTTGGCGGGCCTTTAGTTTGCCCCTTTCTGATCTGCAGCTGTGTCCTTCTCGTATCAGCTCCTTTGCTGAGTATCTCCCTCACTGCCCTGAGCGCACGGACCGGGTGGCGCAGTGACGTCAATTCTGGTATAACCACTCAAAGTCGTGAATGGCGTACCTGAAGACAAAAAAATGGTTAACAATAAAGCACAGTAAACGGTAAGGTATAAAAAATTGCATACCTGAAAAGCAAACATGATAAAACATAATAACAATAAAACATTGCAGAATAGAATACAGTAAAAAAGAGCAGAACAATAGAGAGAGAGGATAGAGAGAGAGAACAATAAAACGACAACTATTTTTTTTTATTTTATATTTTTGTATGTGTTTTTTTTTTTTTTTACACTTTTTTTTTGTAACTGTAACTTTTATAACTGTAACCGGTTCCAGGTTCGGGTCTCTCAAAATGCGATGGCATCTTGGGAGACCCTGTGAAAGTGTGCCTAGTCTGTGCAATGCTGTACCCTATGCTAATACTCAACTAGTGAATGGTAGCGTTCAAAACATTCACCAATGCAAAGACCAGGATTGTCAGGACAGGAGGGACAATAATAGCGGGTGTCACACCTATATCCGCGCTTGCTGCAGACACGACATCTTTTTTGGGGGGGTTCGCTGGGTAGGGGTACTCGGGAGGACATAAAGAAAATGCCTCTCATGCAACCGACCGCATTTGGTTGGGGATGTGAATGGGGGAAGTACGGGCGCTGCAGAAGCGGTGGGTTCCCAATTAGGATTGGCGAATGCAGCAGGAAGGGCATTATGGGCACGACAGGCCTATGTTTGTCTTTTTGGTGGCAGCGGGACACTACTTGTGCTTGCCACCTCACCAGCTTGAACTGCACTTATGGGACTCGCCACGTCACCAAGTGTTACTGCAGTGCTGGTTTGACTACGACCGGGGTGTACTATGCCGCTGGTGCTTGCCAGTTCACCAAAACACTACCAAAAAAACTGTTAGCGATCGCAGGGATCAGGCCTGACTCTGCGAACGCTGCAATTATGCGTTTAGTGTTTTGTAAGTGACAGTGATCGATCGATACTGCACTTGGGTGGGCTGGGCTGGGCAGAGGGGCAAAACGCAGGTGCTAGCAGGTATCTGGGCTGATCCCGCTAACACTGCGTGTTTGGGAACCCTAAACTGCTAGGGACGCTAGTATAGATCTGATCGGATCAGATATTGATCCGATCAGTTACTATACCACTAAGGGAGGCGTATGCTGCGTGCGTGGGTGTTAGCGGTACTGGCGCTAATCTGACGCTGCCTGGGGCTGGTGCTTGCCAGTTCACCAAAACGCTACCAAAAAAACTGTTAGCGATCGCAGGGATCAGGCCTGACTCTGCGAACGCTGCAGTTATGCGTTTAGTGTTTTGTAAGTGACAGTGATCGATCGATACTGCACTTGGGTGGGCTGGGCCGGGCGGAGGGGCAAAACGCAGGTGCTAGCGGGTATCTGGGCTGATCCCACTAACACTGCGTTTTCGGGAACCCTAAACTGCTGGAGACGCTAGTATAGATCTGATCGGATCAGATATTGATCCGTTCAGATACTATACCACTAAGGGAGGTGTATGCTGCGTGCATGGGTGTTAGCGGTACTGGCGCTAATCTGACGCTGCCTGGGGCGACGCATATCACCGCCGGGCGATCAGGGGGCTAAACCTTTATTCGGTAATAAACGGCGGGTGCCCTGACACTATAAAAAATAAACGAACTAACCAGCGTCACCCGTAACAGTTATACGGTGATCAGTGGTGAAAGGGTTAACTAGGGGGCAATCAAGGGGTTAAAACATTTATTAGGTAGTATATGGGGGTCCCTGTCGCTATAAAACACTGACGGCGAACCTAAATATTTACCTCACTAACTAGCGTCACCAGCGACACTAATACAGCGATCAGAAAAATGATCGCTTAGCGACACTGGTGAGGGGGGGTGATCAAGGGGTTAAAACTTTATTAGGGGGGGTTAGGGGGGTATCCTAGACCTAAAGGGGGGTAATACTCACTGCCCTAACCCTGTAACTGTCACAAACTGACACTATGCAGTAATCAGAAAAAAAAAAAAATACTGCTAATGTCAGTTTGTGACAGGGGGGGTGATTGGGGGGGGATCGGGGGGTGATCGGGGGGGGATCGGGGGTGTAAAGTATGCCTGGCATGTTCTACTGTGTGTGTGTGTGTTGGGTGCACTCACTTGTCTTCTCTCCTCGGCGCTGGAACGGAAACTGCCAGACCGAGGAGAGATGACATCACATCCTCTGCCTGTGTGAAACTGCACACAGGCAGAGGAGGATTCCCTTTGGCTGGGAGCGATCGCGAGGGGGGGGCCACGATCGGATGGTCTCCCCCTCGCCTCCCGACGCTCCCAGTGAAATGCCGACCGCCGCTGGCACCGGGGGGGGTCCGATCGGACCCCCCGCCCGCGGGAGGCAGATCACGTACGGGTACGTGATTCTGCCTGCCCGTGCCATTCTGCCGCAGTATATATGCGGTAGGCGGTCGGCAAGTGGTTAAAGAATGTTTTTGTATATAGGTAATTTCCTTCCTTGAATATCTGTAAGTCTAGATAGTCAATTTGTTGATAGTTCCACTTCCCAGTAAACAAGATCCTATACTTATCGTGGTTAATTCCTCTAAGGAACTCCTCAAAGGATTCTGCTGTTCCTTCCCATAAGATAATTAGATTGTCTATGTATCTTCGGTACAGCTTAATTTTGGGTATTTTTTTTGCCATAAATGTATTTTTCCTCCCACATATTCATAAAAAGGTTGGCTACACTGGGGGCATAACGTACCCCCATGGCCACACCTTTCATTTGAACATAATCATTTCTCCCATATCAGAAGTAATTGCTTTCCATAGCTAGTTGGAGGCCATTGAGAATATATCTGATTTGCTCCTGTTAATACTAGTATTCTTGTGTAATGCCTTCTGAACTCATTGACATTGGCAGTGATGGTGGCAATTAAGTAGTTCTTGACTTCGGTGATGTTTTGGAATTTTGTTATAATTTGGGTGCTGTCTCTAAGGTACGATCCCCCTTTTTGTATCAATGGTTTCAAGAATTGGTCAAGGTACTCTCCTAGGCGAGATAAGAGTGAGTTGATTCTGCTAATAATTGGTCTTCTTTCTATCCTCTTGTGAATCTTCGGCACATAGTATATCACAGTGGTCTTTGTGGATTCCGATAGAAGATATTCAGCTTCTCTCTTGTATAATATTCCTTTATCTTTCACCTTTTTTCAAAAGCTTTCAGCATCTTTCCATATCGCAGTTTAGGGTTCCCTTTAGGTTTCTTATAGGTGTTCTCCACTTTAAGTAGATTCTCCATTTCTTCCTCATAGTCTTTTTTATTCAGTATGACTAAGCCCCAGCCCTTGTCAGCTGGGCGTATCACTACTTCCTTCTTTTTCCCTATTTCCTTTATAACTTGCCATATATTCATACTTTTGGATCTCTTGCCATCTAGTTTTCTCAAGGCATCTTCTATGCATTACTGAATTGTGGGTTAAAATAATGATCTTTAAGAAAGTGCTAGTTTCAAGAAAAAATGAACACCCAAAATGATTCATACTGTATTGATATGACTGATTTCTGATTGGGACTCTAAAACAAAGTTATTACTGCAGCTGCAGGAAAAGATTCACAGGACTCAATCACTATGTTTAAAATGTCCGTTTGGTGAAAAATTTATTAATACATGTTATTTTATACATAGATAAGAAAGGGGTGGTGTGAGATGTTATTAAAAGCTAACAAATAGAAATATGTTATTAAAAGCTAACAAATAGAAATATTTTATTAAAAACTAGCGAATAGAACAATTGCAAAAGTAAAACCTTGAAAAGGGAGGGGGGAGTAGAGAGCGTTTAGTAGGAGAAGTGTCTGTGTGTTAGGTGAAGGTTACAGAACACATTTCAACAGTGAGAACAAAATGGATTCTCTTGTGCTTAAATGAACAGTACAATGAATGTCCATGTCATTTCCCCCCTTTTGTTTATTTGACACCATTCTTCTCCGCGTTACGTTCAGCCGATTGCTGGTAACTCCTGTTACATTGGCGCAGAGAGACGGCATCCTTTTCAGCTCTCTCCTAGCTTTCTCACAATAATGGGTTCATCGGGGCTGGTGGTACATTTGTTGGTACAGCGGGTAGTCACACAGAGGCATAGCCTGATGAGGAAGTAAATAACAAACATGAGAAATAGGAACATCACAATGTAAGTGCCTAGTTTCTGTAACCATGTTGCTATGCCATATAAAAAATCACCAAAACCTCCTAAACCCTGAAAGGGGTTCCATCCATCTTTAGCAATATCTCTGGCCTTATTCTGTAGTTCTCTTATCTTAGCAAGATGCCCTTTAATAATGTCCTCATTATCAGAAATGTATATACAACAGTCAGTGCGAAATATCTTACACATCCCACCTTGAGCTGCAGTGAGATAATTTAGCGTTAATCTGTGCTCTAATACTACTTTTTTAAGCTGAGCCATTTCTTCATTTAATAAACCTATATCAGTGGTAGTAAGGTTAATAATCTCATCTACAATTCTAGTGTAATTATTTAGTCTTTTCATTGCTTCAATTCCCCATCCTGTCCAGGAAGGGAACCATGACCATGCCATGTCACCTTCAGTGAACAGCTCTCTTTTGAACACTAAAGGGTATTCTGGACTTTGATCTGGTCGCACTGTATCTTTGCGAACAGCCAAAGCAGGTACTAACTTCCCAATGTAACATGTACCTGTAACATTAGAAGGAAGCCAGGCGTAAGCTTTATTTCCACATATATAATATAACCCTCTACGTATGGACGGTATGCCTGCTCCTAAAAAACTGGAAGCAATAACATGGAATCTCAGGAAACCGATATTTTCACATATTGGAAACTGTGAGCAGTTTGTACTATAAAGGGTTCTATTTAGTTCTGGATCTGGGATATAATAATATTGACCATAGTTTCCTCCATAAACTGTAATTTTTGCTCCGCTGCAATCTGAATTGCCCAACCGTGTACATTTAGTGTTAAACGAGCATGTAATGTTTAAACAAATCTGTGGAGTGTTTATTTGTTTCGAAACCATCAAAGTTACTGATCTGTGCTCATTAGCTGTGGAGACGATGTATGAGCCATTTATTCTGGTCCTGTTTAGATCAGTGAAATTGAGAGGCATTGCTATCATGGGTATTGTTCCTGTTTGGGGATGTAAGTGAGAACACACCCAGCAGTTACTAGAAATCTGGCTTTGGAGAATGCCTTTGGGGAACATGAACAGGCCTCCCTGCATTGTACAGAGCACAAGTGAGACATGAAGCACAAAACCTGGCTGCAAATGCACTAAATCCAGGTGCTATCCAATAGCAGTCAGTAAGTGCCACCATCGCGCCCTTAGCAAGATGACTGACGCCATGTGCCAGTTGTGCTAAAACTGGGTACAAACTCCTGGGTAGACACCACCTGTTGTCAGTGCTCCACAGGCCCTGCTGATTTTGGGTAGCATTACATTTGATCCACTTATCCTTCTCTTCATCAGGGGCCTGGTTCTGCAACTGAATTAGAGTTTCTACATCCTACTGCTCTTGATGAGGGGAATCTGTCCCCGCTACCTGGGCGACCCCTACAGTGGGTGTGACTCCAAATGCCATAAGGGCAGCATCCTTTGCCGCTTGGTCTGCTAAAGCATTTCCTCTGGCTGTCATGTCACTTCCCCTTGCATGCCCTTTTACCTTACCTTCAAGATGGCAACTTCTGCTGGTTTCTGAAAGGCCTCAAATAGCCGCTCTATGAGTTTTGCATGTCTCACTGGCTTCCCTGCACTAGTCAGAAAGTGCCGTGCTTTCCAGATAGGCCCAAAATCGTGGGCTATTCCAAATGCATATCTGCTGTCAGTGTAAACATTTCCCCTTTGATTCTCTAGGAGATGACATGCTTTGACTACAGCATACAACTCCGCTTCCTGTGCTGACATCTGGGGTTTCAATGCTTCCTGATGTAAAATGGTGTCTGTAGTGGTTACAGCAAACCCTGTGTGTGGCTGACCATCATCAGTGTAAAATCTGGAACCATCTATGAATAAGTGTGTGTCACAATCTGATAAGGGCTCATCTTTTGCTGGTGTGACAGAGGCCCTTTCTACCTCCATAAGAGCCATACAATCATGAGATTGAGCCATACAGTCATGAGTTCTACATCAGTACTATTTGTTGCATCTTCCTCATCAATTATAGGAAGAAGAGTAGCCGGATTTAAAGTAAAACATCGTTTGATTGTTAAATTCAATGGAGCAAAAAGAGCAGACTGGTACTTGTCAAATCTACTGGCAGACACATGTCTAGTATTTACTTGATTTATGATTTCCTGCACTGCATGTGGCACATACAGGATCAGAGCAGAATCTAGTACAAGCTCCGTTACTTTGTCTAGCAGCAAAATGCAGGCTAATATGGCTCGCATACAACTGGGGGAGCCTTTGATGACAGGGTCTAATGAGGCTGATACATACATCACAGGCCTCTGTTTGTCTCCATGTAGCTGGGTGAGTACATCTGCAGCAAATCCATTGACTTCATGACAGAACAACGAGAAAGTCTTAGTATAGTCAGGAAGTCCAATAGCGGGAGCTTCAGACAAAATTTTAATAAGCTCCTTCATCTGCAATTCATTGTCCCATGTGAGTTTGAAAGGGTTTCTAGTGGTAGCCTCATATAGAGGAGCCATAAGTTCTGATGCATTTGGAATCCAGTCCCTACAATATCCCACTAACCCCAGGAAGGCACGTAGTTGCCGTACATTTCTTGGCTTTTCAAAGTTTTGTAGAGTTTTAACTCGATCTGGGGTTAGGTGACGGATTCCATGTGAAATGCAGTGACCCAGGAAGATCACTTTCTCTTGGCAGTATTGTAGCTTATCTTTGCTAACTTTTTTGTTACTGTTATAGAGAAACAGGAGAAGGCTTACTGTTTCTCTGCTACAAATGTCCTTTGTATCAGAACAAATAAGCAAATCGTCTATGTACTGAAGCAAAACAGTGTTTGGGTGTGAGGGGGACCATTGGTCCAATACTTGCTTTAACGCAGTATTATATTCAGAGGGGCTACTCACACAGCCTTGAGGCAATCTTGTCCATGCTAACTTTTGGGCATCATGGGTAAATGAAAAAAGGTGCCAGCAATCTGGGTGCAGGGGCACCGAAAAGAAAGCATTTGCAAGATCAATCACTGTAAAGCAGGTGCTGGAGGCAGGTATTCCACTTAGTAAAGTGCGGGGGTTGGGCACGATCGGGGTATTTGCCTCTATTATATTGTTAATGGCTCTCAAATCATGCACCATGCGATATGTCACCTGCCCACTCTTCTTGTCTGGCTTCTTTGCAATTGGGAACAGGGGTGTATTGACCTGGGACTTAATTGGTACAACAACCCCTGCTGCTTTCAGTTGAGTGATTTGATCCTTTATCCCCTCAGTCTGAGCAATACTCAGTGGGTACTGTTTAATCTGTGGGAGATGGGCTCCTGGTTTAATTTTTATCATGACTGTGCAATCCAGCAGACCTACATCATATTTGCTGGTGGCCCATAATTCAGTGGGAATCACTTTCAATTCTGGTGGAAATGGCAGAGTGGAGTCTTGGATTAAAAATACTCCACAGGCAGAATTTAAAACTTCTCCTGATAGACTACTGACCACTTGGACTCCTGTAGGAGTGTAGTCTATGTTTGCTAAAATTTGGTTCAAAATGTCAGCTCCCAAAAGATTGGTAGGAACTGTGTCTGAAACTAACACTTTAGTGACAATTTCTGTTTGCTGTCCTAGCCTGAGTTTAAGTGGCTTGGACTCAACCAAATCAGTAGAGGTCCCGGTTAGGCCAACACCAGAGATAACATTTGTAGATAATAATCCTGGAGGTAAGTCCTCTATATTAAAAACACTTTGGCTTGCACCAGTATCAATTAAACAGGTTAATTCTGTTTCTCCTCCAGGATAGGGGAGTTCTTGTAAAAATACTTTTACTCTGGCCTCGGGACCATTGTCTCCCCTATTTAACATGATTGATACTGGCATGCCATTTTCCTATGCGTGATCCACTGCTTTTGGCAGAGAACTGGGATCAGCATGAGGGGCCTCTAAGCTCTTTTCTAGTCTACGGTCAGGAAGATAGCAAAATTTGGCTATGTGTCCTTCCCCATCACAATTGTAGCATATAATTGGTCCCCGATTGCCATGATTTCTGAAATTGCCTTTGCCTCTTCTTCCTTTTCCTCTCTGCTTCCCCATGTACATTACCTTGGGTTTGCTGTCTTTTTGGTTAATCCTGTTTTCTATGGATAACAGGATAGGCAGGACGTCTCGAATAGACATATTGCCTGCCTCAGGCCTTGCTGTGAACAACTTTTCTTTCAACTGGGGTATTAAACCATCAAGAAACCTTTGTTTCACCAGTTGTGTAGATGGACTTGCAGTTTCTCCCGCCTTCTCTTCCTCTATTTTAATGCCTGCTTCCTCAGCCATATCACTTAACCGCCTCCAATAAGCCCCTGCTGCTTCCTCTTTCCCTTGCCTGTCATTCATAAATTCAGCATGTCTGGTTTGTCCATATATTTGGGGCAATTTTTCCTTCAATTTCTCACAAACCTCCCGTCCACTAACCATCTTACCTAGATTTTTGACGTCTACACCACATTCTTTAAGTATATAGCCAGACATGTTGCTTCCCACTGCTTTAATAAGAAGTTGATGAATGTCAGAAGCAGAAGCCTCATATGCTTCCTGTGCAGCACTAAGTTTGTTTGCAAACCCAATTGGATTCTTTCTAGGATCTCCCAATCCCTCTAATATGGCTCTCATATCTTGGGGACTAAAAGGTACATGCCATTTAATTTGAGACTTACTGTCAACAGCATCACCTTCAAAAACTAATTGGGTTCTGACAGGATAAACTGCAACAGACTTCTCTATGCCAGGGGCAGAAGGGCTGGCATCTCCCTTCCTTCTCTCTTCATCTTGCTGCCACAATTTGGAAATTATGGTTTGCTCTGGAAGTTCAGACTCTATCTCTCTTTCTCTGGCCAAAGCCTTAAGTTCAGAGAGAGATCTAGGTTTGCATATGTGCCTTTTGATTTATGCCAATCATCTGTTTCTAGGATACGAGCCAAATCCCTCTTTGTAGGTTGATATGGGGCTGTTAAACCTCTGCTCTCTACTATATTGCATAGCTCATCTTTTGTGTGTTCCATGTAATCTAATTCTTTTGCTTTTGTGCGTGGACCCCTTAAAGCCAAACTGGCAGCCACATAAGGTGGGGGGTCCTCCTCTACAGAGTCTTCTGGCCAAACGTAGTAAATTTGGGCAGTACTTTTATTAAATATCTCCGTCAAGCCAGTTTGATTTGCTACTTTAGCTTCTGTCTCCCATGTGAAAGCTATTCTCCACGTTCCTTCACTGCACAGTAGTGGGCCATAATCGTGCAGAAAAGTTTGCCATACTTTTAAATCAAAAGTCCCTTCAGATTTTAAAGGTTTAGCTGTTCCCTTTGTCCATTCTACCCATTTATCTAGGGGCTCAGTATAGGCAGAACCGTACCTTCGGTTCATATATTCTCTAGCGCTCATCTTGCGCTGGGCATTTTCTGAAGGCCTCTCTCCCTTCATTCCCTTAATTAATTTAATGCCCATAATGACTGGCCAGTCTTCTCTCTTCTCTACTTGTGCCTATACCCTCTTGCCTCTAAAACAAATAGTACAGCAAATCTGCAGATTTACAAGAATAGTCTCCACTTATCTACGTGGATAGAAGGGGTTTATGACAATAGACAAAACACTCATTAAGAGACCCTCCTCGTCTCTTCTCTTCTCTGTGAGTTTTATCTGACCCTACCATGCGCCTCTGACCCAGGTTGCCCACAAGGAGTCAACGCAGGGAACTGCAGAGGATTTTCCCTATCCACACACAGTCCAACCCGTGAAGGGGGACACAAACACATTCACACACACACGTTACCCAACCAGAAAGGTCCGAGAGCGGTCTGGTTTCCTTGAGAACCGACAGATAGGATACATAAGAAAAGGCAGAAATATAGCAAGCTTAAAGGCAGCTTACCTAGCCGGCATTTGAGGTCTGCGTTTCCCGATGATCCCGATCGAAGCGCGGTTCCTTCTGGAGACTCTGTATCAGGCTCCTCCTACTTACCAGACCGGCGAGTCCTGTCGGGCAGAGGGTTGGCTCCCTTACCCTCCGACTATTGGCCCCCTGATAGAGTAAACAGGGGGTACAACAGTACGGAGTGGTATGAAGGCCTGTATGGCTGTTCAGGTATTGCTGTCCGGAAGTCACAGGGTTACCTGTAGCAAAGACTGAGTAGACTGGAGCACCTTCGCTGAGCAGAGCAAGCTGGTGTGGACAACAGACAGGAAGACTGCAGACAGGCTGACAGGATCCCAGGGAGCAGGCAGATGGATGGTCAGGAGACAGGCCGGATTTGGCAACAGGCAGACGGCAGAGGTACAGTGGAACAGGCAAGCGGATGGTCAGACAAGCAAGGGTCGGTGGAGGCAGAGTTCAGAGAGTGGACGGGGGACAAGCCGGGTCAGTAGGTATAACAGGAACAACAAGGTACACGGTCAGGCTCTGGAACTACTAGCTGTTGATTAGGCAGCACTGGTCACCAGAACTCACTGGCTTAAATAGGGCTTTTGGCGCCAAACGACGTGCACGTGCGCGCCCCGGCACACACAGGCACGCGCGCCGACGCACCCTGACGCACACCACCGCGGGCGCCCCGCCTGCCAAGGTAAGAACCCTGACAGTGCCCCCTCCTCAAGGGCAGCCTCCGGATGCCCAGCTGGGCCAGCCTGGGAGCATGGGAATTCTTGAAGGTTTGTAGCAATTCGTTGGCATGCAGGTTACCTTCGTGTTCCCAAGAATTATCCTCGGGTCCATACCCCTTCCATTTAATGAGATACTGGAGCTGATTCTGTCTTTTCCTACAGTCCAAGATTGCCTCGACTTCGAACTCCTCCTCATTGTTGACCAAAACAGCCTCCGGTGGCTTGGCCTTACGGTCAGGAAAAGGATCGTGGATAACTGGTTTCAGTAATGAAACGTGGAAGACCGGGTGGATTCTAAGGGACTCTGGCAGGCTAAGTTCAAAGGCAACATCATTCACCTTTCTCTTCACCCGAAACGGGCCCAGAAACTTAGGCCCCAACTTCTTGGAGGGACAAGCCAACTTTAGATTAGCTGTAGAGAGCCATACTTGGTTGCCAGGTTCAAGGATGAGTTCTCCTCGCCTTTTCTTATCGAACATCCTCTTGAAGGAAGCCTGGGATTGGGCCATGGTCTCCTGCAGGATCTTACAGTTACTAGAAAAGAACTCCATAGTTTCCGTTACTGCGGGCAGAGAACATTCCGGGATAGAACTGGGAAGGAAAGAAGGATTGAATCCATAATTCGCAAAGAAAGGAGTCTGGTTGATGGCAGAGTGTAAGGAGTTGTTGTATGAGAATTCGGCGACTGGTAACAAGGACACCCAGTCGTCTTGAGTAAATACAGAAAAGCAACGGAGGTATTGCTCCAGCGTCTGGTTAGTTCTTTCTGTCTGGCCGTTCGTCTGAGGATGGTAGGCCGAGGAGAACGCCAATTCGATTTCCAAAGCGGCACACAGTGCTCTCCAAAACCGGGAGGTAAATTGAACACCTCGGTCGGATACGATATTCGCGGGCACCCCATGTAGCCTTACTACTTCCTTGATGAATATCTTCGCCGTTTCTACGGCTGTGGGAGTACCCTTCATAGGGATGAAGTGTGCCATCTTGGATAGCCTATCAATCACCACAAAGATGGTTGAGAAACCTTCAGAGGGGGGTAACTCCACAATGAAATCCATCGATAGCATTCTCCAAGGCCTGTCAGGAATCGGTAAAGGTCTCAATAAACCCCAGGCCTTTGAGTGGTTGCATTTATTCCGAGCACAAGTGCGGCAAGAACCCACGTACCTCTTACAGTCCTCCAGAAGACATGGCCACCAAAAGGTGCGTAGCACCAATTCTGAGGTTTTCCGGGCTCCGAAGTGACCCGCCAGCTTGTGGTCATGACATAGTTCCAGTACCAGTACCCTACATCTTTCAGGTACGAAAATCTTGCCTTCATGCCAGAGCAACCCATCATTTAAACTGGTTCCAGTAGGTAGAGGAATTTCAGAGGAAGCCTGTTTAATCCTGGAAATTAAATCTCCCTGGAGCAGTAAGAAATTACCTGCAGGCAGAATAGTATCAGGAGGAGTACTTTCCTTGGAGTCATGGAACATCCGTGATAGGGCATCAGGTTTTCCATTCTTGGATCCGGGCCTGTACGTGATGTGAAAGGAGAAGCGAGAAAAAAAAAGTGCCCATCTAGCCTGTCGTGGTCTGAGTCGCTTGGCTGCTCTTAAGTATTCCAAGTTCTTGTGGTCGGTAAAGATGAGAACCGGATGTACCGCACCCTCTAGTAGATAGCGCCACTCTTCCAAAGCCGCTTTGATGGCCAACAGTTCCCGGTCTCCGACATCATAATTTTTCTCAGATGATGAGAGTTTACGGGAAAAGAATGCTACAGGAATCAAGAGGGCCTTGGGGCCCTGACGTTGAGAAAGTACTGCCCCCACTGCGATCTCCGAAGCATCCACTTCTAGAACAAACGGTAATGCAGGGTCCAGGTGCTTGAGAATAGAGGCAGAAGTAAACAGTCCCTTTAATTTCTCGAACGCTGCCTGTGCTTGGGATGACCAACAGAAACGTGCTCCCTGTTTAGTAAGTTCCGTTATTGGTGCAATGATTTTAGAAAAGTCTTTAATGAACTTCCTGTAAAAGTTGGAAAATCCAACGAAACGTTGGACTCCCTTCCTGTCAGAAGGAGCCGGCCAGTCCAGGATGGCCGATACTTTTTGTGGGTCCATCTTGATTCCTTCAACAGAAATAATGAGTCCCAAGAACTGAATACTCAGGCGTTCGAACTCACATTTATCTAGTTTGGCGTATAAGCCATGTTGCCTGAGCCGGACGAGAACATTCCTGACGTGCCTGCGATGATCCGCCAAAGAAGAGGAGAAGATGAGTATATCGTCCAGATAAACGATGACATAAAGGTCCAGGATATCTCTAAAAATGTCGTTCACAAAGTGCTGGAACGTAGCCGGGGCATTACAAAGACCGAAGGGCATGACCTGGTACTCAAAATGCCCGAAACGAGTGCGAAACGCAGTCTTCCACTCGTCACCTTCTCGGATGCGGATTAAGTTATAGGCACCCCGGAGATCCAGTTTAGTAAAGATTCTGGCAGTGCCCAGCCTTTGGAATAACTCAGGTACCAGAGGGAGCGGGTAGCGATTTTTAATCGTGATCTTGTTCAGTTCGCGGTAATCAATACATGGCCGCAGGGAATGATCCTTCTTTTCCACAAAAAATAAACCCGCACTGGCCGGAGAGGTGGACGGGCGGATAAATTTCTTTTTCAGATTTTCATCCAAGTACTGCTTCAGGGTACCCAGCTCCTGCTCAGTCAAGGGGAAGATCCGGCCAAAAGGTACCTCAGATCCAGGAAGCAATTCAATTGGGCAGTCGTAAGGCCTGTGTGGTGGTAGCAATTCAGCCCCCTTCTTGCTAAACACATCCGCAAAGTCTTGGTAAGGCTCAGGAATAGCTTGAAGCAAATCAACATCTGGTTGTAGACAGAGGAGTTGGGCAACCTCATGGCCTGTCCCTTGCAAGCAGTGTTGAAGACAGTATCCAGAGAGGAACTCGACATTACCTGTAGCCCAGTTGATTTGGGGGTTGTGCGCTTGTAGCCAAGGTATTCCAAGAATAACTGGAAAGAGAGGGGACGAGATGGCGTCCAGACAGAGATATTCATGGTGTTGCTGGCCCATGATGGCTTCTAAGGGGATAGTCTCCTGAGTGACTGGGCCGGAGCGGAGAGCAGAACCGTCAGCGAGATGAACAGCGCGGCTTTGAGTTTTGGTTTGGAGAGGAATGGAATGTTGAGAGGCAAAAGTCCGGTCAATAAAACAGCTGCAGGCTCCGGAATCAATAATAGCTGGGACTTGGATGGCCTTTCCGGGAAGCTGTAAAGTGACAGAAATGGTTAGATGCGTGCCCAAGGAGGGTACAAAAGTAGCACAGGTACGGACATCAGAACGACACTTACGCATCTTGTTGGGGCAACCGCTGGCGTAGTGCCCCGATTCCCCGCAGTAGAGGCAGAGGTTGTGTGCCCGCCTACGTGACTTCTCCTCTGGGGTCAAAGAAGGACGGAACAGACCAAGCTGCATTGGTTCAGGTGCATCATAGGTAGAGGCAGGTGGAGGAGCAGGAGATCTACTGGGTGGACAGGGTACTTGTGGAGTCATCCAGGTGGGACGAAGGGTACTGGTGGTTCTCTCGGTACGTCGTTCTCGCAGTCTACGGTCTATTTGGATAGATAGATTGATAAGGTCTTCCAGGGTCTGTGGTACCCCTACTCGTGCCAACTCATCTTTGAGAGGTTCTGACAACCCCATCCTGAACTGATGGCGCAATGCTGCGTCATTCCAAGCCGTGTCGGAACTTCAGCGTCTGAACTCGACGGCATAGTCTTCAGCTGTTCGGCGGCCTTGACGAAGGGCCTGTAAGGAGGCTTCTGCGGTGGCAGTGAGCTGGGGGTCTTCGTATAGTTGGGACATGGCTCCAAAGAAGGCTTCCAGACTATCCAAGGTGACAGACTTTTGCTCCAAGAGTCGGTGGGCCCATGTTTGTGGTTCACCAGTCAGCAGGGAAATAACAAAGCCCACCTTAGTGGCTTCCAGGGAGAACGTGCGTGGCTGAAGGGCAAAGTACAGGTTGCAAGCATTCCGGAAGGCACGATACTTGCTCCGGTCTCCGAGAAATCTTTCGGGTACTGGTACTTTGGGCTCAGGAGGTAACATGACCACAGAAGGTGTTGAGGTGGCTGCTGCGGACCCTGGTGGACCGGAAGGTGCGGACAGAGCCTGCACACGTTCTTCCAAGCTGGAATATCCCTCTTGTAGGGTTTTCACTGCCTGGGTTAGACCCGCCAAATGTCGGCAAAGTTCATCCATGGGGGAGGCCCCCTGCCCGGACTCGGTCATGGCTGCCTAATACTATCAGGCTCCTCCTACTTACCAGACCGGCGAGTCCTGTCGGGCAGAGGGTTGGCTCCCTTACCCTCCGACTATTGGCCCCCTGATAGAGTAAACAGGGGGTACAACAGTACGGAGTGGTATGAAGGCCTGTATGGCTGTTCAGGTATTGCTGTCCGGAAGTCACAGGGTTAACTGTAGCAAAGACTGAGTAGACTGGAGCACCTTCGCTGAGCAGAGCAGGCTGGTGTGGACAACAGACAGGAAGACTGCAGACAGGCTGACAGGATCCCAGGGAGCAGGCAGATGGATGGTCAGGAGACAGGCCGGATTTGGCAACAGGCAGACGGCAGAGGTACAGTGGAACAGGCAAGCGGATGGTCAGACAAGCAAGGGTCGGTGCAGGCAGAGTTCAGAGAGTGGACGGGGGACAAGCCGGGTCAGTAGGTATAACAGGAACAACAAGGTACACGGTCAGGCTCTGGAACTACTAGCTGTTGATTAGGCAGCACTGGTCACCAGAACTCACTGGCTTAAATAGGGCTTTTGGCGCCAAACGACGTGCACGCGCGCGCCCCGGCACACACAGGCACGCGCGCCGACGCACCCTGACGCACACCACCGCGGGCGCCCCGCCTGCCAAGGTAAGAACCCTGACACTCTGCCAAACTCCTGGCTGGCTCGCCAAGACTGATATGACTGATTTCTGATTGGGACTCTAAAACAAAGTTATTACTGCAGCTGCAGGAACAGATTCACAGGACTCAATCACTGTGTTTAAAATGTCCGTTCGGTGAAAAATTTATTAATACATGTTATTTTATACATAGATAAGAAAGGGGTGGTGTGAGATGTTATTAAAAGCTAACAAATAGAAATATGTTATTAAAAGCTAACAAATAGAAATATATTATTAAAAACTAGCGAATAGAACAATTGCAAAAGTAAAACCTTGAAAAGGGAGGGGGGAGTAGAGAGCGTTTAGTAGGAGAAGTGTCTGTGTGTTAGGTGAAGGTTACAGAACACATTTCAACAGTGAGAACAAAATGGATTCTCTTGTGCTTAAATGAACAGTACAATGAATGTCCATGTCAGTATCATTACAAAAATGTATGTAAATCACACTGCAATGACAATCCTCATCAACCAGCAACTGCACAATAAACCACCCAGTAAAAATATAGACTACAACAGCCCATGATATCACTCACACCAAGAGATGTGTCCAGTGTAACTGTACCCATAACATTGGTAGCCAGTTTACATGTGGCCATTACTTTGAAGGTCAGCATTAATTTTGCCATTACACTGATGGTCAGTGTAAATTACAATGAGGTCAGCATAAATGAATCTAGTACAATGATGGTCAGTGTAAATACATTTGTTTCATTGGTAGTCAGTGTTAAATTGGAGGTCAGTGTAAATCCATTGTGTTGGTAGTCATTGTAATACCATGTTACAACGGTGGTCAGCATAATTCCACACTACACTGATAGGCAGTGTAAATTTCCCTGTTACATTGGAGGTCTGTTTTGATCTCCCAGCTACTGTACATAATGGTTGAAATAAACATCTCTATTACATTGTAGCAGAAAGGCCCTGTTATATTGATAGTTAGTGAAGTGCCCTAGATCATTGGTGTTCAGAAGAGTAAGGCCCTAATTTATTGGTATTATTTGATGAAGGGCCCCTGTTCACTGGTATCAGTTAAAAAAGGACCCCATTTATTGGTGGACAGAAGTTACAGAGGGCTACATGGATGATATGTACACCACTGGTCCTCTGCACTCTGCAATGTTATCTCAGGCAGTGTCATCAGCCCTGCCCAGCTCACCTCTATGGACTACAGAACACTGTCCCCGTATGTTATAGATGCAAGGAGAGATGTTCTGTAGTACCAGCAAACTTCTTCTTATAATTCTGTCTAGCTTGCTGTCTAAAAGCTGAACTCCAGCAAGTGAAAGAGCCTATAAAATATTATTGCCCTCATTGCAGGATTGCATAGTGATTTTTTAGATTATTTAAATAAAGCTGGACTCCAAACACATACATATATATGTGAAAAATGAAAGCAATGCTCGTATTCAGTATATTTATTATTTTATTTTGCATACATTTATTTTTATTTTTCTCTTCTCTTCTTAACAATCAGAAATTCCATATCCCTCACTACTAATCATTCATTTTGTATAGTTGTATAGTAACTTTGTCTCTTCCAATAAACATCCAACTGTAAAGTCACTGTTTCCATTCCGTTTTACTAATTAATTATATCCCAATAGGTTCTACCTTTGTGCTCTGTAGTCTCATTTATTTTGAAAACCTACTCATGTTAATCCTTATTCGCAGTGGCAAGATCCCTTCAAAGTTTGTGTTACTTCTAGGACTCTGTCATGGGGTTCTTACAGTATAAATCTCTTAGGGCGATATGCCTATAATGAAATAGCATATACTTGTTGTATATTCTTTTCAGTTAAAAAGAAGTAGCAAAAACCACATTATAGATGGGTTAAAATGAAATAGCATTCTTTTTAAGGCTTCAGTTGGTTATCACGTAAGGAAAAGGTGTTTGCTAACTATGCCAGTTGATGTGGGAAACTTATACAAGTTTAATTCTTCTTCAACTTTTTTAATTTTAAATGTGATTTATATTTTTATGTAAAAATACTTTCCTACTTCAATTCCTAAAAAAGAAAGTCCATCCACTTGCATCAAAAGAAGGAGATATGTTATTGGCTGAGGTGGTGATCACACAAAGACTTGTGGTTCAGTAATCTGGGGGTCTGAAAAAACATAAAGCAAAACTTGTTCTTCCAGGGTGCCAACTGGGATTCCCTTAAACAAAGGGGAAGTCTGTAAGATTTCCCCAATGGCACTATGGCCAGGGTAAATAGCAGAGGTGAAAGCATGCACCCCTGCCTATCCACTTAAGAAAAACCTCCCCGAAGCCGTACCTTTGGAGAACATGAAATAGTTAGGGTCACTCTATAGAATCAAACGCCTTACGCATAGCAAGAGATTGATAAACAGTCTATGGCGATTGGTATTTGTATTTTTAGAGTGTCCAGGTATAAACTCGGCTTAATTGGACTTTACAAGGGAACCTCCAGCACCACCCCCATAGTCAACCCCATAAAAAATAGATTGAGTAGGTGAAATAAGCTCAATACACTGGGTATGCCAGAAATGAAATGGCCCAACTTTCCTCACGGCCCGACATAGCAGGCTTTCTCCCTGAACTTGAATAACCAGTAGGGGGCGTGCCCCTAAAAATCCCTGAGTAAGAACAATAACAAACCAAACTACAGTACACAAAAAAATCCCGCAAAAAGGAACACTACTTAAGAGAGATTCTAAAGATAGAGCATACTGAAATGGTGGCACATATGATCGGATATACTTGACACAGCAGGCCCATGTATAGCGTTGGAAAAAACACAAACATGCATTGATCATCAACTAGGTCTAAGTAATACAAGCTCCAGCAATGGAAACACAGGGATCAAGGAAGGCCATCTAGTCATGCAGAGGCATCCTCAGGGGAAGTGAAGGACTGCACTTTGCCACCATTAACAACGCACAATTTGGCTAGATAAAGCATACTACTGTAGGCCACATTTTTTATCATGCAGCTATTTCTTATAACTGCAGTACATACAGTGCACTGCTTCTGAGTGGCAGCAGAAAAATCTGGAAAAATGGAAATATTGTTCCAATTATATGTCAGGGCACCCAGGGTACGAGCTGCCTATAGAATCTGTTCCTTGTCCCTGAAGTGTAGAAACTTGATGAGAAGAAGTCTTGGTGGTGCCCCAGAAGGCAATGGGTGTAGTGGTACACTTTCAATGGTGAAGACAGCAGAAAAATTACCTGCTGGCATAGCAGATTTAAACAAATTGCCCATAAAGCATTCAGGATCTTTACCTTCTGACCCCTCTGGAAAACAATAAAGTGCAAGTTGTTGTAGAGTAGTCTGTCTTTGAGATGATTTAATTTAGCAGAGTGATCAGTAGTAGACAGTTTTATGTCTGCATGTGAGGGCAAGGGCTAATTGCATCTGCACAACCACCAGGAAATGAGGCTAAAACCTTGTTTGTTTATGTGAGCTGGGAGTCTGAGACTTAAGAGGACACAGCACTGATATTTGCAAAACATTTTTTTAAGGTAGTGCACTTCCGTCTGAGTGCACTATACTTGTGAGTATAATATATTCTTTTGCTTTTGAAACCTTGAAACTTAGCAAAAGTGTAATGATAAGAATAAGCTGATAAAACTGAACTCCGGGCAAGCAGCTAACTTATCTGTTATTCTTTTCATCTAGTCTGAAACTTTACACAGCCCTAACACACAGCACAGCCAGCCAATGCTTCCAATAGTTTACTGAGTGATTTCGAAAAAATATTGACTCGCGCTTAGCAAACTAGTGAATATGTGGCTAAAGAGTGCCACACCAAAGAAAGTACAATATATACATGAATTAAATGTTGTACCAAACTGTACCACGCACAATGTAAGAAAGTATAAGGAAATACATAAGCCCCTCTGGTGAGCAGTGCGGTAATATAACACAAACAGTGCAATCAAACTTCAAAATGAGTCCATGTGTGATGAATGTAAACCAGGGAGTAGGTCATGAAGGTCCATATGGGAGGAAACCCAAAAGATGATAGACAGTCCCAGGTGATTCAGAGTATGTAAGGTCATAAATGTGTGGGTCCACCACCAAAAGAGGGAGCTTGGCCACTTACCAGAACCCCATGACCCCCCGTTACAGAGGGTCTAGATGGGCATTGAGATCCTGCTAGTCCGGAACTCCCAGGGATGAGGGTAAAGACTGGAAGGACATCAAGAACTGTGATGGAAATGGATGGATCCCCAAGGAGGCTCAGCTCTCAGCATAGTGTAGTTATCATGGGAAAAAAGAAAGGGAGGGTCAGTTTTGTGGGCTCTCGATGGATCAAAGCCTCAGAGCCCAGAGCACCGCCCTGAGATCCAATCTTTCCCACTAGCCCTAGATTGGATCTCAGGGCGGTGCTCTGGGCTCTGAGGCTTTGACCAGATCCTGAGTGACTATGATGACTACACTACCCCTCTCCAGTCCCCACATACAATCGTTATACACCCTTGAGGGATGAGTACAGCCCTGAACGTAGGAGGGAGAACTTGGATCACCCTGTATATACACATACTACTAATCATTACAACAATCAGGGTTTTCACGAGGACCGACGCGCAAGGAAACGAGGTCCAGACCAAAGAGAGGCTGCAGAGGGGGGAGGAAATTACAAAGGAGAAAAGAGAAAGAGAACCTGAGTGGCCAGGGTGTCTTTAATCTAAGTTTTCACATCCTAACGAAAGCTGAATTATCTGTACTTGACAAAGGCCTCAAATTCGCCCCAATGAAAAAACTAGATAAATTTCACACATTTATCGATGTGCATAAGTACATACGAAAAATCAACATTCAAAGGTACTTGATTTCTAACCCTGTACGTACAGATTTTCCGGCTGCCACATCTGGAACAGTACATTCAGGACTATCGAATCCTTCTCTTTTCTCCCCTCCTGTACCCACCGCACCGGCAGTAAAAATGTTCAGGGATCTCGTTCTCAGTGATTTATCCAAACTGCCTGTTAAGCGTATTCGAAACTCTCCATTGTCGAAAGAGGGATTGGAATCATTATGCGCACAAAAAAATTTGGTTGTCCGTCCTGCGGACAAAGGAGGGGGCATAGTGGTTCTGGATAAGAGCCAATATGAGGAAGAGATGTTTAGAATTTTGAATGAACCTGGTACTTATCAAACACTCCCCAATAACCCCACCAATGCATACAAAAAACAACTTCAACAGCTTATTACCAAGGGTTATGATTTAAAGATTTTGAATAAAAAAGAAAGGGCATTTCTGGTCCCCACAGCTCCCAGGATCCCTACCATATACTATTTACCCAAAATACATAAAAACCCTACATGTCCACCCGGTAGACCTATTGTCAGTGGTATCAATTCCATTACGGCAAGAATTGGGAAGTACATCGACTTTTACCTTCAACCGCTAGTGAAACGTACACCCTCCTACCTTAAAGACACCGGTTCCACTATCAGACTCCTAGAGGAGGTCAATATACAGGAAGGAATCATTATGGCCACTGCTGACGTGGCATCCTTGTACACGTGTATAGCCCATGAGAAGGGTATAGATGCAGTCAAACATTTTCTCCATCGTGAACAGTCCCTTGCAACTTTTCAATGTGATTATATAATTGAATTGTTGGACTTCGCAACCAGACATAACTACTTCTGGTTTAACCAGAACTACTACCTGCAACAACGGGGAGTGGCAATGGGTGCTAAGTTCGCACCTAGCCTTGCGAACTTGTTTATGGCCAAGTGGGAGGAGGATGTTGTCTATGCCCACGGGACCACTTCGTTGGTTCTGTGGGCTAGGTACATAGACGACATCCTCCTCCTGTGGAATGGCTCTTTTGAGACACTCGAACAATTTTTCGAGTGTCTGAATTCTAATGACAAGGGCATCTCCCTTTCATATGAGGCCAGCAGGACCAAGATACATTTCCTGGACTTGGAGATAGAAATAGTAGACAGAAAATTTAAATTTAACACCTACTTTAAGCCCACTGACCGCAATGGTTTTATTCCCACCACCAGTTGCCATCATAGATCCTGGTTAAGTGCTGTTCCTCGCAGCCAATTTCTCAGGCTCCGTAGGTACTGCACGGACACGGAATTATTTATCACACAAGCAGGTGTCCTTAAACAAAAATTTATAGACAAAGGGTATGACAACGCCAACCTGGATTTTGAGATCCAGAGAGCCATGAATATTGAAAGGAAAACTTTACTCGAGGTAAAGTCAAAAAAAGAACCGGATGAAAAGTTTAAATGGGCAATGATAACATCTTTCTCAACCCAGCACAAACAAATTAAAAGCATTGTAAAAAAACACTGGGATGTCTTGAGACATGATAACATTCTGGGCGGGTCATTGCCAGAAGAGGCCAAGATTATATTTAGGGGAGCACCATCTCTACAGGGTCAGATAGCCCCCAATGTTATAAATCCACCATCCCGGCCTTCTTTTTTCCATAACATGACAGGCTTTTACCCGTGTAGAAAATGTGTGGTATGTTTGCACAATAACCTGGAAGGACGTAAAGTCACAGAATTCACATCCACAGTCACGGGGAAAAGATATACAGTGAAATCTTTTTGCACGTGTAGTACCAAATACATAGTATATCTTATCACATGCCCTTGTCGTAGACAATACATTGGTCGTACCACCAGAACGTTTACAACAAGGGTAGGGGAACACATTGCTCTAATCAAAGGTAGGGACTCTAAGCATACGGTACCCAGACATTAGAAGCAATATCATAATAGTAACCCCACTGGTTCACAATTTGTTATTATAGACAAATACGTCCCGCCGTGGAGGGGAGGGCCAAAATCAGAGGGGTCTCTCGCCTTGAAATGTTCTGGGTGTATGAACTACAGACCTTTTTTCCTCAAAGCATGAACGTGGAAGTAGATGTTAATGCCTTTATAAACGAGTCTTGACAGATTTATCATGAGATAAGAAACATCAACTTCCGTTTAGGAGTACTAATACCTAGGGTGTATATTATGTCTGATACTTTTTACATGTATGTGCCTTTCCATCTGTTACACATTATTTTATTATTATTATGATTATATTTACTTTATTTTGACAATTGGGTAGTTATTATTAAAGTATTGTCCTTTTTGAAGTAATACAATATGAGCTATATGGGGACATAGAGTGAGTCAAGAGATGGAATAATTAATTGTCCATCTTTTCTCTCTCCTGCTGAGAATCCATCTTCTTCACATTTTTTTCATTTTTTTTTTTCGTTTTCATGGACTCATCTATCATCTTTGAATGAAGTCCTGATCGTGTTTAGGTCACCCAATAATGCACACTCATTGCGTACACTTTGAAGGCCGGTCTGGGGATTACAACATAATTTCCGGCCCTTTTCCCCTCTCTGCAGGTCACTTCTTGGTGTGATCAAACGGAGACCGGAGGTGATGTACGCATGCGTCGTTTTTTGATGACGTCACCGCGCTGGACCACGCCGCGCGCATGCGCGAGCGAGGTCTCTATTAGACTATGAGGGATGTGATTGAGGTTGAGACGCACAGTTGCGGCCTCGCCCTACATTGATGTCACCGCGCTGAACTACGCCGCGCGCATGCGCGAGTGTGGTTTTTTATCGTAATATATGTTAGGGGGGATGTCACTGATGTGGTGATGCAGAGTCACGGTCTCCCCCTTCATACACCAACTAAGAGGTCATAAGGGGTAGTAACAAGTGGAAGTGGGAGGTTCTGGACGCCGGGACTCTGCATCATGTCTCCTCCTGAAGCACATGACACCATTATTCCTATGGGAATGGAATCATTTGAAAGACAGGCTTGGAAGGCACTCAGCATCATGTCTCCTCCTGAAGCACATGACACCATTAGACCTATGAGAATGGAATCATTTGAAAGAGAGGCTTGGAAGGCACTCAGCATCATGTCTCCTCCTGAAGCACATGACACCATTAGACCTATGGGAATGGACTCTGCATCATGTCTCCTCCTGAAGCACATGACACCATTAGACCTATGGGAATGGAATCATTTGAAAGAGAGGTTTGGAAGGCATTCAGCATCATGTCTCCTCCTGAAGCACATGATACCATTAGACCTATGGGAATGGAATCATGTGAAAGAGAGGCTTGGAAGGCACTCAGCACCACGTCTTCTCTTGAAACACATGACACCATTAGACCTATGGGAATTAAATTACATGAAAGAGAGGCGTGGATAGCACTCGGGTCCGCCATTTTGGATGACCCCGGAAGTGCCAATGCAAACAAGCCTGGGAGCTGGATTCTCATCAGAGGGGTCCTTGTCCCTATATAAAGGAGTCTGGCTGCAGTGGGCAAGTACCCCAGACGAAGTCTTTTATGACGAAACGCGTCGGGAGGACTCAACTGCCGCCATTTTACTTGCAAGCGCTTTTTATTCTGAAATGTAAGTGTTTTTCCTTTTAATAAATTTTTTATGGTTTACGGAATTACGCTATGAGCCCCTTCTTCATTACATGTGGGTAATGTCCGTTGGTGTCCGAGCTTCCGTATGAAGAAGACCTCTTTGGGATAGCAACGTTACAACTTCACCATTCACCAGCCCTTGGTTCCCTACCTTCATTGCCAGTGAGCAATCCAAGCCTGTTTGACCCATATAGCGTATGCTAGGTGGGTCCCAACTTTCTGGTAAGCCTCCAGTCATCCTAGGTGGCGGTTTCGCACAAGTGTCTGTTAGCACATGTTGGATTACGTACAGAAATCTCTCACGAGTATATGTTTTGGAACTTATCACCATTGCAAAATTTATGTTCATCGTATCTGCATATTCAGTTTTGGACTTTATTGCCATTTTTACATCCTGTTATCACTTTTGGTGACCCTAAGGCTTTATAATATAAGTGTTCTATATGTATGAATGTTCACAAAGTATACAAAACACTATCTTTTCACAATTCATTTTGCTATTATATGTGGTATAGCAATATTTTCTTTCTCATTTTTTAGCGCTACACTTGGTTACATATGATTTATTACAAATTTTCTATTTGTTGTGTTAGCTGCTTACATCTATGATTTTTTTGGAGTAAGCGCATGGTTTATAGGTTTTTTATGCACATGCAGAGGCATCCTCAGGGGAAGTGAAGGACTGCACTTTGCCACCATTAACAACGCACAATTTGGCTGGATAAAGCATACTACTGTAGGCCACATTTTTTATCACGCAGCTATTTCTTATAACTGCAGTACATACAGTGCACTGCTTCTGAGTGGCAGCAGAAAAATCTGGAAAAATGGAAATATTGTTCCAATTATATGTCAGGGCACCCAGGGTACGAGCTGTCTATAGAATCTGTTCCTTGTCCCTGAAGTGTAGAAACTTGATGAGAAGAAGTCTTGGTGGTGCCCCAGAAGGCAATGGGTGTAGTGGTACACTTTCAATGGTGAAGACAGCAGAAAAATTACCTGCTGGCATAGCAGATTTAAACAAATTGCCCATAAAGCATTCAGGATCTTTGCCTTCTGACCCCTCTGGAAAACAATAAAGTGCAAGTTGTTGTAGAGTAGTCTGTCTTTGAGATGATTTAATTTAGCAGAGTGATCAGTAGTAGACAGTTTTATGTCTGCATGTGAGGGCAAGGACTAATTGCATCTGCACAACCACCAGGAAATGAGGCTAAAACCTTGTTTGTTTATGTGAGCTGGGAGTCTGAGACTTAAGAGGACACAGCACTGATATTTGCAAAACATTTTTTTAAGGTGGTGCACTTCCGTCTGAGTGCACTATACTTGTGAGTATAATATATTATTTTGCTTTTGAAACTTTGAAACTTAGCAAAACTGTAATGATAAGAATAAGCTGATAAAACTGAACTCCGGGCAAGCAGCTAACTTATCTGTTATTCTTTTCATCTAGTCTGAAACTTTACACAGCCCTAACACACAGCACAACCAGCCAATGCTTCCAATAGTTTACTGAGTGATTTCGAAAAAATATTGACTCGCGCTTAGCAAACTAGTGAATATGTGGCTAAAGAGTGCCACACCAAAGAAAGTACAATATATACATGAATTAAATGTTGTACCAAACTGTACCACGCACACTGTAAGAAAGTATAAGGAAATACATAAGCCCCTCTGGTGAGCAGTGCGGTAATATAACACAAACAGTGCAATCAAACTTCAAAATGAGTCCATGTGTGATGAATGTAAACCAGGGAGTAGGTCATGAAGGTCCATATGGGAGGAAACCCAAAAGATGATAGACAGTCCCAGGTGATTCAGAGTATGTAAGGTCATAAATGTGTGGGTCCACCACCAAAAGAGGGAGCCTGGCCACTTACCAGAACCCCATGACCCCCCGTTACAGAGGGTCTAGATGGGCATTGAGATCCTGCTAGTCCGGAACTCCCAGGGATGAGGGTAAAGACTGGAAGGACATCAAGGACTGTGATGGAAATGGATGGATCCCCAAGGAGGCACAGCTCTCAGCATAGTGTAGTCATCATTGGAAAAAAGAAAGGGAGGGTCAGTTTTGTGGGCTCTCGATGGGTCAAAGCCTCAGAGCCCAGAGCACCGCCCTGAGATCCAATCTTTCCCACTAGCCCTAGATTGGATCTCAGGGCGGTGCTCTGGGCTCTGTGGCTTTGACCAGATCCTGAGTGACTATGATGACTACACTATGCTGAGAGCTGAGCCTCCTTGGAGATCCATCCATTTCCATCACAGTCCTTGACGTCCTTCCAGGCTTTACCCTCATCCCTGGGAGTTCCGGACTAGCAGGATCTCAATTCCCATCTAGACCCTCTGTAACGGGGGGTCATGGGGTTCTGGTAAGCGGCCAGGCTCCCTCTTTTGGTGGTGGACCCACACATTTATGACCTTACATACTCTGAATCACCTGGGACTGTCTATCATCTTTTGGGTTTCCTCCCATATGGACCTTCATGACCTACTCCCTGGTTTACGTTCATCACACATGGACTCATTTTGAAGTTTGATTGCACTGTTTGTGTTATATTACTGCACTGCTCACCAGAGGGGCTTATGTATTTCCTTTTACTTTCTTACATTGTGCGTGGTACAGTTTGGTACAACATTTAATTCATGTATATATTGTACTTTCTTTGGTGTGGCACTCTTTAGCCACATATTCACTAGTTTGCTAAGCGCGAGTCAATATTTTTTCTCTTTCACTTTTGTTGTGTTTGTGTCACAATCCAGGACATCACAGTTTTATGTCACATATTTTTATTTTATTTTTGAATTTGAAGCGCAATTATTTAGTATTTTTTTTGTTACTGAGTGATTTCAACTAAATTGGTCTTGCTGTAAAATAACCGATTTTTGTTCGTGATATCTCTTCAATATGGAAACTCTCAATTTCTCTGAGCTACTTTGACAAAGTTTGCTTGAATATCAACATTTGTATCATTATTAAGAAGTTTTTTAGGGGGGTTTATGATAGTTTTTTTTTTATGTATTTTTATGTTTTTTTATGTTTTTTTATGTTTTTTTAATGTTTTTTTTATGGTTTTTTTTATGTTTTTTTTATGTATTTGTATTATATTTGTGTCTGTATGTACATCTGTGTGTATGCATTGTATTGTTATTTGTGTGCTGTGAATAAAAATGTAAAATAGTAGGACAAATGAGGGGCAATTTTTTCACCCAAGAACAGGTCTAGGATATGAGAAAAAAGCTTCCATAGCCTTCAAAAGTCATTTAAAATCAAACTGGATCTTTAAAAGCCTCCAAAAACACCTTCATTTCAATCTGAACTTTCCCAAAATGTTGAATTTTCCTCTAAACTATTACCTCTTTTTATATATTTTTTAATCCTATACAGCTATCCTGATGGTGTTTTCTGTTTATATTTAGTTATGTTATTTTATTTATTTCCCTTCTCTATGCTGTTGCTCTCTACATATCTTTCTGCTCATTTATCCAAATGTAATATTATTAAATGCAATCATTTTTTTTCTCTCTCTATATTAAATGTTTCTAATTGTAATCTTTCTTATCCCACATTTTATTTCCATAATTTTTTCTCCTTATTTTCCATTCTCCTAGTTATCCTTTCTGCAAAAAATTGGAAATCCTCTAACTCTTGAAATGGGACCCGCTATTAGCATTACATAAAAAAAAAAAAAAAAAAGTGGCTGCTAAACACTCTTGAGGAGGAGGAGAAAAATACTGCATTTTTATTCCATTAGAAGTGGATGCAATGTTCCTTTGAGGGAGGAGGATGAGAAGGGGCATATTAGCAGTCCCAAAATACATGTCTGCTATGCTACTTGAGGAGGAAGAGGAGGGGAAAGGGTCAGGAGTTTTTTCACCAGATTATACTATATATAATATATATAAGTGACTGCAGCACAAAGTCATTGTCCAAATCTATTTTGTAAATACATAAACATACTGCATGTAAAGAAATACTTGTCTCATTTAGATGTTGCTCCCTTCAAGCTCTGTGGTGCAGAACCATCTGTTTTCTTATTCATCTTGCAAATCTATTGTGCAAACTGTTGATACTTTTACCATGGCTGATATGCTGGATGTAGAGGCTGCAGACCACAAAGGTGCTGTTGATAAAAAGGTTAAACTGGGGTCAAAACTCTCTTAATTTCCTGCATATTCAAGTGATTGCATCCTGTTAGCATTTAGTACCAAGGAAAGGTTAAGGGTGTGCAAACCCTAACAACAAACTTTACTTATTTGATACTTTTTTGGTCTGCTAAAAAATAGTTGTTTTGTTATATCTGTCTGAAATATTGGTTCATTCTTGACAGAAAAGTTGTGAGCTGGTAACTTCCCCCAGCACTACACTCCTATCAGTTTCATTGATCTTAGTAATTTAAGGACTATATAATGCACCCCACTGTATGTTATAGAAAAAAGAGAAGGGTGGTGTTCTGTAGTCCTGATCCAACTACACGTCTTTGTCTCAGTTTACACGTTCAGAGCTATGACCACGCCTTTTCTACTGCAAACATAAATGCAAGATTTGGAGTTTTACTGAAAATATCCCCAGGGCTCCTCTGCTTTTTAATAGTCAAATGTCAAGTAAAATATTAAGGGGCCTATTTATAACAAATTCGCTGGACGAATGTCACAAGCATTTTCCCAGCCCTAATGAATTCTGACTGCATTTTCCTTAATACTGTATGTTGATTACCTATGGCTGTCATCTCCATCTAGTGGCCATATTTTTCCTAAAATATCAGAATCAGAAAAATACTGCATTATGGCCACTACATGGATCTAACAATCATAGCAAATCACTACATTAATCAGAATACAGCCAGAATTCATTTCTTTTTTTTTAAAGTCCTTATATATAGACTAATAAACATTCCCCTTTACCCTAAAAATGTTAACATAATGTACAGTTATATAACTTTTTTCAGTGACCGACAATAGGGGCTATGTGGTACGGCAGAAAAAATATGCATCAAGGACTACTTTTTGGTGTTCATATAAACAAGGCCTTTTGAGAAATACAAAATGCTTGAATAAAAATTTCTATTTATCAGGTGCGATTACCCACAGCAAAAAAATCCATGTTGTACTGGTCTGATGTAATCAGAATAAATTAATGTGTTTTTTTTTTATGTTTGTGTTTATGTTTTTTGCTAAATGTAGGATTTTGCCTTACTCTCTCTAGAGGGGACACAGACAGTGATCAAAACCTGTCATAAGGTTGGAGTCCCTCACCAATCAATCCAAAACTAATAAAATGTTTAAGCTTTAGGTACAGTACACACCTTAATAATAAGAATGATATACTAAATAAGTACATACTAAGGTCATAAGTATCATGTTTTTTCATTGATGTATTGTCATCTGGAGTTAAATAAAATCCTTTGCACACACCTGCTGTGCACCTGTGGAGAGCTGCTGTGCTTCATTCTCCTTGTCCTAGTATGTTTTTTTTTTCAGAACCCATCATGCAACCCAGGTTCACATTGCTGCGGGTTAGAAATTATGTGAGTTCAACCAAACTCACATGATTTCAACCCGGCAATGCAGTCCGACTTCAGGGACGGTTTGTTAGAAATTTGTGCGGGTTACTGCACAGATGTCTATACAAATCGCCTCCCAAAGTCGCCAAAGTAGTACAGGAACTACTTTTGGAAAACGGTGCGGCACTTCGGACAGTGACATTGCCAGGAATAGACGCCGATTTGGTATGTGATTTGACATGTCAAATTGCATGCCAAATAGTGCCAATGTGAACCTAGGCTTAGTGAAACTGTGTTTTTTAAAAGGATTGAAAAGAAGACCATTCAATTTCTACCACACACATGAAAATATTTTGGGAATAATTTGGGCTACAGGATGGGAGGGGGGTTGGAAATGTGACTGTTTGGTACACTCTGTTTTTACCTTTAAAACAATGCGCTATAGTCTATCAAACTGTTGTGCCACTGGCCAATATGTATGATTTTGAAACTTCATTTTGTTTTTCTCCAAGTACATTTTGTTAGAGCTTTTAGACCACCGGTTTATACCTGGTACTGCTGTTTAAAAAATATGGCGTTGCACCCAAAAGCAACTTTTATTTTCTAGTTAAAATTAATCAAATTGGTTGGCTGCTGCTATAATGATGCAAGAAAGCAGTGTTGCTATGTTGTAATTGAAAGGATTAATGTCTTTCCAATGTCATTTTTTTTTTGCATTGGTACATGTTCCCCAGGAAAAGGCCCAGCTTCACATGCTCTTTGTAGTAGGTTATTTGAGTATATATATATATGGTAAGGAGATACCTCATTTTCAATTCTGTATATGCATTTAGCAATACATTTTCACTGTTACTCTTGAGCAGAACTTTCATTCTATAACCATGTTCCAGGGAAAGGAATGGGACACTCTTATGGCAGGCTATCATAAGGACTATGACAAAAAAGAGTTCTCACAAACTGAACTTTCATCTCTATTCTTCCAATTGGGGAGAATTGTTGGGAAGAAGGCAGCTTGTTTTTGGCATACAGAAAGATAAGATCCTTATATCAAGGAGGACATAAACCCCTTTAGTTTACAAATATACATTTTTCCCCTCTTGGAAGAGGTAGACACCACCTTCAAGAAAAGATGGGAAATAATCTACAACAATGTACCAAAACTATGATGAAACTTTTGAGTGAAGAATATCATAAACGCATTATTTCTATGGATGAGGATATCAACCTTATCTATACAAAACTTCAACACTGTAAGTGGTTACCCTCCTTTAAGGAACATGAGGATAGAATCAAGTGCCATCTTGATCAGGTCACACACGAGACACTAGCAGTCAAAGAAAAAAAGTTTTGGAGAGACAAAAGGACCTTTCCTATAGATGGCACCAAGGAAATAGATCCCAACACCAGAATACTAAAGGGCTGGGACACGCTTCTAAGGGTCTAGGGTCCAACTCCTCACTTAATTTGTCTGTTTCCTTTTCCTCACAGAATTGACAGTGGAACAAAAGACCATACAAAACTAAATGATCACTCTCAGGCGATGAATCGTCACTAAACAAAAAACGTACAATAGAATGCCCTTCTATCCTTTCCTCCCTTGGAGCTGTGGGTAAAGGTAATTCACAAGGTGTGACTCAAATTCACCCACCTGGGCCTTCTGGTGATGGTCTATCCACATCCTCACATACGGGGGGACCCCTTACACAAAGTATGTCTTCAACACCACTTTCTTCTGGCAAAGATTTTTTAGTACTCACTTTAGATGACACACACAACACATAGAAGAACATAAATCTTCACATTTACCACATGATCTCACCAATGCACTTAATATTATCAATTTGTCTGATCACCAACTTTCCCCTGAGGAGGAAAGATTTTTATCCAAGGGCCTCAACTATTGCCTGATTCAGAACCAGATACCTTTGAAATAATCAAGGATCTGCACCCGTTTGCGAGGAAACACCTTTATAAAAGCTTATAATCTAAACAACCAGTACAGAATGTTCAAAATACCACACGATCTGATGAGGCATTGGATGACCTTCTAACTCTCTTAGAAGAACAAGACCCCACTGATCTCATTGACATCATTGACATTGAAAAGCTTTTGCAGGAGCAATTTGACACTAAAGTAGAACTAGCACCAAATATTCCCATATTCAAAAAGAAATCTGATAAATTCCCTTCCTTGTCAGGGAATCCCAACCTGGCCGTGTTTGTGGCCTTCACTACTAAAGAAATCAAAAACTCAAAATTTATTCCTCCAAAGGGAATCTCTCTACAACTGAAAGAGATGCCCCACAGTCTTTGAAAGAACAGCATTCACTTACTATAAAACCTTCCGACAAGGAAGGAAATACAGTGATTATGTTTAACGCCCAATAGAAATTAATATGCAAAAGAATTCTTCAAAATAATGCCTGGTATAGACCCATTCCCAGATGTACTATGGACAAGTTCAATGTCAACTTCTATACCCTTGCTGATGATGCCTACTCCCATGGCATCATCGACAAGGATACCTGGAAATTCATCTGTACCAAACATCCTATAGTTCCAGTCTTCCCAAAGTTCACAAAGATCTTAAAATCTCACCAGGCAGACCTATTGTTTCAGAAAAAGGCTGTCTTACTGAAAATCTAAGCAAGTTCATAAACATACGTCTTAGACCCTATGTCACTACTCTCCCTTCATATATTAGGGACATTATCCATCTGTTACAAAATTTGGAAGCGATCTATCTTTCCCCTGAGACACTCCTTGTAGATATTGATGTTGAGGCATTATACAGTTCTATTCCTCACCATCTAGGAATTTTGGCAGTCAAATATATTCTTTCACAGCTTCATAAGGATGACTGGAGGCTTCACAAATGTGTTATATCAGCATTGGAGTTTATCCTATTACACAGTGTCTTTTCTTTTGATGGTTTCCACTACCTCCAGGTACAGGATGTGGCAATGGGGACTTGCTGTGTCCCATTGTACGCCAACTTGTACCTGGGGGAATGGGAACATTCTTTTTTGTCTGATGAAAGCCTATCATCTATAACCTGTCATATTACATTATGGTTTTGTTATATAGATGACTTTTTTTGATCTGGGAGGACTCCCCAATAGCCCTTATTTCCTATGTCATGGCTATGAACAGGAACAATTTGAATCTGAGTTTCACTATGTCCTATAGTAAATCATTTATTACATTTTTGGATGTCACCATTACCAAAAACCCTGACAGTGGTCTTTCCAGTGGTCTTTATCGCAAACACACTGCAGGAAACACCATATTACATGCATCAAGTGCACGCCCTTAGCCACTTGTGCGGTCTTTTCCTTATAGCCAATATTTTTCGGCTAAGGAGAAATTGCTCCACAGAGGAAACCTTTCATTCTGAGGCTGATCTCCTCAGAGAAAGGCTATGCAAAAGAGGATATGCCAGTGGGCATTCGAGGCAAGATTTTCTGTTTAAAAACAAAAAAGACGCCAAACCACAAACCACCCGCATCATCACTAGGTTTAATAATCAACATAAAGCAAGCTCTGACGGATCTCCTCTCCCCTCCTCAGAGCGGGATGACCGGACGAGACGCCTGAGCGAGGAGCCACGGGTACAGCGTGCAGCGTGATGGCTTGCTGAGAGCCGGTGGGCCCCCCGCTGGAGAAAGACAGCATACGGACGAAGCGACAGTCTCCGCTGCCGGTTCAGTGAGCTCCGCTCTCCCCTCCCGCTCTCCTTCCTTCACCCCCCCTGCATACAACATCAGCTTCAATCCAAACAGACAGACGCTGTAGGAAGCAAGCGTCAGAAGCTAGGAGCCTCACTACGGGAGTGACTAGGAAACAGCTGAGCCCTGCCTGATAACCTGGAGTGGTGACAGGGAGGTGTATATGGTGGTGGTAAGAGACAACCAATACTTAATAAAGCAAAAGGTAAGAATGCCTTAGAGATAATGCTTGGTGAACTAAGCCTGCAGCTATCCTGTGAGAAACACCTGCAAGAGTGTATTTTTTTAATATGGTAATTG
The DNA here is from genome assembly GCA_037952925.1 of Lithobates clamitans. Taxonomy (NCBI): domain Eukaryota; kingdom Metazoa; phylum Chordata; class Amphibia; order Anura; family Ranidae; genus Lithobates; species Lithobates clamitans. The sequence goes on from JBBGZY010000317.1 coordinate 1,755,700, forward strand.
GCTGGAGGGAAAAGAGGTTTCTCTATACCATGTCGTACATCTCTCCTGCATAACTATACCTAAACCTAATATAAATGTATAACATTGTCAAGGGGGGCTGCGGTGGAGCTGCTGAGATACTGGGGTGAAGCAGTGGACTGTTATCTTGGTTCCCTTTTCCTATATTGGTCACATATCAATGCATATTACAGGACTGTGATACCTTCAAGTATGTATTCTTAATGTCTAGTGTACTTATAAGGCGGGCATAGTTTGGCGGAAAATATACCCAGGAGCCCTCTGCACTAGCCCCGCACGTAGGCACGATTTCAGCCTAGAGATACAAGGCCTACCCACTGTATCAACTCTACACCACTTCTACATCAGCACTCGCACTTTAAATACAACTTTCCTGATTCCCCAAAAAAAAAAAAAAGAGGAAACTAGGAGACTTATTGGCCACGGTCAACAGCGGTCTTAGTGTCAAACTCAGGAGGATTGGATATCGAAATTAGAAATTATGAGTCGCAGCTCATCTAAAGCTGGGAGGGGGGGACCACCAAAAACCCCAAAAGATAATCTAGCTGGGAGCAATCCCGCCAGTACTATTAAGCAATACATGGTTAAAGGGGAGAGTCCGGTGAGTTCGCATTTAGAGTCGCATAAGGCAATTCTGGCGGATAAAAAGAAGGGACGAGGTGAGAGGGAGGACCTGACCCCAGACCATTCCAGAGATGAGCCACTGACCGATGACACGTTGGAAGCGTCTAGAAGCTGTGAACATAGCCATGATTCACAGCTCCCCTCGAAGGGAGATCTAGCAGAAATGCTTAAAGCGCTTGAATCATCAATTAAGGCGGAGATCACTCTGTTAAGGTCTGATTTAGGTAATCTCCTGACAAGAGTGGAAGAGGCGGAGGATAAGCTTGATAGGCAAGGGCGGGAGATCTCCGGACTAAAAGAACAACTTAAAACAACTCAACAAAACCAGATAAAAGCCTGTTATAGACTGGAAGATCAGGAAAATAGGGATTGCAGACAAAATCTGAGACTCAGAGGGATCCCAGAAAATAGGGGTGAAGATCTGAGGCAGACGGTGGCGACTATCTTTGGTCCACTCCTGGGGCTAGGAAGAGAAGACTTCCCAAAAATTGAGCGGGTACACCGGGTAGGCAGGTTAGACACCAGACGGACTGAAAGAAGCTGAGATGTAATCGTGAGGTTCAGATTCTACGAAGACAAGGAAAACATCTGGCATAAAATCAAGGGTCATACCCCACTGCAGTTTGAGGAAGCAAGAGTGCATGTTTTTTCTGACCTAGCCAAAGGTACACTGGTAAGAAGACGACACTTAAAACCCCTTTTAGAGCACATGGTGAACCAAAATATCAAATATACATGGGGATTCCCAGCCTGTCTGGTGGGCACGAGAGACGGGAGAACCGCAATACTTAGATTTCCAGGAGAATTAGATGAGTTCTGCGAGAAACTGGGACTACAGGCGCCTCCAACATTGGACTGGTCCATGGAACGATGGATTGAACTGAGCATGGGTTGAGGGAATTTCCCGGCGGGAGGGGATAGAGGGGAGGAGGAGTAAAAGGTCATGCAGGGTAACAAAGTTTGTTGTTAGGGCAGATACAAACCCAGAGATGGCACGCCTAAAACTTCACCTTCAGAGGAGGAGACCAATGGTGGGCCACAACGATTGTGACCCTCAATGGTCTAAGGGTTCGTTAGGGACCAAATGGGGGGACGGGAGGAAAGGGGGAGAACAGGGGGAGGGTACTGGGGGGGGAGGGGGGGGATGGGGGGGGGCGGGAGGAACCGGAGGGGGGGTGGGGGGAGTTTGGTGAGGGGGCGTTTTTGGGTTAGCGGGGTAGGCTTAACTTTAACCCCAAGAAAAGAGGGTACTCTCCAGGGTCTAAAGAAAAGGGATATTCCGAGAGGCTTTAAAAAGAGGCGATGGCAACAATAAAATTTACAAGTTATAATGTTAAAGGCTTAAATTCACTTAAGAAAAGACTTAATATCTTCAATGAGTTAAAATTACCGGGGCCAGACGTGGTGTTCCTTCAGGAGACACATATTTCACTCCAATCGAGACTTAGATTGTTTTCTGGGGAATACCCGGTCTGGTTTCAAGGAGACACTATCCCAAATAGGTCACGGGGAGTAGCTATTGGCTTTGCAAAGAATACAAGGTTTGAGCTGGAGGAAAGACTAGTAGATCCAGAGGGAAGGTTTTTGTGCCTAAGAGGTAGATTAAATGAGGAAAAATATACGCTAGCCAACATCTACGCTCCTAATAAAAATCCGTTGAAGTACCTGGCTAACATATTGGTGAAAATAATGGAGTTCAGGAGAGGGCATTTGATTTTGATGGGGGACTTTAATTTTTGCCTTAACCCGAGTATCGACAGCACGGCCCGCCCCCAGAGGAAGGATTGTACTTACTTAAAGAAGTTAAAGCAAAGGCTCTCCTTCTGGCACCTAGTGGACATCTGGAGGGTTCAACATCCACATAAAAAAGATTATACGTTTTTCTCCCCTGTACACGGGTCTTATTCGCGGATTGACTGGGGCTTAATCGAGCATAGGGATATTGATAGGGTTAAGGGATCCACGATAGGAAACATAACCTACTCAGACCATGCTCCCATGACCATAGAAGTGATGTCCGAAAGAGAACAAGCCGTGAGGGGACAATGGAGGTTAAACGAGGAGCTGATAAGTGATGTCGAGGGGTATAACAGAATTAGACAGGAATTGGAGAACTTCTTCGAGATTAATGACACAGGAGAGACCTCGGAGGCCATATTATGGGAGGCTCATAAAGCCTATGTGAGAGGAGTGTTCATTGAAATGGGTACGAGGAGGAAAAAGAACAGACAGGAAAAAATTAAAAAATTAACTGACGAGCTCACGGAATTAGAACAAATACATAAAAAAATTCCCGATCAGCGACCCCAAGAGATACATCATCGGATGGTCATTAAAAGATCTGAGCTAAAAACGCTACTGGAACAGGAGTCTAGAACATTACGAAATAAGATGGCCTGGGAAAGATATAGATGGGATAATAAACCCAGTAAGTTGTTAGCAAAAAGGGTACAAAAGGAAAAAACTAGGAATTTTATAGAAAAAATTCAAACTAAAGAGGGTCATATTGAGTATTCAACTAAGAAGGTGGCAGAGACTTTTAGAGATTATTACAAGGAGATTTATTCAGCTCCCAAGCAAGACACTCCCTCCATAAATAAGATACTAAGAAATAATAATTATATTAAAAAGGCGGCGCTCCCCAAGATATCTGAGGAAGATAGAGAACTGTTAGAAAGACCAATCTCTGAAGATGAAATAAATAAAGCTTTGGCAGGAATGGCACTTGGGAAAAGCCCTGGCCCAGACGGCCTAACAATACTCTATTATAAAACATATAAAGAGGTCTTAGTACCAAGGCTATGTCATTATTTAAATGGGTTGGGCGATAGATTTGAGATGAGCAGAGACGCATTGAAGGCATCTATCACAACAATATTGAAAGAAGGGAAAGATAAATTACTGTGCTCGAGCTATCGCCCAATATCCCTCTTGAATAACGATACCAAAATCCTCGCAAAAGTCTTGGCAGAAAGACTGAAGGAATATATGAACCTCTTAGTTGATCCAGACCAGGCGGGGTTTGTCCCTGAAAGGGAGGGAAAGGATAATGGGATTAGAGCCCTTCTCCTGACCGGGAAAATGAGGGAGGATGGACCCCCAGGACTACTCCTGTCTATTGATGCCGAAAAGGCCTTTGACAGGGTAGACTGGGGGTTCATGTTTCAGACTCTGGAGGCAGTGGGTCTGGGCCCTAAAATGATCAGTAAGATAAAGTCTCTATACCATCATCCAACCGCGGTAATCAAAGTCAATGGCACTGTTTCTCAACCCTTTGAGATGGAGAGGGGCACGAGACAGGGTTGCCCCCTGTCTCTGCTTCTCTTTGTCTTAGCCATGGAACCCTTTTTGGCCTCAATTCGAAGAGACCCCGATATTCGAGGAGTTGTGGTAGATGGCGAGGAGCACAAAGTCGCAGCATACGTGGATGATGTGCTATTTTTTATAACTGACCCCACCACGACGATGCCAAACATATTAAAAGCAATAAGGAAATACGGAGAGGTATCCAATTTTCAAATAAATATGAACAAATCAGAAATATTAAATATAAATATAAGTAAGTCAGGGATAGAAACTCTAAAAAAAGAATTCAGTTTTAAATGGACCAAAGAACTAAAATATCTGGGCATTAAACTAACTAATTCAACCAAGAAGACGTTTAACACCAACTATATGCCCCTACTAGACTCAGTAAGATCAGAATGTAATAGACTTTATTGCAAAGCCCTGTCCTGGATCGGTCGCATCAATGTCATTAAAATGGTTTTATTACCCAAGATTACGTACCTCTTTCAGATGCTACCAGTCCCACTGCCTCAATACTATCTGAAGATGCTTAGGAAAATTCTCATGACCTTTATCTGGAAAAAGAAAAAACCGCGAGTCTCATTTCAGACATTAAAACTAAGGAAAGTGGATGGGGACCTGGCTGTCCCCGATGTGCAGGTGTATTATAAAGCCGTAGTTCTATCTAGGATTGTAGAATGGGTGACAAGAAGTAAACGGAAAAAATGGGTGAAATTAGAAGCAGATTTAAGTAAAACACATATAGTTTGGAACCCCCCACACATTAGATCACTGGCAGATAGTACACATATAATAACTAGAAATGTCTTCAAAATTTGGGACGGGGTTTACAAGAAGATGAATGGGAAGTATAACTCACCCTTGATCACTTTAATAGACAACACATTGTTCACACCAGGAATGGAGAGTATAGGAGGAAAGGGGTATTCTTAGCAGATTTCAAGACCTTATCACATTTGAGGGACACTAGAAAAAAAAAAAAAATCAACATAAAGCAGTTAAAAAATCATTGAGAAACACTAGCATTTATTACTGATTGACCCTACTTTGAATTCCCACATAACGAGTACTCCAGCGATTACTTATCATAGAGCTAAATCTCTCAAGAACTAATTGGTCCAGAGCGAATATGTGGGAACCTTCAGGTTTGACCCATGTAAACGTTTCAGCACCTGTGGGGGTTGTCCCTATTGCCAATACATGAACATACAACCGAACACCTTGTTACCCAACGGTCAATTATACAAACCTAAACAACTTTGCTAACTGCAAGACCTCTACTTACTTACATCTCAATGTAATAGTTTCTATGTTAGCAAAACAAAACTTGAATTTCATAAAAGGGCCTATAGACACATTCTGAGTATGACCACTGCCAATCCTGAACTCCATCTGGTGAGATATGTGAGAGATCATCATCACAGCATATTCCCCCATACCCAGTTTCTTATCCTGAACTGGGTTCATCCCAACCCTGGGGGGGGGATTTGAATAAACTTCTACTCCAACGTGAGACCTCGGATTGCTAAACTTGGGGCAACTTTACCCCCTGGCATCAACACATAACTAGGGCTTCGGTGTATGTGAGAAAGAGTGACATGATATTCTCATTTCTTTTTTAAATAAGGTCTGCTGTGCCAATCGATGCAGGATCTGAGTGTCTACCAGATCATGCCCACTTCTAATGTTCTACCCTGAGAAAAATGCAAAATTACTTAAAATACAGGCAATCCCCGAGTTACGAATGGGCTAGGGACTGTAGGTTTGTTCTTAAGTCGAATATGTTTGTAAGTCGGAACAGCATGGGCAGAATGGCAGATATGTCGTTTTTGATGTTCCGTTGAATGTGAAAAGGGTCTGTCGAATGTGCCCGCCATCGAAAAGGGTCCGTCGAATGTACCCACCATCGAAAAAGGGTCAGACGAACGTGCCCGTCGCCGAAAAAGTTCTGTCGAATGTGCCCGCTGTCGAAAAGGTTCCGTCGAATGTGCCCGCTGTCAAAAAGGTTCAGTCAAATACACCCGCTGTCAAAAAGGTTCCGTCAAATGTGCCCACCATCCCGTTCGTAAGTAGGAGTCATTCGCAAGTCAGATGTTCATAACTCGGGGACTCCCTGTATATACATTTTATTACATAGAAACAGTACAAGTGGGGTTCATAAAAATAGGCAGAGTAAATATACAGACTATTGTACTGGCCAAGATATCCATATACATAAAGTGATCACTGATGGATGTTACGTCCCTACATGTTTCTCCATCAATGGCCTATTGGCCAACTATTGACAGCCAGTTTGTCCATGAACTGCGAAAGTTCATCCCTTGTACCAGACCAAAAGTGTAGAATGTCATTGATATATCTATGCCATGATATGACATGTTGCAAAAAACTAGACATATCCTCAAGGGCAAAAAGGTCCCTCTCCCAGCCCCCCAGGTACAGGTTGGCATATGATGGAGCACAACGCATCCTCATTGCATAAGTATAAATTGGTGGTGCTGCGCTAATCCTCATTAAGCAAACTTGTGTCATAAAGGTGAGTAAAAGATCTTAGAATCAAATCTTATATCATAAACCAAATTCAAAAATTATTAATAAAAACGTGATATGTGACACTAACCAACAAATAATCCAGTAGAGATAAAAAATTATATCATATGCGTGAAAATATATTCATGATGGCACATAAATATGACCTCCTAGCAATTTAGTAAACCTCGCAATCATTGAAAAAAACGTTCCATCATATAGTGCAATAAATAAATAAATAATTTAAACTGTGTGCAAACAATGCTCAGAGAAAGTGACAATGTGCAATGGGGTATTCCAGTCAAATGAATCCGTACCCCATACTGAATATAAGGTGACAGATGTGCAAAAACGTCCATCCAACTAAATATAACATAAATGTCCCAAACAGTTTAGTGCAGAAGGTGCTATACACGGAAAATCCTTGCTATAGCTAAAATATGTGACAGCAACGGTTTAGCATGCGGCCATTGCAATTAAAGTGCTCAGCGTGGATGACATCACATGTGTCTTCGTGTGCATACACACAAGTGGGTAGTGGCCCCTTACCTTAGGGTAATAGGGCAAGCGCATATAATCAGCAAGCCTTTGGGGTGTCCACCTAAGGGCTCCAGCGCGTCCCTCACAATCCTAGATCCGAGATATGGTTCCCTCAGATGTAGTGCAGGAGGATATATAAAGAGCAGGAAGGATCCCAATAGTGTAATACCGTTTGATCAGATACATTTTATTAAAAAATGTACTCACATCACAGAATAAAAACAGCAATTGTATCCAACGAGCGGCGAGCTCGTAAGCCTCTAACAGCATCTGCAGCCTGTCTCGTCCCTACACGTGACGTCACACCTCACGTGACTTCATCAGGGATTGCATACAGGCTAAAGAAGTGTTCTTAAATAGTGTAGTATGGGCAGCAATGAGCGGCCATTTTCCCGATGTCCAGAATAGTGTATTGTAATGAGTAGCGGTGGCCATTTTCTTGGGGCCGCGCGGTGCAACCAATGCATATAGTGTGCGGTGATGTGTGGTGTCAGCTGATTTATGGAGCCAATGAGCGGCAATAGACCAGTGGGAACGTCTCGCACTGTCAGCAGAGGAGGACTGGTACTAATATATTCTACCTCAAGCCGCTGTGACAGAAGTTTAAAGGGGCGAATAAAGATAAACAATAAGGTGGGCCAAATCTCTAGTGAATCGCATACATACACACAATAGATGGCGTGCAGTAGATCACATATTGGAGCTTAATAAGGTCAATATATGGAAAATTAAAAAAATAATGTATAAAGGAAAAAATTATGTATATCTGTATATGAGGCTCGGAAAAAATTGGGAGGAGAGAGGCAGCACAGACTGGCAGCAGGCTTGCATAAAATATCTATATAATCGGTCTTTGTACATATGTCTAAAACGCAAAGCAAAAAATAACAGAAAGCAATAATAGGCTCCCAGAGACAAATTACATAGTCAAATGATAGTATATTAAAAACAAAATAAATCAATATAATAAGAAAAATAAACATCAGAATATCCTATAAGATAAAGGCTACTGGTCCGGCATTAAAATATTATAGAAATTGGAAATACAAAGGCGCATGCGCGGCGGCGTCCAAGATGGCCGCTTAGACCGGGAGCTCCGTGCCGCTCCGGCCTAACGCCCGCCACAGCAATAGCCTAAGCCCTCGTTCCGGCCCGGCACCTATACCAGCCGACCGGAGACATCACCTGCTACCTATAGATGTCACTTAACCCCACCCGCAGAAATCTCACCGCCGCTCTGAACGAATCTGCGGCACGGACCGGCCCTCCCAAGATGGCGTCCGTCACCTCACGAGGCCTGCCCTGCTTGTCTGATTCCATAGCAGACCAGGACCAAGAGGCTCTCCTGTCCTCACAATCTTTTGGGGATCCCTTCTCCAGCATCCACAGAATCCCTGTTAAGGAGAACTTTAGGAGGGGCAGCTCTCACTCCTCAGCAGGATCAGCTACACAGCCCAGAGCCATGGGATACACAGGCCATAGACGCCCCTCTCTCCCCTTCTGATTTCCCATCTATGATGGCTGCATTCTCTCAGATGCTCTCCAAAGGCCTCTCCCACACAGCAGCGCAAATCACTGCCTCCATACACGCCGACTTACAGCAGATTGGTACGAGAATTGAAGTAATTGAGCAAAAATCCGATCAGGCGATCCTAAGAATCAACCAAAATACTGCTAGAATACAAGATCTCCAGGATCAACTGGAATCTGCTACCTCTAAAATAGATGACCTCGAGAACAGGTCGAGACGGTACAACTTCCGTATCAGGGGGCTCCCTGAAACCGTTAAAGACACCCACGTGGCAGTCCAAGAATTTATCAAAAGTTTAATCCCAACTATTCCGGCTCATCGTTTGGAGCTTGACAGAGCCCACAGGGCGTTACAGCCCCCTCGAGCCGACGGTCTGCCAAGAGACATTATCGTGAAACCGCATTTCTATGCGGTTAAGGAAGAAGTGATGAAACTCTCCAGGTCGGCGGAGAAGCTGATGATCCAGGGCCACCAGATTCAGATCTTCGCGGATCTGTCCCCATACACAGTGCAGAAACGTAGGGCCCTGAAACCGCTACTACAAGTTCTGGCGGGTAAAGAGATCACATATAGATGGGCCTTCCCACTGAGACTGAACTTCTCCTTTCGCAACAAACCGTACAGTTTCTCAACATTCCGAGACGGGGAACGACTTCTCTTACATCTAGGATTGATTACCCAGGAAATCCCACAGATTCCTTCTTCTCGAGGAGCATCGTCTATCAAGAGATCATCACCCACCAGCCCGGTATCCCCAATATGGCAGAAACAACTTCCAAAACGATCAAAGGACTCCTTTCCCCCATGAACAGGCCGGCAGTTTGTTTAGACCCCATTTACGGTCGTACCGTTAGACTGTGTCGGAGACCAGTCTGCTGACATACTCATGGTGACTTTCCTCATCTGAGCTTACCTTAAGATCTCACTCGAAGATTCCTACGGGTTCAGTTTAACTTTGAAAATGGTTTCTTTTCTCCTTTTTTTGTTTTTTATTATTAGTATTTAGCTTGTCCTTTTCGCAGGGCTTAGTCTGCAATATTTAGCTACCGCCACAGGTTCACTGAGAGGCGGTGTTGACCGGAGTGGTTGTAGTGCGCCTCCCTCTGGCTCTGATAGTTGAACTACAGTTCTTTCCTCTATCAGACCCAGACTCCCTCGACCCTCGGGTCGCAGGGCACTTTTTTCAGGTACCGCCACAGGCAGGGACGGGTCCCTCTCTGGTCCGTGGGGATTGGGGTTACTATTATCAGATGCACTGTTTAATGATGTATTTTTTCACTCCTCTCTCTTTCTCTTCACTCTTCCCCGTTTTTCACTTTTCTATCCCCTTTCCTCTTCCCAACCCCCCCCTCCTCTCCAGTCACAGGAACTCGCTGGATCTCCCTCTTGCCGTAGCCCCGGTCAAATCCACCGTGCCACTGGGGTCGCCACCTATCCGACAGGGACAGCAACGAAGCCAGGTGAGACTTACACACACTTAGTTTCACACCCACTGTTTCACCATGACTGACTCCACAACATCGATTGGGACACTCAAAATACTCTCCCACAACGTACAGGGTCTTAATTCTCCCGTGAAGAGGCGCAAAATACTGCATCAGCTTCACACACTGAAGGCTGATGTAGTGTTTCTCCAGGAGACTCATTTCCCTGCTACCTATCAGCCCAAATTTCTCCACAAAAACTTCATGCATTTCCACCTGGCTAATGCTACAAACAAAACTAGAGGAGTGGCAGTATGCTTCTCAAACAGAACCCACTTCTCGCACTCGAAGACCATTTCAGACCCCGAGGGACGTTACATACTAGTGACTGGTATGATTCACGGTGAGATCTATACGTTTGTCTCCTACTACACACCGAACACACACCAAGACCTATTTTTTGACACTACGCTAAAGATCCTAAAGCCGCACTTTGTTGGCACAGTGATAGTAGGGGGCGACTCCAACACCCCATTTGACTTCTCCTCAGACAAATCTAACCCCCTGCAGCCCAAAACTAAACGGCCCCCTAAACGCAGTCTTTGTGTAGCGCAGATAGTCCAATCTTTTGGCCTGATTGATGTCTGGAGGGAAATGAATCCCCAAACTAGAGACTACACGCACTATTCTGTTCCCCACCACACTCTCTCCAGGATAGACCACATATTCGTCCCACAACACGTAATCCCGAGAGTGATTTCCTCCAAAATCTATGACATGCCACTATCCGATCACTCGATAATGTCACTTACGCTAAAGGGTGGGGCGGGAGAGAAGGGTGCCTTTAAATGGTGCCTCAATGAAATGCTCTTGAGCAATCCAACCCATTGCACAACACTTGATAAAGCCTTATCTGATTATTTTGATGAGAACGACGCGGAGTCGGTTTCACCAGGTTGTCTGTGGGCAGCGCACAAGGCAGTGATGAGGGGCAGAATCCTACAACTCTCCTCTCAACTTAAGAGGGAGAGCAGGGCAGAAGTTCTACGCCTCACAGCAGACTTCCGCCTGTTAAGTAAACGACATAAACAAAATCCCACTCCGGACGGCTTGGCCAAACTTGACTCAGCTCGAGTTCAACTCAATCTCTCCCTCACTACCTCAGCGGAGAAACATCTGAGGTGGTCAGGGGCACGTTCCTATTACCAAACAGACAAGATAGGCTCCAAGCTGGCAACCAAGCTTAGCCCTAGAATCCGCACCTTAGCATTTCCCAAAATTCGCACCCCTTCTGGCAATTTAACACAAAATCCGACAAGCATTCTGGAAGCATTCCATAATTACTACTCACACCTTTATGAGAAATCTCCTCACACGCACTACAAGGCCAGAGAGCTATTCCTTCAAGACATCAACCTGCCTCACCTGCAGCAAGCACATCGAGAACTTCTTGATGCACCTTTCTCATCTGGAGAAATCTTGGAGGTCATTAAATCTTTGAAAACCAACTCTGCCCCGGGTCCGGACAGCTTTTCGGTCGGTTATTATAAAAAGTTTGGCCCACGTCTGGCCCCTTACATGGCCCGGTTCTTCAATTCCCTACGGGATGGAGCCCCTCTTCCAAGTGACTTAAACTCAGCTTTTATATCGGTCATACCTAAACAGGGTAAAGACCCAAGTAAAGTTGGCAGCTACCGCCCTATCTCGTTAATCAATAACGACCTCAAAATAATGACAAAAATCCTAGCAAACAGAATGTCTACCTTCATAGCACATTACATACACAGGGACCAAGTGGGCTTCATCCCGGGGAGGCAGGGGCCGGACCAGGTTCGCAGAGCCATTGATTTAATTTCCCTTCTGCAGACCCGGTGGGACGGAGGCCCTGCTCAAGAGGGCTTCCTGTTGTCACTGGATCTGCAGAAGGCATTTGACTCCGTATCGTGGCCCTACCTTTTTGACATTCTAAAGCGCTGGGGGTTCGGCGACGGTTTCCTCACTATTATTTACGCACTGTATTCTTCACCCTCAGCTCAGGTGAGATTACTGGGACACTACTCAGAACCCTTTGATATTCGTAGGGGAACTAGACAGGGCTGCCCCCTTTCACCCTTGATCTTCGCAATCACGATCGAGACACTTGCCATAGCCATTAGATCGAACGAGAACATCAAAGGAGTGAATTGCGGACCCGAAACACACAAGTGTGCACTCTTTGCTGACGACATGTTGTTATTCCTAACTGCCCCTCTCATATCTACACCTAATGTCTTCAGACTTCTCAGAGACTTCGGCGTCATCTCAGGCCTTCAGGTGAACGTAACTAAATCTGTGGCCCTTAACGTTTCGGTCCAGGCGCCCCTACTCGACCAACTCAAACAACACTTTCCCTTCAGGTGGGCAGGAAACTCTATTCGCTATCTAGGTATCAAGCTGACTAACTCCATCGGGGACTTATATGCTGCCAATTATCCTCCCATGTTCCGCTCTCTAGAGCTGGACCTACAGAAGTGGTCGAGGGAGGGCCTGTCGTGGCTGGGTAGACTTAACGCAGTCAAAATGAATCTTTTTCCCCATCTTCTATACCTGTTCCGCTCACTTCCTATTCCAATTAAAAAACCTATCCTGTCCAAATTTCAATCCAGGGTGATTAGATTTGTCTGGGGAGACCGGGGTCACCGCTTTGCTAAGGATATCTTGTTCAGACTTAAGACTCAAGGTGGCCTAGGCCTACCGAATTTATGGATCTACTATCAGGCAGCACAGCTGTCACAGTTTTCAGCTATATATTCCAGACATCGTAGACCTGATTGGATCTCCCTTGAGAGGCAATCCGTCCCCCATTTCACACTCGACTTTTTAGCATGGAGACCTCCTAAACATAGATCGGCTATTTTAGCCCCTACCTTATCTCACTCCTTAGCCCTCTGTGATCAATTACACAAAAATGCCAACTTGATATCTCCCTTACGGCCTCTCACACACCTGTTTCACAACCCTGACTTTCCCCCGGGATGAAAATATATACATTTCATTGGTGGCTGAACAAAGGCCTTTTCAGGATAGGCCATTTCTTTACGCCTAACGGCCCTATCTCATTGAGCCACTGCCTGAGTACACTGGAAATGCCAGCCTCAGAAACGTTCAGACTGTCACAAATATGGCACTTCCTTAACTCTCTTTGGACTGACAAATCGAATACTCCTAAAGTCACGATGTATGAACAGTGGTGCTCCTCGATAGGCTCACAAAAGGTGGGATCTCCATTATTTACGCTTCCCTGGCGGATAGGACAGGCGCCCCAGCATACGCTCGATCCTGGGAGTTGCACCTGGACATCCAGTGGGATCCTGACATGTGGTTCCAAGCCTTCAGCAGTTCATTTAAAGGTATCTTAAATATTGCTTTGATAGAGGCTAACATTAAAGTTTTCACTAAATGGTACTATGTCCAGGCCAGGCTCTCTAGGATATTCCCAGACTCTTCCCCTCTATGTTACAGAGGCTGTGGTCATATGGGCACAATGCATCATATCTGGTGGACGTGCCCCGCATACGGAGCTACTGGAATAAATTTCTACATCTCCTCCGGAGAGTCTCTGGGATAGATGTACCACAGGACCCCACATACATCCTGCTAAACCGCAAAGTACACAACACACCTAAAACCACACAACAACTCATCTTCTTTATGTGTTTGGGAGCTAAAATCACTCTAGCGAAAGCCTGGAAAACCCCCTCGGTGTCCATTTCGGCCACCAAGCGGAAGATCTCTTGGATAATGTCACAGGAACAAATGGTGGCGAAACTGCGTGACACGATCCAACGATTTGAAAAGATTTGGGATCCTTGGGCCAAGTATGTCCAAGTCCCGCTTTACCCAGGTCACATCCTAACGTAGGGGGGAAGTTCAGCGAGATTACAACCATTCCTCTCATACCTCTCCTCCACTCCCCTCCTCTTCCCTCCTCCTTGTTCATCCTTCATGCTCCTCTTTCTCTCCCTTTCCCCTTTTTTCTTCCTTACTCTCTCTAACATCAGTTTTTAGTTTTACAAGGCTTGGATCTTTCCATAAGCCTCACATAGATTATCCTCAACTACTAGTTTGCTAACCTAGCATTGTAGACAGCCAGTCACTTTTATCTCTCCAACCTGGGCAAAGAGACCGACGACTCCACCCTGGGGGTTGTGCCAACTACCTGGTTCTGCCTGGCAGGAGCAGCTCTCCGGGGGATCCGATAGGTGACAAGGGGCTGCCTCACCCGGAGGGCTCCTGAAGCTCTCATGCCCCACAGTGTGTTCCCATGGGGGTGGGGTGATGATCTTGAGGGCCTGCACGGGGGGAGCATCCCTGTTGATATTCCTCCTAGGCTGTCCATACTAGGGGGTAAAACACTTTGGTTCCCAACCAAACTGAACTACAGGCTAGGGGGGTCGGAACGTTTCGCCCTCCTCTACCTGGCGACTCACTTTTTACTCTGGAGGAACCCTCTTAGGAAGGATTAACACACAGTAGAAGTTATAATGCATGTTATAAGAATCACATTTTATCCTGAGTTTAAAGATTCTACACAATGTGAATAATTTTCTATATCTTGTCAAGGGCCCCTGGTACTCCTACCTCCTCTTCTACCTAACGGGATCTCCCCATTACATAAGAGGAAGGTACATAGTTTGCACTATAATGTTTCGTTTTTTAAATTTACCAAGGCCGCATTGTTATATCACCTTTGTAAGAATTATTTTATTTATCCAATCTTTCTCCTCCCATTGGCTGCCATGGTTATTGAGGAGTATTTCGTTGTATGATATCTATACATTGTCATTGTTACATTTACCTTGCAAAAATTCAATAAAAATATTGAACTAGAAGTTGGAAATACAACTAAAACCGATGTGAGTGGTATAGTTTAGAAGGACATCCAAACACACCACTAGTCCATCCGTTGGCATTCTAAAAATACGCCAGGATGGATAGCAAAAACTTTGGATCAAAGAGAAAAAAATCTTAACATAAGGAAGCAAACACAAGGAAAAATATGGCCGGAGTAAAAAATCACTAAAAAGTTTAGGCAATATAAATCATTACACGATTTGGAGGGTCAATACAAGGAAATCTCGGCAATGATTTAGAGGGGATCTTAAAAATTGGATACTAAAAACAGAATTTTAAAATATTAAAAGTCACTCAGGAAGCAGTTGAGGTCAAATTCAATATTAAGGCCGCGGGGCCAGAAAGTATCTAGGGTGAAAATCCATTTAGATTCAAGTCTACTTAGGGTTCTCACCCTATGACCGCCCCGCCAATGCCTAGTGTATGGAATAATGCCCCAAAAGGTGAGATGGGTGGGATCTTTATTATGGCAAGTCAGAAAATGTTTGTACACGCAGTGTTTGTCATATCCATTGATAATGTTTTTGACATGTTCCTTAATGCGGACTCAAAGGGGTCTTTTTGTACGGCCTACATACTGAAGGCCACAGCTACATTCAAGTATGTATACCGCCCCTTCGGTATTACAACAAATAAAGCCTTTAATATCGTGGCTCTCTCCTGTACTAGTTGAAGTGAACTGAAACACCCTTTTATTTGGGCGTTTGATCCACAGGCAAGCAAAACATCGTTTGCACGGGAAAAAATCCATTCCCAGTAAAAAAAGAAAACATTTTCTTTGGCGGATCCACAACATTCTTCACTACTAAATCCCTGATTGTGGGTGCCCTTTTATATATAAACTTCGGGTCTTTTGGAAGGATGCCTTGCAGTTGACTATCTGCCAGTAGGATATGCCAGTGGCGCTTGATTATGCTTTCAATTTTCCTGTATTGCGTATTGAAATCTAGGATAAGTGGTATTCCTTCAATTGGGTTTTTTTGAGGAATCTTTTCTTTGATCAATTCATTCCGATCGAGTTTAGAAACTTCAGCAATCTGGGTTTTAATAAATTGGCGATCGTAACCCTTTGACATAAACCTCTCGCCCATTTTTTCGGCCTGTTCGAAGTATGTTTCTATTTTGGTACAGTTTCTTTTTATCTGCATCAGTTGGCCTTTTGGGATATTAAAAATCCAGTTTTTGTGATGATAACTTTTAATTGGGAGGTAACTATTCCTATCAACTCCTTTAAAGTGCGTTTTAGTGCTAAATGTGGAGTTGTCTAATGAGATCTCCAAATCCAGGAAATTAATTTTCTCTGGACTGACATCCCAGGTAAGTACGATATTCCTATCATTGTTGTTCAGTTGTTCGAGGAACTTGATTAACCACTTGACCACTGGGCACTTAAACCCCCTTAATAACCAGACCAATTTTCAGCTTTTGGTGCTCTCACATTTTGAATGACAATTACTCAGTCATGCAACACTGTATCTATATGAATTTTTTGTCCTTTTTTTCACACAAATAGAGCTTTCTTTTGGTGGTATTTAATCACCACTGGGTTCTTTATTTTTTGCGCTATAAAAGAAAAAAGACCGAAAAATCTGTAAAAAAATGAATTTTTCTTCGTTTCTGTTATAAAATTTTGAAAATTAGTAATTTTTCTTCATATATTTTGGCCAAAATTTATACCGCTACATATCTTTGGTAAAAATAACCCAAATTAGTGTATATTATTTGGTCTTTGTGAAAGTTATAGCGTCCACAAGCTATGGTACCAATATCTGAAAATTGATCACACCTAAAGTACTGACGGCCTATCTCATTTCTTGAGACCCTAACATGCCAGAAAAGTACAAATACCCCCCAAATGACCCCTTCTTGGAAAGAAGACATTCCAAGGTATTTAGAAAGATGCATGATGAGTTTTTTGAAGTTGTCATTTTTTCCCATAATTCTTTGCAAAATCAAGTTTGTTCTTTTTCGTTTTTTTTTTTTACAAAATTGTCATATTAGCAGGTTATTTCTCACACACAGCATATGCATACCACAAATTACACCCCAAAACACATTCTGCTATTACTCCTGAGTATGGCGATACCACATGTGTGAGACTTTTACACAGCGTGGCCACATACAGAGGCCCAACATGCAGGGGAGCACCTTCAGGCGTTCTGGAGCACCCAGGCCAATTCTGACATTTCTCTCCTACATGTAAAAATCATCATTTATTTGCTAGAAAATTACATAGAACCCCAAAACATTATATATGTTTTTTTAGCAAAGACCCTAAAGAATACAATAGCGGTCATTGCAACTTTTTATCTCGCACGATATTTGCGCAGCAATTTTTCGAACGCGTTTTTTTTGGAAAAAAAACAGTTTTTTGCTTTAAAAAAAAACAAAACAGTAAGGATAGCCCAATGTTTTTGCATAATATGAAAGATGAAGTTACGCCAAGTTAATAGATACCTAACATGTCACCTTTCAAAATTGCACACGCTTGTAGAATGGTGCCAAACTTCGCCACTTAAAAATCCCCATAGGCGACGCTTTAAAATTTTTTACTGGTAACAAATTTTGAGTTACAGAGGAGGTCTAGGGCCAAAATTATTGCTCTCGCTCTACCGATCGCAGCGATACCTCACATGTGTGGTTTGAACACCGTTTTCATATGTGGGCGGGACTTACGTATGCGTTCGCTTCTGCATGCGAGCACACGGACAGGGGCGCTTTAAAAATTTTTTTTTTTTTTTATTGTTCATTTTACTTTAATTATTTTAGTTTGACACTTTTTTCCAAAAAAAAAAATTTTTTTGATCACTTTTATTCCTATTACAAGGAATGTAAACATCCCTTGTAATAGGAATATGGCATGACAGGTCCTCTTTACAGTGAAATATGGGGTCAATAAGACCCCACATCTCACCTCTAGGCTGTTCCTGAAATAAAAAAAAAAAAAAAAAAAAAAGATCCTGGCTTCGATCGTAGCGGTGAGTCGGTAGAAGCACCGGAGGGCGGCGGGAGGGGGGGCGTCCCCTCTCGCCTCCCGTAAGAACGATCAAGCAGTGTAACAGCCGCTATGATCGTTCTCATGGTATAGGGAATCGCCGGCTGAAAAATATGATATCTGAATGATGCCTGTAGCTGCACCCATCATTCAGATATCCCCGCACAAAGTCAAGGACGTCGTATGACGGAAGGCGGGAAGTGGTTAAAACGCTTTTTTTTTTTTAACACAAAGTTGTCCATTTATACAATATTTCTAACACATAGCATGTATATACCAAAAATGACCCCCCAAAATAGATTCTCCTACTCTTCCTGAGTACGGGGATACCACATGTGTGAGACTTCCACAGCCTGGTCACATACAGAGGCTGGGTATGGCTGAGCATGGCTGGGTATTGCAGAGTATCGCCGAGTATGATTGGGTATGGCAGAGTATGGCTGGGTATCACTGAGTATTGCAGAGTATGGCTGGGTATCACCGAGTATTGCAGAGTATGGCTGGGTATTGCGGGGTATGGCTGGGTATGGCAGAGTATTGCGGGTTATGGCAGAGTATTGCAGATTTTTGCGGGGTATTGCAGAGCATGGCTGGGTATGGCAGAGTATGGCTGGGTATCACTGAGTATTGCAGAGTATGGCTGGGTATCACTGAGTATTGCAGAGTATGGCTGGGTATTGCGGGATATTTCAGGGTATTGCAGAGTATTGCGGGGTATTCCAGGGTATGGCAGAGTATTGCGGGGTATTCCAGGGTATTGCGGGGTATGGCAGAGTATTGCGGGGTATGGCAG
Organism: Lithobates clamitans; assembly: GCA_037952925.1. Classification (NCBI taxonomy): domain Eukaryota; kingdom Metazoa; phylum Chordata; class Amphibia; order Anura; family Ranidae; genus Lithobates; species Lithobates clamitans. Next base: position 1,774,356 of record JBBGZY010000317.1, read on the forward strand.
AGTATTGCGGGGTATGGCAGAGTATTGCGGGGTATTTCAGGGTATTGCGGGGTATGGCAGAGTATTGCGGGGTATGGCAGAGTATTGCGGGGTATTTTGGGGTATGGCAGAGTATTGCGGGGTATGGCAGAGTATTGCGGGGTATTCCAGGGTATGGCAGAGTATTGCGGGGTATTCCAGGGTATGGCAGAGTATTGCGGGGTATTCCAGGGTATGGCAGAGTATTGCGGGGTATTCCAGGGTATGGCAGAGTATTGCGGGGTATGGCAGAGTATTGCGGGGTATTTCAGGGTATTGCGGGGTATTTCAGGGTATTGCGGGGTATGGCAGAGTATTGCGGGGTATGGCAGAGTATTGCGGGGTATTCCAGGGTATGGCAGAGTATTGCGGGGTATTCCAGGGTATGGCAGAGTATTGCGGGGTATTCCAGGGTATGGCAGAGTATTCCAGGGTATGGCAGAGTATTGCGGGGTATGGCAGAGTATTGCGGGGTATTCCAGGGTATGGCAGAGTATTGCGGGGTATGGCAGAGTATTGCGGGGTATTCCAGGGTATGGCAGAGTATTGCGGGGTATTCCAGGGTATGGCAGAGTATTGCGGGGTATTCCAGGGTATTGCGGGGTATGGCAGAGTATTGCGGGGTATGGCAGAGTATTGCGGGGTATGGCAGAGTATTGCGGGGTATTTCAGGGTATTGCGGGGTATGGCAGAGTATTGCGGGGTATGGCAGAGTATTGCGGGGTATTTTGGGGTATGGCAGAGTATTGCGGGGTATGGCAGAGTATTGCGGGGTATTCCAGGGTATGGCAGAGTATTGCGGGGTATTCCAGGGTATGGCAGAGTATTGCGGGGTATTCCAGGGTATGGCAGAGTATTGCGGGGTATTCCAGGGTATGGCAGAGTATTGCGGGGTATGGCAGAGTATTGCGGGGTATTTCAGGGTATTGCGGGGTATTTCAGGGTATTGCGGGGTATGGCAGAGTATTGCGGGGTATGGCAGAGTATTGCGGGGTATTCCAGGGTATGGCAGAGTATTGCGGGGTATTCCAGGGTATGGCAGAGTATTGCGGGGTATTCCAGGGTATGGCAGAGTATTCCAGGGTATGGCAGAGTATTGCGGGGTATGGCAGAGTATTGCGGGGTATTCCAGGGTATGGCAGAGTATTGCGGGGTATGGCAGAGTATTGCGGGGTATTCCAGGGTATGGCAGAGTATTGCGGGGTATTCCAGGGTATGGCAGAGTATTGCGGGGTATTCCAGGGTATGGCAGAGTATTGCGGGGTATTCCAGGGTATGGCAGAGTATTGCGGGGTATTCCAGGGTATGGCAGAGTATTACGGGGTATTCCAGGGTATGGCAGAGTATTGCGGGGTATTCCAGGGTATGGCAGAGTATTGCAGGGGTATTCCAGGGTATGCAGAGTATTGCAGGGGTATTGCGGGGTATGCAGAGTATTGTGGGGCATTGCAGAGGGAATTGCAGAGCATGCAGAGTATTAGGGATGGCTGAGCATGGATGGATGGATGGCTGGATGTCTCTGTGCAGCGCTGTGGGCACTACAGATGCAGCCCACAACGCTGCAGCCATCCATCCATCCGCCTCTCCGGTCACTGTGTACCGATCGGTACACAGGAGGGGAGGAGAGGAACCGGCGTCATCAGATGACGCCGGTTTGTTGACATGTGATCGCTCCGTCATTTGACGGAGCGATCACATGGTAAACGGCCGCGATCAGCGGCCATTTACCGGGATCTGTGATGCGCCGGGTCCTCTGGACCCGGCGGTCACGGATGCTCTCGAGTGCGCGCCCTAGGGGGCGCGCGAGAGCAGAATTCTGGGAGGACATCCCTGGACGCCCTCCCAGAGTAAAACAACCGCCCTGTAGCCGTCATTTGGCTATGGGCCGGTTGTTAAGTGGTTAACTCACTTGCTTCTCCTTCCCACAGTATAAAGATGTCGTCTATATATCTTTTGTATATAGCCAGCTGTCTTGATCGCTCGCTGAAGACATTATATTCTTCCCACTGTGCCATGAAGAGGCCAGCTATGCTTGGGGCAAATCTTGCTCCCATAGCGACCCCGGTCTGTTGGTGATAGTTAGGGATGAGCCGAACACCCCCCTGTTCGGTTCGCACCAGAACATGCGAACAGGAAAAAAGTTCGCTCGAACACGCGAACACCGTTAAAGTCTATGGGACACGAACATGAATAATCAAAAGTGCTAATTTTAAAGGCTTATATGCAAGTTATAAAACAAAATAAGTGCAGCGCAATGTAACAATAAATGAATATAAATGAAAAAGTCCCCAAGATAACACTACAAAGAGATGTAATCTGTATTTCAATGGCCAAAGGAGATGCAATCCAAGAGCGATAAGTATATGTGCTTACCAGAGGCTGTGGACCTCTGCACAGCAGAGGTCAAACTCACGTATATCCCCTCAGGGATGATGGTATCCTGGATACTGTCACTGGAGCCAGGTATCGAATCCTGATGTCAACAGGTGAAGGTAAGCTTCCATAGGAAAAAACACAAACTTCTCTAAGTATCCGGATCAGAGTATCACAGGCATCCTGGGTGCATCCCCGGTGTCAGCAAGTAAAAACACAAAGAGAAAACTTCTCTAAGAGTAATCCGTTTATTTGGATAAAAGTTTATGTGGTGACAACCACTTATTAAAAGCGCTCACAGGCGCTGAAGCATGCAGTATCTACAGTACTCAGTCGGGCTGCGGTGCACAAGCAGACCCGACAAACAGACGGAGGCAGCGGGTGACGTCCGATGGTAAGCGATGGTAAGCTCCTCCCCCCGGAGCTTCAGCGCCTGTGAGCGCTTTTAATAAGTGGTTGTCACCACATAAACTTTTATCCAAATAAACGGATTACTCTTAGAGAAGTTTTCTCTTTGTGTTTTTACTTGCTGACACCGGGGATGCACCCAGGATGCCTGTGATACTCTGATCCGGATACTTAGAGAAGTTGGTGTTTTTTCCTATGGAAGCTTACCTTCACCTGTTGACATCAGGATTCGATACCTGGCTCCAGTGACAGTATCCAGGATACCATCATCCCTGAGGGGATATACGTGAGTTTGACCTCTGCTGTGCAGAGGTCCACAGCCTCTGGTAAGCACATATACTTATCGCTCTTGGATTGCATCTCCTTTGGCCATTGAAATACAGATTACATCTCTTTGTAGTGTTATCTTGGGGACTTTTTCATTTATATTCATTTATTGTTACATTGCGCTGCACTTATTTTGTTTTATGTTTATTCCCAGGCTTTGTTGTGATTACCTGTAGTGTTCAGCTTGCAATTTAGTGAGGGTTTTTGGTGTTTGCGCTGATTGCCATTCTTACATATGCAAGTTATTGTCATAAAAAGTGTTTGGGGACCTGGGTCCTGCCCCAGGGGACATGGATCAATGCAAAAAAAAGTTTTAAAAACGGCTGTTTTTTCAGGAGCAGTGATTTTAATAATGCTTAAAGTCAAACAATAAAAGTGTAATATCCCTTTAAATTTCGTACCTGGGGGGTGTCTATAGTATGCCTGTAAAGGGGCGCATGTTTCCCGTGTTTAGAACAGTCTGACAGCAAAATGACATTTCGAAGGAAAAAACTCATTTAAAACTACCGCGGCTATTAATGAATTGCCGGTCCGACAATACACATAAAAGTTCATTGATAAAAACGGCATGGGAATTCCCCACAGGGAAACCCCGAACCAAAATTAAAAAAAAAAAAATGACGTGGGGGGGTCCCCCTAAATTCCATACCAGGCCCTTCAGGTCTGGTATGGATATTAAGGGGAACCCCGGCCAAAATTTAAAAAAAAAAATGACGTGGGGTTCCCCCTAAATTCCATACCAGACCCTTCAGGTCTGGTATGGATTTTAAGGGGAACCCCGCGCCAAAAAAAAAAGAAAAAAACGGCGTGGGGTTCCCCCAAAAATCCATATCAGACCCTTATCCGAGCACGCAACCTGGCAGGCCGCAGGAAAAGAGGGGGGGACGAGAGTGCGGCCCCCCCCCCTCCTGAACCGTTCCAGGCCACATGCCCTCAACATTGGGAGGGTGCTTTGGGGTAGCCCCCCAAAACACCTTGTCCCCATGTTGATGAGGACAAGGGCCTCATCCCCACAACCGTGGCCGGTGGTTGTGGGGGTCTGCGGGCGGGGGGCTTATCGGAATCTGGAAGCCCCCTTTAACAAGGGGACCCCCAGATCCCGGCCCCCCCCGTGTGAAATGGTAAGGGGGTACTTACCCCTACCATTTCACTAAAAAAGTGTCAAAATAGTTAAAAATGACAAGAGACAATTTTTGACAATTCCTTTATTTAAATGCTTCTTCTATCTTCCTTCTTCTTCTTCTTCTTCTTCTGGTTCTTCTGGCTCTTCTGGTTCTTCCACCAGCGTTCTCGTCCAGCATCTCCTCCGCGGCGTCTTCTATCTTCTTCTCCTCGGGCCGCTCCGCACCCATGGCATGAGGGGAGGCTCCCGCTCTTCTCTTCATCTTCTTCTTCATCCTCTTCTCTTCTTCATCTTCTTCATCTTCTTCATCTTCTTCATCTTCTCTTCTTAATTTTCTTCTGCGGGCCGCTCCGCATCCATGCATGGAGGGAGGCTCCCGCTGTGTGACGGCGTCTCCTCGTCTGACGGTTCTTAAATAACGGGGGGCGGGGCCACCCGGTGACCCCGCCCCCCTCTGACGCACGGGACATGACGGGACTTCCCTGTGGCATTCCCCGTGATGTCACAGGGAAGTACCGTCAAGTCACCGTGCGTCAGAGGGGGGCGGGGTCACCAGGTGGCCCCGCCCCCCGTTATTTAAGAACCGTCAGACGAGGAGCGCCGTCACACAGCGGGAGCCTCCCTCCATGCCAGCATGGCTGCGGAGCGGCCCGGAGAAGAAATGAAGAAGGAAGAAGAGATGAAGAAGAAGAAGATGAAGAAGATGAAGAAGAGAAGAGGATGAAGAAGAAGATGAAGAGAAGAGCGGGAGCCTCCCCTCATGCCATGGGTGCGGAGCGGCCCGAGGAGAAGAAGATAGAAGACGCCGCGGAGGAGATGCTGGACGAGAACGCCGGAGGAAGAACCAGAAGAGCCAGAAGAACCAGAAGATGAAGAAGATGAAGGAAGATAGAAGAAGCATTTAAATAAAGGAATTGTCAAAAACTGTCTCTTGTCATTTTTAACTATTTTGACACTTTTTTAGTGAAATAGTAGGGGTAAGTACCCCCTTACCATTTCACACAGGGGGGGGCCGGGATCTGGGGGTCCCCTTGTTAAAGGGGGCTTCCAGATTCCGATAAGCCCCCCGCCCGCAGACCCCCACAACCACCGGCCACGGTTGTGGGGATGAGGCCCTTGTCCTCATCAACATGGGGACAAGGTGTTTTGGGGGGCTACCCCAAAGCACCCTCCCAATGTTGAGGGCATGTGGCCTGGTACGGTTCAGGAGGGGGGGGGTGCACTCTCGTCCCCCCCTCTTTTCCTGCGGCCTGCCAGGTTGCGTGCTCGGATAAGGGTCTGGTATGGATTTTTGGGGGAACCCCACGCCGTTTTTTTTTTTTTTTTGGCGCGGGGTTCCCCTTAAAATCCATACCAGACCTGAAGGGTCTGGTATGGAATTTAGGGGGAACCCCACGTCATTTTTTTTTTTTTAATTTTGGCCGGGGTTCCCCTTAATATCCATATCAGACCTGAAGGGCCTGGTATGGAATTTAGGGGGACCCCCCACGTAATTTTTTTTTTTTTAATTTTGGTTCGGGGTTTCCCTGTGGGGAATTCCCATGCCGTTTTTATCAATGAACTTTTATGTGTATTGTCAGACCGGCAATTCATTAATAGCCGCGGTAGTTTTAAATGAGTTTTTTATACAAAAAGGAGAAATGGCGCTAGAACATACAAACATGCATATAAAGAGTCCAAAGTAAATATAGAAATTATCCAGGGTGTGATAGTCAATAAAATTATATATATATATATAAAAAATTACATATATATATATATATATATATATATATATATATATATATAAATAGTCACTGAAATTAAAGATCTGATAAAAAGCACCAGCGGCAGCTCACTTGAGAGTGGAAGCAGGCAACTCTGAAACAACAATGTAAAAAACAGCAAGAAGCGCCAATCTAAGTGCAGTATCATGAAACTTTAATGAAATGATGATGAACGGACAAACAGCCAAATGGCTACTCACAAAAATGAAATAGGTTAAGGCAAGGATAGGTGATGGGTCCAGGGACGTCCTCCTCAGGAGTGGGCAGAGTGCCTGGTGCAGGTTCTCCTGGAAGCGCTGTCCACGTGGAGATGTACAAGTAGTCACCGGGGTCACCGCTGGGCGCTGGGCTGCAAACGATGGAGGTGTCCGCAAAGACAGCCAGCGTCTAAGCGGACATGGAGAGCCAGAGCCGTCGCGGTGGACGGAAGCCGGAAGACGTGCGTGGAACGCAAAGCACTAGTCCAGAAACCAACAAAGCGGAAGTGACGTATGGACGTGTCGGATGACGCGTTTCAATGCTTCCGCATTTTCTTCAGATCCGATAGGCCAATACAACAAGTGTCCTTTTATGGGAGCTAGGAAATCAGTAACTAGGCAATGGCTAAAAACAAAACACGATGTACTGAATGCAGCAATGAGATGAAGAGATTGAGTCAAAAACACCAGAAAAACATGAAAGTAAGATATAAAAAGGTAGAAAAAAAGGTAGAAAAAAAAGGTAGAAAAAAAGGTAGAAAAAAAGGAGGAAAAAGACAAAATTAAACAAAAATAATAAAAATAATGAAAATAAATTAAAATAAAAATAAAACAAAAATAAACGGAAAATAATAAATTAATAAAATAAAATAAATAAAGTAAAGAAATTAAAGAAAATCGGAAAAATATATAAAAAATTATACAAAGTATATATAAAAATTATATGAAAAATATATATGTAAAAAATATATAAAAAATATATATAAAAAAATATATGAAATAAAGTATATATAAGGAAAAATATATAAAGAAAAAATAGTGAAGAAAAAATATAGAGAAAGAATAATAATAAAAGGAAAAAATAAAGAAAAACAAATATAAAAAAATATTATTGGAAGAAATAATAAAAAACCTAGGTAGTAAAAAAGAAGAAAAAATATGTGTATATATATAAAAACAAGAATTAAGGAAAAAAAGGGGTGAAACCAAAAGGCGAACAATTGATTAAAAACTATATATGGGCTATAATGGTCACAAATATGTAAATGTAGGGAGCATACATATAAAAACACCCAAAAAGAGACATCCACATACAAATGGAAGAATATAATAACCCTAAAAAATAAGGAATTATAAAAACCTGAAAACCTGTAGGTGAACTAAAGTGTGTATATAAGTATACACCCCCATGTATACATACACACACACATAATGGAAATATAATTATTAATAAATTCGGAACAGAGTAGGAGAAAAATACCCAAAAGTGGCAGAAACCGAATATGGCTATAGGTTGGGAGAGTATAGCCTAAAGTGAGAGGGAAAAAAATATATAAGTTACAGTAAGGAAGGGAATGACATGAAGTGGAATAATGATGATGATAAGAGGAGAAATAGGGACTAGCATAAGTCCTAAAACTAGGTCATACTGAACTAGATGACTGTATTGATCTCTATATCTTCGTTGAGACCATTGGGTGCCAAACTGTTTAAAGTAAAGATCCAGAAAGTTTCTTGCCTGCAGAGGCGCTGGAATCTTTCTGCAGAGGTGAATTGGTCTGGTATAGATTCGATAACCCACACATTTAGATCTGCAGTATTTTGTTGATGATGAGTAGTGAAATGACGAGCGGTACTGTATAGGGGATTATTGGCCTGTACTGCTCTTCTGTGTTCCCCAAACCTGGCCCGTAGGGTCCTGATGGTTCTGCCTACATACAACAGCCCGCATGGACAGGAAATACAATATATGACATAAGTGGTGGAACAATTGAAAAATGATTTTAGGATATATTGGTTCCCATTAGTATAGAAAGATTTCTGACCATGTGTGACATGGGAGCAAGTAAGACATAATGCTTTCTTGCATCGGTACATGCCTGACAATGGAATAAGAGTAAGTTGTTTAGATGTAGATGATGTTTTATGAACTGGGATTTTGCTGGGAGCAATCTTAGTCTTGACATTGGGGGCCCTCCGATAAGCAAACTGAGGAACAATGGTTAAGGAAGGTGCTAGGTGAGGATCTTGAGCTAGAATCGACCAATGTTTTTTAATGATCCGTTCCATTCTTTTGTGACTAGAGTGGAACTGGGTGATGAATCTAGTGGTAGGTTCTGTTTTCTTGGCCTTGGGATTGGGTAAAGTGTCAGTCAGATAGAAGGAGGCTGCTTCGTTGATGGTACTAAGGGGATAACCTTTATCTGTGAACTTTTTGGAAAGAGTAGTACATTGAGAACTGTAATCTTCCAGTCTGGTACAATTTCTCCTGAGCCGATGGAACTGGCTCTTGGGTATGTTATTGACCCACCTAGGGTGATGGCAACTGGAAAAATGTAAGAAAGAATTTCCAGCAGTGGGTTTGGTAAAATTTTTGGTTACAATCTGGTCATTTATGTGGAACAATTCCAAATCTAGAAAGCATATTGATTCTGGATCCATGGTCGATGTAAATGATAAGCCAAAAGAATTATTGTTGCAATGGGCAATAAATTCTTGCACAGAACTAGGGGGGCCGTCCCAGATGATAATAATATCATCTATGTAACGGCCGTAGAAGACCAGGTGTGCAGAGAAGGGATTATTTTCCCAAACACACCTGGTCTCCCATAGTCCCATGGTCAGGTTAGCATAGCTGGGCGCAAAATTTGCGCCCATAGCTGTCCCCTGTTTTTGTAGATAGAATTGACCATCAAAAGTAAAATAATTATGTTCTAAACAGAACTTGGTGGCAGAAATAATAAACTCAATATGGGATGGATTAAGCAAGGGGTTGGAGTGAAGGTAGTAGGAAATGGCTTGAAGGCCTATTTCGTGAGGTATGGAGGTGTAAAGTGAACAAACGTCCAAAGAAACCCAAAGGTACGAAGACTCCCATCTGTAGGGATGTAAAAGATCGATCAGGTGGGTACCATCTTTAATGTAAGAAGGAAGGGACTGGGCCAATGGCTGTAAGAACTGGTCAATATAAAGTGAGTAGCTGGTGGTAATGCTGTTCATGGATGCTACTATGGGACGACCTGGTGGCTTATTAGGATCTTTGTGTATCTTCGGTAAATGGTACAGGTAAGGGACCTGGAAGAATGGTTTAAGAAAAAATGATGCTTCTAGTTTGGTCAAAATTCCCTGTCCAAGTGCTAATGTGACTAGAGTCTTAGATTCCTCAATGAATTTGGCTAATGGGTCTGTTTTCAATTTCTCATAGGTTTGAGTATCCGATAGAAGACGGTACGTCTCCTGGAGATAATCGGATCTATTCTGTAATGCGATCCCACCCCCTTTATCAGCAGATTTTATAATAATATCCATATTGGTGCTGAGTGATTTTAATGCTGTGAGTTCTTGGAGATTGAGATTACGAGTGGAGTATGAGTTTTTGGAAGATTCAGAAGCACAAAGACCCAAAAGGTCCTTATAGACAACTTCATAAAAAGTTGTCAAAAAAGGGCCTTTTGATTGGGTGGGGTTAAATACGGATTTTGGTCTGAAAGAAGTGTGTTGTATAGGCACAGTGGGCTGAGAATATTGGGACCATGCTACCAGGTCATCATCCTCATTGATATTCCATAGTTCACATAAATCAAGAATAGCTTGTTGGTCCACTGAATTATCCAATGAGAATGACGGATCCTCGGACACAGGAGTAACTGTAGTGGAGGTTTTTTTGTCCTTAATATTGAAGTGTCTTCTAAGTGTGAGGTCACGAATAAATTTATTTAAATCCTTAAATAAGGTGAATGGGTTGGGAGGAGTGGTGGGGGCAAAATTAAGACCTCGGGATAACAGTGAAGTTTCATATTCATTGAGATTATAGGAGGATAAATTGAAAATTTTTATAGTTTCCGCACTTTGAGTGGGCGGGATGATTCTGGAATTACGATGTCCCCCTCGTCTGCCTCTTCTACGTTTTTTCTTTTGGATTGGAATGGGATTAGGCTGGATGAGGGGGTCTGAACTAAAAAAGAAGAGGTCAACTTATCAGGGGAAGAGTGTTCACTCACCCTGATATCTTTAGTGAAATTTGGCTTAGTAATGGATAATGGGCAAACAAGATTAGTGGCAGATAGGTTGAAACCAGTGGAAACAACAGAAGGTGAATCAGAGGGAAGATGGGGATGGAATTCAGGGTCATGGAGGGAAACCTGATTGGTATGATCAACTACAGATAAGGCAGAGGGTGAATGATCAACCATAACCGGATGGGGAGAAGCCAAAGGAGGAGATGTAGGTAATGGATTAGAAGGAATAGGGTCAGGTAAAGAAGGTGAACTCGAAGTATGTACAGAAATGAGAGGGGGAATAGGACGTGGTAGGGATAGGAGGGGGGGGGGCTGAATGTGTTTAGATTTCCAGTTGAAAACTCTATTGTAGGAGTAGTCATCCAGATCTCTTCTAAGTTTTCCTAATTTGTTTTCAATTAATGAATTCTCACTTTTTTTAGTATTAATCTTGAAAGTTTTAAGCCACGCAGTAGGTAGCTGTGGGTGAAGGGACAAAAGATCTATAACAAGTTTCTCTGCTTTTTGACGCAAGACAAGATAGCGTCTGTCTCTATGGGTGATGAGGACCTGTATCCACTTCTGGGTGCAGAACTCCGCCACCCCCTCCCATTCTATGCGGAGGTCCTCATCCAGAAAGGCACAGCCCTTCAAAATACGGAGTCCACGTGGGGAAATTTTAGATTTAAAATATTGTTTCAAAAAGAAACCGTCCCACCATTGGGTATTGGCGGAAGTGACAAGGTCTTCTAGACGTTTCATCTTGGTGGAGGCATCCCTGTACTTGGACAGAGGCCAAGTACGGGAATGAATAGAAGGGGAAAAAGTGTGAGAAGGAAAAATGGTGTATAACTCATCTAATAAGACATATTTATATATCTCTAGTTGCTCTATGATATCCATATAACAAATGAAATGATACAATCAATGTGGCAATACAAAATATATATGCTAAAAACAACCTCTGGATATATGAATAAAATAACAATTAAATAAATAAATCAATCACTTGAGAACTTCAATAAAGCATGAAAGATCTGCCTGCAGCACATTAGCACATGCTTCAAAAAAATTGGTATACAAAAAGGAGAAATGGCGCTAGAACATACAAACATGCATATAAAGAGTCCAAAGTAAATATAGAAATTATCCAGGGTGTGATAGTCAATAAAATTATATATATATATATAAAAAATTACATATATATATATATATATATAAATAGTCACTGAAATTAAAGATCTGATAAAAAGCACCAGCGGCAGCTCACTTGAGAGTGGAAGCAGGCAACTCTGAAACAACAATGTAAAAAACAGCAAGAAGCGCCAATCTAAGTGCAGTATCATGAAACTTTAATGAAATGATGATGAACGGACAAACAGCCAAATGGCTACTCACAAAAATGAAATAGGTTAAGGCAAGGATAGGTGATGGGTCCAGGGACGTCCTCCTCAGGTGTGGGCAGAGTGCCTGGTGCAGGTTCTCCTGGAAGCGCTGTCCACGTGGAGATGTACAAGTAGTCACCGGGGTCACCGCTGGGCGCTGGGCTGCAAACGATGGAGGTGTCAGCAAAGACAGCCAGCGTCTAAGCGGACATGGAGAGCCAGAGCCGTCGCGGTGGACGGAAACCGGAAGACGTGCGTGGAACGCAAAGCACTAGTCCAGAAACCAACAAAGCGGAAGTGACGTATGGACGTGTCGGATGACGCGTTTCAATGCTTCCGCATTTTCTTCAGATCCGATAAGCCAATACAACAAGTGTCCTTTTATGGGAGCTAGGAAATCAGTAACTAGGCAACGGCTAAAAACAAAACACGATGTACTGAATGCAGCAATGAGATGAAGAGATTGAGTCAAAAACACCAGAAAAACATGAAAGTAAGATATAAAAAGATAGAAAAAAAGGTAGAAAAAAAGGTAGAAAAAAAGGTAGAAAAAAAGGTAGAAAAAAAGGAGGAAAAAGACAAAATTAAACAAAAATAATAAAAATAATAAAAATAAATAAAAATAAAAATAAAACAAAAATAAACGGAAAATAATAAATTAATAAAATAAAATAAATAAAGTAAAGAAATTAAAGAAAATCGGAAAAATATATAAAAAATTATACAAAGTATATATAAAAATTATATAAAAAATATATATGTAAAAAATATATAAAAAATATATATAAAAAAATATATGAAATAAAGTATATATAAGGAAAAATATATAAAGAAAAAATAGTGAAGAAAAAATATAGAGAAAGAATAATAATAAAAGGAAAAAATAAAGAAAAACAAATATAAAAAAATATTATTGGAAGAAATAATAAAAAACCTAGGTAGTAAAAAAGAAGAAAAAATATGTGTATATATATAAAAACAAGAATTAAGGAAAAAAAGGGTGAAACCAAAAGGCGAACAATTGATTAAAAACTATATATGGGCTATAATGGTCACAAATATGTAAATGTAGGGAGCATACATATAAAAACACCTAAAAAGAGACATCCACATACAAATGGAAGAATATAATAACCCTAAAAAAAAGGAATTATAAAAACCTGAAAACCTGTAGGTGAACTAAAGTGTGTATATAAGTATACACCCCCATGTATACATACACACACACATAATGGAAATATAATTATTAATAAATTCGGAACAGAGTAGGAGAAAAATACCCAAAAGTGGCAGAAACCGAATATGGCTATAGGTTGGGAGAGTATAGCCTAAAGTGAGAGGGAAAAAAATATATAAGTTACAGTAAGGAAGGGAATGACATGAAGTGGAATAATGATGATGATAAGAGGAGAAATAGGGACTAGCATAAGTCCTAAAACTAGGTCATACTGAACTAGATGACTGTATTGATCTCTATATCTTCGTTGAGACCATTGGGTGCCAAACTGTTTAAAGTAAAGATCCAGAAAGTTTCTTGCCTGCAGAGGCGCTGGAATCTTTCTGCAGAGGTGAATTGGTCTGGTATAGATTCGATAACCCACACATTTAGATCTGCAGTATTTTGTTGATGATGAGTAGTGAAATGACGAGCGGTACTGTATAGGGGATTATTGGCCTGTACTGCTCTTCTGTGTTCCCCAAACCTGGCCCGTAGGGTCCTGATGGTTCTGCCTACATACAACAGCCCGCATGGACAGGAAATACAATATATGACATAAGTGGTGGAACAATTGAAAAATGATTTTAGGATATATTGGTTCCCATTAGTATAGAAAGATTTCTGACCATGTGTGACATGGGAGCAAGTAAGACATAATGCTTTCTTGCATCGGTACATGCCTGACAATGGAATAAGAGTAAGTTGTTTAGATGTAGATGATGTTTTATGAACTGGGATTTTGCTGGGAGCAATCTTAGTCTTGACATTGGGGGCCCTCCGATAAGCAAACTGAGGAACAATGGTTAAGGAAGGTGCTAGGTGAGGATCTTGAGCTAGAATCGACCAATGTTTTTTAATGATCCGTTCCATTCTTTTGTGACTAGAGTGGAACTGGGTGATGAATCTAGTGGTAGGTTCTGTTTTCTTGGCCTTGGGATTGGGTAAAGTGTCAGTCAGATAGAAGGAGGCTGCTTCGTTGATGGTACTAAGGGGATAACCTTTATCTGTGAACTTTTTGGAAAGAGTAGTACATTGAGAACTGTAATCTTCCAGTCTGGTACAATTTCTCCTGAGCCGATGGAACTGGCTCTTGGGTATGTTATTGACCCACCTAGGGTGATGGCAACTGGAAAAATGTAAGAAAGAATTTCCAGCAGTGGGTTTGGTAAAATTTTTGGTTACAATCTGGTCATTTATGTGGAACAATTCCAAATCTAGAAAGCATATTGATTCTGGATCCATGGTCGATGTAAATGATAAGCCAAAAGAATTATTGTTGCAATGGGCAATAAATTCTTGCACAGAACTAGGGGGGCCGTCCCAGATGATAATAATATCATCTATGTAACGGCCGTAGAAGACCAGGTGTGCAGAGAAGGGATTATTTTCCCAAACACACCTGGTCTCCCATAGTCCCATGGTCAGGTTAGCATAGCTGGGCGCAAAATTTGCGCCCATAGCTGTCCCCTGTTTTTGTAGATAGAATTGACCATCAAAAGTAAAATAATTATGTTCTAAACAGAACTTGGTGGCAGAAATAATAAACTCAATCTGGGATGGATTAAGCAAGGGGTTGGAGTGAAGGTAGTAGGAAATGGCTTGAAGGCCTATTTCGTGAGGTATGGAGGTGTAAAGTGAACAAACGTCCAAAGAAACCCAAAGGTACGAAGACTCCCATCTGTAGGGATGTAAAAGATCGATCAGGTGGGTACCATCTTTAATGTAAGAAGGAAGGGACTGGGCCAATGGCTGTAAGAACTGGTCAATATAAAGTGAGTAGCTGGTGGTAATGCTGTTCATGGATGCTACTATGGGACGACCTGGTGGCTTATTAGGATCTTTGTGTATCTTCGGTAAATGGTACAGGTTTAGGGTTATTATATTCTTCCATTTGTATGTGGATGTCTCTTTTTAGGTGTTTTTATATGTATGCTCCCTACATTTACATATTTGTGACCATTGTAGCCCATATATAGTTTTTAATCAATTGTTCGCCTTTTGGTTTCACCCTTTTTTTCCTTAATTCTTGTTTTTATATATATACACATATTTTTTCTTCTTTTTTACTACCTAGGTTTTTTATTATTTCTTCCAATAATATTTTTTTATATTTGTTTTTCTTTATTTTTTCCTTTTATTATTATTCTTTCTCTATATTTTTTCTTCACTATTTTTTCTTTATATATTTTTCCTTATATATACTTTATTTCATATATTTTTTTTATATATATTTTTTACATATATATTTTTTATATATCGTATTTATCGGCGTATTACACGCACATGCGTATAACACGCACATTCATTTTAAGAGGGAAGTTTCAGGAAAAAAACTAATTTTAAATAAGGAATGCCCATCTGCAGCCTCACAAGTGCCATCAATGCAGCAGCCTTGCCATTGCCATCAATGCAGCAGCCTTGCCATTGCCATCAATGCAGCAGCCTTTCCATTGCCATCAATGCAGCAGCCTCACCATTGCCATCAATGCAGCAGCCTCACCATTGTCATCAATGCAGCCTGATCGATGCCCATCTGCAGCCTAGAGGGGACAGGGAGGGGGACGGGACGAGCGCCGACAGATTACATACAGATAGAATCTCCTATGATAGACAGAACAGTGGTCCAATGGCATCCCAGGAGACAGGACTTCCTATTACAGAGGCTGCCAAGTAAATAGGAGATTCTCACTGTATTTAATCTGACGACGCTCGTCCCGACCCCCTCCCTGTCCCCTCCGAGGCAGCTAAAATTTAAGTATTGGTGTATAACACGCATGCACTATTTGCACCCAATTTTCATGGTGAAAAAGTGAGTGTTATACGCCAATAAATACAGTAATTTTTATATATACTTTGTATAATTTTTTATATATTTTTCCGATTTTCTTTAATTTCTTTACTTTATTTATTTTATTTTATTAATTTATTATTTTCCGTTTATTTTTGTTTTATTTTTATTTTTATTTATTTTTATTATTTTTATTATTTTTGTTTAATTTTGTCTTTTTCCTCCTTTTTTTCTACATTTTTTCTACCTTTTTTTCTACCTTTTTTTTCTACCTTTTTTTTCTACCTTTTTATATCTTACTTTCATGTTTTTCTGGTGCTTTGACTCAATCTCTTCATCTCATTGCTGCATTCAGTACATCGTGTTTTGTTTTTAGCCGTTGCCTAGTTACTGATTTCCTAGCTCCCATAAAAGGACACTTGTTGTATTGGCCTATCGGATCTGAAGAAAATGCGGAAGTATTGAAACGCGTCATCCGACACGTCCATACGTCACTTCCGCTTTGTTGGTTTCTGGACTAGTGCTTTGCATTCCACGCACGTCTTCCGGTTTCCGTCCACCGCGACAGCTCTGGCTCTCCATGTCCGCTTAGACGCTGGCTGTCTTTGCGGACACCTCCATCGTTTGCAGCCCAGTGCCCAGCGGTGACCCCGGTGACTACTTGTACATCTCCATGTGGACAGCGCTTCCAGGAGAACCTGCACCAGGCACTCTGCCCACACCTGAGGAGGACGTCCCTGGACCCATCACCTATCCTTGCCTTAACCTATTTCATTTTTGTGAGTAGCCATTTGGCTGTTTGTCCGTTCATCATCATTTCATTAAAGTTTCATGATACTGCACTTAGATTGGCGCTTCTTGCTGTTTTTTACATTAAATGAGTTTTTTCCTTCGAAATGTCATTTTGCTGTCAGACTGTTCTAAACACGGGAAACATGCGCCCCTTTACAGGCATACTATAGACACCCCCCAGGTACGAAATTTAAAGGGATATTACACTTTTATTGTTTGACTTTAAGCATTATTAAAATCACTGCTCCTGAAAAAATGTCAGTTTTTAAAACTTTTTTTGCATTGATACATGTCCCCTGGGGCAGGACCCAGGTCCCCAAACACTTCTTATGACAATAACTTGCATATAAGCCTTTAAAATTAGCACTTTTGATTTCTCCCATAGACTTTTAAAGGGTGTTCTGCGGCATTCGAATTTGCCGCGAACACCCCAAATTGTTCAGTGTTCGGCGAACTTGCGAACAGCCAATGTTCGAGTCGAACATGAGTTCGACTCGAACTCGAAGCTCATCCCTAGTGATAGTATGACTTATTGTACCAAAAATAGTTGTTTTTGAAGCTGAATTCTAAACATTTAATCAAGAACTTTCTCTGCATACATGGGAGTTTAGTAAACTTCCTTAGACCCCATTTTGCCGCCTCACATGCCCGATGGTGGGGGATGATTGTATACAGAGATGACACATCGGCGGTGGCCATAACCCATGGTCTATCTCCTCAGGAAATGTTTTCTATAGTTTGTAGCATTTCCTTACTATCTTTCAAATACGCTTCTGTTTTCTGGACCGCTGGCTGTAGGAAGACGTCAATGTATTGGCCCATCCTAGATGTTAATGACTCAATGCCATTAACTATCGGCCTAGGTGGTGGATCTGTTCGATTTTTATGGATTTTGGGTAGTAGATAGATAATTGGCGTACAACAGGAATCTGGTATAAGGAATCTCGCCTCTTTTTTATTAAGTATGGACTTCTTTGCCACTAAATGAACAACCTGCTCAAGTGCCTTACGGCACCCAAATACAGGGTTCTTAAGTAGCTTAGTATATGTGTTGGTATCCTCCAGCATAAGGGTCATTGAATTGTGGTACTGTTCTTTTGAGAGAATCACGATCCCTCCACCCTTGTCCGCTGGTCGGATAACAATATCCCGCCTCTTAGTTCTTTTTCGAATCCCACTTTTAATATAGTCAGGTTCTTCTTTCTTCTTAATCTTTACATCTTTAATTTCTTCTAAAACAATTTTTTTTAAAAACATCAATATGTTTGCTATGTTTCATTGGAGGATTAAAAACAGATTTGTTCCTGAGTGAACTATGTAAAATTCCATCCCTTTCAGACTCTACTAATTTGGGTATCGGAGGGTTTCCTATCATGTATTTTTGTATATTCAACTTTCGTACAAATTTTTGGATCCCAATGTAGGTGTCAAATTTGTTAAGGTTTTTAGTGGGAGCATATTTCAGCCCTTTATCAAGTACCCCGACTTCTTCATGTGTCAATACCTGACCACTAAGGTAAAAAATCCCCTCTCCTCTTATTCTCTCTTTCTTTTGTTGTCTCTTGCCGGATCTTCGTCCTCTCTTCTTTCTGGGCTTTTTCTGGGGCCACGCATCTCGTCTAGATTTCTCACCGAGTGGTTTTCTCTGCTCCGGTCTAAAAAAGGC
This sequence comes from Lithobates clamitans, assembly GCA_037952925.1. Taxonomy (NCBI): domain Eukaryota; kingdom Metazoa; phylum Chordata; class Amphibia; order Anura; family Ranidae; genus Lithobates; species Lithobates clamitans. The sequence goes on from JBBGZY010000317.1 coordinate 1,792,416, forward strand.
CTATTTGTTTCTTGGTCTCCATATGGTGGGGGATAGGATCTGGCTGATCTTTCTTCTTCTCTGTTCATCAAAGGGGCATAATAGTTATGGGTGGGAACTGGGCTTCGTTCATCTGACCGATAGTTTCTCTGCGGCGGGCCTCTTCCATTATCATATCTATATTCCTGCATGGGGCTTCTATCCCTTGGTCTGTAGTATTCCCGATCTCTATTGTCTCTATAGTCTTGCATGGGTCTCCTTTGGTCTCTATATTCATATGGTGGGCCTCTATATTCACATTCCTCATATGGGGGTCTATACCAATTGTTCCGATTTTGGGGTCTTCTATTATTCTTCCCATAATAAGGTTTCCTCCTTCCATTTCGTGGTGTCCGATTGTTTTGTTGAGGCCTCCTCTCGTTTCGATATATGGTATAGCTCTGATATTCAGTATTTCTCCCGTCATTCTCTCTCTGTCTTAGGGTCATGGCCCTGTATTCTTCTCTAGGATCCTGAAGTCTTCTATTTTCCATAGTTGGCCTGGATTGTTCATTTAGAAGCTGGGAGTGCATTCTCACTGTTTTTTCAGGTGTAGAATATGTGGAAAGAGTTTCGGTTTTCCCCAATTGGCTTTGGCATTTGAAAACTTGACCATTGCATAAATCATTGGTATCTCTCATGTGTTTCTTACTTTTTCTCTGTTGGACCTCTTTATCTTTTTTAGCAAGATCCTTATTCAGTTGGGTCATTAAGGTTTTAAATTCAGTCGTATCTTTATGTGGTTCCAGTTCCTCTTCGAGGTCCGCGATATTTTGATCAATTATCTTGTTTTTCCTCCTTTTCCTATCTTACAAAAAGCCTATGAGCTCAAGGCCTTTATCGTTAAAGAATTTATACCATTCATCATTTGAATCCTGGTCAGTGAGGCCATCATTTGGGGGGATATCCCACCTTAACCTCCTTGGGACAATATTTTCTTTAAGGTATGTCTCAAAGGTGCAGATATCCCACCACAGGCTCACTTTCTTTTCCATATTATGTCCCAGTTTGTGCATTAGGCTTTCAAGGTCTAAATTGCTATTAGTTTATTTGTTAGAGATGTTAAACACTTCTTCTAAATTAACTTGCCTTTTTTCCATATAGGAGAATACATCCATGATTGCCGCAGGAATGGATGGTAGGTACAGGTAAACTCAAAAAAATAAAGTTATTCCCGCGCTATCAAATATGGAAGAGGGCTAGAACTCTAAAAGCTGCTTGCACCGATTCGGGTACACACCTGACCTTCACAGTGAATAAGTATAAATGGGTGGTGCTGCGCTAATCCTCATTAAGCAAACTTGTGTCATAAAGGTGAGTAAAAGATCTTAGAATCAAATCTTATATCATAAACCAAATGCAAAAATTATTAATAAAAACGTGATATGTGACACTAACCAACAAATAATCCAGTAGAGATACAAAATTATATCATATACGTGAAAATATATTCATGATGGCATATTTTTTTGAGCATCCTCATTGCAACCCCCTGCACCTGGAGGAAGTGGGAGGAACCAAACATGAAGGTGTTTCGAGTAAGGATGAACTTAAGCAATTTGAGGACAAACCAGCTGTTTGGATTTGCCATTCGTCCCCTTTCAACTGATTTTGGATAATTTCAATTCCTCTGGACTGTGAAATTGCATTATAGAGGCTTCGAAGGAGATCAATTGTGTCTTTAATATTCGAGGAGAGAAGTAACATGATGATGGAGGTATTTTCTCTGGTAAGTCTGGTGGGAGTCATAGGATGGAGGGAGACATATCATTTGATGATTTGTTGTTTTTTTATATCTATTTTATTTTATTTAAATAATCTTTATGTAGTTACTGTTATCAGAGCCGTTTTGAGCACTGGTGATCTGTATAATCCACTGAGGAAACCATTGATGGAGAAAAATGTAGGGATGTAACATAGGTATATAGATGACTGTATCTGCATTTAGGGGGTTCAAAGGTGGGATCAAAACATTTTTTTTTTCAATTTACAGACTGCTATTGAGGGAATATGGATGTCATTTTAGGGTATAGATTATTTTAGGAAGTGAAACATGAGTTCCAATAATTATAGATCCAAATTGGAGGAAAACAACCACTTTCTAGAATAGAAATAATGTCATTAAAAAACCCACAAGATGTCTCCCAAGGTTCCCCGTTCAAGATTAGGCATGAGCCAATCTGCCTGAGTTTGGCTAGCAAACAGTTCTGCAAATCTTGCTTGAATTTTGAAGTTTGCACCTTTGCTTCAAATCCAATTGAAGTCAATTCTGGCCATGCCTAGGGCTAATGAGCAAGCTATTGTCAAATGTCAGACAAAGGTCAATAAAAAGCTGGCATCGCCATGGGGGGCATGTACCAAAATTAAGAACTTAAAAAAAAAAAAAAAAACAGTAATTTTTCCCTACAGAGAATTGTCAGCCTTTCCTAACAGTTCCAACTCTAACTGACAATATGGCTGCTTTTTATAAAAAGGGGACTGGGTTATGCATTTCTTGAAATTATTGGCTTTTCTGACTCATCTTTCTCAGGTAAAAGTTATGCACTGCATTAAAGGTGTTCATTATTTCTGGCAGTAAATCTGCAAAGTTTTTGGACAATCATTCACAAATCATGATCTTTATGAATCCCCGGGATTTCTGAATCTCACTCCTATTTATGATTCTGCCTTCAACAGTGTAAGAAACAGATTTTGAATTAATTTGGTTTGATGAATTTTACATGAAACCTTTTTACAAGTGAAAACCACTGTGATAAAAGGTGAATATGAAAAATCTAAATTTGCATGAAAAATGGGACAATTTCAGATGAAAGTTATGCCATACTTGGGAAACATCAGTGATTGGAGGGTTACATTTTTTGTAGAATATTCGAAAATATACAGGTGTTTCCCCTTGATTACAGAAATAAGGCAGTATAGATGGAGACATTATCAACTCAAATATCTTCAACTGATTTACCTAAAAAAGTAAATATCATAGAATCCTGAGATATCAGTAGTTTGTCAACCGACTACTTGGAAATGACCAAGCATTTTTAAGTACAAACAGAACTTGCTGTTTTATTATAGGTATTTTGAGCTTGTTATATTAAATGTGCAATCATAAGTTGACATATACTGTTTTATGTAGACAGAAAGGGCATCAATTCTTTAATGCCAACCCATGTCACTTAGCAAAACACCATGCACTATATTGATTTTAATGTGTTAACTGTTATGTTTAACACTGTTAATGGAGAGTAATAACTAAATGTGAATTCAGTAATTCCAAGCGAATTACCAAGAATGACAGACTACTATCACTTATCATGTCTTATCTTTAACTGTCTTGTTATGTCAACTAACTGTATCTTCATTTTTATTCTAAATCTCAACATCTGAAAGAAAGCTCAATATCACAGTGTTTTACTAATGTTGTATAGTGATATGTTTTTACATTATATAAATCTGTAAAGATCCTTTATTTTATTGTGGTCTAAACCAAGATTTTGATGAACTGTCCATCTAAGTAAGCAAAATCTTAGTTGCATCCAATAAATCAACACATGAATGACATATCAATAAACTTAAAATGCAGACAAGAAAGGTCATGTCAGACTTGCTGATAACAAATACACATAGGCAATGTGTGAACAGAAGAAAAAAAACAAGAAAAGAAAACAATGTTGGCTGATATTTAGAAAATAATTCATTCCGCTTTTGCCCTAAGTGTTTTTAAATGAGTTACAATATTGTCTGATTAGCATGGTTATCAGCAAGTGTTAGTCAAATTATAAAATCTTTTATTGCCAGAGAGTATTTCTTAAGCAGATGAAATATAAAGAGGACCCCCAGGGAATGGATATGGATCGGTTTCCTAGTTCTCTTCTAACACCATCTCTCTGAGGGTGTCCTCCTGACTTTAGATTTTATGTGAAACTTCTCTGTTGTTGAAATATATGTCTACTTTTGAACCGCAGACCTCACACTCGTTGTCTTGATCAAAGCCAATGAATGTCTAATGCAATAAGATCCAAAAACGGCACTTTGCCTAATCAAACCTATCATGTCCTTATCATTCATCTAATCGAAATCACAGATGTTACACCGATTTTCATTTTCAGCTTAATTACTAATATACTTTTTTTCTATCTTACATTATGCAACTTTTACCCCTAATGCCCTGTACACACGATAGGATTTTCCGATGGAAAATGTGTGATAGGACCTCATTGTCGGAAATTTTGACCGTGTGTAGGCTCCATCACACATTTTCCATAGGAATTTCCGACACACAAAGTTTGAGAGCTTGCTATAAAATTTTCCGACAACAAAATCCATTGTCGGAAATTCCGATCGTGTGTACACAAATCTGACACACAAAGTGCCATGCATGCTCAGAATAAATTAAGAAATGAAAGCTATTGGCTACTGCCCCATTTATAGTCCCGACGTACATGTTTTACGTCACCGCGTTCTTGATGTTTGGAATTTCCGACAACTTTGTATGACCGTGTGTACGCAAGACAAGTTTGAGCCAACATCCATTGGAAAAAATCCATGGATTTTGTTGTCGGAATGTCCGATCAATGTCCGACCATGTGTACAGGGCATTACTTTTAAGTAATGCAAACAATAGAACCAAAATAATTCTAAAACGTACAAAATGCAAACTAGCTAAATAAATCATTACAAAAACATTTTAAAAATGTAATGCTTATTGATGGGGGGCGTGGCTTGGACATGGCAGAGTGAAGAAGCTTAACATGGCTGAAATAAACCTATAGCGCACACTGCGGCTTGAAATTACCTACTGGAGATGACGGAGAGCCAGGGGATCAACTACAGCAAGCCCAGTGGCATCGATCACCCATTACATGCAATCCCCAGCTGCCACGGCAGCCCCCACTGCAGCGACACGTGGCGGGAGATGACCAGTAGACATCCCTTCTACATCCATGGTCGCCTCTCAGAATCAAGCTCTGGACTAGTTGGAGGAAATACCCTCTCTTTCGGTACCTCCACCCAGCAGCCTGAGTGGATCAGAGGCTTCTGCAGGGTCGCTGCAGGCCAACGCAGACAGGGCCCTGTTGCGGGCACTTCCCACAAAGGCTGACATAGAGGCCCTGATGATGAAGATGGAGGACTTTCACAGGCTCTGCTCCAAGGTCCACTCACTAGATGATCACTTAAGTAAAGAGGAATCAGAGGTGAGCACTCTGGGGCTCCGGGTCGCCCAATTGGAGAAAGTCCAGGTGGCATTCCAGGAGCAGATAGCAGAACTGCAGCTCCAGGCCGAGGATTTTGAAAATCGTAGCCGCCACAATAATCTCTGGATCTGGGGGCTGCCCGAGGCAACTGGACCCGAAATCCTCCAGGAAACAATTTTGGAGATCCTCCAGTGGGTCTTGAGCCCTGATCCTCCTACAAACATGGAGTGCACCGCGCACTTGGTCCTAGATCGCAGTACCCTGACCGGCCTGGAGACGTGATATGTCGTCTTCACTGATACTCCCAAAAAGATCAGGTCCTCCAGGCCACTTGGACTAGAGAGCAAATTGAGTTTGACGGAGCTCTCATATCTATCTTTCCGGATGTGTCGAGAGCAATGCTGCAAAGGAGGGCTATGCTTAAGCCCCTGCTGAAGCGGCTGCGGCAGGCTGCACTGCCATACCGCTGGTGTTTCCCATTATAACTAACAGTTCACAAGGGTGGCTCCTCATTTACCATCCACCGCCATGTGGACCTACCAGACCTGTTCACCTCCCTGGACATGGAACCTATCCCCATATTGGACTGGCTGCAGGGAACCCCGCCCGCTCTGCACCTCGGGCTTCCAGATCGGACTTGCCTCGTCGGTCTTCCAGATGTAGAAGAGGAGACCAGCCATCAGTGGGAGCACAGGAGCCTGAAATGTGATTTTCCGAAGCCACTATCGTGAGTGTTTAGGTTCCAGGGTCGCACACCTCACAAACTGACATTTGCCTTGGGGCCCCTGTTGCGGTCTGAGACTTAATATTCTGAGCCACGAAGAGAGGAGAAGCTTCTTGGCTTCTTACAGAGTGTCTTGAGTGCCCCCCTTCCCCATGTGTGAGTTGTTGCCTGCCTCGCTCCTGTGGAGATTATCCGGTGCTGCCTCCCCCTTCCCATCCTCCTGGGACTGAGCCATATATGCATCCCACAGACCTACATGTGAGTTAATGGCAGCTTCTCTGTGAGAGTACGGCAACGGGAGTCCTAATCCACATAGGGATCTCTGACTTTGAACTTTGGATTGGGGGGGTGGGTTTTTGATGCCGCAGCACTGTGTGACTCATGATGTCTCTGCTGGGGGTGGGCTAGGTAGTGGGGAGGTTGCAGGCCATCTGTGTTTATTTTATGCTCGTGGGGGGAGGGTCTGTTGGGGGGATAATGCATTTGGTTCTAGAGGTGCAGCACTACAGTGAGGAGTCATGAGGGAGCTTCCAGGGCTGGGTTGACCTGGCCTCTCTTTTCCTTCCTTCCCTTCCCTACATCCTCTCCTCTTTGCTTCCCCCTCCTTCCCCCTTCCTCCTATCCCCCCTCTTCCCTTCCCCCCTCCTCCCTTTTCCCCTTACCTTCCCCCCCTTCCTTCCCCTCTCCCTTTCCCCCCTTCCTTCCCCTATTTTCCTCTTCTTCTTCCTCTCCCCTACTCCTTTTTCCCTCCCCTCCTTTTCTCTCCCTCCCATTCTCTACTTCCTTTTCCCACTTTTTTCTCCTCTCCTTTCCCTCTTTCTCCTGCCCCCCTCCCCCCTCCCCCTGCCCCCTCCCCCTGCCCCCCTCTTTTGGTCTTCCCCTTTTTCCTCATTTCCTGGTCCTCTTGGCCCCCCTTTGAAATTTTGCGACATGTTCGCCCAGGAAGAGGACATATACCCTCTACATAGCTTTCATTGGGGCTCCGTTCCCAGGAGCCTGAGTCGCATGAGGGTTCTTCTGTGGCCTTAACCCATGCATAGCCAATGGTGGCTCCCCTCCGTGGGAGCCACTCCAGGTAGACTGAGCAGGACTGCTCCACCCTCCAGGTAACTCCTCTCTATCTCTCAACTGGTGCAGGGGACAGTGACATCACAGTTTTATTTTCAGTAATGATGTGTGTATTGTATTCCTGCTGAACTAAAAACTTTCTTTTGTTATGGGTTCTGTATTTTGTTACTATCTTTTTATTCAGCTGTTTAACTGTTATTTAGATATAAAAGAGCTTTGTGAAGTGTTTTGATCATCGCAATACATTGGGTTGCTCGGGTCAGGGATCCTCCGACCCCTATTGTGTTCAACCACTTTCTCCACATAGGGTCGCACCCGTTCAGTGACTTTTGTTTAAAGGTTACGGGGGTGCAGTGAGACTAGGTCTCTCTTACGCCCAAGGAAAATTAGTCTTCCTTTTTTCTCTCTCTACAGACTATCTTTCATTCTCTCTTCTTCTGCTTCCTTTTGCTCACAGTATCACTTCCTACTTGTCCATCCTTTCACTCTTTAGTCTCTGTACCCTTCCCTGCCTCCCCTCCCCCCCTATTTTTTTCTCTTCTCTCGTCTGCCTCCTCCAGTCGCAGTCATGCCCACAGGTAAAACAGAGCCTGTACACCTTGTTTTCGTTAATGTGAAGGGACTAAATACCCCTGAGAAGCACTCCATGGTGCGAGATAATCTAAAACATATGAAGGCCCCCCTTGTGTTTTCTCCAAGAGACACACTTCCATGCGGATAAACTACCAAGACTCCATGAACGCTTTTTCCTGACAGTGTACCATGGTTGCTCCTCTGACTCTAAGTCAAGGGGTGTGAGCATCTTGGTCCGAGCCTCTACCCCCTGGCAGTTTAAGGATTGGTGGGGCGATGTGGAGGGAAGAGCTCTCTTTGTGAAGGGGACGCTTGGAAGATCTCTGATTACCCTGGTCAACCTATACCTCCCCAATTTCAACCAGATCACTTTTCTGAATCCAATTATGACTAAACTGTGTGACTTCGCCGAAGGAGCAGTGATCTTGGGTGGCGATATGAACTTTGTCATGGACCCGACACTGGACTCTACCAGGAATACATCTCAGAATTCTTACGCGACCCCTGAAGCGCCTTAAAAGGAACTTCCATGCTTTCCACTTGGTAGATGTGTGGCGTATTCTCCATCCAAATCACAGAGATTATACATTTTATTCACATCCTCATGATTCTTATACCAGAATTGATTGGTTCCTGCTGCTACAAGCGCTCCTGTCTAAGGTCACCTCGGCCTCAATTGGTTCTATCACTTTTTCGGACCATACCCTGGTTTTTGTAGACATCGACTTGCTCCAGCCCGCAGTGAATCAGTGAACATGGAAGCTAAATGACTCACTGATCCAAATGCCTGAGGTGGTTGAAGAGGTGTCAATGGAACTGAGACAGTTCTTTTCCACAAATGTGGACTCCGAGCTTGCCCTGACGATAGTGTGGGAGGCACATAAAAGCTACATCAGAGGCCTGATGATAATTTTGAACGGGTACATTTTTAACATGTTTAGCTCCAGCCAAAAAAGCTTTTTTAAGCTTTTTGAAAAACATATGGAAGGGTTATCACCCCTGTGACATTTGTTTTGCTGTCTATCCTCCTCTTCAGAAGATTTCACCTCACTTTTTGTCCCAATGACAAATGTTTTTTGAAAATTTGGGTTTTTTTGTGGAACAAGGATTGGAAAGCATCAGTGGAAAGGAGAAATGTTTTTCCCATATTAACTCTTACAGGAGAGAATTTCCCTTCCTAGGGGTAGATTTCATCTCACTTCCTGTTGTCTCCTTCCGTTTGCAAGTAGGAGTCGTTTGTAAGTTAGATGTTTGAAAGTAGGGGCCTGTCCTATATACTCAGCAGAAATTTGGGCCTTAGGTGTTGTTGTGGCCACAACACTGTAAGCCCTCACAGGGCCCTGCTGTGAAATATTAGATCAAGAATTGTAATTACATGCCCCTATTGAACAGGGGCAGAAAAATTGGGCCTTTGGTGGTGGTGGTGGTGCTGGTGCCACAACACTGTAAGTCCTCACTTGCTCTTGGTGGGCGCAGAAATGGGCCCTGTTGTGAAATATTAGATCAAGAATTGTAATTACATGCCCCTGTTGAACAAGGGCAGAAAAATTGGGCCTTTGGTGGTGGTGGTGCTGGTGCCACAACACTGTAAGTCCTCACTCGCTCTTGGTGGGTGCAGAAATGGGCCCTGCTGTGAAATATTAGATCAAGAATTGTAATTACATGCCCCTGTGGAACAAGGGCAGAAAAATTGGGCCTTTGGTGGTGGTGGTGCTGGTGCCACAACACTGTAAGTCCTCACTCGCTCTTGGTGGGTGCAGAAATGGGCCTTGCTGTAAAATATTAGATCAAGAATTGTAATTACATGCCCCTGTTGAACAAGGGCAGAAAAATTGGGCCTATGGTGGTGGTGGTGCTGGTGCCACAACACTGTAAGTCCTCACTCGCTCTTGGTGGGTGCAAAAATGGGCCCTGCTGTGAAATATTAGATCAAGAATTGTAATTACATGCCCCTGTTGGACAAGGGCAGAAAAATTGGGCCTTTGGTGGTGCTGGTGCCACAACACTGTAAGTCCTCACTCGCTCTTGGTGGGTGCAGAAATGGGCCCTGCTGTGAAATATTAGATCAAGAATTGTAATTACATGCCCCTGTTGAACAAGGGCAGAAAAATTGGGCCCTTGGTGGTGGTGCTGGTGCCACAACACTGTAAGTCCTCACTCGCTCTTGGTGGGTGCAGAAATGAGCCCTGCTCTGAAATATTAGATCAAGAATTGTAATTACATGCCCCTGTTGAACAGGGGCTGAAAAATTAGGCCTTGGGCACTGGTGCTGGTGCCACAACACTGCAACCCCTCACAGATACTCTAGTTGGAACGCAGAAATGAGCCCTGCTGCAAAGTATTGCATCAAAAATTGTAATAACACGCCCCTGTTAAACAGGGGCTGAAAAATTGGGCCTTAGGCACTGGTGCTGGTGCCACAAAACTGCAACCCCTCACAAATACTCTAGTTGTAACGCAGAAATGAGCCCTGCTGCAAAGCTTTGCATCAAAAATTATAATTACACACCAGGGCTGAAAAATTGGGCCTTAGGCACTGGTGGTGGCGCACAGAACCAAAAATGTTCTTACAAGCTATCAGCGTGATGATTGAGGAGGAAGAGGATAATTACTCAGGGATAGTCACTCAGCATCAGCATAGGCAGTCTTTGAAGGGATCTGAGATTTCAAAAAAAAATATTCGGTTACATCAGCATCAGGTGCTTGGTAGCTGGTGGTGATCCAAGACTGATTCATTTTTATGAAGGTCAGTCCATCGACCGAGTCGGTGGACAGACGCACCCTGTGATCGGTTACAAAGCCTCCAGCAGCACTGAATGTGCGTTCCGAAAGAACGCTGGGTGCAGGACAGGCCAGTAGCTCAATTGCATACTGTGCAAGCTCTGGCCAGTGATAGATCCTCAAGACCCAGTAACCCAGAGGATTTTCGGTGGGAAAGGTGTCCAAGTCAGATCTTGCCCCTAGGTATTCCTGCACCATGTAAAACAGACACTGGCGATGGTTGCTGGAACCGATCATACCTTGGGGCTGCGGACCAAAAAATTGTCTGAACGCATTGGTCAGACGGCCACCTTCTCCACCGCTCCTTCTTTCACTGACCGAAGCCTCAGCAACACGTTGTCCAGAAACAGGAGTTTGTAACCTCCCAGTCTCTGGGAACGTGTTGCACAGACCTTTCTGCAAGGCCTCCCGAAGATGTTTCATCCTCTGCTCCCTCTGCGATGGCAAGTTAAGGTAAGCAACCTTACCCTTGTAATGTGGATCAAGGAGGGTTGACAGCCAGTATTGGTCCTTCTCGTTGATACAACGAATACGACGATCCTTACGCAGGCTTTGCAGGATCAGGGAGGCCATGCAGCGTAGGTTTGCTGAGGCATTCGGTCCGGAGTCCTCTGGGTCACTAAGGACGACATGGTCCGCAGCCACCTCCTCCCAGCCACGGACAAGTCCATGTGTTTCTTGGGACTGATCCCTTAAAAACTGCTGCTGATGCTGAGTGCCAGGCTCCACCTCCATACTGACACAATCTTTCTCCTCCTGCTCCTCCTTCTTGTCCTCTTCCTGTGTGATTGGCGGGCATGCAGGAACACTGTCTGGATAAAGGGGGCCTTGAGAGCTAAGGAAGTCCTCCTCTTCCTGCCTCTGTTCTGCCTCAAGTGCCCTGTCCATTATTCCATGCAGCGTCTGCTCCAACAGGTGGACAAGGGGGACAGTGTCACTGATGCATGCACTGTCACTGCTCACCATCCTCGTGGCCTCCTCAAATGGTGACAGGACAGTGCATGCATCCCTGATCATGGCCTACTGGCGTGGGGAAAAAAACAAGCTCCCCTGACACTGTCCTGGTGCCATAGTCGCACAGGTATTCATTGATGGCCCTCTGCTGCATGTGCAGCCGCTGCAGCATGGCCAACGTTGAGTTCCACCTGGTGGGCATGTCACATATTAGGCGGTTCTTGGGCAGGTTAAACACCTTTTGGAGGTCCGAGCACTGGCATTATATGACCGGCGGAAATGCACACAGACTTTCCTGGCCTGCCTCAGGTCATCCTGTAAGCCCGGGTACCTGCCCAAGAACCGCTGCACCTCCAAGTTAAGGACGTGAGCCAAACAGGGCACATGGGTCATTTGTCCCTGTCGGAGGGCAGAGAGGAGGTTGGAGCCATTGTCGCAAACCACCATTCCTGCCTTAAGTTGGCGTGGCGTCAACCACCTCTGAACCTGCCCCTGCAGATCTGACAGAACCTCTGCTCCAGTGTGGCTCCTGTCCCCCAAGCACACCAGCTCAAGCATCGCATGGCATCTTTTGGCCTGCGTACTTGCGTAGCCCCTTGCACTGCTGGTTCTGAGGACAAAGCACAGGAAGAGGCCATGGAGGAAGAAGAAGATGAGGGGGTGGAGGAGAGAGGTGTTTCACAATCATTTGCATTTTGGAGGTGTGGTGGTGGAACAACCTCCAACACTACTGCACCTTGTCCTGCATCCTTCCCAGCTGCCAGCAGAGTCACCCAATGCGCCGTGAAACTTAGGTAACGTCCCTGTCCATGCCTTCTGGACCATGAGTCAGCGGTAATATGCACCTTACCACTGATCGCCCTGTCCAGCGAGGCATGGACATTGCCTTCCACGTGCCGGTAGAGAGCCGGAATTGCCTTCCGTGAGAAAAAGTGGCGTTTGGGTACCTTCCACTGAGGAACCGCACTATCCACAAACTCACGGAAGGGGGCAAAGTCTACCAACTGAAAAGGCAGCAGTTGAAGTGCTAGCAATTTTGCCAAGCTAGCATTCAACCGCTGGGCATGTGGATGGCTGGGACCAAACTTCTTTCGGCGGTGCAGCAGCTGGGGCAGGGAAATTTGCCTGGTACAATCTGACGTCGGTGTACAAAAAGCAGATTGCCCACAAGGACTTGGCTGTGACACACCTAATTCTACACCTTCATTCCTCTCAGTGCAGGTCTCAGAGAGGACTGAAGGTATAGTGGGGTAGGAGATCTCAGCTGATGAGGAGCAAGGAGAGGTCCTCTTTGTTCTTTGGTGTGGGTCTTTTAGATACGCTTGCCAACGAACTGCATGGCAGGTCAACATACAGTAGGTGACCGCGATATTGTGTCAATCTCGCCGCACTTCTCGGCGAGATTTGACACCTACGAGCCCCGTCGCAGGAGCCAGCGCCGAGATGGCTCACTCATCGGGAAAGGAAACCTTTGTTTTCCTTCCGCGATGATTGACAGGCAGCGCTGACATCTGTCTAGTATGAATCCTGAGGCGGGAACACCGCGCCAAATTTTAAATGAAAAAACCGGCGTGGGTTCCCCCCTCGGAGGCATACCAGGCCCTTAGGTCTGGCATGGATTGTAAGGGGAACCCCCTCTGCCGAAAAATCGGCATGGGGTCCCCCCCAAATCCATACCAGACCCTTATCCGAGCACGCAGCCCGGCCGGCCAGGAAGGGGGGTGGGGACGAGCGAGCGCCCTCCCCCCCTCCTGAGCCGTACCAGTCCGCATGCCCTCAACATGGGGGGGTGGGTGCCTTGGGGCAGGGGGGCACCATGCGGCCCCCCCACCCCAAAGCACCTTGTCCCCATGTTGATGAGGACAAGGGCCTCTTCCCGACAACCCTGGCCGTTGGTTGTCGGGGTCTGCGGGCGGGGGGCTTATCGGAATCCGGGAGCCCCCTTAATAAGGGGGCCCCCAGATCCCGGCCCCCCACCCTGTGTGAATGAGTTTGGGGTACATGGTACCCCTACCCATTCACCTAGGGAAAAGTGTCAATATAAAAAAAACACAGTACACAGGTTTTAAGAGTAATTTATTAGTCAGCTCCGGGGTCTTCTGACTTCAGGGGGTCTCCTTCCGACTTCTCCCGGTGTTCGGCCTCTTCTCCTGGGCCCCGCCGCTATCTTCTTCCAGCTCTATTGCCAGCGAGGGGCCCGGTCTGCTGCCGCTGTCTCGCCGCCGCTGTCTCGCCGCCGCTGTCTCTTCTTCTCTTCTTCCCCGATGTTGACACGACGCTCTCTCCAGCTCGAATGCTGTGTGCGAGCTGCGGAGCCATTTATATAGGCGGTAACCCCACCCCCTTACGACGTCATGGTCCCAGCATGCGCAGGGACTCTGGAGTCATAAGGGGGCGTGGCCCCAGAGTCCCTGCGCATGCTGGGACCATGACGTCGTAAGGGGGCGGGGTTACCGCCTATATAAATGGCTCCGCAGCTCGCACACAGCATTCGAGCCGGAGAGAGCGTCGTGTCAACATCGGGGAAGAAGAGAAGAAGAGACAGCGGCGGCGAGACAGCGGTGGCGAGACAGCGGCAGCAGACCGAGCCCCTCGCTGGCGATAGAGCTGGAAGAAGATAGCGACCAAGTCTTCCACATGTTGCGGCTCAACACGGCCAGCTGCCAAAAAAAAGGCCAAGCGCGTCCCACGGCCACGTGCTGATGTGGATGCACCGTCTCCACGACCAGCACTAGACAAAGAGCCTGCTTGCCCTCTCTTATTGGCTTGTGACTGTCTGCTTCTCCTTCTTGGCCTTCCAGACATACTAATGGCCTGTAGCTGCACTAAGCTGGGATATATATATATATATATATATATATATATATATATATATATATGTACTGATACTGCAGCTAGCAAAATCAAATGCCTGCCTGTAGTATGAGAACACCAGCAACCTTTTACAGGTAGCTTTAGCTGAACACTGTGCAGAGCTCGCAAAAAACTAACTTGTAGCTTTTTTAGCTGCCTGCGGTAGTGTTAGGATCAGGAAAACACCACCAACCTTCTATAGGTAGCTTTAGCTAAACACTGTGCAGAGCTCGCAAAAAAAATAACTTGTAGGTTTAGCTGAAAACTGTAAGGAGGACGCACAACACTAACTTGTAGTTTTAGCTGAACACTGTGAGCAGGACGCACCACACTAACTTGTAGTTTCAGCTGAACACTGTGCAGAGGTTTCACCCCACTAACTTGTAGTTTTAGCTGAACACTGTGAGCAGGACGCACCGCACTAACTTGTAGTTTTAGCTGAACACTGTGAGCAGGACGCACTGCACTAACTTGTAGTTTTAGCTGAACACTGTGAGCAGGACGCACTGCACTAACTTGTAGTTTTAGATGAACACAGTGCAGAGGTCTCACCACACTAACTTGTAGTTTTAGCTGAACACTGTGAGCAGGACGCACTGCACTAGCTTGTAGTTTTAGATGAACACTGTGCAGAGGTCTCACTACACTAACTTGCAGTTTTAGCTGAACACTGTGAGCAGGACAAACCGCACTAACTTGTAGTTTAGGCTGAACACTGTGCAGAGGTCTCACTACACTAGCTTGTAGTTTTAGCTGAACACTGTGAGCAGGACCCACCGCACTAACTTGTAGTTTTAGCTGAACACTGTGCAGAGGTCTCACCCCACTAACTTGTAGTTTAAGCTGAACACTGTGAGCAGGACGCACCACATTAACTTGTATTTTTAGCTGAACACTGTGAGCAGGATGCAGTGCGCTAACTTGTAGTTTTAGATGAACACTGTGCAGAGGTCTCACTACACTAACTTGTAGTTTTAGCTGAACTCTGTGAGCAGGACGCACCGCACTAACTTGGAGTTTTAGCTGAACACTGTGCAGAGGTCTCACCCCACTAACTTGTAGTTTTAGCTGAACACTGTGAGCAGGACGCACTGCACTAACTTGTAGTTTTAGCTGAACACTGTGCAGAGGTCTCACCCCACTAACTTGTAGTTTTAGCTGAACACTGTGAGCAGAACGCACCGCACTAACTTGTAGTTTTAGCTGAACACTGTGAACAGGATGCACTGCACTAACTTGTAGTTTTAGATGAACACTGTGCAGAGGTCTCACCCCACTAACTTGTAGTTGTAGCTGAACACTGTGTAGAGGTCTCACTACACTAACTTGTAGTTTTAGCTGAACACTGTGAGCAGGACGCACCGCACTAACTTGTAGTTGTAGCTGAACACTGTGCAGAGGTCTCACTACACTAACTTGTAGTTTTAGCTGAACACTGTGAGCAGGACGCACCGCACTAACTTGTAGTTTTAGCTGAACACTGTGAGCAGGACACACAGCACTAACTTGTAGCTTTAGATGAACACTGTGCAGAGGTCTCACTACACTAACTTGTAGTTTTAGCTGAACACTGTGCAGAGGTCTCACCCCACTAACTTGTAGTTTTAGCTGAACACTGTGAGCAGGATGCACCGCACTAACTTGTAGTTTTAGCTGAACACTGTGAGCAGGACGCACCGCACTAACTTGTAGTTTTAGCTGAACACTGTGAGCAGGATGCACTGCGCTAACTTGTAGTTTTAGATGAACACTGTGTAGAGGTCTCACTACACTAACTTGTAGTTTTAGCTGAACACTGTGAGCAGGACGCACCGCACTAACTTGTAGTTTTAGCTGAACACTGTGCAGAGGTCTCACCCCACTAACTTGTAGTTTTAGCTGAACACTGTGAGCAGGACGTACTGCACTAACTTGTAGTTTTAGCTGAACACTGTGCAGAGGTCTCACCCCACTAACTTGTAGTTTTAGCTTAACACTGTGAGCAGAACGCACCGCACTAACTTGTAGTTTTAGCTGAACACTGTGAGCAGTATGCACTGCACTAACTTGTAGTTTTAGATGAACACTGTGCAGAGGTCTCACTACACTAACTTGTAGTTTTAGCTGAACACTGTGAGCAGGATGCACCAAACTAACTTGTAGTTGTAGCTGAACACTGTGCAGAGGTCTCACTACACTAACTTGTAGTTTTAGCTGAACACTGTGCAGAGGTCTCACCCCACTAACTTGTAGTTTTAGCTGAACACTGTGAGCAGGATGCACCGCACTAACTTGTAGTTTTAGCTGAACACTGTGAGCAGGACGCACTGCACTAACTTGTAGTTTTAGATGAACACAGTGCAGAGGTCTCACTACACTAACTTGTAGTTTTAGCTGAACACTGTGAGCAGGACGCACCGCACTATCTTGTAGTTTTAGCTGAACACTGTGCAGAGGTCTCACTACACTAACTTGTAGTTTTAGCTGAACACTGTGAGCAGGACGCACCGCACTAACTTGTAGTTGTAGCTGAACACTGTGTAGAGGTCTCACTACAGTAACTTGTAGTTTTAGCTGAACACTGTGAGCAGGACGCACCGCACTAACTTGTAGTTGTAGCTGAACACTGTGCAGAGGTCTCACTACACTAACTTGTAGTTTTAGCTGAACACTGTGAGCAGGACGCACCGCACTAACTTGTAGTTTTAGCTGAACACTGTGAGCAGGACGCACAGCACTAACTTGTAGCTTTAGATGAACACTGTGCAGAGGTCTCACTACACTAACTTGTAGTTTTAGCTGAACACTGTTCAGAGGTCTCACCCCACTAACTTGTAGTTTTAGCTGAACACTGTGAGCAGGATGCACCGAACTAACTTGTAGTTTTAGCTGAACACTGTGAGCAGGACGCACCGCACTAACTTGTAGTTTTAGCTGAACACTGTGAGCAGGATGCACTGCGCTAACTTGTAGTTTTAGATGAACACTGTGTAGAGGTCTCACTACACTAACTTGTAGTTTTAGCTGAACACTGTGAGCAGGACGCACAGAACTAACTTGTAGTTGTAGCTGAACACTGTGCAGAGGTCTCACTACACTAACTTGTAGTTTTAGCTGAACACTGTGAGCAGGACGCACTGCACTAACTTGTAGTTTTAGCTGAACACTGTGAGCAGGACGCACCGCACTAACTTGTAGTTTTAGCTGAACACTGTGAGCAGGACGCACAGCACTAACTTGTAGCTTTAGATGAACACTGTGCAGAGGTCTCACTACACTAACTTGTAGTTTTAGCTGAACACTGTGCAGAGGTCTCACCCCACTAACTTGTAGTTTTAGCTGAACACTGTGAGCAGGATGCACCGCACTAACTTGTAGTTTTAGCTGAACACTGTGAGCAGGACGCACTGCACTAACTTGTAGTTTTAGATGAACACAGTGCAGAGGTCTCACTACACTAACTTGTAGTTTTAGCTGAAAACTGTGAGCAGGACGCACCGCACTATCTTGTAGTTTTAGCTGAACACTGTGCAGAGGTCTCACTACACTAACTTGTAGTTTTAGCTGAACACTGTAAGCAGGAGGCATCGCAGCAACTTGGAGTTTTAGCTGAACACTGTGAGCAGGACGCACCCCACTAACTTGTAGTTTTAGCTGAACACTGTGAGCAGGACGCACTGCACTAACTTGTAGTTTTAGATGAATACTGTGCAGAGGTCTCACTACACTAACTTGTAGTTTTAGCTGAACACTGTGAGCAGGACGCACCGCACTAACTTGTAGTTTTAGCTGAACACTGTGCAGAGGTCTCACCCCACTAACTTGTAGTTTTAGCTGAACACTGTGAGCAGGACGCACTGCACTAACTTGTAGTTTTAGCTGAACACTGTGCAGAGGTCTCACCCCACTAACTTGTAGTTTTAGCTGAACACTGTGAGCAGAACGCACTGCACTAACTTGTAGTTTTAGTTGAACACTGTGAGCAGGATGCACTGCACAAACTTGTAGTTTTAGATGAACACTGTGCAGAGGTCTCACTACACTAACTTGTAGTTTTAGCTGAACACTGTGAGCAGGACGCACCAAACTAACTTGTAGTTGTAGCTGAACACTGTGCAGAGGTCTCACTACACTAACTTGTAGTTTTAGCTGAACACTGTGAGCAGGATGCACTGCACTAACTTGTAGTTTTAGCTGAACACTGTGAGCAGGACGCACCTTACTAACTTGTAGTTTTAGCTCAACACTGTGAGCAGGACGCACAGCACTAACTTGTAGCTTTAGATGAACACTGTGAGCAGGACGCACCGCACTATCTTGTAGTTTTAGCTGAACACTGTGTAGAGGTCTCACTACAGTAACTTGTAGTTTTAGCTGAACACTGTGAGCAGGACGCACCGCACTAACTTGTAGTTGTAGCTGAACACTGTGCAGAGGTCTCACTACACTAACTTGTAGTTTTAGCTGAACACTGTGAGCAGGACGCACCGCACTAACTTGTAGTTTTAGCTGAACACTGTGAGCAGGACGCACAGCACTAACTTGTAGCTTTAGATGAACACTGTGCAGAGGTCTCACTACACTAACTTGTAGTTTTAGCTGAACACTGTTCAGAGGTCTCACCCCACTAACTTGTAGTTTTAGCTGAACACTGTGAGCAGGATGCACCGAACTAACTTGTAGTTTTAGCTGAACACTGTGAGCAGGACGCACCGCACTAACTTGTAGTTTTAGCTGAACACTGTGAGCAGGATGCACTGCGCTAACTTGTAGTTTTAGATGAACACTGTGTAGAGGTCTCACTACACTAACTTGTAGTTTTAGCTGAACACTGTGAGCAGGACGCACAGAACTAACTTGTAGTTGTAGCTGAACACTGTGCAGAGGTCTCACTACACTAACTTGTAGTTTTAGCTGAACACTGTGAGCAGGACGCACTGCACTAACTTGTAGTTTTAGCTGAACACTGTGAGCAGGACGCACCGCACTAACTTGTAGTTTTAGCTGAACACTGTGAGCAGGACGCACAGCACTAACTTGTAGCTTTAGATGAACACTGTGCAGAGGTCTCACTACACTAACTTGTAGTTTTAGCTGAACACTGTGCAGAGGTCTCACCCCACTAACTTGTAGTTTTAGCTGAACACTGTGAGCAGGATGCACCGCACTAACTTGTAGTTTTAGCTGAACACTGTGAGCAGGACGCACTGCACTAACTTGTAGTTTTAGATGAACACAGTGCAGAGGTCTCACTACACTAACTTGTAGTTTTAGCTGAACACTGTGAGCAGGACGCACCGCACTATCTTGTAGTTTTAGCTGAACACTGTGCAGAGGTCTCACTACACTAACTTGTAGTTTTAGCTGAACACTGTAAGCAGGAGGCATCGCAGCAACTTGGAGTTTTAGCTGAACACTGTGAGCAGGACGCACCCCACTAACTTGTAGTTTTAGCTGAACACTGTGAGCAGGACGCACTGCACTAACATGTAGTTTTAGATGAACACAGTGCAGAGGTCTCACTACACTAACTTGTAGTTTTAGCTGAACACTGTGAGCAGGACGCACCGCACTATCTTGTAGTTTTAGCTGAACACTGTGCAGAGGTCTCACTACACTAACTTGTAGTTTTAGCTGAACACTGTAAGCAGGAGGCATCGCAGCAACTTGGAGTTTTAGCTGAACACTGTGAGCAGGACGCACCCCACTAACTTGTAGTTTTAGCTGAACACTGTGAGCAGGACGCACTGCACTAACTTGTAGTTTTAGATGAATACTGTGCAGAGGTCTCACTACACTAACTTGTAGTTTTAGCTGAACACTGTGAGCAGGACGCACCGCACTAACTTGTAGTTTTAGCTGAACACTGTGCAGAGGTCTCACCCCACTAACTTGTAGTTTTAGCTGAACACTGTGAGCAGGACGCACTGCACTAACTTGTAGTTTTAGCTGAACACTGTGCAGAGGTCTCACCCCACTAACTTGTAGTTTTAGCTGAACACTGTGAGCAGAACGCACCGCACTAACTTGTAGTTTTAGTTGAACACTGTGAGCAGGATGCACTGCACAAACTTGTAGTTTTAGATGAACACTGTGCAGAGGTCTCACTACACTAACTTGTAGTTTTAGCTGAACACTGTGAGCAGGACGCACCAAACTAACTTGTAGTTGTAGCTGAACACTGTGCAGAGGTCTCACTACACTAACTTGTAGTTTTAGCTGAACACTGTGAGCAGGACGCACTGCACTAACTTGTAGTTTTAGCTGAACACTGTGAGCAGGACGCACCTTACTAACTTGTAGTTTTAGCTCAACACTGTGAGCAGGACGCACAGCACTAACTTGTAGCTTTAGATGAACACTGTGAGCAGGACGCACCGCACTATCTTGTAGTTTTAGCTGAACACTGTGCAGAGGTCTCACTACACTAACTTGTAGTTTTAGCTGAACACTGTGAGCAGGACGCACCGCACTAACTTGTAGTTGTAGCTGAACACTGTGTAGAGGTCTCACTACAGTAACTTGTAGTTTTAGCTGAACACTGTGAGCAGGACGCACCGCACTAACTTGTAGTTGTAGCTGAACACTGTGCAGAGGTCTCACTACACTAACTTGTAGTTTTAGCTGAACACTGTGAGCAGGACGCACCGCACTAACTTGTAGTTTTAGCTGAACACTGTGAGCAGGACGCACAGCACTAACTTGTAGCTTTAGATGAACACTGTGCAGAGGTCTCACTACACTAACTTGTAGTTTTAGCTGAACACTGTTCAGAGGTCTCACCCCACTAACTTGTAGTTTTAGCTGAACACTGTGAGCAGGATGCACCGAACTAACTTGTAGTTTTAGCTGAACCCTGTGAGCAGGACGCACCGCACTAACTTGTAGTTTTAGCTGAACACTGTGAGCAGGATGCACTGCGCTAACTTGTAGTTTTAGATGAACACTGTGTAGAGGTCTCACTACACTAACTTGTAGTTTTAGCTGAACACTGTGAGCAGGACGCACAGAACTAACTTGTAGTTGTAGCTGAACACTGTGCAGAGGTCTCACTACACTAACTTGTAGTTTTAGCTGAACACTGTGAGCAGGACGCACTGCACTAACTTGTAGTTTTAGCTGAACACTGTGAGCAGGACGCACCGCACTAACTTGTAGTTTTAGCTGAACACTGTGAGCAGGACGCACAGCACTAACTTGTAGCTTTAGATGAACACTGTGCAGAGGTCTCACTACACTAACTTGTAGTTTTAGCTGAACACTGTGCAGAGGTCTCACCCCACTAACTTGTAGTTTTAGCTGAACACTGTGAGCAGGATGCACCGCACTAACTTGTAGTTTTAGCTGAACACTGTGAGCAGGACGCACTGCACTAACTTGTAGTTTTAGATGAACACAGTGCAGAGGTCTCACTACACTAACTTGTAGTTTTAGCTGAACACTGTGAGCAGGACGCACCGCACTATCTTGTAGTTTTAGCTGAACACTGTGCAGAGGTCTCACTACACTAACTTGTAGTTTTAGCTGAACACTGTAAGCAGGAGGCATCGCAGCAACTTGGAGTTTTAGCTGAACACTGTGAGCAGGACGCACCCCACTAACTTGTAGTTTTAGCTGAACACTGTGAGCAGGACGCACTGCACTAACTTGTAGTTTTAGATGAATACTGTGCAGAGGTCTCACTACACTAACTTGTAGTTTTAGCTGAACACTGTGAGCAGGACGCACCGCACTAACTTGTAGTTTTAGCTGAACACTGTGCAGAGGTCTCACCCCACTAACTTGTAGTTTTAGCTGAACACTGTGAGCAGGACGCACTGCACTAACTTGTAGTTTTAGCTGAACACTGTGCAGAGGTCTCACCCCACTAACTTGTAGTTTTAGCTGAACACTGTGAGCAGAACGCACCGCACTAACTTGTAGTTTTAGTTGAACACTGTGAGCAGGATGCACTGCACAAACTTGTAGTTTTAGATGAACACTGTGCAGAGGTCTCACTACACTAACTTGTAGTTTTAGCTGAACACTGTGAGCAGGACGCACCAAACTAACTTGTAGTTGTAGCTGAACACTGTGCAGAGGTCTCACTACACTAACTTGTAGTTTTAGCTGAACACTGTGAGCAGGACGCACTGCACTAACTTGTAGTTTTAGCTGAACACTGTGAGCAGGACGCACCTTACTAACTTGTAGTTTTAGCTCAACACTGTGAGCAGGACGCACAGCACTAACTTGTAGCTTTAGATGAACACTGTGCAGAGGTCTCACTACACTAACTTGTAGTTTTAGCTGAACACTGTGCAGAGGTCTCACCCCACTAACTTGTAGTTTTAGCTGAACACTGTGAGCAGGATGCACCGCACTAACTTGTAGTTTTAGCTGAACACTGTGAGCAGGACGCACTGCACTAACTTGTAGTTTTAGATGAACACAGTGCAGAGGTCTCACTACACTAACTTGTAGTTTTAGCTGAACACTGTGAGCAGGACGCACCGCACTAACTTGTAGTTGTAGCTGAACACTGTGCAGAGGTCTCACTACACTAACATGTAGTTTTAGCTGAACACTGTGAGCAGGACGCACTGCACTAACTTGTAGTTTTAGCTGAACACTGTGAGCAGGACGCACCGCACTAACTTGTAGTTTTAGCTGAACACTGTGAGCAGGACGCACAGCACTAACTTGTAGCTTTAGATGAACACTGTGCAGAGGTCTCACTACACTAACTTGTAGTTTTAGCTGAACACTGTGAGCAGGATGCACCGCACTAACTTGTAGTTTTAGCTGAACACTGTGAGCAGGACGCACTGCACTAACGTGTAGTTTTAGATGAACACAGTGCAGAGGTCTCACTACACTAACTTGTAGTTTTAGCTGAACACTGTGAGCAGGACGCACCGCACTAACTTGGAGTTTTAGCTGAACACTGTGAGCAGGATGCACCGCACTAACTTGGAGTTTTAGCTGAACACTGTGCAGAGGTCTCACCCCACTAACTTGTAGTTTAAGCTGAACACTGTGAGCAGGACGCACTGCACTAACTTGTAGTTTTAGCTGATCACTGTGCAGAGGTCTCACCCCACTAACTTGTAGTTTTAGCTGAACACTGTGAGCAGGACGCACCGCACTAACTTGTAGTTTTAGCTGAACACTGTGAGCAGGATGCACTGCGCTAACTTGTAGTTTTAGATGAACACTGTGCAGAGGTCTCACTACACTAACTTGTAGTTTTAGCTGAACACTGTGAGCAGGACGCACCGCACTAACTTGTAGTTTTAGCTGAACACTGTGCAGAGGTCTAACCCCACTAACTTGTAGTTTTAGCTGAACACTGTGAGCAGGACGCACTGCACTAACTTGTAGTTTTAGCTGAACACTGTGCAGAGGTCTCACCCCACTAACTTGTAGTTTTAGCTGAACACTGTGAGCAGAACGCACCGCACTAACTTGTAGTTTTAGCTGAACACTGTGAGCAGGATGCACTGCACTAACTTGTAGTTTTAGATGAACACTGTGCAGAGGTCTCACTACACTAACTTGTAGTTTTAGCTGAACACTGTGAGCAGGACGCACCGCACTAACTTGTAGTTGTAGCTGAACACTGTGCAGAGGTCTCACTACACTAACATGTAGTTTTAGCTGAACACTGTGAGCAGGACGCACTGCACTAACTTGTAGTTTTAGCTGAACACTGTGAGCAGGACGCACCGCACTAACTTGTAGTTTTAGCTGAACACTATGAGCAGGACGCACAGCACTAACTTGTAGCTTTAGATGAACACTGTGCAGAGGTCTCACTACACTAACTTGTAGTTTTAGCTGAACACTGTGAGCAGGATGCACCGCACTAACTTGTAGTTTTAGCTGAACACTGTGAGCAGGACGCACTGCACTAAAGTGTAGTTTTAGATGAACACAGTGCAGAGGTCTCACTACACTAACTTGTAGTTTTAGCTGAACACTGTGAGCAGGACGCACCGCACTAACTTGTAGTTTTAGCTGAACACTGTGAGCAGGATGCACCGCACTAACTTGGAGTTTTAGCTGAACACTGTGCAGAGGTCTCACCCCACTAACTTGTAGTTTTAGCTGAACACTGTGAGCAGGACGCACTGCACTAACTTGTAGTTTTAGCTGAACACTGTGAGCAGGACGCACCGCACTAACTTGTAGTTTTAGCTGAACACTGTGAGCAGGACGCACAGCACTAACTTGTAGCTTTAGATGAACACTGTGCAGAGGTCTCACTACACTAACTTGTAGTTTTAGCTAAACACTGTGAGCAGGATGCACCGCACTAACTTGTAGTTTTAGCTGAACACTGTGAGCAGGACGCACTGCACTAAAGTGTAGTTTTAGATGAACACAGTGCAGAGGTCTCACTACACTAACTTGTAGTTTTAGCTGAACACTGTGAGCAGGACGCACCGCACTAACTTGTAGTTTTAGCTGAACACTGTGAGCAGGATGCACCGCACTAACTTGGAGTTTTAGCTGAACACTGTGCAGAGGTCTCACCCCACTAACTTGTAGTTTTAGCTGAACATTGTGAGCAGAACGCACCGCACTAACTTGTAGTTTTAGCTGAACACTGTGAGCAGGACGCACTGCACTAACTTGTAGTTTTAGATGAACACAGTGCAGAGGTCTCACTACACTAACTTGTAGTTTTAGCTGAACACTGTGAGCAGGACGCACCGCACTATCTTGTAGTTTTAGCTGAACACTGTGCAGAGGTCTCACTACACTAACTTGTAGTTTTAGCTGAACACTGTGAGCAGGACGCACCGCACTAACTTGTAGTTGTAGCTGAACACTGTGTAGAGGTCTCACTACAGTAACTTGTAGTTTTAGCTGAACACTGTGAGCAGGACGCACCGCACTAACTTGTAGTTGTAGCTGAACACTGTGCAGAGGTCTCACTACACTAACTTGTAGTTTTAGCTGAACACTGTGAGCAGGACGCACCGCACTAACTTGTAGTTTTAGCTGAACACTGTGAGCAGGACGCACAGCACTAACTTGTAGCTTTAGATGAACACTGTGCAGAGGTCTCACTGCACTAACTTGTAGTTTTAGCTGAACACTGTTCAGAGGTCTCACCCCACTAACTTGTAGTTTTAGCTGAACACTGTGAGCAGGATGCACCAAACTAACTTGTAGTTTTAGCTGAACACTGTGAGCAGGACGCACCGCACTAACTTGTAGTTTTAGCTGAACACTGTGAGCAGGATGCACTGCGCTAACTTGTAGTTTTAGATGAACACTGTGTAGAGGTCTCACTACACTAACTTGTAGTTTAAGCTGAACACTGTGAGCAGGACGCACAGAACTAACTTGTAGTTGTAGCTGAACACTGTGCAGAGGTCTCACTACACTAACTTGTAGTTTTAGCTGAACACTGTGAGCAGGACGCACTGCACTAACTTGTAGTTTTAGCTGAACACTGTGAGCAGGGCGCACCGCACTAACTTGTAGTTTTAGCTGAACACTGTGAGCAGGACGCACAGCACTAACTTGTAGCTTTAGATGAACACTGTGCAGAGGTCTCACTACACTAACTTGTAGTTTTAGCTGAACACTGTGCAGAGGTCTCACCCCACTAACTTGTAGTTTTAGCTGAACACTGTGAGCAGGATGCACCGCACTAACTTGTAGTTTTAGCTGAACACTGTGAGCAGGACGCACTGCACTAACTTGTAGTTTTAGATGAACACAGTGCAGAGGTCTCACTACACTAACTTGTAGTTTTAGCTGAACACTGTGAGCAGGACGCACCGCACTATCTTGTAGTTTTAGCTGAACACTGTGCAGAGGTCTCACTACACTAACTTGTAGTTTTAGCTGAACACTGTAAGCAGGAGGCATCGCAGCAACTTGGAGTTTTAGCTGAACACTGTGAGCAGGACGCACCCCACTAACTTGTAGTTTTAGCTGAACACTGTGAGCAGGACGCACTGCACTAACTTGTAGTTTTAGATGAATACTGTGCAGAGGTCTCACTACACTAACTTGTAGTTTTAGCTGAACACTGTGAGCAGGACGCACCGCACTAACTTGTAGTTTTAGCTGAACACTGTGCAGAGGTCTCACCCCACTAACTTGTAGTTTTAGCTGAACACTGTGAGCAGGACGCACTGCACTAACTTGTAGTTTTAGCTGAACACTGTGCAGAGGTCTCACCCCACTAACTTGTAGTTTTAACTGAACACTGTGAGCAGAACGCACCGCACTAACTTGTAGTTTTAGCTGAACACTGTGAGCAGGATGCACTGCACTAACTTGTAGTTTTAGATGAACACTGTGCAGAGGTCTCACTACACTAACTTGTAGTTTTAGCTGAACACTGTGAGCAGGACGCACCAAACTAACTTGTAGTTGTAGCTGAACACTGTGCAGAGGTCTCACTACACTAACTTGTAGTTTTAGCTGAACACTGTGAGCAGGACGCACTGCACTAACTTGTAGTTTTAGCTGAACACTGTGAGCAGGACGCACCGCACTAACTTGTAGTTTTAGCTGAACACTGTGAGCAGGACGCACAGCACTAACTTGTAGCTTTAGATGAACACTGTGCAGAGGTCTCACTACACTAACTTGTAGTTTTAGCTGAACACTGTGCAGAGGTCTCTCCCCACTAACTTGTAGTTTTAGCTGAACACTGTGAGCAGGATGCACCGCACTAACTTGTAGTTTTAGCTGAACACTGTGAGCAGGACGCACTGCACTAACTTGTAATTTTAGATGAACACAGTGCAGAGGTCTCACTACACTAACTTGTAGTTTTAGCTGAACACTGTGAGCAGGACGCACCGCACTAACTTGTAGTTGTAGCTGAACACTGTGCAGAGGTCTCACTACACTAACATGTAGTTTTAGCTGAACACTGTGAGCAGGACGCACTGCACTAACTTGTAGTTTTAGCTGAACACTGTGCAGAGGTCTCACCCCACTAACTTGTAGTTTTAGCTGAACACTGTGAGCAGAACGCACCGCACTAACTTGTAGTTTTAGCTGAACACTGTGAGCAGGATGCACTGCACTAACTTGTAGTTTTAGATGAACACTGTGCAGAGGTCTCACTACACTAACTTGTAGTTTTAACTGAACACTGTGAGCAGGACGCACCGCACTAACTTGTAGTTGTAGCTGAACACTGTGCAGAGGTCTCACTACACTAACATGTAGTTTTAGCTGAACACTGTGAGCAGGACGCACTGCACTAACTTGTAGTTTTAGCTGAACACTGTGAGCAGGACGCACCGCACTACTTGTAGTTTTAGCTGAACACTATGAGCAGGACGCACAGCACTAACTTGTAGCTTTAGATGAACACTGTGCAGAGGTCTCACTACACTAACTTGTAGTTTTAGCTGAACACTGTGAGCAGGATGCACCGCACTAACTTGTAGTTTTAGCTGAACACTGTGAGCAGGACGCACTGCACTAAAGTGTAGTTTTAGATGAACACAGTGCAGAGGTCTCACTACACTAACTTGTAGTTTTAGCTGAACACTGTGAGCAGGACGCACCGCACTAACTTGTAGTTTTAGCTGAACACTGTGAGCAGGATGCACCGCACTAACTTGGAGTTTTAGCTGAACACTGTGCAGAGGTCTCACCCCACTAACTTGTAGTTTTAGCTGAACACTGTGAGCAGAACGCACCGCACTAACTTGTAGTTTTAGCTGAACACTGTGAGCAGGACGCACTGCACTAACTTGTAGTTTTAGATGAACACAGTGCAGAGGTCTCACTACACTAACTTGTAGTTTTAGCTGAACACTGTGAGCAGGACGCACCGCACTATCTTGTAGTTTTAGCTGAACACTGTGCAGAGGTCTCACTACACTAACTTGTAGTTTTAGCTGAACACTGTGAGCAGGACGCACCGCACTAACTTGTAGTTGTAGCTGAACACTGTGTAGAGGTCTCACTACAGTAACTTGTAGTTTTAGCTGAACACTGTGAGCAGGACGCACCGCACTAACTTGTAGTTGTAGCTGAACACTGTGCAGAGGTCTCACTACACTAACTTGTAGTTTTAGCTGAACACTGTGAGCAGGACGCACCGCACTAACTTGTAGTTTTAGCTGAACACTGTGAGCAGGACGCACAGCACTAACTTGTAGCTTTAGATGAACACTGTGCAGAGGTCTCACTGCACTAACTTGTAGTTTTAGCTGAACACTGTTCAGAGGTCTCACCCCACTAACTTGTAGTTTTAGCTGAACACTGTGAGCAGGATGCACCAAACTAACTTGTAGTTTTAGTTGAACACTGTGAGCAGGACGCACCGCACTAACTTGTAGTTTTAGCTGAACACTGTGAGCAGGATGCACTGCGCTAACTTGTAGTTTTAGATGAACACTGTGTAGAGGTCTCACTACACTAACTTGTAGTTTTAGCTGAACACTGTGAGCAGGACGCACAGAACTAACTTGTAGTTGTAGCTGAACACTGTGCAGAGGTCTCACTACACTAACTTGTAGTTTTAGCTGAACACTGTGAGCAGGACGCACTGCACTAACTTGTAGTTTTAGCTGAACACTGTGAGCAGGACGCACCGCACTAACTTGTAGTTTTAGCTGAACACTGTGAGCAGGACGCACAGCACTAACTTGTAGCTTTAGATGAACACTGTGCAGAGGTCTCACTACACTAACTTGTAGTTTTAGCTGAACACTGTGCAGAGGTCTCACCCCACTAACTTGTAGTTTTAGCTGAACACTGTGAGCAGGATGCACCGCACTAACTTGTAGTTTTAGCTGAATACTGTGAGCAGGACGCACTGCACTAACTTGTAGTTTTAGATGAACACAGTGCAGAGGTCTCACTACACTAACTTGTAGTTTTAGCTGAACACTGTGAGCAGGACGCACCGCACTATCTTGTAGTTTTAGCTGAACACTGTGCAGAGGTCTCACTACACTAACTTGTAGTTTTAGCTGAACACTGTAAGCAGGAGGCATCGCAGCAACTTGGAGTTTTAGCTGAACACTGTGAGCAGGACGCACCCCACTAACTTGTAGTTTTAGCTGAACACTGTGAGCAGGACGCACTGCACTAACTTGTAGTTTTAGATGAATACTGTGCAGAGGTCTCACTACACTAACTTGTAGTTTTAGCTGAACACTGTGAGCAGGACGCACCGCACTAACTTGTAGTTTTAGCTGAACACTGTGCAGAGGTCTCACCCCACTAACTTGTAGTTTTAGCTGAACACTGTGAGCAGGACGCACTGCACTAACTTGTAGTTTTAGCTGAACACTGTGCAGAGGTCTCACCCCACTAACTTGTAGTTTTAGCTGAACACTGTGAGCAGAACGCACCGCACTAACTTGTAGTTTTAGCTGAACACTGTGAGCAGGATGCACTGCACTAACTTGTAGTTTTAGATGAACACTGTGCAGAGGTCTCACTACACTAACTTGTAGTTTTAGCTGAACACTGTGAGCAGGACGCACCAAACTAACTTGTAGTTGTAGCTGAACACTGTGCAGAGGTCTCACTACACTAACTTGTAGTTTTAGCTGAACACTGTGAGCAGGACGCACTGCACTAACTTGTAGTTTTAGCTGAACACTGTGAGCAGGACGCACCGCACTAACTTGTAGTTTTAGCTGAACACTGTGAGCAGGACGCACAGCACTAACTTGTAGCTTTAGATGAACACTGTGCAGAGGTCTCACTACACTAACTTGTAGTTTTAGCTGAACACTGTGCAGAGGTCTCACCCCACTAACTTGTAGTTTTAGCTGAACACTGTGAGCAGGATGCACCGCACTAACTTGTAGTTTTAGCTGAACACTGTGAGCAGGACGCACTGCACTAACTTGTAGTTTTAGATGAACACAGTGCAGAGGTCTCACTACACTAACTTGTAGTTTTAGCTGAACACTGTGAGCAGGACGCACCGCACTAACTTGTAGTTGTAGCTGAACACTGTGCAGAGGTCTCACTACACTAACATGTAGTTTTAGCTGAACACTGTGAGCAGGACGCACTGCACTAACTTGTAGTTTTAGCTGAACACTGTGAGCAGGACGCACCGCACTAACTTGTAGTTTTAGCTGAACACTGTGAGCAGGACGCACAGCACTAACTTGTAGCTTTAGATGAACACTGTGCAGAGGTCTCACTACACTAACTTGTAGTTTTAGCTGAACACTGTGAGCAGGATGCACCGCACTAACTTGTAGTTTTAGCTGAACACTGTGAGCAGGACGCACTGCACTAACGTGTAGTTTTAGATGAACACAGTGCAGAGGTCTCACTACACTAACTTGTAGTTTTAGCTGAACACTGTGAGCAGGACGCACCGCACTAACTTGGAGTTTTAGCCTAACACTGTGAGCAGGATGCACCGCGCTAACTTGGAGTTTTAGCTGAACACTGTGCAGAGGTCTCACCCCACTAACTTGTAGTTTAAGCTGAACACTGTGAGCAGGACGCACTGCACTAACTTGTAGTTTTAGCTGATCACTGTGCAGAGGTCTCACCCCACTAACTTGCAGTTTTAGCTGAACACTGTGAGCAGGACGCACCGCACTAACTTGTAGTTTTAGCTGAACACTGTGAGCAGGATGCACTGCGCTAACTTGTAGTTTTAGATGAACACTGTGCAGAGGTCTCACTACACTAACTTGTAGTTTTAGCTGAACACTGTGAGCAGGACGCACCGCACTAACTTGTAGTTTTAGCTGAACAATATGAGCAGGACGCACAGCACTAACTTGTAGCTTTAGATGAACACTGTGCAGAGGTCTCACTACACTAACTTGTAGTTTTAGCTGAACACTGTGAGCAGGATGCACCGCACTAACTTGTAGTTTTAGCTGAACACTGTGAGCAGGACGCACTGCACTAAAGTGTAGTTTTAGATGAACACAGTGCAGAGGTCTCACTACACTAACTTGTAGTTTTAGCTGAACACTGTGAGCAGGACGCACCGCACTAACTTGTAGTTTTAGCTGAACACTGTGAGCAGGATGCACCGCACTAACTTGGAGTTTTAGCTGAACACTGTGCAGAGGTCTCACCCCACTAACTTGTAGTTTTAGCTGAACACTGTGAGCAGAACGCACCGCACTAACTTGTAGTTTTAGCTGAACACTGTGAGCAGGACGCACTGCACTAACTTGTAGTTTTAGATGAACACAGTGCAGAGGTCTCACTACACTAACTTGTAGTTTTAGCTGAACACTGTGAGCAGGACGCACCGCACTATCTTGTAGTTTTAGCTGAACACTGTGCAGAGGTCTCACTACACTAACTTGTAGTTTTAGCTGAACACTGTGAGCAGGACGCACCGCACTAACTTGTAGTTGTAGCTGAACACTGTGTAGAGGTCTCACTACAGTAACTTGTAGTTTTAGCTGAACACTGTGAGCAGGACGCACCGCACTAACTTGTAGTTGTAGCTGAACACTGTGCAGAGGTCTCACTACACTAACTTGTAGTTTTAGCTGAACACTGTGAGCAGGACGCACCGCACTAACTTGTAGTTTTAGCTGAACACTGTGAGCAGGACGCACAGCACTAACTTGTAGCTTTAGATGAACACTGTGCAGAGGTCTCACTGCACTAACTTGTAGTTTTAGCTGAACACTGTTCAGAGGTCTCACCCCACTAACTTGTAGTTTTAGCTGAACACTGTGAGCAGGATGCACCAAACTAACTTGTAGTTTTAGCTGAACACTGTGAGCAGGACGCACCGCACTAACTTGTAGTTTTAGCTGAACACTGTGAGCAGGATGCACTGCGCTAACTTGTAGTTTTAGATGAACACTGTGTAGATGTCTCACTACACTAACTTGTAGTTTTAGCTGAACACTGTGAGCAGGACGCACAGAACTAACTTGTAGTTGTAGCTGAACACTGTGCAGAGGTCTCACTACACTAACTTGTAGTTTTAGCTGAACACTGTGAGCAGGACGCACTGCACTAACTTGTAGTTTTAGCTGAACACTGTGAGCAGGACGCACCGCACTAACTTGTAGTTTTAGCTGAACACTGTGAGCAGGACGCACAGCACTAACTTGTAGCTTTAGATGAACACTGTGCAGAGGTCTCACTACACTAACTTGTAGTTTTAGCTGAACACTGTGCAGAGGTCTCACCCCACTAACTTGTAGTTTTAGCTGAACACTGTGAGCAGGATGCACCGCACTAACTTGTAGTTTTAGCTGAACACTGTGAGCAGGACGCACTGCACTAACTTGTAGTTTTAGATGAACACAGTGCAGAGGTCTCACTACACTAACTTGTAGTTTTAGCTGAACACTGTGAGCAGGACGCACCGCACTATCTTGTAGTTTTAGCTGAACACTGTGCAGAGGTCTCACTACACTAACTTGTAGTTTTAGCTGAACACTGTAAGCAGGAGGCATCGCAGCAACTTGGAGTTTTAGCTGAACACTGTGAGCAGGACGCACCCCACTAACTTGTAGTTTTAGCTGAACACTGTGCAGAGGTCTCACCCCACTAACTTGTAGTTTTAGCTGAACACTGTGAGCAGAACGCACCGCACTAACTTGTAGTTTTAGCTGAACACTGTGAGCAGGATGCACTGCACTAACTTGTAGTTTTAGATGAACACTGTGCAGAGGTCTCACTACACTAACTTGTAGTTTTAGCTGAACACTGTGAGCAGGACGCACCAAACTAACTTGTAGTTGTAGCTGAACACTGTGCAGAGGTCTCACTACACTAACTTGTAGTTTTAGCTGAACACTGTGAGCAGGACGCACTGCACTAACTTGTAGTTTTAGCTGAACACTGTGAGCAGGACGCACCGCACTAACTTGTAGTTTTAGCTGAACACTGTGAGCAGGACGCACAGCACTAACTTGTAGCTTTAGATGAACACTGTGCAGAGGTCTCACTACACTAACTTGTAGTTTTAGCTGAACACTGTGCAGAGGTCTCACCCCACTAACTTGTAGTTTTAGCTGAACACTGTGAGCAGGATGCACCGCACTAACTTGTAGTTTTAGCTGAACACTGTGAGCAGGACGCACTGCACTAACTTGTAGTTTTAGATGAACACAGTGCAGAGGTCTCACTACACTAACTTGTAGTTTTAGCTGAACACTGTGAGCAGGATGCACCGCACTAACTTGTAGTTGTAGCTGAACACTGTGCAGAGGTCTCACTACACTAACATGTAGTTTTAGCTGAACACTGTGAGCAGGACGCACTGCACTAACTTGTAGTTTTAGCTGAACACTGTGAGCAGGACGCACCGCACTAACTTGTAGTTTTAGCTGAACACTGTGAGCAGGACGCACAGCACTAACTTGTAGCTTTAGATGAACACTGTGCAGAGGTCTCACTACACTAACTTGTAGTTTTAGCTGAACACTGTGAGCAGGACGCACCGCACTAACTTGTAGTTTTAGCTGAACACTGTGAGCAGGACGCACTGCACTAACGTGTAGTTTTAGATGAACACAGTGCAGAGGTCTCACTACACTAACTTGTAGTTTTAGCTGAACACTGTGAGCAGGACGCACCGCACTAACTTGGAGTTTTAGCTGAACACTGTGAGCAGGATGCACCGCGCTAACTTGGAGTTTTAGCTGAACACTGTGCAGAGGTCTCACCCCACTAACTTGTAGTTTAAGCTGAACACTGTGAGCAGGACGCACTGCACTAACTTGTAGTTTTAGCTGATCACTGTGCAGAGGTCTCACCCCACTAACTTGTAGTTTTAGCTGAACACTGTGAGCAGGACGCACCGCACTAACTTGTAGTTTTAGCTGAACACTGTGAGCAGGATGCACTGCGCTAACTTGTAGTTTTAGATGAACACTGTGCAGAGGTCTCACTACACTAACTTGTAGTTTTAGCTGAACACTGTGAGCAGGACGCACCGCACTAACTTGTAGTTTTAGCTGAACACTGTGCAGAGGTCTCACCCCACTAACTTGTAGTTTTAGCTGAACACTGTGAGCAGGACGCACTGCACTAACTTGTAGTTTTAGCTGAACACTGTGCAGAGGTCTCACCCCACTAACTTGTAGTTTTAGCTGAACACTGTGAGCAGAACGCACCGCACTAACTTGTAGTTTTAGCTGAACACTGTGAGCAGGATGCACTGCACTAACTTGTAGTTTTAGATGAACACTGTGCAGAGGTCTCACTACACTAACTTGTAGTTTTAGCTGAACACTGTGAGCAGGACACACCGCACTAACTTGTAGTTGTAGCTGAACACTGTGCAGAGGTCTCACTACACTAACATGTAGTTTTAGCTGAACACTGTGAGCAGGACGCACTGCACTAACTTGTAGTTTTAGCTGAACACTGTGAGCAGGACGCACCGCACTAACTTGTAGTTTTAGCTGAACACTATGAGCAGGACGCACAGCACTAACTTGTAGCTTTAGATGAACACTGTGCAGAGGTCTCACTACACTAACTTGTAGTTTTAGCTGAACACTGTGAGCAGGATGCACCGCACTAACTTGTAGTTTTAGCTGAACACTGTGAGCAGGACGCACTGCACTAAAGTGTAGTTTTAGATGAACACAGTGCAGAGGTCTCACTACACTAACTTGTAGTTTTAGCTGAACACTGTGAGCAGGACGCACCGCACTAACTTGTAGTTTTAGCTGAACACTGTGAGCAGGATGCACCGCACTAACTTGGAGTTTTAGCTGAACACTGTGCAGAGGTCTCACCCCACTAACTTGTAGTTTTAGCTGAACACTGTGAGCAGAACGCACCGCACTAACTTGTAGTTTTAGCTGAACACTGTGAGCAGGATGCACTGCACTAACTTGTAGTTTTAGATGAACACTGTGCAGAGGTCTCACTACACTAACTTGTAGTTTTAGCTGAACACTGTGAGCAGGACGCACCAAACTAACTTGTAGTTGAAGCTGAACACTGTGCAGAGGTCTCACTACACTAACTTGTAGTTTTAGCTGAACACTGTGAGCAGGACGCACTACACTAACTTGTAGTTTTAGCTGAACACTGTGAGCAGGATGCACCGCACTAACTTGTAGTTTTAGCTGAACACTGTGAGCAGGACGCACAGCACTAACTTGTAGCTTTAGATGAACACTGTGCAGAGGTCTCACTACACTAACTTGTAGTTTTAGCTGAACACTGTGCAGAGGACTCACCTCACTAACTTGTAGTTTTAGCTGAACACTGTGAGCAGGATGCACCGCACTAACTTGTAGTTTTAGCTGAACACTGTGAGCAGGACGCACTGCACTAACTTGTAGTTTTAGATGAACACAGTGCAGAGGTCTCACTACACTAACTTGTAGTTTTAGCTGAACACTGTGAGCAGGACGCACCGCACTAACTTGTAGTTGTAACTGAACACTGTGCAGAGGTCTCACTACACTAACATGTAGTTTTAGCTGAACACTGTGAGCAGGACGCACTGCACTAACTTGTAGTTTTAGCTGAACACTGTGAGCAGGACGCACCGCACTAACTTGTAGTTTTAGATGAACACTGTGAGCAGGACGCACAGCACTAACTTGTAGCTTTAGATGAACACAGTGCAGAGGTCTCACTACACTAACTTGTGGTTTTAGCTGAACACTGTGAGCAGGACGCACCGCACTAACTTGTAGTTTTAGCTGAACACTGTGCAGAGGTCTCACCCCACTAACTTGCAGTTTTAGCTGAACACTGTGAGCAGGACGCACTGCACTAACTTGTAGTTTTAGCTGAACACTGTGCAGAGGTCTCACCCCACTAACTTGTAGTTTTAGCTGAACACTGTGAGCAGAACGCACCGCACTAACTTGTAGTTTTAGCTGAACACTGTGAGCAGGATGCACTGCACTAACTTGTAGTTTTAGATGAACACTGTGCAGAGGTCTCACCCCACTAACTTGTAGTTTAAGCTGAACACTGTGAGCAGGACGCACTGCACTAACTTGTAGTTTTAGCTGAACACTGTGCAGAGGTCTCACCCCACTAACTTGTACTTTTAGCTGAACACTGTGAGCAGGACGCACTGCACTAACTTGTATTTTTAGCTGAACACTGTGAGCAGGATGCACTGCGCTAACTTGTAGTTTTAGATGAACACTGTGCAGAGGTCTCACTACACTAACTTGTAGTTTTAGCTGAACACTGTGAGCAGGACGCACCGCACTAACTTGTAGTTTTAGCTGAACACTGTGCAGAGGTCTCACCCCACTAACTTGTAGTTTTAGCTGAACACTGTGAGCAGGACGCACTGCACTAACTTGTAGTTTTAGCTGAACACTGTGCAGAGGTCTCACCCCACTAACTTGTAGTTTTAGCTGAACACTGTGAGCAGAACGCACCGCACTAACTTGTAGTTTTAGCTGAACACTGTGAGCAGGATGCACTGCACTAACTTGTAGTTTTAGATGAACACTGTGCAGAGGTCTCACTACACTAACTTGTAGTTTTAGCTG
This sequence comes from Lithobates clamitans, assembly GCA_037952925.1. Classification (NCBI taxonomy): domain Eukaryota; kingdom Metazoa; phylum Chordata; class Amphibia; order Anura; family Ranidae; genus Lithobates; species Lithobates clamitans. The sequence continues at coordinate 1,828,976 of JBBGZY010000317.1, forward strand.
AACACTGTGAGCAGGACGCACCGCACTAACTTGTAGTTGTAGCTGAACACTGTGCAGAGGTCTCACTACACTAACATGTAGTTTTAGCTGAACACTGTGAGCAGGACGCACTGCACTAACTTGTAGTTTTAGCTGAACACTGTGAGCAGGACGCACCGCACTAACTTGTAGTTTTAGCTGAACACTGTGAGCAGGACGCACAGCACTAACTTGTAGTTTTAGCTGAACACTGTGAGCAGGACGCACTGCACTAACTTGTAGTTTTAGATGAACACAGTGCAGAGGTCTCACTACACTAACTTGTAGTTTTAGCTGAACACTGTGAGCAGGACGCACCGCACTAACTTGTAGTTTTAGCTGAACACTGTGCAGAGGTCTCACTACACTAACTTGTAGTTTTAGCTGAACACTGTGAGCAGGACGCACCGCACCAACTTGGAGTTTTAGCTGAACACTGTGAGCAGGACGCACCCCACTAAGTTGTAGTTTTAGCTGAACACTGTGAGCAGGACGCACTGCACTAACTTGTAGTTTTATCTGAACACTGTGAGCAGGACGCACCGCACTAACTTGTAGTTTTAGCTGAACACTGTAAGCAGGACGCAACCCACTAACTTGTAGTTTTAGCTGAACACTGTGAGCAGGACGCACTGCACTAACTTGTAGTTTTAGATGAACACAGTGCAGAGGTCTCACTACACTAACTTGTAGTTTTAGCTGAACACTGTGAGCAGGACGCACCGCACTAACTTGTAGTTTTAGCTGAACACTGTGCAGAGGTCTCACCCCACTAACTTGTAGTTTTAGCTGAACACTGTGAGCAGGACGCACTGCACTAACTTGTAGTTTTAGCTGAACACTGTGCAGAGGTCTCACCCCACTAACTTGTAGTTTTAGCTGAACACTGTGAGCAGAACGCACCGCACTAACTTGTAGTTTTAGCTGAACACTGTGAGCAGGATGCACTGCACTAACTTGTAGTTTTAGATGAACACTGTGCAGAGGTCTCACTACACTAACTTGTAGTTTTAGCTGAACACTGTGAGCAGGACGCACCGCACTAACTTGTAGTTGTAGCTGAACACTGTGCAGAGGTCTCACTACACTAACATGTAGTTTTAGCTGAACACTGTGAGCAGGACGCACTGCACTAACTTGTAGTTTTAGCTGAACACTGTGAGCAGGACGCACCGCACTAACTTGTAGTTTTAGCTGAACACTGTGAGCAGGACGCACAGCACTAACTTGTAGCTTTAGATGAACACTGTGCAGAGGTCTCACTACACTAACTTGTAGTTTTAGCTGAACACTGTGAGCAGGATGCACCGCACTAACTTGTAGTTTTAGCTGAACACTGTGAGCAGGACGCACTGCACTAACGTGTAGTTTTAGATGAACACAGTGCAGAGGTCTCACTACACTAACTTGTAGTTTTAGCTGAACACTGTGAGCAGGACGCACCGCACTAACTTGGAGTTTTAGCTGAACACTGTGAGCAGGATGCACCGCACTAACTTGGAGTTTTAGCTGAACACTGTGCAGAGGTCTCACCCCACTAACTTGTAGTTTAAGCTGAACACTGTGAGCAGGACGCACTGCACTAACTTGTAGTTTTAGCTGAACACTGTGCAGAGGTCTCACCCCACTAACTTGTAGTTTTAGCTGAACACTGTGAGCAGGACGCACCGCACTAACTTGTAGTTTTAGCTGAACACTGTGAGCAGGATGCACTGCGCTAACTTGTAGTTTTAGCTGAACACTGTGCAGAGGTCTCACCCCACTAACTTGTAGTTTTAGCTGAACACTGTGAGCAGGACGCACTGCACTAACTTGTAGTTTTAGCTGAACACTGTGCAGAGGTCTCACCCCACTAACTTGTAGTTTTAGCTGAACACTGTGAGCAGAACGCACCGCACTAACTTGTAGTTTTAGCTGAACACTGTGAGCAGGATGCACTGCACTAACTTGTAGTTTTAGATGAACACTGTGCAGAGGTCTCACTACACTAACTTGTAGTTTTAGCTGAACACTGTGAGCAGGACGCACCGCACTAACTTTTAGTTGTAGCTGAACACTGTGCAGAGGTCTCACTACACTAACTTGTAGTTTTAGCTGAACACTGTGAGCAGGACGCACTGCACTAACTTGTAGTTTTATCTGAACACTGTGAGCAGGACGCACCGCACTAACTTGTAGTTTTAGCTGAACACTGTGAGCAGGACGCAACCCACTAACTTGTAGTTTTAGCTGAACACTGTGAGCAGGACGCACTGCACTAACTTGTAGTTTTAGATGAACACAGTGCAGAGGTCTCACTACACTAACTTGTAGTTTTAGCTGAACACTGTGAGCAGGACGCACCGCACTAACTTGTAGTTTTAGCTGAACACTGTGCAGAGGTCTCACTACACTAACTTGTAGTTTTAGCGGAACACTGTGAGCAGGACGCACCGCACCAACTTGGAGTTTTAGCTGAACACTGTGAGCAGGACGCACTGCACTATCTTGTAGTTTTAGATGAATACTGTGCAGAGGTCTCACTACACTAACTTGTAGTTTTAGCTGAACACTGTGAGCAGGACGCACCGCACTAACTTGTAGTTTTAGCTGAACACTGTGAGCAGGACGCACTGCACTAACGTGTAGTTTTAGATGAACACAGTGCAGAGGTCTCACTACACTAACTTGTAGTTTTAGCTGAACACTGTGAGCAGGACGCACCGCACTAACTTGGAGTTTTAGCCTAACACTGTGAGCAGGATGCACCGCGCTAACTTGGAGTTTTAGCTGAACACTGTGCAGAGGTCTCACCCCACTAACTTGTAGTTTAAGCTGAACACTGTGAGCAGGACGCACTGCACTAACTTGTAGTTTTAGCTGATCACTGTGCAGAGGTCTCACCCCACTAACTTGCAGTTTTAGCTGAACACTGTGAGCAGGACGCACCGCACTAACTTGTAGTTTTAGCTGAACACTGTGAGCAGGATGCACTGCGCTAACTTGTAGTTTTAGATGAACACTGTGCAGAGGTCTCACTACACTAACTTGTAGTTTTAGCTGAACACTGTGAGCAGGACGCACCGCACTAACTTGTAGTTTTAGCTGAACAATATGAGCAGGACGCACAGCACTAACTTGTAGCTTTAGATGAACACTGTGCAGAGGTCTCACTACACTAACTTGTAGTTTTAGCTGAACACTGTGAGCAGGATGCACCGCACTAACTTGTAGTTTTAGCTGAACACTGTGAGCAGGACGCACTGCACTAAAGTGTAGTTTTAGATGAACACAGTGCAGAGGTCTCACTACACTAACTTGTAGTTTTAGCTGAACACTGTGAGCAGGACGCACCGCACTAACTTGTAGTTTTAGCTGAACACTGTGAGCAGGATGCACCGCACTAACTTGGAGTTTTAGCTGAACACTGTGCAGAGGTCTCACCCCACTAACTTGTAGTTTTAGCTGAACACTGTGAGCAGAACGCACCGCACTAACTTGTAGTTTTAGCTGAACACTGTGAGCAGGACGCACTGCACTAACTTGTAGTTTTAGATGAACACAGTGCAGAGGTCTCACTACACTAACTTGTAGTTTTAGCTGAACACTGTGAGCAGGACGCACCGCACTATCTTGTAGTTTTAGCTGAACACTGTGCAGAGGTCTCACTACACTAACTTGTAGTTTTAGCTGAACACTGTGAGCAGGACGCACCGCACTAACTTGTAGTTGTAGCTGAACACTGTGTAGAGGTCTCACTACAGTAACTTGTAGTTTTAGCTGAACACTGTGAGCAGGACGCACCGCACTAACTTGTAGTTGTAGCTGAACACTGTGCAGAGGTCTCACTACACTAACTTGTAGTTTTAGCTGAACACTGTGAGCAGGACGCACCGCACTAACTTGTAGTTTTAGCTGAACACTGTGAGCAGGACGCACAGCACTAACTTGTAGCTTTAGATGAACACTGTGCAGAGGTCTCACTGCACTAACTTGTAGTTTTAGCTGAACACTGTTCAGAGGTCTCACCCCACTAACTTGTAGTTTTAGCTGAACACTGTGAGCAGGATGCACCAAACTAACTTGTAGTTTTAGCTGAACACTGTGAGCAGGACGCACCGCACTAACTTGTAGTTTTAGCTGAACACTGTGAGCAGGATGCACTGCGCTAACTTGTAGTTTTAGATGAACACTGTGTAGATGTCTCACTACACTAACTTGTAGTTTTAGCTGAACACTGTGAGCAGGACGCACAGAACTAACTTGTAGTTGTAGCTGAACACTGTGCAGAGGTCTCACTACACTAACTTGTAGTTTTAGCTGAACACTGTGAGCAGGACGCACTGCACTAACTTGTAGTTTTAGCTGAACACTGTGAGCAGGACGCACCGCACTAACTTGTAGTTTTAGCTGAACACTGTGAGCAGGACGCACAGCACTAACTTGTAGCTTTAGATGAACACTGTGCAGAGGTCTCACTACACTAACTTGTAGTTTTAGCTGAACACTGTGCAGAGGTCTCACCCCACTAACTTGTAGTTTTAGCTGAACACTGTGAGCAGGATGCACCGCACTAACTTGTAGTTTTAGCTGAACACTGTGAGCAGGACGCACTGCACTAACTTGTAGTTTTAGATGAACACAGTGCAGAGGTCTCACTACACTAACTTGTAGTTTTAGCTGAACACTGTGAGCAGGACGCACCGCACTATCTTGTAGTTTTAGCTGAACACTGTGCAGAGGTCTCACTACACTAACTTGTAGTTTTAGCTGAACACTGTAAGCAGGAGGCATCGCAGCAACTTGGAGTTTTAGCTGAACACTGTGAGCAGGACGCACCCCACTAACTTGTAGTTTTAGCTGAACACTGTGCAGAGGTCTCACCCCACTAACTTGTAGTTTTAGCTGAACACTGTGAGCAGAACGCACCGCACTAACTTGTAGTTTTAGCTGAACACTGTGAGCAGGATGCACTGCACTAACTTGTAGTTTTAGATGAACACTGTGCAGAGGTCTCACTACACTAACTTGTAGTTTTAGCTGAACACTGTGAGCAGGACGCACCAAACTAACTTGTAGTTGTAGCTGAACACTGTGCAGAGGTCTCACTACACTAACTTGTAGTTTTAGCTGAACACTGTGAGCAGGACGCACTGCACTAACTTGTAGTTTTAGCTGAACACTGTGAGCAGGACGCACCGCACTAACTTGTAGTTTTAGCTGAACACTGTGAGCAGGACGCACAGCACTAACTTGTAGCTTTAGATGAACACTGTGCAGAGGTCTCACTACACTAACTTGTAGTTTTAGCTGAACACTGTGCAGAGGTCTCACCCCACTAACTTGTAGTTTTAGCTGAACACTGTGAGCAGGATGCACCGCACTAACTTGTAGTTTTAGCTGAACACTGTGAGCAGGACGCACTGCACTAACTTGTAGTTTTAGATGAACACAGTGCAGAGGTCTCACTACACTAACTTGTAGTTTTAGCTGAACACTGTGAGCAGGATGCACCGCACTAACTTGTAGTTGTAGCTGAACACTGTGCAGAGGTCTCACTACACTAACATGTAGTTTTAGCTGAACACTGTGAGCAGGACGCACTGCACTAACTTGTAGTTTTAGCTGAACACTGTGAGCAGGACGCACCGCACTAACTTGTAGTTTTAGCTGAACACTGTGAGCAGGACGCACAGCACTAACTTGTAGCTTTAGATGAACACTGTGCAGAGGTCTCACTACACTAACTTGTAGTTTTAGCTGAACACTGTGAGCAGGACGCACTGCACTAACGTGTAGTTTTAGATGAACACAGTGCAGAGGTCTCACTACACTAACTTGTAGTTTTAGCTGAACACTGTGAGCAGGACGCACCGCACTAACTTGGAGTTTTAGCTGAACACTGTGAGCAGGATGCACCGCGCTAACTTGGAGTTTTAGCTGAACACTGTGCAGAGGTCTCACCCCACTAACTTGTAGTTTAAGCTGAACACTGTGAGCAGGACGCACTGCACTAACTTGTAGTTTTAGCTGATCACTGTGCAGAGGTCTCACCCCACTAACTTGTAGTTTTAGCTGAACACTGTGAGCAGGACGCACCGCACTAACTTGTAGTTTTAGCTGAACACTGTGAGCAGGATGCACTGCGCTAACTTGTAGTTTTAGATGAACACTGTGCAGAGGTCTCACTACACTAACTTGTAGTTTTAGCTGAACACTGTGAGCAGGACGCACCGCACTAACTTGTAGTTTTAGCTGAACACTGTGCAGAGGTCTCACCCCACTAACTTGTAGTTTTAGCTGAACACTGTGAGCAGGACGCACTGCACTAACTTGTAGTTTTAGCTGAACACTGTGCAGAGGTCTCACCCCACTAACTTGTAGTTTTAGCTGAACACTGTGAGCAGAACGCACCGCACTAACTTGTAGTTTTAGCTGAACACTGTGAGCAGGATGCACTGCACTAACTTGTAGTTTTAGATGAACACTGTGCAGAGGTCTCACTACACTAACTTGTAGTTTTAGCTGAACACTGTGAGCAGGACGCACCGCACTAACTTGTAGTTGTAGCTGAACACTGTGCAGAGGTCTCACTACACTAACATGTAGTTTTAGCTGAACACTGTGAGCAGGACGCACTGCACTAACTTGTAGTTTTAGCTGAACACTGTGAGCAGGACGCACCGCACTAACTTGTAGTTTTAGCTGAACACTATGAGCAGGACGCACAGCACTAACTTGTAGCTTTAGATGAACACTGTGCAGAGGTCTCACTACACTAACTTGTAGTTTTAGCTGAACACTGTGAGCAGGATGCACCGCACTAACTTGTAGTTTTAGCTGAACACTGTGAGCAGGACGCACTGCACTAAAGTGTAGTTTTAGATGAACACAGTGCAGAGGTCTCACTACACTAACTTGTAGTTTTAGCTGAACACTGTGAGCAGGACGCACCGCACTAACTTGTAGTTTTAGCTGAACACTGTGAGCAGGATGCACCACACTAACTTGGAGTTTTAGCTGAACACTGTGCAGAGGTCTCACCCCACTAACTTGTAGTTTTAGCTGAACACTGTGAGCAGAACGCACCGCACTAACTTGTAGTTTTAGCTGAACACTGTGAGCAGGATGCACTGCACTAACTTGTAGTTTTAGATGAACACTGTGCAGAGGTCTCACTACACTAACTTGTAGTTTTAGCTGAACACTGTGAGCAGGACGCACCAAACTAACTTGTAGTTGAAGCTGAACACTGTGCAGAGGTCTCACTACACTAACTTGTAGTTTTAGCTGAACACTGTGAGCAGGACGCACTACACTAACTTGTAGTTTTAGCTGAACACTGTGAGCAGGATGCACCGCACTAACTTGTAGTTTTAGCTGAACACTGTGAGCAGGACGCACAGCACTAACTTGTAGCTTTAGATGAACACTGTGCAGAGGTCTCACTACACTAACTTGTAGTTTTAGCTGAACACTGTGCAGAGGACTCACCTCACTAACTTGTAGTTTTAGCTGAACACTGTGAGCAGGATGCACCGCACTAACTTGTAGTTTTAGCTGAACACTGTGAGCAGGACGCACTGCACTAACTTGTAGTTTTAGATGAACACAGTGCAGAGGTCTCACTACACTAACTTGTAGTTTTAGCTGAACACTGTGAGCAGGACGCACCGCACTAACTTGTAGTTGTAACTGAACACTGTGCAGAGGTCTCACTACACTAACATGTAGTTTTAGCTGAACACTGTGAGCAGGACGCACTGCACTAACTTGTAGTTTTAGCTGAACACTGTGAGCAGGACGCACCGCACTAACTTGTAGTTTTAGATGAACACTGTGAGCAGGACGCACAGCACTAACTTGTAGCTTTAGATGAACACAGTGCAGAGGTCTCACTACACTAACTTGTGGTTTTAGCTGAACACTGTGAGCAGGACGCACCGCACTAACTTGTAGTTTTAGCTGAACACTGTGCAGAGGTCTCACCCCACTAACTTGCAGTTTTAGCTGAACACTGTGAGCAGGACGCACTGCACTAACTTGTAGTTTTAGCTGAACACTGTGCAGAGGTCTCACCCCACTAACTTGTAGTTTTAGCTGAACACTGTGAGCAGAACGCACCGCACTAACTTGTAGTTTTAGCTGAACACTGTGAGCAGGATGCACTGCACTAACTTGTAGTTTTAGATGAACACTGTGCAGAGGTCTCACCCCACTAACTTGTAGTTTAAGCTGAACACTGTGAGCAGGACGCACTGCACTAACTTGTAGTTTTAGCTGAACACTGTGCAGAGGTCTCACCCCACTAACTTGTACTTTTAGCTGAACACTGTGAGCAGGACGCACTGCACTAACTTGTATTTTTAGCTGAACACTGTGAGCAGGATGCACTGCGCTAACTTGTAGTTTTAGATGAACACTGTGCAGAGGTCTCACTACACTAACTTGTAGTTTTAGCTGAACACTGTGAGCAGGACGCACCGCACTAACTTGTAGTTTTAGCTGAACACTGTGCAGAGGTCTCACCCCACTAACTTGTAGTTTTAGCTGAACACTGTGAGCAGGACGCACTGCACTAACTTGTAGTTTTAGCTGAACACTGTGCAGAGGTCTCACCCCACTAACTTGTAGTTTTAGCTGAACACTGTGAGCAGAACGCACCGCACTAACTTGTAGTTTTAGCTGAACACTGTGAGCAGGATGCACTGCACTAACTTGTAGTTTTAGATGAACACTGTGCAGAGGTCTCACTACACTAACTTGTAGTTTTAGCTGAACACTGTGAGCAGGACGCACCGCACTAACTTGTAGTTGTAGCTGAACACTGTGCAGAGGTCTCACTACACTAACATGTAGTTTTAGCTGAACACTGTGAGCAGGACGCACTGCACTAACTTGTAGTTTTAGCTGAACACTGTGAGCAGGACGCACCGCACTAACTTGTAGTTTTAGCTGAACACTGTGAGCAGGACGCACAGCACTAACTTGTAGTTTTAGCTGAACACTGTGAGCAGGACGCACTGCACTAACTTGTAGTTTTAGATGAACACAGTGCAGAGGTCTCACTACACTAACTTGTAGTTTTAGCTGAACACTGTGAGCAGGACGCACCGCACTAACTTGTAGTTTTAGCTGAACACTGTGCAGAGGTCTCACTACACTAACTTGTAGTTTTAGCTGAACACTGTGAGCAGGACGCACCGCACCAACTTGGAGTTTTAGCTGAACACTGTGAGCAGGACGCACCCCACTAAGTTGTAGTTTTAGCTGAACACTGTGAGCAGGACGCACTGCACTAACTTGTAGTTTTATCTGAACACTGTGAGCAGGACGCACCGCACTAACTTGTAGTTTTAGCTGAACACTGTAAGCAGGACGCAACCCACTAACTTGTAGTTTTAGCTGAACACTGTGAGCAGGACGCACTGCACTAACTTGTAGTTTTAGATGAACACAGTGCAGAGGTCTCACTACACTAACTTGTAGTTTTAGCTGAACACTGTGAGCAGGACGCACCGCACTAACTTGTAGTTTTAGCTGAACACTGTGCAGAGGTCTCACCCCACTAACTTGTAGTTTTAGCTGAACACTGTGAGCAGGACGCACTGCACTAACTTGTAGTTTTAGCTGAACACTGTGCAGAGGTCTCACCCCACTAACTTGTAGTTTTAGCTGAACACTGTGAGCAGAACGCACCGCACTAACTTGTAGTTTTAGCTGAACACTGTGAGCAGGATGCACTGCACTAACTTGTAGTTTTAGATGAACACTGTGCAGAGGTCTCACTACACTAACTTGTAGTTTTAGCTGAACACTGTGAGCAGGACGCACCGCACTAACTTGTAGTTGTAGCTGAACACTGTGCAGAGGTCTCACTACACTAACATGTAGTTTTAGCTGAACACTGTGAGCAGGACGCACTGCACTAACTTGTAGTTTTAGCTGAACACTGTGAGCAGGACGCACCGCACTAACTTGTAGTTTTAGCTGAACACTGTGAGCAGGACGCACAGCACTAACTTGTAGCTTTAGATGAACACTGTGCAGAGGTCTCACTACACTAACTTGTAGTTTTAGCTGAACACTGTGAGCAGGATGCACCGCACTAACTTGTAGTTTTAGCTGAACACTGTGAGCAGGACGCACTGCACTAACGTGTAGTTTTAGATGAACACAGTGCAGAGGTCTCACTACACTAACTTGTAGTTTTAGCTGAACACTGTGAGCAGGACGCACCGCACTAACTTGGAGTTTTAGCTGAACACTGTGAGCAGGATGCACCGCACTAACTTGGAGTTTTAGCTGAACACTGTGCAGAGGTCTCACCCCACTAACTTGTAGTTTAAGCTGAACACTGTGAGCAGGACGCACTGCACTAACTTGTAGTTTTAGCTGAACACTGTGCAGAGGTCTCACCCCACTAACTTGTAGTTTTAGCTGAACACTGTGAGCAGGACGCACCGCACTAACTTGTAGTTTTAGCTGAACACTGTGAGCAGGATGCACTGCGCTAACTTGTAGTTTTAGCTGAACACTGTGCAGAGGTCTCACCCCACTAACTTGTAGTTTTAGCTGAACACTGTGAGCAGGACGCACTGCACTAACTTGTAGTTTTAGCTGAACACTGTGCAGAGGTCTCACCCCACTAACTTGTAGTTTTAGCTGAACACTGTGAGCAGAACGCACCGCACTAACTTGTAGTTTTAGCTGAACACTGTGAGCAGGATGCACTGCACTAACTTGTAGTTTTAGATGAACACTGTGCAGAGGTCTCACTACACTAACTTGTAGTTTTAGCTGAACACTGTGAGCAGGACGCACCGCACTAACTTTTAGTTGTAGCTGAACACTGTGCAGAGGTCTCACTACACTAACTTGTAGTTTTAGCTGAACACTGTGAGCAGGACGCACTGCACTAACTTGTAGTTTTATCTGAACACTGTGAGCAGGACGCACCGCACTAACTTGTAGTTTTAGCTGAACACTGTGAGCAGGACGCAACCCACTAACTTGTAGTTTTAGCTGAACACTGTGAGCAGGACGCACTGCACTAACTTGTAGTTTTAGATGAACACAGTGCAGAGGTCTCACTACACTAACTTGTAGTTTTAGCTGAACACTGTGAGCAGGACGCACCGCACTAACTTGTAGTTTTAGCTGAACACTGTGCAGAGGTCTCACTACACTAACTTGTAGTTTTAGCGGAACACTGTGAGCAGGACGCACCGCACCAACTTGGAGTTTTAGCTGAACACTGTGAGCAGGACGCACTGCACTATCTTGTAGTTTTAGATGAATACTGTGCAGAGGTCTCACTACACTAACTTGTAGTTTTAGCTGAACACTGTGAGCAGGACGCACCGCACTAACTTGTAGTTTTAGCTGAACACTGTGCAGAGGTCTCACCCCACTAACTTGTAGTTTTAGCTGAACACTGTGAGCAGGACGCACTGCACTAACTTGTAGTTTTAGCTGAACACTGTGCAGAGGTCTCACCCCACTAACTTGTAGTTTAAGCTGAACACTGTGAGCAGGACGCACCGCACTAACTTGTAGTTTTAGCTGAACACTGTGAGCAGGATGCACCGCACTAACTTGGAGTTTTAGCTGAACACTGTGCAGAGGTCTCACCCCACTAACTTGTAGTTTTAGCTGAACACTGTGAGCAGGACGCACTGCACTAACTTGTAGTTTTAGCTGAACACTGTGCAGAGGTCTCACCCTACTAACTTGTAGTTTTAGCTGAACACTGTGAGCAGGACGCACCGCACTAACTTGTAGTTTTAGCTGAACACTGTGCAGAGGTCTCACCCCACTAACTTGTAGTTTTAGCTGAACACTGTGAGCAGGACGCACTGCACTAACTTGTAGTTTTAGCTGAACACTGTGCAGAGGTCTCACCCCACTAACTTGTAGTTTTAGCTGAACACTGTGAGCAGAAGGCACCGCACTAACTTGTAGTTTTAGCTGAACACTGTGAGCAGGATGCACTGCACTAACTTGTAGTTTTAGATGAACACTGTGCAGAGGTCTTTCTACACTAACTTGTAGTTTTAGCTGAACACTGTGAGCAGGACGCACCGCACTAACTTGTAGTTGTAGCTGAACACTGTGCAGAGGTCTCACTACACTAACTTGTAGTTTTAGCTGAACACTGTGAGCAGGACGCACTGCACTAACTTGTAGTTTTAGCTGAACACTGTGAGCAGGACGCACCGCACTAACTTGTAGTTTTAGCTGAACACTGTGAGCAGGATGCACAGCACTAACTTGTAGTTTTAGCTGAACACTGTGCAGAGGTCTCACTACACTAACTTGTAGTTTTAGCTGAACACTGTGAGCAGGATGCACCGCACTAACTTGTAGTTTTAGCTGAACACTGTGAGCAGGACGCAACCCACTAACTTGTAGTTTTAGCTGAACACTGTGAGCAGGACGCACAGCACTAACTTGTAGCTTTAAATGAACACTGTGCAGAGGTCTCACTACACTAACTTGTAGTTTTAGCTGAACACTGTGAGCAGGACGCACCGCACTAACTTGTAGTTTTAGCTGAACACTGTTCAGAGGTCTCACCCCACTAACTTGTAGTTTTAGCTGAACACTGTGAGCACGACGCACCGCACTAACTTGTAGTTTTAGCTGAACACTGTGAGCAGGACTCACTGCACGAACTTGTAGTTTTAGATGAACACTGTGCAGAGGTCTCACTACACTAACTTGTAGTTTTAGCTGAACACTGTGAGCAGGACGCACCGCACTAACTTGTAGTTTTAGCTGAACACTGTGAGCAGGACTCACTGCACGAACTTGTAGTTTTAGATGAACACTGTGCAGAGGTCTCACTACACTAACTTGTAGTTTTAGCTGAACACTGTGAGCAGGACGCACCGCACTAACTTGTAGTTTTAGCTGAACACTGTGCAGAGGTCTCACTACACTAACTTGTAGTTTTAGCTGAACACTGTGAGCAGGATGCACCGCACTAACTTGTAGTTTTAGCTGAATACTGTGAGCAGGATGCACCCCACTAACTTGTAGTTTTAGCTGAACACTGTGAGCAGGAGGCACCGCACTAACTTGTAGTTTTAGCTGAACACTGTGCAGAGGTCTCACCCCACTAACTTGTAGTTTTAGCTGAACACTGTGAGCAGGACACACCCCACTAACTTGTAGTTTTAGCTGAACACTGTGAGCAGGACGCACTGCACTAACTTGTAGCTTTAGATGAACACTGTGCAGAGGTCTCACTACACTAACTTGTAGTTTTAGCTGTACACTGTGAGCAGGACGCACCACATTAACTTGTAGTTTTAGTTGAAAATTGTGAGCCGGACGCATCCCACTAACTTGTAGTTTTAGCTGAACACTGTGAGCAGGACGCACTGCACTAACTGTAAATAGTCTAGCTGCCTGACTGTGGTACTAATAGGATCAAAAGAACACCAGCAATTTTCTTCAGGTAGCTGTAAATACTGTAACAAGACAAGCCTGCCTGTCAGTAAGAAGATAACAGGAACGAATCTAGCTAAACTGAATACAGCGTATATATATATATATATATATATATATATATATATGCAACACCTGGGATGCATATATATACACAATACACTGTAAATGCAGCTAACTCACTGATTGTCCTGCCTAATCTAGCTAACTCAAATGAAATGACACTGTCTCTCTGTCTATCTATGTATCTCAACGCCGGAACACACACTACACAGGGCCGCCGTGTAGGCGGCCTTATATAGTGTGGGGCATGTTCTAAACCCCTTGAGCCATAATTGGCCAAAGCCGCCCTGGCTTTGGCCAATTACAGCTCTCTCTACTGACGGCGCTGTGATTGGCCAAGCATGCGGGTCATAGTGCATGCTTGGCCAATCATCAGCCAGCAATGCACTGCGATGCCGCAGTGAATTATGGGCCATGACGCGCCACACGAATTTGTCGCGAACGGCCCATATCGATCGCAATTCGGCGAACGATCGAACAGCCGATGTTCGAGTCGAACATGGGTTCGACTCGAACACGAAGCTCATCCCTACCCCAGAGTATAGGCCTCCCTATATTTCCAGGTGGGAGCGTGAACTGGGTATACAACTGACGGAGAAGCAGGTAGACAGGATCATTCTTTTCACCCACAAGACCTCTATTTGCGCAAGACATCAAGAAGCGGGATACAAACTACTGTCCCGTTGGTACTATACACCAGAAAAGATACACAGGATGTTTCCTCAGAGCACAGACTTATGCTAGAGATGTGGGGAGGAGGTCGGAATGCTCCTGCATGTCTTTTGGACTTGCCGCATCCTACAACCCTTCTGGGTAGAGGTACATCGCATCATCCAGAAATTCACAGACCGGGTGCTGCCGATGTCCCCCGAGCGCTTCCTTTTACACCACCATGAGATCCCGAGTAAGAGATATAGAAAATCCATATTGCCACTCTTAATCACTGCGGCAAAGAGCTGCATACCTCTGAATTGGAAACAGACGCAGCCTCCATCAGTGGTGGGTTGGTTGAAAAGAGTGGCGGACATACATGCAATGGAGGACTTGGCCACGGAGAAAGGCATAAACGAGACATTTTCCAAAACATGGTCCCACTGGCATGAATTCTACTACTCTGAATTCTACTACTCTGTCTCAACAGGCTTCATGTTAATTTTTTCTATAGACCTGCAGAGCTTACCAATCTCCGTTAGTGTGTACTGTACAAACAGGTTAGTCTTTACGCTTAACTCTTACCTCACACTCATGAACAGCATAATAGTCCTCAATTGACACAACAATTGTCTTTAGTATTTTTTAGTTTATGTATTATTGATGATTTTATTTTTCATATTAAATTAACCTACCTCTATGAATTCTCTGCATACAGTTTATATTAATGAGTTTTATACATGAATTTATATTTAAAGCGTTTGTTACCCTAACAAAAAAAAAACGCATCCTGTTCCTTTAAAGCATGTTATACAGCACAGTGCTTGTGCTGTGTAATTTGGCTCCTTGTATCACCTGAAATACCTGGATGATCCTGCCTTGTTCTGCCCCCCCCCGTAAATGGATCACAGTTTATCACGACCGCTGAGTCCTGACACCATGGTCAGTTTACGTGCCTCTGTCATCCGCAGCTCTCGTTTGTCCCCCCCCGCCTGTCAGAAAGTGACAGTGTCCACTCCTCCCCTTCTGCTGCTGAAATTACTTTTAATTCCATAATATAATCCTCTGTGTTTCTTAATGCTGTGTGCCACTGTGTCTGTTTTATTTTAAAAATGCCATTCTATACCTGACTTCAGAGCACCAATCGGTGCTCACGTGACTGGCCGCCTGTCTCTTCCTCTCCTCCCAACTGACTTCAGCAGGAGGGTTCGCAGCTTTTCCCGCTGTAGCTGTCAGATAGCGAGAGGAGAGAGGCGGCCAGTCACATGAGCGCCAATCGGCGTTCTGAAATCAGGTATAGAATGGCATTTTTTTTAAAACACAGACACGGGCACACAGCATTAGGAAACCCGGGATTATATTAAGATATTACAGTGGCTTTACAACCACTTTAATATTTATGAATTGACACATTGTTTTATGTACACATAGATTAATATAGTTTATTAAAATCATATGTCTATGCATATGGTTTGTATTTGTATTTTTATGTTTTTACACATATTGATATGAACAGGCACTTCATGCTTTGATCACTCGATCCTATTTATATTGTACCTTGTGTAATTTTATTGCACCTTGTGTACATATATATCAATTTCTTTTCTGCTCTTATATGTTGTCAATATAGAAATACTTATGTGCTACTATATGTGATTAAAAAAAAAGATTAAGGATAGTGCGACGCTTGAAAAAAATTAGTTAATTAAAGAACAGCTGCAACCATTTGTAGCGAACTTGAACACTAAATTACAAAGTGAATGGAATTTGAATGGTGCGCTTGTTCTAATCACCTTACAATATCAGATCATACCAAAAAGCAATAATAAATATGAAAACCCATATGGTGTACAATAAAATTGTGCAGTATAAGTGAAAAGTAAAAAACACACAAAAAATACAAAACATTTAAACAATAAAAAAATTAAAAATTGAAATGCCCCGTACACACGGTCGGACTTTGACAGAAAATGTGCGATCGGAGATTGTTGTCGGAAATTCTGACCGTGTGTGGGCTCCATCAGACATTTTCCATTGGATTTTCTGACACGCAAAGTTTGAGAGCAGGCTATAACATTTTCCGACAACAAAATCCGAACGCGTCAATTCCGACCGTGTGTGGCCAATTCCGACGCACAAAGTGCCACGTATGCTCAGAAGAGATTCCGAGACGGAACAGCTCGGTCTGGTAAACTTAGCGTTCGCAATGGATACAACACTTTCGTCACGGTGCAATGTTTACAATTGTTTAATACAGTGCACTCTCTTCTTCTTTATAATGCTAGAAGAATGAAGTAGTTTTGCTGCTGATATTCACACAGACTTCTCACAAACGTATTTCTTAATTATTTATCATGATTTCATCAATATAATATTTTTATTTGTCACATCTGATTCAAAATTTTTTTTTTTTGATTAGCATTTTTTTTAAGCCTGATCTTTTTTTTTAAACTCCAGATTATTTTTGGGTGTGTTTTGTGTGTCAAGTTACCACAACACCATTATTATCTTGTATTATTTAATCTCAAGGAGATTGTTTAAGGGCTCATAACCAAACAAAGAGGGAGGCAACGCTGGAGAAACAGCAGAAATTGGTGAAGCCTTTGGCCCCCAGGGCACACATCAATTATTTCCAGGCAAAATTGGTGGCCTGAGGAGTCCATATCTAAGGGAGTGCAGTCTGGTCCAGAAGGCCAAGAGAATCATGAACAGCAGCAGATGACATCTGTGTCCCCAGGCTGTGGTCATGCAAGAGCCTGCATCTTTTGTCAGACCAGACTGAACCCAGCTCATCACTCTCTGATCTTCCTTCCAAGCTTCCTTCCATGCTGTGTCTGTGGTGGTGGAGTTGTGGCAGGAGGAGGAGGAGGATGGTCCAACTCACATAGGTGGGTTTTGTGTGCGATTTCGCCCCTCGCCCCCTTAGTTAGTGTTTTGTAAAGAAGGTCTTCACACATGAGGCATTGACCCTCCTGCATGTCCTGCAGTTTTGTGGCAGCCATGCAGGCAAAGGCCTCTTCACGAGTGGGTAAAGCTCTGAGGGACGCAGAAGCCTCCTGAATCAGCCTGAGTGCTGAATCCTGCACATTACTCACCTTCCTAGGTCTTTTGTTTGGAAGGCGGAGGGGAGGGACCTGCGACTCTGTCAGGCTCCTACTGTGCCCGGCCTTCTCCTGGCTTCCACTTAGCCCCGCCTCCTCCTGGCTGCCACTAACCTCCGCCTCCTCCTGTGTGCCACATTCCACAGCCTTGTCCTGGCTGAGGTCTTCCTGTGTATGAAAAAGAGACATAGTTTTAGTTTTTTCTTCATAAATCACACACAATTTTCACCTCATGACTGTTGCAAATTGAATGTTAACAAATATAAAAGACTATCATTCTGAGCCCAGCATTTTTCATTCTTGTCCCAATTTTTTGTGCCCACTACTGTCTATTGATATGTAAAACACTTTATGAAATCAGCAATTAGTGATCAATAATAACATCTAGTAAACATAATTTATTTATTGACCAGAAATCTGCAGAAGAATGCTATACCTGGCTCCAGCAGGGCTCCTTCACTTCTTCCTGGCTGAAAATCCCAGGTTGGACATCGGAAGCCTCAGCTGGGGTGGAAGATAGGGTGGAAGGAAGAGTGGAAGGAAGGGTTGAGAGGGATTCCCTGACTTCAGTCTGGTCTGACAGAAATCGCAGTCTCTCATAGTACCACAGCCTGGGGACATAAACATCATCTGCTGCAGCTCCTGATCTCTGGGAAAAGTGCTCCTCAGGCCACCAATTTTGGCTTTTAAATAGGGGATGGTTGCCGTGGGGACCACCGGATTCACCAACTCCAGCAGTTTCTCCAGCACTGCCTGCCTATTTTGTTTATTATTGTATTGCGGGAATTTCACCTGCCACAGACAGGGCAGCTCCCTGTATTTGTCTATGAACAGGGGGAGGAAATTGTGGTCATTGAAGCCATCCATTTTATCTGCAAGATACAAGACAAACCCTAATGTCAGGCGAAACTCTCCTAATCTTGTCACAATATATGCCTCAATCTAGAAGCAGTATAGGCCCAAGTTTAAATCTTACCTTCGTTATCACGATCGGCGCCTCCGATACTCCTTCCTCCGCTCACAGATCGTACGTACTACGCATGCGTGTTACGCTTTATATACACTGCGCATGCGTGAAACTCCGCCTGCCCCGACGTCCTTTCTAGTCTATTCCCTACCCCTTCTCGTTCGGCACAGTGGGGAAAGAACACATGGCGGAGACACAGCAGGTGCGTGCTAATTACACCAACAAGGAGGAGGAGGAGGAAAGCCCGGAGCCTGAAACGTCTGGATCCCGGAGGAGACGATTTAAGGCATCAAATATGTCCTTTGGGGAGATGTTGGAGATGGTCAACATCCTGAAGAGTATGCAAGTGAAGGCGCAAAGAGGGCTGACTATGACGGGAAGTATGGACCTTACCCCAATGTCAGAATGGCCAAGATAATGGCGAAAGTGGTCAAAAGTCTGCACTGTCATTTTGGGGTACGTCGATCCAAGGATCAACTCAGGAAGCGGTGGTCGGACCTCAAATTAAGGGAGCATGAGCAGTACAGAAGGATCAGGAGAGTGCTGCAAAAAAGTAAGTAGTTGTCCTGTGTTTCTATTCGTTATTTTTATTAAGTTCATGCTCCTCCACGTGCTTTTCTTAACTGTTGTACAGTTTAAAATGGCAACTTTCATGTTCATGGGCACATTGTTTGTTCGTATGAAACATTGTTCGTTCGGCCTAGAAAACACCATTGTTTTGGCCATATGCATTTGAATACATTTTTGCTAGCCTACTTCTCTTAAAATAATTTTTGTGTCTAGATGGGTTTGTAACTAGAATGAAATGCAAACTAGATTCTGTGTAAGGAGAGGACACTCAGCAGCTGTTTACACATCTGGACACTGGATCACTAGTGTGGGACACAAGAACACCCTTTTTATTAGGGGGCCCACCCTTTTTATTAGGGGGCTTGTACAAAATAGGTAAGTATTCAATCTTGACAAAGGAAAAAAATATTTCTTCATCTTGGAACTCTGCCAAAACAGACAATTGTACCCCACTTCCAAGCAATGTTTCATATTCCTATTTCTGCCATCAAATATCTGTGTGCTAAGTATACCTATTTTTTTTACATAGGAGAGAAAAGACTCAGAGGACACCACTCATCCAAGGAGACTCCAGACCCCCCACCTCAGGAAGAAGGTGAAATACCCCAAAGTCAACAGGAGGAGGAGGGAGACGTAATCGAAATAGTCACAATACGTGAGTGTGTGCGACCACATGCTCAGGTAAGAGATGGATGCCGGCATATTTATAATACATGGTGTGTTTTTGTTTCTATATTTTTAGGTGATCATGATGTTGTGGATCCAGGTCATTTCACGAGTGAACGTGCACAGATCTTGATCGGGGGGATCATGGGGTGTAATAGGGACTTGGAAAACATCCAGAAAAACATCAATGATGTTAAAACCAAAATGAAGAACATCATTGATGTTTTAGGGAGAGTTTAAAACACCTCCAAATCCCTTCCTTTTTTGTGGTATTTTGAATCTAAAATTTTTTAACATTTTTTGACATTTTCTAGAAAAGCCAAATTTTGAAGATGCACACAGTGTGTCAACATGTGCTATCTGCCATCACGGGAGATCAATGTAGGTGTTTTGAGGGTGCAACCCCTTCCTCAATAATAAAGTAGCTGAGAGGAAGGGGTTGCACCCCCCAAACACGTCCCTTGATCCCCCGTGCTGGCAGCTAGCACATGTTGACATTCGGCAATTTGTGTGCATCTTCAAAATTTGGCTTTTCCATGGGTGACTTCACCCCATCTGAACGCAATATCAAACATAGTTTATAAATACTCATGTCTGATATTGCCTTCAATTTCTATAAAAGTTGAACTTTGTAAGTTCCAGATTTTTCTAGTTCTTGTTTGTTTGAAACATGCCTGTTTTACCTTAAATGGACATTTCTACTTTTATTAATGTGACCAAAAAAATGTTATACAACAAACATGTTGGTTTGTTTTAAAAACCTTTGATAAATGCACATGTGATTGTGCTTGTATTAAAAAGATTTATACTCAAGAATGTGTGGATTATTGTTTCAATGCTCCATAAATTTTGTTGTGGTAAAATTGGTGTTTTCAGTGACAATGGGGGTTATTTCCTAAGGGCAAATCCACTTTGCACTACAAGTGCAGTTTCAGTGCAGTCTCAAGTGCACTTGTAGTGCAAAGTGTCTTTGCTTTTAGTAAATAACACCCAACAGTGCTTTATAATTTTACACAATTAATTGTCTGGCATATTGATGGCCCCCCTACCCGCAAAGTATTCAAGGTAACTAAGATGGACCTCGCGGGCACTCTGGGGGAGCAAGCCAGGACGGCCAGCCTCAAGCGCTGTCAGGGTTGGTTCATTTACATGAATTCCGGCCTCAGGCCCCACTGAGGCAGCATAGCTGGCAGAATTTCTCCGTAAAAAGTTGTGGAGAACACAGCACGCCAGGATGATATGATTCAGTTTATACTCCGCCACGTGTATGGGTGTAAGAAATAGGCGGAACCGGCTGGCCATGATTCCAAACGTGTTCTCCACCACTCTTCTGGCTCTGGCCAGCCGGTAATTAAAAACCCTCTGGTCCAGGGTGAGGGTCCTCATAGGGAATGGCCGCATAAGATGGTCTCCCAGTGCAAACGCTTCATCTGCAACAAAGACGAATGGGAGTCCTTCCACATTGTCTTCTGGAGGTGGCAAGTCCAAGCTGCCATTCTGGAGACACCTGTAGAAGTCTGCCTGGGCGATGACTCCACCATCGGACATCCGGCCATTCTTCCCCACGTCCACATACAGTAACTCATAAGTAGCTGTCACCATGCCCAACATCACAATACTATTGAACCCCTTGTAGTTGTAATAGTATGATCCCGAGTTGGGTGGTGGGATGATGTGGACATGTTTCCCATCAATTGCCCCTCTGCAGTTAGGAAAGTCCCACCGCTGGGCAAAGTGGGAGGCCACAGTCTGCCATTCCTGTGGGTTGGAAGGAAACTGTGGAGTCAAACAAGAAAAAGAAATTAATCATTTTTCACATAAACATGGAAAGCAGATTAGACACAAACATTCTTGGCCAACATCAGTATAACATTTATTTTAGGGAGTATTTAAAGACCAAGGTATAAGGTCCACCTATCAGATTCCCCCCCCCCCCTCTCATGGGCCATTTGTAAAATTTTATGGGGGGGATGTTTTGGACAGGTCACCCTTTACACTTCATTGAGAGATGAATGCCTAAATAATGTGTATTACTTTGGGCAGCCCCTCCTTACTTTACACTATTGGCAGCCCACTGGACAGGTAAGAAGTGTCATAATACAAAGAGATAAATACACACTGTACACATTTTGGCACATTTTTATATTCTGCTATTACCTATCAAGATAATAATAGGATACATAAACTTTAAACAATACCATTTGAAAGTATTCAGGCAGGCCCTTGCACTACATGCTTTGGGGAATTAATCCGTAAATCTGACCACAAAAGAGGTGGGTATAGTGTGTATGGGTTTGGCAAAGTCAGCAGATAGAAGATTGAGGATAGATAAAGGATTGGTATCAGCTGAGTTAGCAGTTGGGGGGAGGGAGGGTTCCAGATGATTTTGGGACACCAAAAAAAACCTCTGACACTCTGCCTGAATTTAAAGCACAAATCACATTTTTACACATTTTAGGGGGTGTTTAGGGTAAAGCTATGGAGCTGACAAAATACATTGTTAAGTGACTACATGAGGTGGATATAGGGCCAGGAGAGCATGCTGGGGAGGTAAGTGAAGGCAAATATGTATGAAGGACCAAAAAATAATAGATAAAAATCCAGCATGCATGAGGACAAAGGGGACATTCACAGCATATTACAATCGGGGTAATTAGGGAATGATGAAAGAAATACAATATATTATCAAACATTAAATACAATAAAATGTGATGTTAAAGGATACAAATCTTACCTTAATATAGTCCTTCTGCAGGACCTGGATGATGGCAGAACAGGTCTCTGGGATAATGATCCCCAGAGCCTGGGGGGAGATGCCTGTCAAGAACTTGAGGTCCTGCAGGCTTCTTCCCCTCGACAAGTACCGCAGGGTGGCGACTAACCTCTGCTCTGGAGTGATGGCTTGCCTCATGCAGGTATCCTGCCTGCTGATATAGGGGTCAGCAAAGCCAACAAACAATGAAATATGGGGTCCGTCATCCGGAGAAAGTTCCTGAAATCATCAGGATTATTCTCATGGATCTCACGGAGCAAAGGCATGTGAGAGAACTGGTCACGCTAGAGCAACCAATTCTTGGTCCATGAACTCCTCCCCACCCTGTTCATGGACTGGACTTGTGTCAAGGTAAGGACCCCAACACCAAGCCCCCACACAGCACAAAATCTACGAGGAGTACGTATACGCAGCATGGCTAGAAAATGGTCGGCTGCTCAGAACAGAGTAACAGAACGCACTGAAGAACAGCAAGGCCTGTGAAGAGCGACCTGAAAAACAGCAACGAGCGGACAAGAACGCACTGAATAATCAAATACGAACTCACTGCACGCACTGAAGACCAGATACAAATCCACAAGCACAAACTGAACAGCAGAAAACGATCTGAAAACCAAGAGTCTGAAAAAGCGCGAATCATCTCTCACCAAACTTTTACTAACACAAGATTAGCAAAAGGAGCCCAAAGGGTGCCGCGCTTGGTTCTGAACTGCCCTTTTATAGTCTCGTCATACCTGGTGTACGTGACCGTGTTCTTGGTGATCGGAAATTCCGACAACTTTGTGCGACCGTGTGTATGCAAAACAAGTTTGAGCCAACATCCGTCGGAAAAAATCCATGGATTTTGTTGTCGGAATGTCCGATCAATGTCCGATCATGTGTACAGGGCAAAAATGTCCAAACAAGGTAGAATCCAGTAATGTGCACACCATGCTTAGAATAATCAAATAAATGGACAATCTTTCCAAAGTAGGCTGTTAATGATGACTAGGCTTGCTGCTCCACACCTTCAGAGAAAATGGCCGCTCACCTCAGAAATTTCACCACACAGGTCAAACAGAACTCATAAGTTGACATAAGATGGTAAGGGATGGTTCTTCTCCAGTACCTATGACTCCTCCCCAGTGTGATCCAGATCTCTGGGTTAACAACGTCGTGTTTGGAATGTCCAAAGGGAAAGGTAGAGGTTATTCCCATGCATTCCCATACACCCAGAGGCAGGGCACATGTGCCTTTTTTCTGGCTCCCATTTAAAACATATTGCTGCTCTGCTGCAGTGGTTTTGCACCCACAGTAGGTCTTTGTGTTTGTGTTCACTAGAAAACATTAAAGTGTATTTTTCCCTGGAAATTTGTGCTTGATAAACCGCTGCACAAATATTGTGTGACAAAGAAACTTGCAACAACAACCATTTTATTCTTCAGAGTCTCTGCTTAAAAAAAAATGTTGATTTTTACATGTATGGCAAAAATGTCTAAATTGGCCCAGACTGGAATTGGTTAAATGCTGTGCAGTATGTGTCCTTTGGCAGGAAGTGGTTGACATTGTATGTAAATACCTCAGCTGACTCCTCTATGTTTGTTGGCGGAGCAATAACAGGAGTACAGTAGTTGTGGATGACGAGACCAAACAGGGAGCTTAGCTTAGTTTCTGATGACTTCAAGTTACTCTTCCCTTAGAGACAGAGGAGGTGGATGATAAAGGCTTAGTTAACCAGTTTATGACAGCCTTCATGTGTTCTGGGTGTATATCACACACATGTGCCCTGCCTCTGGGTGCATGGGAATGCATGGAAATAACCTCTACCTTTCTCTTTGGACCTCCCAAACACAATGTTGTTAACCACTTGCCGACCGCCGCACAATGATATACGTCAACAGAATGGCACGGGCAGGCATATGGGCATACCTGTACCTCCCTGCCTCCCACCGATCGGGCCCCCTCCCAGTGCCTGCGGTGGTCGGCTTAGTTCCAGGAGCAATCCGTACTGAGGGGGAGGCCACCGATTCATGGTCACCCCCTCGCGATTGCTCCTGACGAATGAAAAGCTTCCTCTGCTTCTGAAAAAAGAAAACAGAAGCAGAAGAAGTGATGTCATCTCTCCTAGTGTCGTTCTTTTCATCCGGAGCCCGAGGAGAGAAGACATCACTGTGAGTTTGCACCAACAGCACACTAACACTAGTACACATAGGCACATAAATCACCCCCCAATCAACCCCCGATCACCCACCCTGCACCCCCTGTCACCCCCTGTCACAGTGACACCAATAGCAGTTTTTATTTTTTTACTGATCACTGCATTGGTGTCATTTTGTGACTGTTATAAGTGTTAGGGCAAATAAAGGTAGGCCCTTTAGGTCTAGGGTACCCCCCTAACCCCCTTAATAAAGATTTAACCCCTTGATTGCCCCCCAGTTAACCCTTTCACCCCCTGTCGCCAGTGTCACTAATTGATCATTTTTCTGATCGCCGTATAAATGTCACTGGTGACGCTAGTTAGCCTGTTAGTTATTTAGGTTCACCGTCAGCTTTTTATAGCATCAGGTACCCCCATATACTACCTATTAAAGGTTTTAACCCCCTAATTGCCCCCTAGTTAACCCTTTCACCAGTGATCACCGTACAAGTGTTACTGGTGATGCTGGTTAATGAGTTTGTTTTTAATACCTGTCGTTTATTACTCAATAAAGGTTTAACCCCCTGATCGCTGGGCGGGTGATATCAGTTAGGTTTTTGGGTCAGTTAGGGTCTGCATCTCCCCAGGCAGCGTCAAATTAGTGCCAGTAGCACTAACACCCTCGCACACAGCATACACCTCCCTTAGTAGTATAGTGTCTGAACGGATCAATATCTGATCTGATCAGATCTATACTAGCGTCCCCAGCAGTTTAGGGTTTCCAAAAAGCAGTGTTAGCGGGATCAGCCCAGATACAAGTGCAGTATCGATCACTGTCACTTACAAAACACTAAACACATAACTGCAGCATTCACAGAGTCAGGCCTGATCCCTGCGATCGCTAACAGTTTTTTTGGTAGCGTTTAATACTGTTGCTGACAGCCTAGGAGCTTTTTTTCCTGTGAGTCTCACTTGTGTACCAGTAAATTTGGCAAATCGAAGGTACACTAGTGAAGAGGCCTACACGTTTCTGAGCATGACAGATAGTGAAGAGGAAGTTACTCATCCTTCAGATTCAGGCTCAGAATACGATCCTGTAGACGACAGCGGCTCCATGACAGATAGCTCTGACGACGGAGTTGTGGTCCCTGCCAAGGTCAGGCGTACCAGACTCTGATCTTCTTCTGCTGTTGTTGAGATGCAAGAACCACATGGAGCAGAGAAGTACTAGTGCCGCTCATCCTTCTGGTGAACTGGCAACCACCAGCGGCCTAGTACACCCTGGTCGTACATCCAGCACTGCAGTATCACGTGGTGACATGGCGAGTCCCATAAGTGCAGTTCAAGCTGGCGAGGTGGCAAGCACAAGTTGTGTCCCTCTGCCACCAAGAAGACAAAGACAGGCCGTCATGCCCATAGTGTCCTTCCTGCAGAATTTGCCAATCCTAATTGGGAGCCCAAAACTTCTGCACCACCCGTACTTCCCCGATTCACTGGCCAATCTGGAATTCAGGTGGAAACAGTTGATTTTACGTCACTTGATCTTTATTCGCTGTTTTTCACCAAAGATCTCTATAAATCTATTGTGGACCAAAGTAATTTGTATGCTGGTCAATTAATCACCGCTAATCCCCAGTCATCCCTTGCCAGAGATTGGAAGCCAATTTCAGTTTCCGAATTTAAGACCTTTCTGGGCCTATCCCTCAACATGGGCATAGTTAAAATGAGTATGTTTCGGTCATATTGGTCCACTGACCCAATTTACCTTATGCCCCTGTTCTCTGCCTCCATGGCCAGGGCACAATACAAGCAGATTTTGCGGTTCATGCACTTAAACAACAATGAACTCTGTTGTCCTCGTGGAGACCCTGGATATGATCAGCTCGGCCCCTCGTAAACCACTTCAACAAAAGTTTTGCAGACTTGTTTACTCCCCATCAAGTTGTCTGCGTTGATGAGTCCCTGATTACATTTTCAGGCCGCTTGTCTTTCAAACAGTATCTTCCCAGCAAGTGTGCCAGATATGGGGTCAAGATGTATAAGCTCTGCAACAGGGCCACAGGCTATACATATAGTTTTATGGTTTACGAGGGAAGAGATAGTCCCGTAGAGTCCCGTAGAGCTGGTGAACTGCCCAGATTACATAGGGAGTGCTGGCAAGATTGTGTGGGACTTGGTGTCACCCTTATTCAGAAAGTGGTACCATTTGTATGTGGACAATTATTACATGAGTGTGCCACTTTTTAGTCACTTGTTTGATCATCAGATTGGCGCATGTGGAACTGAGCGACCTAATCACCGGGGCTTACCCCTGTGGCTTGTAGATTCCCGTCTTAGGTTGGGGGAGAGAGCCTGTTTCAAGTGTAATAATTTGCTCGCTGTGAAGCGGAGAGATAATAAGAATGTTTTCGTTCTGTCCTCCCTTCACGAAGACACGATGGTCCAAATTACTACGGCAACTGGTGTTGTGGAGAAACCCCTCTGTGTCCATGAATATAACCAAAATATGGGAGGGGTGGACCTCAATGACCAGTTGTTGGCACCGTAACTAGTACCTAGTTGCCCGTAAGGCCAGACGCTGGTACAAAAAAGTGTCTGTATACTTATTTCAAATGGCTTTTCTGAATGCTCATGTGCTATACAGAGCTTCAGGACAGATTGGATCCTTCCTTAAATTCCATGAAGGGAATATCAGACCCCTTCTGTTTCCAGACGGTGCTACACCTCACCCTCCCAATCCAATTACAGTAAGCCAGCTGCATGAGAGGCATTTTCCGTATGTCCTCCCTAGTACCCCTACCTAACGAGCCCCCCAAAGAAAATGTTGTCTCTGTAGAAAGCACGGATATAGGGGTGACACCCGCTATTTTTGTCCCTCCTGTCCTGACAATCCTGGTCTTTGCATTGGTGAATGATTTGAACGCTACCATAGACTAGTGGAGTTTTAGCGTAGGGTACAGCACTGCACAGACTAGGACATGCTTTCACAGGGTCTCCCAAGATGCCATCGCATTTTGAGAGACCCGAACCATTACAGTTACAAATAAAAGTGTAAAAAAAAAAGTAAAAAATATAAAAACACACAAAAAAAAAATAAAATAAAAAAAACAAAAATAGTTGTCGTTGTATTGTTCTCTCTCTATTCTCTCTCTATTGTTCTGCTCTTTTTTCCTGTATTCTATTCTGCAATGTTTTATTGTGTTTTATTGTTAACCATTTTTTTGTTTTCAGGTACGCCTTTCAGCTGCAGCGCAGATTTATTTATCTTGACAGCAACAGGGTTTGCTCCCACGATACATAAAGCCGTGACTCCAGCACTGTAGGAGGTGATTTCACCACCACAGTTAAAAAAAAGAGCATATATGCGAAATATGGGGGCAGCAGAGGATTTGCTCCAAACTTTTGGGGCGGATGCCCCCATGCTTCGGCATATATATATTTTAGGCACAGGTTGCGTTAAAAAACGTTTTATTTTGTACTATTTTTTTGTATTTGCTTTGCAGGTATGGTATGTCTTACTGTTATACTCTAATGTTACTTTGTTTTATTGTTAGCCATCATTTGCTTAGCAGGTACGACATTCAGCTGCAGCGCAGATTTATTTATCTTGACAGCAACAGCGTTTGCTCCCACGATACATAAAGCTGTGACTCCAGTGCTGTAGTAGGCGATTTCACCACCACAGTTAAAAACAAAATGGTGCATGTATGTCCATCATTAGAAGTGGGTGGATGAAGGGAGGTATTCTAATGGTGGGCATACCCACCGATCAATCATTTTTTCTCGTTCAGCCCACAGGCTACATGAAAAAAAGATTACAATATATGCCCAACAAGGACCAGCAATGTACTGGTATGTTGCTGGACTTTGAGTGGTTATACCAGAATGATGCCTGTGGGTTTAGGTATCATCTTGGTATAATTCTATTCAGCCAGTGGTCGGCTTTCATGTAAAAGCAATCCTAGTGGCTAATTAGCCTCTAGACTGCTTTTACAAGCAGTGGGAGGGAATGTCCCCCCTCCCACTGTCTTCCATGCTTTTCTCTGGCTCTCCTGTCCCAACAGGGAACCTGAGAATGCAGCCGGCGGTTTTTCAAGCTGACCATAGAGCTGATCAGAGACCAGAATGGCTCCAATCATCTCTATGGCCTAAAAAACCAGAAGCTACGAGCATTTCATGACTTAGATTTCGCCAGGTATAAACAGCGCCATTGGGAAATTGAAAAAGCATTTTATCACACTGATTTTGGTATGGTCAGATGCTTTGAGGACAGAGGAGAAATCTAGGGTCTAATAGACCCCATTTTTTTCAAAAAAGAGTACCTGTCACTAACTATTGCTATCATAGGGGATATTCACATTCCCTGAGATAACAAAAAAAGATTTTAAAAAAATGAATGTAGCAGTTTAAAAATAAAATAAAAAATCAAAACAAATAATTAAAAAAAAAAACCCCGTCCCCCACTGCTCTCGCGCAAAGGCGAACATGAGCGTCGGTCTGGCGTCATATGTAAACAGCAATTGCACTATGCATGTGAGGTATCGCTGCGAAGGTCAGATCGAGGGCAGTAATTTTGGCAGTAGACCTCCTCTGTAAATCTAAAGTGGTAACCTGTAAAGGCTTTTAAAGGCTTTTAAAAATGTATGTCACTTGTCGCCGCTGCACGTTTGTGCGCAATTTTTTTGTTTCAATATTTTTTATTTTCAAAAGAGAAGGGAAGGGGGACGTTGGGAAAACATTACATGTCGTTACAAAAACTTTTGAGACAGTAAAATACAGATGACCATATTATGTATAACTTAATAAGGCTTTGGCATACATACATGTAGTATAAAATGAACAAACTCAGTCATTTGCTTTGTGCAAGGTGAACATAGGAGAGCCATAAATCAGGTTTAGATTAGTGAGCATGCGATATCGGGAGGGAGAGGCCCGCCACCCCAATTGGGTACACACTGTGGCGGGACTCCACCTCCCCCAACATCCTACTCACCAGAAAAAGCAAAGTGTCAAAAACCTATGTGGAAGGGCGGTGATGAAGACCTAGGCTATCAAATCCATGTTCACCGCAGCACATGACCGAAACGAGTCGGTGTCTACGAAAATTAAACAAGTAACGTTAGAAACTGTTTATCAGTATCATCTGAGAAGGTAAATATACCATCAAATGAAATAGACATCTAGGGATCGGGGCGCCAGTAAGGTTGTACTGGTTTGGGCCTGGGACGGGGACCGACTCAGGAGGATCCCCGTCCGAAGCCAGGTTATGATCCTTCGAGCACAGGTCAAAGCCTAATACCAAAATAAAGAGGAAGAGTAAGGTGAGAAAGGGAGGAGAGAAGTATAGATAAAAGAGAGAGGGAGGTTGTAGAGAGATGGGGCAGAGGAGAAGAGGGTAGAGAGAGATGCGTAGGAGTCGACCGGGGAGGAGAGAAATGTCGATGTGTAAAAGCTCTAGGGGAAGAGTCAAAGGGAGACCCCAATGTATTTCGCCCAAGGTTCCCAAATTTGTTGGAATTTGGCAGAGCGTTCCAGGATCACACTTGCCATTTTTTCCTGGTTCATAATCCAGGAGATCTTTCTTTTGGCTAAGAGTGTGGATACTGTCGGTTTTTTCCAAGCTTTAGCTAGGGTGAGCTTGGCTCCTAGGATGATGAAGAAGATGAGGCGTTGTGTGATCCTGGAAACTTCTCTTACTGGGAAATTGAGGAGTGCCACTAAAGGAGACATTTGGATAGGCCTTTCGGCAATTCTACTAATCCAAATGAAAATCTTGTGCCAGAATTGTCTGATTCTAGGGCAGGTCCACCATGTATGGAACATATCACCCTTAAGGCCACATCCCCGATAACAGAGGGGGGATGCTGAAGGGTAAAAGCGAGCTAATTTGGAGGGAACCAGGTACCATCTGGTTAGTACTTTCAGGTTGCTCTCCACTAGCCCCGAGTTCAGGATGCCTTTGTAGGATTGGGAAAAGTTCCTATGCCAGGTTTCCAGTTGCCAGCTTTGAGACAAATCTTCCTCCCAGGCTAGCATGTAAGGTGCCTTGGATTGCGCAGAGGATAAGGCTTTGTAGATCACCGAAATGCCTCCCCTCTGCTCGTTGGCCTGGCCACACCATAATTCGTAAGGAGTCATTTGGGTTCCATTCGGGAGTGATCTACACTTATTGTGTAAGTAGCTTGATATTTGGGAGAATCTAAAGAGTTCAGATTGTGGCATATCTAGATTACTGACACAAAAAGCTTTAGAGATTGGGCCTAATGGTCTAAGGAAGTGTCCTATTCTGTACATCCCTTTATCGAGCCACCATTTGAAGTCAGAAATATTGAGACCTGGGGGGAATTCGGGATTGTTAAATAAGTGCTGTAATGGTGCCATAGGGGATGATAATCTTTCGTTGCTTTTCAATCTGTCCCATAATGCAAAGGAATTCGACAACGTTGGGGAAAGAATGGAGGGTCTGAGTTTTCTTGGGCACCAAAGGAGGAAGTCCAGGGTGTGGAGGGGGACCGCTTGTCTTTCTATGTGAACCCAGTCAGGTTGTTCCCATCTAGAGTAAACTGTGGATAGCTGGGCCAATTGTGCTGCTTGTAAGTACCAGATTAGGTTCGGTAATCCCATGCCGCCTTCTGACCTAGGTCTAAACAGGATCGCTTTGGAAAATCTGTGACCCCCTTTACCCCATATGTATTTAACAATGTTGGCTTGGAAGCGTTTTAGGCGGGTATTATCGATCGATATTGGAAGAGCTCTAAAATAGTATAGGATACGGGGGAGTAGGGTCATCTTTATCGTGTTTATTCTGCCTAGCCAAGACAGGGACAGCCTGGACCAACGCAAGAGGTCCTCCTCCAGTTTTTTGTAGAGAGGAGGAAAGTTAGCCTGATACAGAAGTTCAGTTTTAGGAGTTAGCCTAATCCCTAAGTAAGGGATGGAGGAATTACTCCACGAGAACCGGAAGCTATCCCTGAGTCTGGCCAGGAGAGGTTCCTGAATATTGATATTTAACGCCTGGGATTTGTCGTAGTTGACCCTGAGGCCTGAGATTCGTCCAAAGTCATCTAGGAGACTGCATATATTGGGAAGCGAAGTTAGCGGTGATGTTACAAATAGTAAGATGTCATCCGCAAATAATGCGCATTTATGGCACCGGGTACCACTTTGTACACCTTGAATGTTCGGGTTGTTTCTGATGGCTATTGCAAGAGACTCGATCGCTATGGCAAAGATCAACGGGGAGAGTGGGCACCCCTGTCTTGTACCTCTGGATATGGGGAAGGAGTCCGAGTAAAACCCTTGCAGACGTACCTGAGCTGAGGGAGTTGAGTACAGTGCGTGAATGATATTGAGAAACGAGTCCCCAAATTCCCATTTTTTAAGCAAATGGAATATGTAGGGCCATTGGACAGCGTCAAATGCTTTTTGTAGGTCCAGAGAGAGTAGGCAACCCTGTCTGGAGGGGCCCCCGTCCCAGTTGGAATTAAAAAGGGATATTATATCAATTGCTCTGCGAGTTTGATCGGGACCCTGCCTCCCCGGTATGAAGCCCACCTGGTCTTTATTAATGTATAAGCTAATGAAGGAGGCTAGGCGGTCTGCAAGGATCTTAGTCAGGATTTTCAAATCATTGTTAATGAGCGATATTGGTCTGTAGTTGCTGACCGAGCTTGCGTCTTTATCTGGCTTAGGGAGGACCGTGATGTAGGCTGTGTTAAGTGAGGTATCGAGAGTGTCCCCCGTCCTAAGAGCATTGAAGAACCTAGCCATATAAGGGGCGAGCAAAGTGGAGAATGACTTGTAATATGGTACGGAGAAACCATCAGGGCCAGGGGCCGACTGTGAATTCAGGTTTTTAATGACCGCGCAAATTTCCTCAGCTGAAATAGGGGAATCTAGTTTCTGGCGGTGTCTTGTGTCTAATTTAGGGATCTGTAAATTATTTAGGAAGAGGTCCATTGCCTCCGGAGAAGGGCTATTTCCATTACTGTATAAGGTTTTATAAAAGGTTTGGAATTCCCCCATGATCCGTTGAGGATTTTGGGACAAAGTGCCACCCTGGATCCTGATCTTTGGTAAGGCCGGAGATCTAATTTTCGGGGATAATTTGCTTGCAAGCATAGGACCTATTCGATCGGCGTTACTATAAAATTTGTTTCTGTTCCACCGAATCCATTTTTCAGCCTTGGTGGTTAAGGCGAGATTCAGGGCCGTGCGTGCTGTGTCTAACTGAGAGATAGGAACAGCATTTCGATCTGCTTTGTGTCGCTTTAACAAGGCTGTGAAATCCCTATCCAGCTTTTCAATGTCAGATTTGTTTTCCTTATTAATTTGAGAGGCTAGTTGGATCAGGTGACCTCTCATTACTGCCTTGTGGGCTGCCCAGAGGCACGAGGGACTAGTATCTGGTGTATCATTATTGAGAAAATAGTTGCGGATGTGGGTTTCGATTGTTTTAGTTCTTATCGGATCACTCAAGATGGACTCGTTGAGCCTCCACCTCCGGACAGGTTTATGTCCTCCGGGGCGTTGAAGCACAAGGACTACCAACGAGTGGTCCGACCAGACTACATCTTTGATATGTGCCTTGTGTGCTAGTGGAACGGATGCAGAGGTGATAAGGATGTGGTCGATTCTCGCAAAAGACCTATGGGGGTTGGAGAAATGCGTGAAGTCTCTCAGCGTAGGATTCACTTCCCTCCATATGTCAATGAGGCCCTGCTGGAAGATAAGTTTAGCTATGCGTAGACTCTGTTTCGTCGGTCTAGTGAGGCGTTTGCCTGGGGGACGAGACTTGTCCAGACCCTGGTCAAAGGCCGAGTTAGAATCGCCCCCGTAGATTACTGTGCCCTCCAACAGAGGCGCTAGAGTTGCAAACATTGTTTGAAAGAAGGCATACTGGCCTCTGTTGGGGGCATAATACGAGATTAGAGAGTATAGACGGTCATCCAAGTCCCCAATCAAGAGGACAAAGCGCCCGTCAGGGTCCCTGAACTCAGATTTGGGTGAGAATTTGCATTTTTTGGAAATGAAGATACCCACCCCCTTCGTTTTATTTTCAGCATTGGCAAGTTTGAAGAATGGGAATTTGGAGTGGATAAAGGAGGGGTTGAAACTTCTGGGAAAGTGAGTTTCCTGCATTAGGATCACGTCCGCTTTTTGGGCATGCAAGTATTGGAAGACCTTGCGTCTCTTGGAGGGGGAGTTCAGACCCTGAGCATTATGGGACACTATTTTAAGGGGTGTATTAACTGGTGTGTCATCAGCCATCGGGCAGAGGTAGGAGCAAAGCTGGGCAACCCACAGCACTTACCCACTGGTATCCACCGGGTCTCAGGCATCTCAAACGACAGGCCGAGCATGGTGAGGGGATCAGATGATGTTCGAGGAGAACTCCCCGGTCGACTCCTGTGGTAAAAAGTATGAAAGCGTAAGTGTGGAAGAGGGGATAGAAAAGACAAGAAGGAGAGACGGGGAGCAAGGGAGATCCCCGGAGAATGGAGGGGACAGTGTCCTCCAGCAGAAGGTGTGAGTCACAAAAAAATCCCTCCAAGGGGTAGGGATTTACCCTGTCCAATGGCATTTGGGGTACCAAATCCACTGGGCAGAAAGGGGGGCATGAACACCACCCCAGCAGAGGGACCGCCTAATAGGGAAATTAGAATATCTATCTTGAAGAAGGCACTTGAACCTACAGATACACTTTAACCCCCAGAAAAATACGCTTTTGCATGAAGAAAAGTCCGGGGGAGAAAGTGCACTGACCAAAAAACTATGAAAGCATCTAATAAACAAATATTAAAATTGTGTGAATGAACCTGGAGTAACAAGGGATAACGGGGATTACGCCTCATCCAGCCGAGAAGAAGCACTGCCGAGGGCTCCCCCACAGTCAGCATAGCCGCTATAGGGAAGCTCCCAGGAGCAACCTGGATAGACGTTTACTTGCCGTCCCTCCTCCCCACTTGAACCGGCACAAAGCTACAGTGCAGTAGTACGGAGTCCATGTATCAGGAGAAATGGGATTTCACAGCGTCTCCAAGAGTGGAGACCCCTGAGATCGCCTCAAGAGAGGCGTGAGGGTGTTCCAATTTGACACGCACCCCAGGGGTCACATATGTGGAGATTCCCACCCCACAGCCAGCATCTGAAGGGGGGAAGAGAAAAAAAAAAAAAAAAAAAAAGTTTTTTCCTCTCTTTCCCCCTTCCTCAGGGTCAGTGGACCTCAAAGGAATGATACGCCATGGGCAAATAGAGGACTGAGAGACATGGAGGATTCGTTTCCTTGGATTTCTTGGTTCTCGTCTTCTCCCAAACCGGATTCAGAGGACTCGTGGGCAGATGTCTCTTTGCAGAGTTGGACTGAGGTCCTGATTGGCGTGCAGTCGGGTCTTGGGTGATGAGGCCCAATTGCAGGAAAAGCTTTTCTCCTTCCTGTAGGGATCCGAAGGTATACGCCTTGCCTTTGTGGAGCAGTTTAAGTTGAAATGGGAAAAGCCACCAGTATTTGATTTCTTTATCCATCAAGATTTGAAGGAGTGGTTTTAGGGTTCTCCTTTTTTGTATAGTTGAATGCGAGAGGTCAGCAAATATTTGCAAACGGTGCCCTTGAAAGACTATTTCAGACATGGATCTAGATTTCCTCATGACTTCTTCTTTGATGGAGAAAAAATGTGGTTTTACCACTACGTCACGGGGTAGACCGTCTGCTCTGGGGGGCCTGAGAGCTCTGTGGGCTCGATCCAGTTCAAGTTTGTGCTGTGGAGTGTCTGGGAGAAATCCCTGTATGAATGATTTTATGGTTTCAGGGATGTCCTTGTAGGATTCAGGGAGCCCCCTGACCCTAAAATTGTACCTTCGATTACGGTTTTCAAGGTCATCAATTTTAGCATTGGCAGTTTCTAGTTGTTCCTGCAAGGTCTGGATACATGCAGTATTTTGGTTTGTTCTAGAAATAGTGGATTCCAGGTTAGATTCTATGATTTCCATGCGATATCCTATGTTCTGAAGATCTGCTTTAATGTCACTTGTGATTTTGTGTGCAGTGTTATGAAGGCCTCTGTCTAGTAGTTCTGCAAACTTTGTGTATAAGTCCGCTACTGTGACCGGCTGGAGCAGGCCTGTATCCCCCTGCTGTATTAGCTGGTGTGACTGGGGAGGGCCTGCATCCATTGGGGAGAGTCCCAGTCCTGCTAGATTGTGGTCCAGGAGGGATGCAGTGGACGCTGGAGAGGCTGGGATCGAGGGATTATTACCCTCAAGAGACTCTGGCTGAAGCAAGGAGGGGGATGCTTCGGATGAGGGGTATGGCTGATAGGCCGCAGAGCTGTGAGGAGCGGTCGCCATCTTGGCCGTCTCGGCCAGCGGTGTAACGGCTTCAAAAGCCGGCTTCAGGTTCCTTCTTACCGCTCCTGCGTACATCGGGGGGGTCCCTGGGGGTTCAGGAGACCGTGTGGGGTGTCTGTGAGGTTCGATCACCGGTCCAAGTGCCGCTATTCGGTCCGGTCTGCTGAGGCGGGACGGAGCTCCCGGACTAGGCGTCCATCTTAGGTGCCTCCGCGCATGCGCCCCTTGTGCGCAATTTTAAAGCATGTCGTGTTTGGTATCCATGTACTCGGCCTAAGATCATCTTTTTTGTTTCATCAAACATTTGGGCCATACAGTGTGTTTTAGTGCATTAAAATTAAAAAAAGTGTGTTTTTTTCCCAAAAAAAATGCATTTGAAAAATCGCTGCACAAATACTGTGTGAAAAAAAAATGAAACACCATTTTAATCTGTAGGGCCTTTGCTTTAAAAAAAATATAATGTTTGGGGGTTAAAAGAAATTTTTGTGCAAAAAAAATATTTTTTCATGTAAACAAAAAGTGTCAGAAAGGGCTTTGTCTTCAAGTGGTTAGAAGAGTGGGTGATGTTATGTTGTGCATAAAATGCCAGGACAGTTCAAACCCCCCCCCAATGACCCCATTTTGGAAAGTAGACACCCCAAGCTATTTGCTGAGAGGAATGTCGAGTCCATGGAATATTTTATATTTTGACACAAGTTGCGGGAAAAAGACAATTTTTTTTTTGCACAAAGTTGTCACTAAATGATATATTGCTCAAACATGCCATGGGCATATGTGAAATTACACCCCAAAATACTTTATGTTGCTTCTCTGAGTACGGGGATACCACATGTGTGAGACTTTTTGGGAGCCTAGCCACGTTTTGATTGGTTTTCGGGGCCCTGTATGCGGCTAGGCTCCTAAAAAATCCCACACATGTGGTATCCCCATACTCAGGAGAAGTAACATAATGTATGTTGGGGTGTAATTCCACATATGCCTATGGCATGTTTGAGCAATATATCATTTAGTGACAACTTTGTGCAGAAAAAAAAAGTTTGTCATTTTCCTGCAACTTGTGGCAAAATATAAAATATTCCATGGACTCAACATGCCTCTCAGCAAATAGCTTGGGGTGTTTACTTTTGAAAATGGGGTCATTTGGGGGTTCTGTGCTATCTTGGCATTTTATTGGCCTTCGAAACTGTGATAGGTAGTGAGGAGTGAAATCAAAAATTTAGGCCCTTAGAAATCCTGAAGGTGGTGCTTGGTTTTTGGGACCCCGTACATGGCTAGGCTCCCAAAAAGTCCCACACATGTGGTATCCCCGTACTCAGGAGAAGCAGAAGAATGTATTTTGGGGTGTAATTCCACATATGATCATGGCATGTGTGAGCAATATATCATTTAGTGACAACTTTTTGTAAAAAAAAAATTTGTTGTCATTATTCAATCACTTGGGACAATCCAGATATATCGAAAAGGACTCTCTTTAAATGTGGGGCGGTCCGCCCATTGCTGGAAATTTTACGGAAGGCGGAGATCAAGTATAGGTGGGGGTTCCCTTTCAGTCTAACAGCTTCCAGGAATGGAAGAACCGCAACATTGCGAACGAAGGACGATCTAAAAGTATTTGTGGAAAAATTAGATCTCCCGAAGGTGGACTTTGTGGACTGGAGAATAGCTGTCTAGGGCCCCCCCTACAACGAGCAGAGAAATGGCAAGAAGTACCAGCAAAGGTTAATAGGGGAATAGCCCAGAGAAGGACTTAAGGGACATTTTTTTTTTTTTTGT
The DNA here is from genome assembly GCA_037952925.1 of Lithobates clamitans. NCBI lineage: Eukaryota > Metazoa > Chordata > Amphibia > Anura > Ranidae > Lithobates > Lithobates clamitans. The sequence goes on from JBBGZY010000317.1 coordinate 1,866,454, forward strand.
CCTTCCCACTCAGGAGGGGTTTAACAGAGTAATGCCGGGGAGAGGGGGGGGGATTGGAAGGGAAGGTGTAGTGGGGAATGTGTACCTTAGGTAGGTCAATAGGTCAGCCCCAATGGAAGGGGAGAATAATCCTGCGGAAGGCAGGGAAGGGCGGTGGCTGGCGCACAGGTGGTAAATACCCGATTTTTAGAAATACCTCTAATGGAAGGTTTGTGGTATGGGAGGACAGGATGTAAGTATGTAAGGTATATATTTATGATATACAAGTGGTATATTTTTTGGTTTTTCTGGGTTTTTTGTTTGGAAGTAATGAATGACGGGGAGGGGGGGGTAGAAGGGGGGGTGGGATTGGCAGAGGAGAAGATAGAGAACAAGGGCAAGGGGCTGGGTGTTCTAAAATGAAATAAAATGACAGCCATTTTGAAAATTTTGTCATATAATGTGAGGGGCTTGAATTCACCAATTAAAAGAGGGCGCTTATGGGTGGAGCTGCAACATTGGGGAGTTGATGTTGTTTTCCTGCAGGAGACCCATTTTAAGAGCAGCTCAATTCCAAGCTTACCCCAGAATATACTGAATCAATGGTATCATGCAGTATCCCCAGTAGCGAGGGCAAGAGGGGTCACAATTGCGTTCAAAAAATCGTGCCCATGGACCATGGAGACTCTGCAAAGTGACCCAGAAGGTCGGTACTTGTTTGTAAAGGGTACGCTACAGGGGAGATGGTATACCTTTGCTTCAATATATTCGCCCAATGTTGGGACAGCTAACTTTCTGGTTAAAGTATTTAGAAGACTGGAAGAATTTAAGGAAGGGTGTGTAGTGGTAGGAGGAGATTTTAATATGGTGTTAGAGCCGAGTATAGATACCTCTACGGGTAGAACTGCCATGTCTTTTAAAGCCATAAAGCGGGTTAAACAAATCTTACGCTCTCAACACCTAGTGGATACTTGGAGAGCTTTACATCCAGGTATCAGGGATTATAGCTATTACTCTAAAATACACGATATGTATTCACGGCTAGACCTCTTTTTGGTGGATCAATTCTACTTGGGGAATGTCAGCACAAGTACAATTGAACCAATAACTATGTCTGACCATGCCCCAATGATTTTGACCCTTCAACCAACTCAAATGACTCGGGCGGAACGAACTTGGCGTCTGAACGAATCATTGTTGGATAAAGAAGACATAGTGGAGAAATTAAGGGTTAGGATAAAGGAGTATTTTGAAATAAATAAAACGGAAGGAGTGTCAGATCAAGTGGTGTGGGAAGCACACAAAGCGGTTGTAAGGGGGGACTTAATTGCCATCGGCACATATATGAAAAAGGAAAGCAAAAGGGAAATGGACGGATTACTAGAGAAGATCAGAACCCTAGAGATAAAGCATAAGGAAAATCTCGATCCAGTGGATGGTAGACGTCTGGAGAGTGCACGGGCAGAGCTTGCGCAATATTTAGAATATAAAGCGAAGAACAAAATTAGGTTTTACGCAAATAGAGCATATGAACAAGGAAATAAATGCGGTAAGCTACTGGCAAAACAACTTAAAAAACAACAGGACTCCAGACACGTGCACAGCTTACTAGTTCAGGGTAGGAAAATAATAGACACAAAGGCGATAGCAAAAGAATTTAGTAAATTTTATGAGGCACTATATAACATCTCCAAAACAGAACCATCTGAAGAAGGGGAAAGCGAGGAACAAAGGAGAGATAAGATCAAGGATTACATTGAGAACGTAGACATGCCCATACTAAACAGAGAAACCTCCGAGATTATGGAACGCCCAATCACGGTGGAAGAGTTGAGCAGAGTGATAGCAGCCCTACCCCCAGGGAAAAGCCCGGGCCCGGATGGGCTGACAAACATATATTACAAGAAATTTCTCCCAATTTTGGTAAAGCCACTTTGTGATTATTTTAACTCTATGGGTGCTGGAAATCCACTCTCCTCAGAAGCATCACTGGCGTACATAACGGTTTTGCCAAAAGAGGGAAAAGATCCCCAGGAATGTGCCAAATACAGGCCGATCTCTCTGCTGAACTCAGACACCAAGATACTGGCAAAAATTATGGCCCTGAGACAACAGGAAGATGTAGGAGATTTAGTGCACCCAGATCAAGCAGGGTTTGTAAAGGGGCGAGAAGCAAGAGATAATACCACCCGCGCACTCCATATACTGCATTGGATGCAACATGGCCCAGGCGAAGCCCCAGGAATCACTCTGTCGATGGATGCGGAGAAAGCCTTCGACAGAGTGAACTGGGGCTTTATGAGAGAAGTACTGGGGAGCATAGGACTGGGGGAGAGAATGTTGGGATGGATTATGGCACTATACACAAAACCAAGAGCAAGAATTAAGGTAAATGGGACAGTATCTGAATGCTTTAACATACAAAACGGTACCAGGCAGGGGTGCCCACTGTCCCCACTGATATTTGCAATAGTAATGGAACCCTTTTTGCGTAGAATCAGAAAGAATAAGGAGATAGTGGGGACGCACATAGGCCATACGGAACATAAAGTAGCAGCATATGCGGACGATTTATTATTTTTTATGTCCACTCCCCAGACATCTATAGCCGCATTGATGGTAGAAGTACAGAAATTTGGAAGGGTATCTGGCTTTAAGATTAATTTTGAGAAATCAGTCATCCTTCCCAGTCATGTCCCAGCGGAGATGGAGAGAACACTGAAGGAGAAATACCCATTTATATGGAACAGGGAGTCGCTGACATACCTGGGGGTACAGATAAGCGCAGACTATGAACTATTGTTGGAGCATAATTATGGCTCATTAGTGAAAGAAATAACAGAAGAATTAAAGAAATGGAAGGGGAAATACTTGACCTGGTTCGGAAGAATCAGTGCCATAAAAATGAGTATACTGCCCAGAATAGTTTATGTGCTGCGTACAGTGCCAATCAGGTTGCCGGCGAATCTCCTTAAACAAATGCGTCGGCTTTTAATAGCCTTTGTATGGAACGATAAAAGGCCTAGATTGGCGTACGACATCTTAAGAAGGAGTAGAGCGGAGGGTGGCCTAGGACTCCCGGATATAACATCCTATTATAAGGCCATGGCGCTAGTTAGAATAATAGACTGGTGCCATGACCTAGATAGAAAACCATGGGTACAGGCAGAAATGATGATGGCGGGGAGAAACCTGGCAGGAGCACCATGGATACAAGGGTCACTGAGAGGGCTGTCACAATGGACATCACCAATAACCCTGAATACATTAGAAGTATGGGATAGAATGAATAAAGAGGGTAGGTATGCCCCACAGACCTCCCCTCTGACTCCTCTGGAGGGATTTCCGTGGTTCCTCCCGGGGGAGAAGACGGGAAGTCTGGGGGCGTGGGGACAAGACGGGAATATTAGATGCGGTAAGTTTGCCCCAAGTGGAGTTTTAATACCACTGACAGAGATGATCTTGAAATTTGGGGAGACAAGAATGGCAGAATGGAAATACCGTCAAATGAGGAGCTTCCTTAAGAAAATAAAACCGTTAAGATCCATAAATACACTTACCGCATTTGAGAGGAAGTGTGCACAGACATCAGAAGATGGGCATACACTATCCTGGACGTACAGAATGATTCTAGGAGAACAAGAAAAGAAACCCCCATACTTCATGAAAGAATGGGAGAGGGAGCTAGGCCAAGTGTGGACAGATAAACAAATAAATAAAATGATATCGTTAACATTTACTACCTCCATAAGTACAAAGGTGCAAGAAATGGCATATAAATTCCTAGCGAGATGGTATAGGACACCAGTTAAAATGGCACAAATCTCTTCAGAAGCCAATGACAAATGCTGGAGGGGCTGTGGACAGAGGGGAACGTTTCTTCACCTATGGTGGACGTGTCCAATAATTAAGCGTTTTTGGGAATTAGTAGCCCCCTGGATTAAGAAAATGACGACGGAGCACATAGAGTTTGGGCCCATACAATATTTATTTCATGGAATGACTGGACCTATCAAAAAATATAGAGAAAGTATAACCCCACACTTGTTAAATGCAGCGAAAAAACTAATTCCAAAGTACTGGAGACAGGACCGGATCCCATCAATCATAGAGTGGAGAAACGAGGTTAATGTAATAAAGGAAGCAGAGAGATGGGTTCATGTGGTCAAAAACCAAAGAAAGAAATTTGAAACGACATGAGAAAACTGGGAACAATGTGCTGAGGAGATAATAGAAGAGGGAAATACAGATGGGTAGGAGGAAGGAATGGTATAGTCATTTAGAATAGAAACATAAGAAGAATGGCCCTGAAGGATAGATGAAAATAGTTATATAACTTCTCTAATGCTAATCAAAGAGGGTTGGGGGTAAGATAATGTATGGGTAAATGTATATGTGGTTTTCGCTTATTTTGTGTTTTTTTTTTTTTTTTCTATTCCCCTCTTGTCCCAGTATTGACAAACATTGGAGGTGGAGGGGGGAAGGAGATGGGCACGCGATTAATAACAAATATGAATTATGGGGAAATCCCCCCTTTTATATTTTTTTTTTTTTTTTTTTAACACATCTTCTAATTATGAATTTTAGTGGGTAGTGACACGAACTAGAATACAGGGGTTGTATTTAATAATGAACTGAAGTAATTAATGACACGAATTAGAAAAAGGGGGGAATGTACTTATAAATTTATCTTTAAAAACACTTTATAAATTATAAATTATATAAATACAAACACGAATATACACGGAAGGGAATTTTTTTTTTTTTTTTCTTTCTCACAATACATAACAAGGAATTGTAGGGACTAAAGACACAATCAGAATAAGGGGGGAATTCCCCACCCCACCTCCCCCCCCCTTTTTTTTCCTTTTTTTTTTTCTCCTCTTCACACAATATATAATTATGAATTGAAGTGATTAAGGACACTAATAAGAATTAGGGGGAACTTATTTATAATTTTATTTTTAAACACTTTATAAATATAAGCACGATAAACACGGTGGGGTGGGTACCATTCTATTTATTTATCTCGTTATTTATTTATTTAAATTTATTTATTTATTTATTTATTAATTTTGTTATTTACTTATTTATTTATTTTTTCTCTGCACACAATATATAACAAGGAATGGAGGGGACTAAAGACACCATTTAGAATAAGGGGGGAAGTATTTATAATTTTTTTTTTTTTTTAACACTCTATAAACATAAGCACAATAAACACGGTGGGGTGGGTACCATTTTATTTTTATTTTTTTCCCTCGCATATGTAAATGTCGGCCACTGGGACAGGGGGGAAAATGGTGGTAGGTGATGTAGGATGTAATGTGTAGTATGTTTCTATTGTTTGAACAAAGGGGTATAGAATGTTGTATAAATGGTGTGTATATAAATGAAATAAACAATAAAATTTTTGATTATCAATCACTTGGGACAAAAAAAAAAAATATTTAATGGGCTCAACATGCCTCTCAGCAATTTCCCTGTGGTGTCTACTTTCCAAAATGGGGTCATTTGGGGGGGTTTGTCCTGCCCTGAGATTTTAGCACCTCAAGAAATGAGATAGGAAGTCATAAACTAAAAGCTGTGTAAATTCCACAAAATGTACCCTAGTTTGTAGACGCTATAACTTTTGCGCAAACCAATAAATATACACTTATTGACATTTTTTACCAAAGACATGTGGCTGAATACATTTTGGCCTAAATGTATGACTAAAATTGAGTTTATTTGATTTTTCTTATAACAAAAATTAGAAAATATCTTTTTTTTCAAAATTTTCAGTCTTTTTCCGTTTATATATCAAAAAAAGAAAATAGCAGAGGCAATCAAATACCATCAAAAGAAAGCTCTATAGGGGGGGCGTGGCAACCGAGCTCCAACATGGACGCTTAATGTAAGAGCTCCGCTCAGCTGCCGGAGAGAATCCAGGAACATCCGCGACCACCGGCATCATCCTTGCCCCACACACAATCCACGGACTCCCTGGAACCTGCTGTGCTCGCCGATATGCCTAGGCATAGGAAAACCCCACAGAATCCTCAGAAATTACAGGATTTCTTCAGAGCGCGTGATCACCAACAAAATGGCGCCGGCACTAGGATGAGCCAGAAAGAATAGCGGGCTGCATCTACTCCAAACGGCCGCTCCGGTCCTCTAAACGAGTCACCAAACACCCGACCGGATAGCGGGTCTTCCTCTGGGACCTCTAGTCCGTCCACCAGGAGCCCAGCAAAGCAGAAGCAAAGGACTGTTTCCCCTAACAGACCGCTGATTGACCCTGACATGGAGGTAAGCAGACCTCACAACACTGAGGTGTCAGCAGCAACACACACACCAGACCCTATAGCAGCTTTCCCCACTTCTGACAGGCCGGTGTCAGATGCAATTCTAAAGGACATGCTATTATCACTAAAAGCATCATTGCATGCTGATATGACAGCAGAAATCAACCATTGTCAGAGGGAAGTGCAGGCTTTGGGTAGTAGAGTAGGCCATATTGAACAACGCATGAGTGACTTTACCTCATCCTTTAATACTATGGTGGATGCACAAAGCAACCACACAGAAGAAATCACATGGCTGAAAACAAAAGTAGCAGATTTGGAAAACCGTTCCAGAAGTAACAATATCAAAATCAGGGGATATCTGAAACTGTTCCCGTTACACAACTACTGTCATACGCTCAAGCGCTCTTCTCAACCCTAATCCCATCCCTGTCTCCACAGGATCTCATTGTGGATCGCATCCACCATATCCCCAAACCGTCCTTCCTTCCAATGTTCTCAGGGATGTGCTGCTCAGTGTGCATTACTACCATATCAAGGAACAACTCCTGACAATATCACGCAGACCTGACAACAGACACCCGAAATACGCAGAACTGCAGCTGCTTCCAGACCTGTCCAGACACACTCTGCAGAAACGTCGCAACCTTGTGACAATAACCAAGGCTTTAAGAAACCACAACATCATCCACAAGTTGAAGTACCCCGCCAAGCTGTCCATTACCCACAACGGCACATCAGTCCTGATCTCCACACTGGATGAAGGCATTGCAGCATTGCGGCAATGGGGCATAATACCAGCCCATACTCTGCCACCTGTTCATGCTCCTACACCTACTCCAATACAGGAAGATTGGCAAGTAGTTTCACGCAGACGCTCCTCCAAGAAAAATGCCAGTGGAAATACATAAATGTAACACGACATATGATATTCCTTCTCTCCGGATACAGGGTATCCAAGTTAAATCCCTGTTTTCTCCCCTCCAGCACCTACGTAGCAGTTACGTCTGCACATGGATCTGTTTATGGATCCCTTTCTTACCAAGGTCGTTAATTGTGCAACATTAACTTTGTTTCTTCTCCGTTGTTTTTATTTTACCTTTTCTATGATGGAAGCATGCCGACCGGTAGTGGACGCCTTTTATGATCCGGACTTAACCAGAATCAACACTGCCTTGCTGGACACCAGGGATGAGCCGAACACCCCCCTGTTCGGTTCGCACCAGAACATGCGAACAGGAAAAAAAATCGTTCGAACACGCGAACACTGTTAAAGTCTATGGGACACGAACATGAATAATCAAAAGTGCTAATTTTAAAGGCTAATATGCAAGTTATTGTCATTAAAAGTGTTTAGGGACCTGGGTCCTGCCCCAGGGGACATGAATCAATGCAAAAAAAAGTTTTAAAAACGGCCGTTTTTTCAGGAGCAGTGATTTTAATAATGCTTAAAGTCAAACAATAAAAGTGTAATATCCCTTTAAATTTCATACCTGGGGGGTGTCTATAGTATGCCTGTAAAGGGGCGCATGTTTCCCGTGTTTAGAACAGTCTGACAGCAAAATGACATTTTGAAGGAAAAAACACATTTAAAACTACCGCGGCTATTGCATTGCCGACAATACACATAGAAGTTCATTGATAAAAACGGCATGGGAATTCCCCACAGGGCAACCCCGAACCAAAATTAAAAAAAAAAAATGATGTGGGAGTCCCCCTTAATTCCATACAAGGCCCTTCAGGTCTGGTATGGATATTAAGGGGAACCCCAGCCAAAATTTAAAAAAAAATTGACGTGGGGTTCCCCCTAAATTCCATACCAGACCCTTCAGGTCTGGTATGGATTTTAAGGGGAACCCCGTGCCAAAAAAAAAAAAAAACGGCGTGGGGTCCCCCCAAACATCCATACCAGACCCTTATCCGAGCACGCAACCTGGCAGGCCACAGGAAAAGAGGGGGGGACGAGAGTGCGGCCCCCACCCTCCTGAACCGTACCAGGCCACATCCCCTCAACATTGGGAGGGTGCTTTGGGGTAGCCCCCCAAAACACCTTGTCCCCATGTTGATGAAGACAAGGGCCTCATCCCCACAACCCTGGCCGGTGGTTGTGGGGGTCTGCGGGCGGGGGGCTTATCGGAATCTGGAAGCCCCCTTTAACAAGGCGACCCCCAGATCCTGGCCCCCCCCCTGTGTGAAATGGTAAGGGGGTACTTACCCCTACCATTTCACTAAAAAACTGTCAAAAATGTTAAAAATGACAAGAGACAGTTTTTGACAATTCCTTTATTTAAATGCTTCTTCTTTCTTCCTTCATCTTCTTCTGGTTCTTCTGGCTCTTTTGGTTCTTCCTCCGGCGTTCTCGTCCAGCATCTCCTCCGCGGCGTCTTCTATCTTCTTCTCCTCGGGCCGCTCCGCACCCATGGCATGGGGGGGAGGCTCCCGCTCTTCTCTTTATCTTCTTCTCTTTTTCATCTTCTTCTTCATCTTCTTCTTCTTCTTCTTCTCTTCTTCCTTCTTCTCTTCTTCATTTCTTCTCCGGGCCGCTCCGCAGCCATGCTGGCATGGTGGGAGGCTCCCGCTGTGTGATGGCGTCTCTTCGTCTGACGGTTCTTAAATAACAGGGGGCGGGGCCACCCGGTGACCCCGCCCCCCTCTGACGCACGGGACATGACGGGACTTCCCTGTGGCATTCCCCGTGACGTCACAGGGAAGTCCCGTCAAGTCACCGTGCGTCAGAGGGGGGCGGGGTCACCGGATGGCCCCGCCCCCGTTATTTAAGAAAGGGGGCTTCCAGATTCCGATAAGCCCCCCGCCCGCAGACCCCCACAACCGCCGGCCAGGGTTGTGGGGATGAGGCCCTTGTCTTCATCAACATGGGGACAAGGTGTTTTGGGGGGCTACCCCAAAGCACCCTCCCAATGTTGAGGGCATGTGGCCTGGTACGGTTCAGGAGGGGGGGGCGCACTCTCGTCCCCCCCTCTTTTCCTGCGGCCTGCCAGGTTGCGTGCTCGGATAAGGGTCTGGTATGGATTTTTGGGGGGACCCCACGCCGTTTTTTTTTTTTTTTTGGCGCGGGGTTCCCCTTAAAATCCATACCAAACCTGAAGGGTCTGGTATGGAATTTAGGGGGAACCCCACGTCAATTTTTTTTTTAAATTTTGGCTGGGGTTCCCCTTAATATCCATACCAGACCTGAAGGGCCTTGTATGGAATTTAGGGGGACCCCCACATCATTTTTTTTTTTTTTTGGTTCGGGGTTGCCCTGTGGGGAATTCCCATGCCGTTTTTATCAATGAACTTCTATGTGTATTGTCGGCAATGCAATAGCCGCGGGTAGTTTTAAATGTGTTTTTTTCTTCAAAATGTCATTTTGCTGTCAGACTGTTCTAAACACAGAAACATGCGCCCCTTTACAGACATACTATAGACACCCCCCAGGTACGAAATTTAAAGGGATATTACACTTTTATTGTTTGACTTTAAGCATTAATAAAATCACTGCTCCTGAAAAAACATCCTTTTTAAAACTTTTTTTTGCATTGATCCATGTCCCCTGGGGCAGGACCCAGGTCCCCAAACACTTTTTATGACAATAACTTGCATATAAGCCTTTAAAATGAGCACTTTTGATTTCTCCCATAGACTTTTAAAGGGTGTTCCGCGGCATTCGAATTTGCCGCGAACACCCCAAATTGTTCGTTGTTCGGCGAACTTGCGAACAGCCAATGTTCGAGTAGAACATGAGTTCGACTCGAACTCGAAGCTCATCCCTACTGGACACTACACTTGGCCACAGTGAGTATTTATATTACACATTGATGCCACACACTCCCCAAAACTACCTCCATGCCCATTAACTGCCTGTTTATCAACACCAGGGGCCTAAACCACCCCGCCAAAAGGCGCTCCATGTGGGCCGAGGCCCTAAAACACAAGGCAGACATACTATGTGTCCAGGAGACTCACTTCCAGGAATCCTAAGCCCCAACATGCACCAACAAAGATTACCCCCATGTGTTTTCGGCATGCACGCCAGGACATAAGAAAAGAGGAGTTCTAATTACACTGAGGAATACGTTTTCTTTTCAACACAAAGAAACCATTCTGGATGCTAACGTCAGACCTATCATCCTTAAGGGAGATATTAATTCAATTCCATATACTGGGGTATCCCTATATACACCAAATTCACACCAAATATGTTTTCTCAGCAGGCTTCTTAAGAAGACGAAGTCCCACCTATACGGTAACCTCATATTATGCGGTGACTTCAATCACATTGTGGACCTGAAACTAGATACGACGAATACAAAAATGAACAGCATCTCATATCTTAACAAAGCTATTCATAGTGCAGAACTCTTTGATGTTTGGCGTTGCCTAAATGCGAATGCTAGAGATTACACCTTTTTCTCCCACAGGCATTGCTCTTATTCACGTATTGACTTATTCCTAACTGATAAATGGCTATTACAGAAAATTTCTTCTGTGCAGATCACGATATTACGCGGTCTGATCATGCAGCTGTTACTATTACTATCAATGACCAGGTTGTCTCCTCTTCCCCACCCATCTGGCACAACAACATCAGATTATTACAAGATCCCTGCACATCCACAATCATATCCCAACACCTTAGCAATTTTTTTCATGATAACGCAAAATCGGTAGAAAACCCTTTCACTCTTTGGAACGCCCATAAGACATACAGTATATGAGGGGAATATTAATTCAGCTGGGTGCTAGAGAGAAGAAGTGACACGCAGCCCATATTAACTCTATTCTGACTGATATACATTCCTTAGAATCACAAAATAAACAAGCACCTGACCTTAATCTCGCCCAACAACTCTCTACATTGAGGAATAAACTAAGAGAACTATTGTCCCAACAATATTACTACCACCTACGCCGCCTGAAACTGAACTCATATGCCAATGCTAATAGAGCAGGCAAATACTTGGCCAATAGAATAAAAGCGGTACAAACCAAATCGAGAATCACTCACCTGATACACCCCACCCTCAAACATAAAATCACTAATCCACAAGATATAGCCAACAAATTTGCTAATTATTACAGTAGTCTGTACAATATCAAAGATGACTCTACCACACACCAACCTACACAACCAAACATACAAAACTTCCTTCACAACCTGAAGTTGCCTTCCTTATCAGAATCCCAACTTAGCTTACTGAACTCTCCATTCACTCTACCTGAAATAGACAATGCATAAGCATCAGTACCTAATGGCAAATCCCCAGGACCTGACGGGTTCTCCAATGAATACTTCAAAATATTCAAGTCACACCTTACACCACATATGCAACAGGTCTTTACAAAAGCATCAGACACAACATGCTTCCCTCCAGAAATGCTCAGGGCCTACATAGTTACTCTGCCCAAACCAGGCAAGGAACCTACTACACCACCTAATTTCCATCCAATCTCCCTACTAAACACAGACATAAAGATATACGCCAAACTCTTATCCCAAAGAATAGCGGAATGTGTTCCATCCCTTATACAACGTGACCAGATGGGCTTCGTGAAGGGGAGACAAACCTTTAGATGCCACAAGGAGAATGGTTAATATAATCCACTATGCTGTTAAAAATCAAACGCCTTCTCTGCTGCTCTTCATTGATGCAGAGAAGGCGTTTGATAGGGTACACTGGAAGTACATGTCAATGACTTTGTCCAAATTCGGTTTTTGTGGTCACATACTGAACGCAGTGCTGGCCTTGTACTCCTGCCCTTCTGCGCAGGTGTGCACATCCAGTATGCTCTCCATGATGTTTCAGATAACTAATGGTACCCGCCAGGGATGCCCTTTATCCCCAACGATCTTCAACCTCATGATTCAACCCCTGGCGGCGACCATTCGAACTCATACCGGTATATATGGATTTAATTTTAGCTCCTCCCACCATGTCATCAATTTATTTGCAGATGATGTAATCCTGATGCTAATAAACCCACTAAAATCTCTCCCAACATTACACGAAATACTGAAATCTTTTGGTGATATTTCATATTACAAGGTGAATTTCTCAAAATCCCTCATACTAAATTTGGGTGTACCGAATACAGATTATCTTAAACTACAACAATCCCTGCCATATGCATGGAGCACTAACGGTATAACGTACCTGGGCATTACCCTAACTAATGATACTACCTCACTAGTGGACACTAACATGAAGTCACTCATATCCAAAATAGAAACTCAAACTAGTAATATAGCCAAACGAGAAATATCTTGGTTGGGTAGGCTAGCAGCATTTAAAATGCTGATTCTCCCTCAAATATTATATACATTCAGAGTGCTTCCACCAGCCATTCCGGCACACTATCTTAAATCCCTCTCTAATCTTCAATGGAAACTCTTATGGTGACCTAAAAAAGATGCTCACGACCTGATCTAATACCCCATAAATCTGCAAGGGGAGTGGGCCTAATAGATATACATGATTACATGTGGGCAACTAGACTTGACCAACTCAAATATTGGTTCTAGCCCACTGATATTACGCTATGGGTAGACATAGAAAAATCTCTAGCTCCCTTACCAGATCTACAGATGGTCCTATTGGGAGACAGTTGGATACCTTGGAATCTCAGAAATTTACCCCCAATTATCGTCATATCATTACAAGCCTGGAGATTCCTCCTAACACGCCCACTTACTAACAGTGAGGCCATAGATTTCACTCTTCCTCTAAGTATGATTGAAGCCAATATTCTAATGTTATCCTTGAAAACGTTCCCCGCCCATGTGATAACAAAAGTACATGACCTTTTCACAAACAATCGTCCACAATCGGCAGAACACATTATAAAAGAACATAATATGCCAAATCATATGCTCTTTACGTGCATACGAGTATCTCACTTCATGAAAGGAAACCCACTACATACCATCAAACTCCTGACCTCCATATGGAAACACCTCACTCGAGGATCAAAATGCAATAAGGGCATATCACTGTATTATAATATACTACAGAACAAAAAAGTGTTCAAAAAATCCACAGCGCATATAAGATGGGACATTGGGATATGAAAAACGCTTACTTGAGATTAGGGATGAGCTTCGAGTTCGAGTCGAACTCATGTTCGACTCGAACATTGGCTGTTCGCAAGTTCGCCGAACAGCGAACAATTTGGGGTGTTCGCGGCAAATTCGAATGCCGCAGAACACCCTTTAAAAGTCTATGGGATCGAGGGAGGGGAGGAGCCGGATGTGGGCATCTAGCTGACCTCGGAGAGCGCTCTGGGATGCCGGGTCTCTCCTTCCTCCTCTTGTCTAGCGGCGGTGCAGTGACGCTAGTAGCGGCGCCTATGGTTTAGATGCGGGCGGCCGCCTCCTAGCCTTCCGCTCCGGGGACACGCCACGGGACTTGGGTCCCTGTACGATCGCGGCCGCTGCCTCCCCCCTTCCCCTGTCCCCCCCCATCCCGTCCTCGCCGCATCCCCTCTTCTCGGAGCCCAGGCCAAGCGGTGAATTGAGGAGGTGAGGTGTCAGGAAAAGCCCTCTTGCAGTTTTCCCAGCGGATTGAGGATTAAACGAATGCCTGTGCATAGAAGCGCCATCCGGCGCTCGCGGGCGCGCAATAGCGCCAATGGCGCTAATAGTGCTAACAAACGTACGCACATGCGCAATAGTGCCACTTGGCGCCAAAGATAGCCTATTTAAGGAAGACTGTCTCAATGCTGCCTTGCTGTCTGGTCTACAGCGTTTCCTGAGACCCCTGCTAACTTGTTACCAGTTTTCCTGTATCCAGTATTTACTTGGCTTGTTCCTGACTTACCTGCTTGCTGCCCGCCCCGATCTTGGCTTGGACTCTGACTACTCTCTTGGTTTGCCCTTCTGTACCTGATCTGCCCGCCAGTACCTTGACCCGGCTTGTCTGCACCTCCCTGCTGTCTGCAATCTGCTACGGGACTACAGTGCACCTCCCTGCTGTCTGCAACCTGCTACGGGACTACAGTGCACCTCCCTGCTGTCTGCAACCTGCTACGGGACTACAGTGCACCTCCCTGCTGTCTGCAACCTGCTACGGGACTACAGTGCACCTCCCTGCTGTCTGCAACCTGCTACGGGACTACAGTGCACCTCCCTGCTGTCTGCAACCTGCTACGGGACTACAGTGCACCTCCCTGCTGTCTGCAACCTGCTACGGGACTACGGTGCACCTCCCTGCTGACTACAAGATCCTGTCTTCTGCTTCAGTGTTCCAGTCAGGCACTTGTGCCCCGCTGTACTTTCGAGTCCCTGTTCACACCTTCAGGGGTTCTTAAGTCAGAGGTATACGAGAGGCCGTTCTCTGCATTCCAGGCTCTACCTACCAGGGACGTGACATGAGGTGGGAATTAGCTGATGAGGGGAGCTGTAACATCGGAAAATCTCGGCCCATGCCTACTACGCATCGAAGCACCTGGAGTGGGAGCTGAATGGGAGGTAACAGAGGATACTGTTGATAGCTTCCTAGGGACACAGAAGCCGCTGGAGAAGTCAAGATTGGCAACCCTCAGATAAGTACACTGGAATGTATGGAATGGTGAGGGTAAGTGCCTTACATGTAGTTATACCGATGGAGCATTTACATGCATTATATGAGGCTGTATGAGACTAAAGTAAATTCACAGGTAAACTATCCATAGACAATAATATGTACAACTTACCCAGGACTTTACTTAAAAGGATACTCCAAGGTGCACAAAACTATTTTTAAGAGTTTAAACCTTCTTTTCTAAGGATATTGGTACTGTCTTATACAAAAGTGATACAAATTTAAAGGAGAGGACGTGCTAAAATTGTTTGTAAGATCAGTTTATTGTTCCCTTTTGGGCTTGCTGATGTCTTTTCTGGGACTTGACGTTTACAGCTAAAGATCTACAAGGGATGGGACCAGTTTAATCCGCATGTGAGGGCGCTGCCTGTATTGAGCTCCCCGAATTTTCTATGCAATATTTGGTATAAGGGTGGGCCAATGGGGATCGTAACTGCATTATATGAGGTTATATGAGGTTAAGATAAAGCATAGGTAAACCTCCCACGGACAGTAAGCCGTATAACCCACCCAGGCCACTACCTAAAAGGATTCTCCAAGGTATATAACCTATACGCAAGAGCTTAAATCTTCTGGTCCGGGGACTCTGGAACAGTTCCATACTAAAAGTGATACAATTGCAAAGCTGAGGACGTATTACTGCATGTAAGAATAACACTGCTCTCCCTTTCTGGCCTTTGGGTACCTACTCTGGGGCTTGATCTACATGGTTAAGACATACAAAGGATGGGACCAGTTTAAAAGGTACATGATGATACTGTTTGTATTGTACTCCCAGAATTCTCTATGCAACTTCAGTACAAAGATGCCCCAATAGGGACCGTAACTCTATAGATGGGAGAGATAGAGAGGGGCCTAAATCACAGGACCTCCCACTGAGTAGGAATATCTTAGGATAAGTGAAGTAAGACTTGTAAAAGGTCACTAGTTTGAACTAGTGACATACAGGTAGTTCAACCTCAATTGTTAATAGAATAAAGCTGTAGACCCTGGACCTCCTATAGGCTAGAGGAAGAATCCCCCTCAGGACTGTAACTACACTAAATAACCACAGGCACTATTTTTGGGAGTTACCACAGTAAAGAAGGTGAAAGACAATAAAGAATGGGAGGAAAGACGGGAAGGGGGGGAACAACATACCCAACAGGGACTTCCGCCAGAATAAGTTCCAGTCCAGGTACAATAAGGAAGTATATGGTCCAGGAAAGCACCAATGTAAGTCCGGGAAAGGCATCTGGTTCAAAAAGTAAAACCCCTGAATGTCCGCCTAAAATCAATACAAGAAGACAGTTGGCAGAAGCAGAATCTCTTAGTACAAATCCAGCAATAGTAGAAGCTCTAATGGAGAGCCAACGGGAAGGAGTAATGCCAACAAAGAACTAAATAACGGAGATGTTTGCTAGACTGGAAACCTTTATTAAAGCTGAAACAGAAGCAATAAGGGGAGACATGGGCCACATACTGAGAAGAGTGGAAGAAGTTGAGACAGTAGCTGAAAGACAGAGGATGGAGATGGGGAACCTGAAAAGCCAGATAGAGGAGATGCAACGTGAACACAGGGACTTAAGATACAGATTAGAAGATGAGGGAAACCGAAGCAGAAGGAAAAATCTGAGGATTAGAGGTCTCCCAGAGACACAGGGGGAGGGAGAAAATCTGCAGGAAAAGGTGGATCAAATCTTTGGAGGCCTTATTAACCCAAATGATAAGAGGAATAAACTGGATAGAGTGCACAGAATTAGGAAACCAGCTGAGATTAGCAAGGAAGCACCTCAAGACCTGATAGTGAGGTTCCATAATTATCGAGACAAAGAGAAAATCAGGGCGAGTCTGAAAAACAATCAATCAGTGAAATATGGTGAATTTAATTTACAAGTATACCCAGACCTGGCGATTGAGACACGGGCAAGGAAAAGAGTCCTTAGACCCCTATTGGAGCAACTTAAAGCTCGAGATGTGCACTATTCCTGGGGGTTTCCAGTGTGCCTGATTGGGCGAAAAGATGGGCGAAAAGATGGGCGCTCAGCAACGTTAAGGTTTCCAGAAGATACCCAAAATTTCTGCCGCAAGCTGGATATCCCACCTGTAGAAATCCCGGGATGGTGGGAGAAAGCAGGAGGGCAGAACATTGCAGAAGATATACAAATCTGGAAACCAGTATACAATAGGAGAGGAGTGTAAACAAGTGTTAAAATAATGGTGTCAGAAAATATGTGGTATGGGATGGGGGGGTGTGGGGGATAATGGGTTTGGAGCCAAGAGTTTTTTGGGGGGGGGTGGGTGGACTCCGGGGGAGGGGGGGCGATGGGGGATTGGAGGGGGGGAGGGCCTGGTAGATCCCGGTGTGGGCTGGGGGATTCAAGGATTCTCACACTGAGCTCAACCCTCGGGGGGGTCAACCGTAGGGCCGGGTGGTGAAGGAGGGGCCACGGTTAATAGGGCCACTGGGAGGCCTAATGCCCCCATAAGTGGGGGGGGATGGGGAGGGGGGGGCTTGGGGAGTGAGGGGATGGAGGGGGGTAAGGGAGGGGCGAGACCAGTACAAACCTCATTGTCTCCCACTGATGGGTCTAGAAAGGCAGAACAAATGGTCGGAATAAACCTGGTAACATATAACGTAAGGGGTCTCAACTCGCCCATAAAATGTGCGAACATAATGGGCGAGTTGAGATCCAATAAAGCAGAGGTGGTCTTTCTCCAGGAGACACATCTATACCTGGGGAGAAATCAGAGGATAATATCTAGGGACTACCCGCTTTGGATTTTTAGTGACTCCCCGATAAGGGGTGCAAAAGGAGTGGCGACCGGTTTTGCAAGGGAAATTCGTTTCCAGATAGAAGAGAGATTAACCGACCCTGATGGCCAATTTTTGTTTCTGAGGGGCAAACTAAATGGTGAGGAATATACTTTAGCTAACATTTATTGCCCAAATACCAACCCAGGTATATATCTAATTGGAGTCTTATCGAAGATAGAGGGTTTCAGGAGAGGGAGGGTTATTGTGGCAGGAGATCTGAACCTGTGCCTAGAGCCGGGTAGAGACAATGCGTCGCGTGTTTGGGGGACTGGAGGGGTATGGTTGAACAAACTTATAAAAAAACTGCATCATTGTCAGTTAGTAGATGTATGGAGGATGCAACATCAAAAAATAAAAGTTTACACTTACTACTCCCCCGTACACGCGACGTATTCAAGACTTGACTATTTTTTTGTAGATCATAGGTATTTAGAAGAGGTAGAAAATACAAACATAGGATCTATAACATTTTCGGACCATGCCCCGGTGACACTACGAATAAAACAAAACATACAAATACCCTTTTTAAATAATTGGAGATTAAATGAAGATCTCCTTCATGATAGGGAAATTGATAAGTTAATAAAAGAAGAGCTGGAATTCTACTTCAGAATTAATACCTCAAAGGAAACATCAGAATCAATAGTCTGGGAGGCCCATAAGGCTTATATCAGGGGTATTATAATAAAGGCGGGAGTGGAGAAAGAAAGAAGGCAGACTAAAAATTTTCATGGGCTTCAGGAGGAAGTTAAAAAACTAGAACGGCAGCATAAGGAAACAGGGGAAGGAGGGATTTTGGGAAAACTATACGGAGCTAGAGAGGCCATGAGACAGCAGATAGAGTTAGAAAATCCTAAAAAGTATAATTTAGTCAAAAAAGAAAGATATATTACTGGAAAAAGACCTGGTTGACTCCTGGCAAGGGCACTAAGTAAAAAGAAAAGTAATAAATACATTGATAAAATAAAGACGAAATCAGGAGAATTTAGATATAAAGATGGGGACATAGCAAAAACCTTTCAAGAATTATATGGGGAACTTTATTCAATAAATAAAAAGGATAAGGGCAAAGAGAAAGAGCAAAAACAAGAAAAAATTAAAAACTATCTAAAAGAAACTGGGATGTTAAAAATATCAAAAGAGGAGAGAGCATTTTTAGAGGTCCCCATTACAGAGTCCGAAGTAAGGAAGGCTATCAAGGAGACTCAGACAGGTAAGAGCCCAGGTCCAGACGGGCTGACAGCATTATACTATAAGAAATACCAAGACTACTTTGTGCCAAAAATATGTGCTTATATGAATGAGATAGGAGAGATAGGGGAAATGAGCAGAGATGCATTGGCAGCTAATATAGTGATTATTCACAAGGAAGGAAAGGATGATACACTATGCTTTAGTTTTAGGCCCATATCCCTATTAAACAACGACACAAAATTATTCGCAAAAGTAATTGCGGGTAGAGTAAAGCAAACGATTAAAAATGTCATCCACCCTGATCAAGTGGGGTTTATACCAGGCAGGCAGGGAAGGGACAATAGTATTAAAACCCTTTTGATAACCCAGGAAATTAAAAAGAGCAGAGTCCCAGGACTACTGCTGTCAATAGACGCTGAAAAAGCGTTTGACAGAGTAGACTGGGACTTCATGATAGAGACACTCAAAGAAGTGGGCTATGGGGAGAAGATCTGTAGCTGGGTTGGGGCGCTGTATACAAAACCATCAGTTAAAATAAATGCGACCTTATCTGAGCCCTTCTATATATATAATGGAACAAGACAGGGGTGCCCAATTTCTCCAATGCTCTTCCTGTTAGCACTAGAACCCCTTCTTATTAGGATAAGACAGAATCCAGACATTAGAGGAGTAAATATAGGTGGAATTGAGTATAAGCTCGCCGCCTTTGTGGATGATATTCTCCTCTATATAAAAAATCCAAGAGTCTCCCTCCCGAACGCCCTGGCTACACTAGAAGAGTATGGGAAATTGTCCAACTTTAAAGTAAATACTACCAAATCAGAAGTATTAGACATAAACCCCAATAAGACAAGAGATTACGCATACCAAAAACATTTTCCTTTTAGGTGGTTGAATGAAGCTCTAAACTATTTAGGAATCAAAATTACAACATCCGTAGAAAAACTATACCAGGCGAATTTTATGCCGCTTATAAATGAGGTAAAATCAGAATTAAACAGAATACAGCAGGGGCAACTGTCGTGGGCGGGAAGAATTAATATATTCAAAATGGTTTTATTACCAAAAATAACATACAAAATGCAAATGCTCCCAATCACACTTCCATCTGTATACCTCAAAAGACTACATTCAATGATATTAAGGTTCATATGGAAAGGGAAAACACCATGGTTAAAATATACTCAACTAATAAACACTAAAAGAAAAGGGGGATGGGGAGCACCAGACATTTGTAAATATTACGAAGCCATTGCACTTGCGAGAGGGGTAGATTGGGTTAAAAATAAAGGAAAACAATGGGTAGAAATTGAAAACAAAATTAGTAAGTTAAAATTACACAAATTAATATGGTGTCCACCAAAACTAAGAAAATATAACACTGAATCACATGAAATCACTAGGCATGCACTTAGAATATGGGATGTTATTCACAAAAGGGAACACTGGGAATATAATTCACTGCTAATGTCATTAAAGGATGTAGATTATTTTCCACCGGGGAAGCAAGAGTGGTTTGGTAAATGGCTCCTAGATGAGAAGGTGCAATTGAAAGACGTAGTGGACAGGGGTAAAATATGTTCAATACAAGAGCTTAAGAATAGAAGAGATAAGATAAATATCAATCCATTGTGCTATGGTCAATTAAAACATTTTGTTGAATCTCTACCTCAACCAAATAGAACAACAAAAAATTTACTTCCATTAGAGAAAATATGCATGGAAACAGACGAAAAAGGCGGTTTTTCTCGAATATATAAAATATTGGTGGAGCTGAGGAGGGCAGATACCTTGGCTTTTATAGGTAAGTGGGAGAAGGAGTTAGGAATAACGTTAACAGAGACAGAAGTAGATATGATACTGAAGCGATTCTCGATCACGTCAGTCAATTATAAACTGCTAGAGTTAAACTATAAATGCCTAACAAGAATGTACATGACTCCGGATAAGATGCATAAAATTAATGGGGAGAAATCTCAGCTATGTTGGAGGGGATGTAATGAAATAGGGAAGATGGCTCATGTGTGGTGGTTGTGTCCTGAGATAGGTATCTTCTGGGATGAGATTAAAAATACACTAAAGAGATTACAAATTTCGATCTGCCAAAAGACCCTAGGGTTCTTCTGTTCCATTTGAGTGAGATGCCCACTAAGGCCTATCTCAGAACACTTCTGCCCTATCTTATAGATGCAGCCAAAAGCCTAATCTCTAAAAACTGGAAAAGAAAAGAAAGACCAACCATGAGGGAATGGATCAACAAAATAAATGAGATACAGGATTTAGTGTACTTAAGGTTCAGTGAAGGGATAAAAATGGAGGCCTATAGGATAAAGTGGGGAGTGTGGGAAAAATTTAAAAAATCTATAAGAGCAGCTGAGATATGGACAACTTGAGATGTAGAGAGGGCAGATCCCGACCCAGGGGGAGCAATGGGAAACTAGAGAGAAATCGCGAAGAGGGAGGAGGTACGGTCTCGGGGTGGGTGAGGGGGGAGGGGGGGTAGGGAGGAAGAAATTAATGATAAATAGTAGAAGTAGATGGGGGGTTTGTTATTCTCTGTGTTATGAAATATGGGGTTGTGGGGATGAGGTCCTTGTCCTCATCAACATGGGGACAAGGTGTTTTGGGGTGCTACCCCAAAGCACCCTCCCAATGTTGAGGGCATGTGGCCTGGTACGGTTCAGGAGGGGGGGGCCGCACTCTTGTCCCCCCCTCTTTTCCTGCGGCCTGCCAGGTTGCGTGCTCGGATAAGGGTCTGGTATAGATTTTTGGGGGGACCCCACGCCGTTTTTTTTTTAAATTTTGGCCAGGGTTCCCCTTAATATCCATACCAGACCTGAAGGGCCTGGTATGGAATTTAGGGGGACTCCCACATCATTTTTTTTTACATTTTGGTTCGGGGTTCCCCTTTGGGGAATTCCCATGCCGTTTTTATCAATGAACTTCTATGTGTATTGTCGGCAATGCAATAGCCGCGAGTAGTTTTAAATGGGTTTTTTCCTTCAAAATGTCATTTTGCTGTCAGACTGTTCTAAACACGGGAAACATGCGCCCCTTTACAGGCATACTATAGACACCCCCCCAACTACGAAATTTAAAGGGATATTACACTTTTATTGTTTGACTTTAAGCATTATTAAAATCACTGCTCCTGAAAAAACGGCCGTTTTTAAAACTTTTTTTTGCATTGATCCATGTCCCCTGGGGCAGGACCCAGGTCCCCAAACACTTTTTATGACAATAACTTGCCTATAAGCCTTTAAAATTAGCACTTTTGTTAATTCATGTTCGTGTCCCATAGACTTTAAAGGTGTTCGCGTGTTTGAACAAACTTTTTTCCTGTTCGCATGTTCTGGTGCGAACCGAATAGGGGGGTGTTCGGCTCATCCCTACTGGAGAGCAATGGAAGTTCGCGTTTCAAACTATACAACATGCCTCACACTGTATCAGCCACTGGGAATCCTCAATAAGGGTGATTAACCGTTGGCAATACACCCCATGCAGAATTGCAAGAATGTTTCCCAATGTTTCCCCAAGAATGTTTCTCCCTATGCTGGAGAGAATGTGGATGTAAAGGTCACCTTCTCCACATGTTCTGGGAATGCCTCAGTGTCACTAGCTTCTGGAACCAAACGTTTAAACTTATATCAAAACAGACGAAAAAGGCGTTTTTCGCTACATAAACTGTTGGCGCTTTATAAATACTGTATAATAATAATAATAAAAATTTCGTCCACAGGAATATTCACACCCCAAAACCCCACATTGGCTATCTTATTAATAGGACTAGAAAACTTCCCACACACCATGAGACACATAGTCACCCATATACTACTAGTTGCTAGGTCCCTGGTACTTCAAAACTGGAAAAGCACCCTAACAGTCAATATAACTGATGTGATCAGAAAAGTACAACAAAACAACACATTTGAACGTCTCTTAGCAATCAACTCGCTTACATGCGATAAAATCGACAAATGTTGGGTAATATGGACTAGCAAGTACAAATACACATAAACATCTATATGTACATCTTATTGAAGTTCTGAATACGATCACTCTGGCTCTGTGCTTCCTATTGCTACTTGTTATTTATTTTTTAATTTTTTTATATATATATATGTTTTTTTGTTTTAACCCTGTCTCTGTATGATATTGAAAAACACAAAAAAAAATCTTTCAAATGTAAAAAAAAAAGAAAGCTCTATTGTGGGAAAAAAAGGACGCAAATTTCGTTTGGGTACAACATTGCATGACAGCGCAATTACCAGTTAAAGCAGCGCAGTGCCAAATTGTAAAAAGTTCTCTGGTCTTTAGGCAGCCAAATGGTCTGGGGCTTAAATGGTTAACATGGAGCCTTTTTCTTACTTTTATTAGCAGCTATGGCAAGGGCTGTATGTATGCTTAGATGTGTTGGACACTGCGGTGCTTTTGTGAACTAAATTTCCCTGGTTTGTCTCTGGATTTTTCTGTTCTGACCTCCTGCTGTGTTCTAGGTTGATTCTGAACTTGGCTCATCTTTCTACTAATACCTGACCTTGTCTTGCCTCCTGACCCTGAGCCTGCTGTTTATCCATTGCTAACCTCTATTTGCCTCTTGACCATGATCCTACTGTCTATCTGTTGCTGACCTTTGCTTGCCTCCTGACCATGCCTCCACTTTCCATCCTGATATCTGCCTTCCAGGTTGTCAGCCACTGACCAGTTTAGACTCTGCCTCCACCCTTTTATGGGTTCATGTTTCCATCTTAGCTGTTGTTCTATTCTGTCCTCTGTGGTATTTTTACTCAGTTCTCCAGTGATCTCCTTAGCAGTCTACAAGAGCACCTCTCTGTCAAGTTATCTACCAGAAGTGATCACCTGTGAACTGAACTCTCAGCACTCTCAGCACTCATGTCACTTTGCCCTTTCACTCCCTGTCACCATTTTCAGGAGTGTTTGGACCAGAGCTGTAAAGGAAGCCCTCTTGTCACTCAGAATTTAACCAGGTACTTTATTGCAACCAATAGGAACACAGGAGAGGAGAGGCTGAACACTGGCTCAGTGACTCTCAGGGGCTCCAGCCTGCAGTGCCTGTTGAAGTAAAGCTGGCCATAAATGAGTCATTGTTTTTTTTTACTTTATCAAAAAAATAAATAAACAGATTCCTCCATTCACACGAACATGGTGGATGAAGGAATTCCCCCAGCCAGGACATTGTTATCTAACAGCAGGACCTGCCACTGTCAGAATGCACTGATCACCAGCCATAACAATTGGATGCAGCCACTGATCAACAATAGTTTTTCAACTTGTCCCTTTGACAGAATTTTATAAAAATAAATGAATTCTTCTGAGCAGCGACAGGCACACAGTGTTTAAAATGTGGTCCCTGCTTAACCAACTATGTTTCAATCCATCTATGGCCAGCTTTAGATTGTATTCCGTAGAAAATTGTGGACTTCAGCTTTAAATTACATGACAGCAGTACACATTTGTTTATTCACCCTGCCAAAGTCCATCTTCACTTCAAGTTTAAGTCTCTCTGTCTCTCCTGTCTATATGTCCTCTAAAATTAACCCTTAAACTTCCATCAGTGTTTCTCTTTTAACTAACAGGAAAACCAGTAAAATCCTGAACTCTTCTACAGATTGTAGCATTTGCTCTTCAGTTAACATTGAAAAGAAAAGCATGGTTAGGTACCGTACTGTATATGCACTAATTTAAAATCTCTGTTATCACAGCACTGCCAAGTGAAAATCTTGAGTGCTTCTCTGTCTGTGCTGGAGCTTCACTGGAGGAAAAGAAGGGCATCTTCCCACCGTGCAACTTGGGAAAAAAAGCCAGGAGGAGAGCATGTTTATATGACCTGTCACATCGTAAAACTCTCTCTTCTCTGTTAAGCAGGCAGAACTACAGTATGGCAGTCTCTACACTGCAGTCTGCATTTTTTTAATGGGTTGTAAATTGAAGACCATGGTGTGCATAGCTGACCGGTTTAATGAATGCTGGCTGGCTCATTTATAATGCTCCCCATTTTAATCCACTCAGCTATGCACACCATGGTCTTCAATTTACAACCCATTAAAAAAATGCAGACTACAGTGTAGAGACTGCCATACTGTAGTTCTGCCTGCTTAACAGAGAAGAGAGAGTTTTACGATGTGACAGGTCATATAAACATGCTCTCCTCCTGGCTTTTTTTTTTATTTGTCTGTTCTATCCCATTCAATTAATAACTGGCAGCTTCAAGCTCCCAAAGCTGGGGGAGTGCTAAGAACACTTTTAAAACACATTGCTGTGCTTTATAATGTGCAGTGTTTTTTTTTTGTTTGTTTTTTTAAACTGCAGTTTGGAAACAGTATATTGCTACAGTTTTAAAATTAGGCACTTAGAGTGCTTTTTTTTTTTCCATAAAAGATTTTTATTTATATAAGAAAAGAAAGAGTATACAAGGAATGCATTACATTCACTCGATAAAGTCACAACATTAACAGATTATTGGGTATACAGTCTTAGGATACAGTTTAGTATAACAATCTGATATGAGTCGACCAGGAGCAAGACTTGTGGATTAAACAAGGCGTAGTTTGGTGGAGGATCTCATTTTCAATTTCACCTCCCCCTCCCCCCCCGCCAGGCCGCCAAGGGTAGGGGGTAGCCAGAGGGCTTGCACTAGGTCTTTGTATTACAAATTGTATAACCTGAGATGGCCTAATTAGCAACAGTAGGGTAGGTGTAAGGAGGGATATAGCCCTACTGTGGGTGAAAAAAGGGAGAATGGGGAAGATGAAGAGAAAGTAAGAGTGAGAGGGGAAAAAGAGAGCAGAAGAGGTAGCCAGGAAGGGGGAATGAGGAGGGACTTAGTTGTGAAGAGAAGGGAGAGGGGGGATAGGTATAAAATTAGTTAAGGGAGGGGTGTAGAAAATGAGGAGGTGTTGGTAGATCGTTCTCGTGTGGTTCCGCCAACCACCTCCCCCCGATTCGTCCAGTAGCCCAAGGAGGCCTAAAACTACATATGCAAGTCTAATCTATGTAGCGTGTTGGCAGAAACGGTCTGATGTTGTGAAGTGATCCCAACATGCCCATGTGGTTGAGAATTTATGTATTCTATCTTGGGAAATATGGATCAATTCTTCCATGTCTTTTATGTTTGAGATTCTGGACAACCATTCCCTAATTGTCGGAGCATTTTTAGAACGCCAATGCATCGGTATGCAGAGCTTAGCTGCATTTACCATGTGCATGGCTAGGGATTTGTAATAGCTTTTTTCGACATAGACGTGTGATGAAGGAGAAACTGAGCCGGGGAGTAATCTTGGGTAAATGTGGTGACATGGGATATGAGACTATGGACCTCTTTCCAGAAAGGTTGTATTTTCTCGCATTCCCACCAAATGTGGAACATGGTTCCAACTGACTTCTCGCATCTCCAACATATGTTAAGGATGGTAAGGGAAAATTTATGGAGGCGTGATGGGGTCCTATACCATCTGGTCGTCACTTTGTAACAGTTTTCTTGAACAGCCACATTCATTGAGCCTTTGTGGCCGTATTCATACACAGTGTTCCATTCCTCCTTGGTCAAAGATAGTTGTAGGTCTCTATTCCATGCTATTTGTGAAGGATGTGGTTCGTGTTTGGTCTCCTCAGAAAGCAGGATGTATAAGAGGGAAATAAGGTGTCTCTGTGGTGTTTTGTGGTGGCAGAGGTCTTCGAAGGGCGTGAGTTGTCTCATCCAATTAGTTTGGTGTGTGTGAGTCATGAGAAAGTGCCGTATTTGCCTACATGTCCAGAAGGGGAAAGTGGTGGTTTTAGAGATGGCTTTTGCCTTCTCTAGAGGGATAAGCGTCCCGCCCGAGAAAAATTGAGAGGCTAAAACATCTTCAAAGGGCCATTCCTGGGGGAGAAAATGCTGAAAATCACCTGGAGGAAAAACAGGGTTACCTCTTAGAGTAGTTAAGGGTCCCGGGATAGGTGCGAGTGTCCCAGAATGTGAAGCTTTTTTGAAAGCTAAGAGGGAGGGGTAGATAAGTGGGTGTGAGGAAATGTTTGGAGGCCAGTGTTTGAAAGGTTTCCAGGGGAGCAGGTGAAGAGGGTTGAATGTGAAGGACTTTTTGAGATCTAACCATTTTTTTGTATGTGTGTGTATGTTCCAATCAGCTATTCTGGTGAGATGGCATGCCATATAGTACTTACATAGGTCTGGTAGGCCAATGCCTCCTTTGGTTTAATGGAGTGTGAGGCGGGAATATTTAATACGCAGTGGGGAGTTTTTCCATAAGAAAGCGAAGCAGGCTTTCCGATAGCTCGCAAAGAATTTTGGTGGTAGGAGGATCGGTACAGATTGAATTAGGTATAGAATGCGAGGGAGAATTATTATTTAATTAGAGCTGAATGGCCAAACCAGGAAACGTTCAGTCCCATCCAGTCTCTCAGGTGTCACTTAGAGTGCTTTGATGTCTAGACAGTACTCCTCTTACTATTATCATTCAGCACTCTTTTGAAAGATACAGTAG
This sequence comes from Lithobates clamitans, assembly GCA_037952925.1. Taxonomy (NCBI): domain Eukaryota; kingdom Metazoa; phylum Chordata; class Amphibia; order Anura; family Ranidae; genus Lithobates; species Lithobates clamitans. The sequence goes on from JBBGZY010000317.1 coordinate 1,893,788, forward strand.
TATATCCCCTGTCCCTCACATAAATATTGTACTTTTGCACCTGGGTAAACTATTGCTTTTTGGGTGCATGTTTTAATAAATGACTGAAGATAAACATTTTTAATGTTTACCTTTTTTAATGTTTACCTTTTGTGGGTACAATTACTTTCATGGGATTTTTTATGCATGCATTAAGCTCACATTTTTTTTTATATTGAATGAATTTATTTTTGGAGGTCATTAACCCCATTGGTTGATTGACTTATAGACTTACTGGAATCCAAGGCAAGGATTGTAATACACCACATCCCCTTTATCAAATTAGTCACTCTCACTTTTCACTATGCTGGTTCTTTATCACCCTCTAGATATTTTTTCAAGGTTGACATCTCTGTAAATCCACACTTTTAAAAGCCACATTGCCCTTGCTAGAGTGCATGCATGTAGACAATAATTGGCTGCAAATCGTAATAAATTCACCATAAACAATAGGTAAATAGCGGCACTCAACAAAAAAACAAAAAATACGAAAAATAAATAAATAAATGAATCATAGTGAAAATAACATCCAAAGAAACTCAATGAAACAATTTAATAAAAACATCCGGTGTTAAATGTGAAGTGAATAAATCATATAAAAAAATGTACATATAAAAGTCCACATGAAAGTTTATTTCAGTGATCTTCAAAAACTATATTTCAGTAAACATCTTGTTTCATTAAATCATGCAATCTTCACACAGCACCATGTCAGAGCATGCCACCACTTCCCCATCAGGTGTACACTCAGCAAATAAGTTTGCCTCATACTTTTATGTTCGGCAAATGTGCTTTTTAACCCTGTGGTTAATCAAACCATCATTGGCAGTCTCCAAATCATATGTATTAGACCCATAATGAGTTCTCATACAGAGGAGAAAGGAGAGCTCCAATAGTGTATTACATTTAAAAGACTTTATTTAAAATTTAAACCATCTTATATTCCACTCACATGCCATAAAAGATAAAATGCTCCAGAAGGCTTGGCCAATCATGGCTCAGGGGGCTAAGTCCACGCTCCACACTATATATAAGGCTGCTTATATATATGTATAGGCTTGGTAAGTCTCAACCGATCACTTGTTCCTCACTGTCATAACGTCACTTCCAGTTGACTGTGATGTGTCATTCCTGGTTGCCGTACAGCCAAGTCTCAAAGCATTCATCATCACAACTTCATCTAGGGATTGGCTGTATGGCACGGCACCCTCCATTTTATGAGCAAACATATGCAAATAGTTAGCCCATTCCACATATTCACAAATTTTAGTGTGGATGTCATAGCTAGTGTAACAACATTGTACATGTCCTCCATGCATTAGAGCCTTAACCTTAATCCACAATATATCCATGAGACCCTTTTACAGTATAATCCACTGAAATAAACGTAAACTTATAAGATAGGATATATTCAACTATATTGTTAGATTAAAAAAAACTTCTAAATATAATATAATTACTAAAAAAAAGGATAATCAAAAATCCTGAAATCATCCATTGAGGTTCTCATAAGGAGATTAAAACAATAGTTAACCCCTTACAAGTTTAAAATATACAATTCATTTATGAATAATTAGATTAATCTAATAATCACCAATAAAGCAATTTAAATTCAGTTAAATGTTAAGTTCCCTTTGAGCCAAAGTATTAGGCAAAGCCACTTGGCTTCTTTTTGTGATAGATCACTAATTCGATTACCCCTCCATGTGGGGTAAACACAATCTATCCACCAAAATTGCAAACATGTGGGATCTCTGTTGTGGGCAATTCTAAAATGCAATGACACGCTGGGGGTTATTTACAAAAGGCAAATCCACTTTGCACTACAAGTGCACTTGCAAGTGCAGTCACTGTAAATCTAAGGGGTAGATCTGAAATATGGGGAAGCTCTTCTGATTTTATCATCCAATCATGTGCAAGCTAAAATGCTGTTTTTTATTTTCCTTGCATGTCCCCCTCGGATTTACAGCGACTGCACTTCCAAGTGCACTTGCAGTGTACTTGTAGTGCAAAGTGGATTTGCCTTTCATAAATAACCCCCACTGTGTTGCCTATAGCCTTTTTTAATATTTGCTATGTGCTCTGCTATGCATTTTTAGAGGTCTTTTAGTACATCCCACATAATAAAAACCACAGGGACAACATAATATGTATACGACATGGGAAGTATTACATGTAATAAACCCGTATACACATTACCCACCAAATTGGTAGCAAAGAAAGTGCGCCCCCCATTATTATTATTTACAGTTCTAAAGGATATACATTTTCTACAGGTAAAAAACCCTTTCTCTCAAAATAAATTCTTTGGTTACCTGGTTGATCTAAGATTTTCTTAAAAGAGAAGTATGGGTTTCCTTTTTGCTTAATCCTAATCCTTATGAGCTGCTGATATCTACAAATCTTTCCTGCCCTCTGAGAAGGTCCCCGTTTCTGTTAAAATAGAATGAATTACCTGTGGGAGGGTCTACAGACTTTCATGCACCGTCATACCGACAATGGTCGGGCTCTGGAGTCTGGATCCACCCCCTTCCTGATACCTTGCTTGATTGATGTCGGCTCTGGGTTCTCTGCTTGTTCCCGAGACTTCATACAGCACAAAGAGCTGCTCCCCTCTTCCCTCCACCTTCCCCCCTCCCTTCTCCCTGTTGCAGACAGAACGACCTAAGCACACATTCAGGAAAGTAGCAGGCATTAGTGAGTGTAGAAATCAGTGATAGTGCTCTGTACAGTGTATTATATTCTACTTTCCTTCTGTTGTATTTTACATTTTTAAAGTAAAATACAACACTGGCTTTTTATTTTTCATTTTTTATGGGCTATTCAGATTGTTCTATGTGATTGAGGTCATGGAGCCTTACATGTACATATGCTGGTTTCACACTGCTAGGAGTACAGGGCATGGGGATGATAGGACTGTATAGGAGTACAGGGGATGGGGATGATAGGACTGTATAGGAGTACAGAGGATGGGGATGATGGGTCTGTATAGGAGTACAGGGGATGGGGATGATGGGTCTGTATAGGAGTACAGGGGATGGGGATGATGGGACTGTATAGGAGTACAGGGGATGGGGATGATGGGACTGTATAGGATTACAGGGAATGGGGATGATGGGACTGTATAGGACTACAGGGGATGGGGATGATGGGATTGTATAGGAGTACAGAGGATGGGGATGATGAGATTGTATAGGAGTACAGGGGAAGGGGATGGTGGGATTGAATAGGAGTACAGGGGATGGGGATGATGGAATTGTACAGGGGATGGGATGATGGGACTGTATAGGAGTACATGGGGTCAGGATGATGGGACTGTATAGGAGTACATGAGATGGGGGATAGGAATGACATCAGTGGCACAAGTATGGTGGTGAGGGGATGGGATCAGTGATGGGAGGGATGATTTCTCTGTACAATAAAGTATACTCTGGGGACATATTGGGGGTAGGGATGAGCTGAACACCCCCCGGTTCAGTTCACAGCAGAACATGCAAACAGGCAAAAAATTTGTTCGAACAAGCAAACACCGTTAAAGTCTATGGGACACGAACATGAATAATCCAAAAGTGCTCATTTTAAAGGCTTATGTGCAAGTTATTGTCATAAAAAGTGTTTGGGGACCTGGGTCCTGTCCCAGGGGACATGTATCAATGCAAAAAAAAGTTTTAAAAATGACCGTTTTTTCGGGAGCAGTGATTTTAATAATGCTTAAAGTGAAACAATAAAAGTGAAATATTCCTTTAAATTTCATACCTGGGGGCAGTCCATTACCAGGCCCTTTGGGTCTGGTATGAATATTAAGGGGAACCCCAAACCAAAATTTAAAAAATAAATTGCGTGGGGTCCCTCCAAACTCCATACCAGGCCCTTCAGGTCTAGTATGGATATTAAGGGGAACCTCATGCCAAATTAAAAAAAAAATGGCATGCGGGTCCCCCTCAAAATCCATACCAGACCCTTCAGGTCTGGTATGGGTTTTAAGGGGAACCCAGCGCCAAAATAAAAAAAATGGCGTGGGGGTCCCCCCAAAAATCCATACCAGACCCTTATCTGAGCATGCAACCTGGCAGGCCACAGGAAAAGCGGCCACAGGCCCTCAACATGGGGAGGGTGCTTTGGGGTATCCCCCAAAGCACTTTGTCGCCATGTTGATAGGGACAAGGGCCTCATCCCTACAACCCTTGCCCGGTGGTTGTGGGGGACTGTGGGCGGGGGGCTTATCCGAATCTGGAAGCTCCCTTTAACAAGGGGAGCCCCAGATCCCAGCCTCCCCCCTGTGTGAAATGTCTTCACTTTGACAGTTCTTTTATAACTGAGGGCGGGGCCACACCGTGATATTCCCCCTCTTACACACTGGGACTTCCCTATGGCTTTCCCGGGGCGTCAGAGGGGGGCGGAGCCACCCAGTTACGTAAACGGGACATTTTTTTTATTTTTTAATAAAGGACTTGTCCCAAGCCGTGTCTTGTCATTTTTACCAGGGGGCTTCCAGATTCCGATAAGCCCCCCGCCCACAGACCCCCACAACCACTGGGCAAGGGTTGTGGTGATGACGCCCTTGTCCCCATCAACATGGGGACAAGGTGCTTTGGGGAGCTACCCCAAAGAACCCTCCCCATGTTGAGGGCATGTGGTCTGGTACGGTTCAAGGGGGGTGCTCTCTTGCCCCCTCTTTTCCTGCGGCCTGCCAGGTTGCGTGCTCGGATAAAGGTCTGGTATAGATTTTTGGGGAGAACCCCACGCCATTTATTTTTAATTTTAGCACTGGGTTCCCCTTAAAATCCATACCAGACCTGAAGGGCCTGGTATGGAATTTGGGGGGACCCCCACACAATTTTTTTTTTGGTTCGGGGTTCCCCTAAGGGCCTGGTAATGGACTTGGGGGATCCCATGCCATTTTTTTCAATGACTTCTTTTATCTGTATTGCCGGGACCGACAATTCATTATAGCCGCGAGCAGTTTTAAATTACCTTTTTTCCTTTAGAAATGTCATTTTATGCAGGGACTGTTATAAACATGCGCCACTTTACTGGCATACTATAGACACCCCCCAGGTACAAAATTTAAAGGAATATTTCACTTTTATTGTTTCACTTTAAGCATTATTAAAATCACTGCTCCCAAAAAATTGCAGTTTTTAAAACTTTTTTTGCATTGATACATGTCCCCTGGGGCAGGACCCAGGTCCCCAAACACTTTTTATGACAATACCATGCATATAAGCCTTTAAAATTAGTACTTTTGATTTCTCCCATAGACTTTTAAAGGGTGTCCTGTGGCTTTTGAATTTGCTGCGAACACCCCAAATTGTTCGCTATTCGGCGAACAGGCGAACACTTACGTTCGACTCGAACATCGGGCTCATCCCTAATTGGGGGTCACTTTAGATGTGGAGGAGTTGTCAATCTCCCTCTCCTATGTACTGTATACAGGTATGCTCTCTACACATAGCACTGTGTTCATTTCAGAGAACAGACACAGGGCACAGGTCACTATGCTCCTTACCATGTCTCCTCTTCTGATATAACACAGTGCTTTGTGTAGAGAACTTACCTGTATTCATTGTTGAACATGAGAATTGTTCAGTGCCTCTCCCCCTCCCCCCATCGGCTGAAGGAGATGCTGATACAGACTTTGAATGAGTGAGGAGAGGGAATTCGGAAGACACAGGAACATCAAAGCCCAGGGAAGAGGTGTTGGAGTCTCGCAGAGGAGAGCTTGCAGATAACAGCCAGGTAAAGGTGAGGAGACTTCACTTGTATCACATTGTCTCTGCTTACAGGTTCTAGCTGGGGACACGCTGCCATGGAAACAGAGGCATGTGAAGAACATGCCCCTTCTAGATAGCAGCCTGGGTGTGCATCTCTTCACCAGGCACACCCACATGTCCTCCAGAGGGAAGGAGTGAAGGAGTGTATGGATTTTGGAGCTGTGTTCATCCCTTGCAAACTTTTGAACTGAAAAAGAACCTTTAGAGGCTGATTCTGGACTCTTCAAAAGACTATTCTACAAAAACTAAAGGACTGGGGAAAGAAAGAAATGCAGTGCAGGTATGAGGGTAGCCTACCTATTTTTGCATTCCCATAGATCTCCTTTAACCAACCAGTTCCCAAAATTTGGGGCCTTAGTAAAAATAAACCAGGGATAATTAGGCAGGGCCAGTCCCAGATCCTTATCCATGCATAAAATATGCTAGTATCTTTAAAAAATATTCTCAACCTCTCTATTAGGGATGATCCCGATGTTCGTTTACTTGCAAACAAATCAAACATAAGGGATGTGCGCGGGAAACTCGTCCTGGAGTGCCCCATAATGCACTGCGAGTTTCCAGTGCATTGATGGCTGTTGATTAGCCAAAGCATGCACCTGACCCGCATGCTTTGTCCAATCACATTGCAATTTGCTGTGAGAGCCATGATTGGCCAAAGGCAGGGTGCCTTTGCTGGTCAGTAACAGAAGACGCCGGTCATCAGCTGTTCAGTCCCAGCTGATCATCCGTCCACAGCATCAGCCTGAGGCTCCGGAGTAGCGTGATGACGTCACGGATCTGACGCGTTTCACCAGCCAATTAGCACTGGTCTCCTCCTAAGTTTTTTAATCTAACAATATAGGTTATTATATCCTGTATTATAAGTTTAATGTAATCTCTGTGGATTATACTATAATCGTTCTCATGGTTATATTAAGATCTACTGTATGGACTACATAAACAATGTTGTTGCATTGGGTACGACATCCGCATTAAAGTTTGTGTATATGCAAATTGGGTTAACTATTTGCATATATTTGCCCATAAAATGGAGGTTGCTGTGCCACACAGCCAATCTCTCATCAAAGTCACAATGACGAAACACATTAGGACGTGGCTGTACAGCAACAGAAAGTTGCGCGTTACAGTCAACTGGAAGTGACCTTCCACAGTGAGGAATGAGCAGTCAGGTGAGACTCAGCTTACCAAGCCTTCTTCCCACAGAGACTCTCGTTTGATTGTGATGCTGTCGAAAATAAACATTTTGATCTTTTATGGCATCTGAGTGGAATGTGAAATGGTTTATTTTTAAATAAAGTCTTTTAAACAGATTACACTATTGGAGCTCTCCTTTCTCTTCCCCTGTATGAGAACTCAATATGGGTCTAATATATATGAGCTGGAGACTACCAATAATGAATTGATTAACCGTAGGGTTAAAAAGCGCATTTGCCAAACATGAGAGTGTGAAGCAAATCTATTTGGTGAGAGTACGCCTGATGGGAAAGTGGTGGCACGCACTGACATGGTGCAGTGTGAAGATGCATGATTTCATCGAAGAAGATGTTTACTAAAATATAGTTTTTGGAGATCACTGAAACTGAACTTTCATGTGGACTTTTATATGGACATATTTTATATGATTCTTTCACTTCACATTTAACACAGATGTTTTTATTAAATTTTTTCATTGAGTTTCTGTGAGTGTTACAGTATTTGCACTATGATTCATTCATTTATTTATTTTCTTGAGCGACACTAATTACCTATTGTTTATGGTGGATCCATTGAGATTTTCCTAATACGTTTTAATGCGGCAGCAAACATTATACAATATTTATCTTGATTTTTTTTTTTGCTGTTAGCTGTGGCGCATTGGTAGGATTGGTGTTCACTTGTCCATAGGTCACTACTCCTTTAAAAAGGTGTTTGAATAATTTGCTGCAAACAGGCTGCAGAAGATGAGCAACACAGAGTTGCAACATAGGTTAAAAAAGGGAAAAACATTTTTTTTTGGAATTGCTTATTAATCCTAATGCTTTAGCAAACTATGTGCAATTCGGTTAGGGTCATTTTGATATGTGTGGTATACTAAGGACCCTATTTATAAATGGACAAACTGGATAAAATGGTACGGGCGCTTCCATTTGCTTAGCTTTTTAAAGGTTCAGTCTTCAACACCGCCATTTTGATCCTGGCTTCAATACCTACTAGATCATTAAGCTGAAACAAACACGCAGTCTGAGATGTCTAAATGTCTGCATGCATGTTCCAGGTGAGTAACATAAAAGTGAAGCAAGGATCAGGATAACATTCCTGGAACCATTCTAAAACATTTCATTAATGGCAGATACCATATTTTTATACCCACATTTACCTCACATGTTCCCTTTAAATATTTCTCTGTTACAGCTGGATTACTGCTGGAAATTGGTATTTTATCATTCCACCCCTTTTAAAAAGCTTTTACTGACAAGTTTTATTATTTACTTCACAAGCTGACAATTTTGTTTCCATTCTGAAGTGAAGTGTATTGGAATTAATGGAGTGTGCTATTTATTAAGCTTTACAGCTTTATTTCTCCTTCAAACACTGCAAAATGAACTGTATCACTTTTCCACTTTTATGTAGACAAAGTCAATTGTTTTCAGTGGGAGAATATAAAATAATTGGTAAACAGGCTAAGGGATTTGAGGTGAGAAGAAATCAAAACAACCCAGAAGCTTTTGAAATTCACCTGCTTGGTTTGACAAAATCACTGATATGGGAGGTGGAAACTTTACATGTTGAGTGCCAGGGTAAACTGATAAAGGGTTTTGAAGAACACATTTTAACAAGGCAATGGCATTATAATTTTATTTTCTGTCAGTGATTTTGCACAAAATGATGAGGTAAACGTTTGCACTTTTTAGCCTTACCTGGTTATTTCATTAAAATTCTAAAATGTATAAAATAAATGCAAGACTTTTTTTGACAATGTGTAATTTCTATTTGTCCATATTTCGGAGTGTAGTCCCTCATCTAGATAATTTCTGTTACTCTCATCTGGCTGGGTATACATTTGGTTCTAATGTGATCTTTGTATTGTGCTTAGATTGTACTGTACTTCCACAATATATACATTTTTTTAATTCCACACAGATCTGTACTTCTTTGTACTACTTTCTGCTGAAAATCTTAAAATAAATATATTCAACACTAAAGTGAAATTGTACCCAAATAAAAAAATAAAATAAATGCAGGACATCAACTTTGTCCATATGAACTTCAAGATTTAATTTATGCCTCCATATAGGTATGACAGAAATGTATGACAAAGACCGAAGTGAATCGCTTTGTGATTTATATAAATGCTTCTATAGCGCTGGTAGATTTGCGATCTACCATCTGATAGGTAAATTTAGTAACTTGTTTGTTAGGGAAGTAAGATTTGCCTCTGTTCCAGCTTGGCTGACGTTGCGTGTATTTCTATACTGAGCCGGTGGGTGTCGCTGTTACCACTGGCTAGTGTTGGAAGGGCAACGTGTCAAAGCGTATGGGTGCTCCTCTGTCCCGGAGATGACTCGGTGGAGGTGGTCCTCCAAGTTGCATTCTGGGAGCAGGTATTTATGGGTCAGACGCCATATTTTGGGGTTCGTTTTACAGCCACCTGCTGGCCCTCCTGGTCGACAGGTATGCATTAGAGTGCTACCTCGTGGTCCTCCGTTCCGGAGGCCCGCGTCGCTGCAGCACATGAGTGGGCCCAGAAGCTTGTCTGGGGCCTACCACAGTAGCCGAGGAATGGTCCTGAGCTGTCTATCCAGAGTGAAGAAGCTGGACAACCGAGGAGATCCCAGGGGAGGACCTGTCAAGGACCTGTGGAAGGATCACGCAGAGTGCTGGTCTGGAGAGGGGCCTGGTGACTCGGTTGGAGGACGTATCCTAAAGTAACTTTGCAGCATAGTGTTGCCGGGTTTAGCTTAAAGGTTCAAGCACTGTGACTGACATTCACCACAAAACCAATACATCCTGTGGCAGAGGATCGTACGGGTTCATCCCAAGCAAGTCTGTGCAGAGACTTTTGTTCATGCTACGTACTGGCTGCTAGGCAAGTGAGAGAGGCCTATCCAGACGAGCAAAGAGTGTGTCCCACGAGGGGAGCACATTCTACTGTAATAATCAACACCAAAGGACATTAGTCAAGAATCCTACATAAAGGTATTTGAGCTTTCCCTGCAGTTTCCCTTTTGCCTCTTTCCTGCTAGTTCCTTCGTTGATTGTTCAATAAAGCATTGAAAACGTACTCAAGTGTTGGTGCTTGTTTCGTCTGGAGGTAAACTCAACGGAACCCTAGACCCGGTGCCGGTGAAACAGAGGGAAGGAGAGTGAAGGTAACAAGCCCGCTTTAAACCAGCAGCTCCACCGAGAGTTATTGCTACACTTCTTATATTCTAGTGTTTCATATCGTGCAACACGTGTTTTCCAACTTAGGGTTCTTTCACACTCACAGTGGAGTGTGGTTCCCTTTGAAGAGAAATCAATGATTTCTCTTCAAAGGGAATTTAATTCAAAGGGAATTTTTAATTTTTTTAACCCTATAATGCTGTACTACTGCGCCACAATAGCATGCGTTTGCAGGGCAGCCCCACTGAACTCAATGAGTGAGTCTGACATATGGTGACAATGTTTTGCATTCAATGAGTAAATGAGTTTGACAGGTGGTGATAATGCTTCCAATGCTTTGCCCCAGGTATGAAGCAAAGCATTGGAAGGGAAAGGAAGAAAGCGCTAAACCAGCATAGTGTAGCACAGTTTAAGTAAAATACCATATAAAACAAATAGAACTCACGAGCAGGTGAGGGGAAGAGAGGATGACAGTCCACAGTGGATTGTAATGAGCTGGGACTCTGGGAGCTGTGTGGTAGTCCTAAGTGGAGAAGCTCCAGCTGAACACATCATCTTTGGGCGGACATCCGATTTATGTATATACCATCATGGCCACACAGGGCAGCATGACGCCGGTCTCCCTGCGCAGATGCCAGGCTCAACTTGCTCCCCACCACAGCCAGCTTTCTTCTCCACCAAGGACTACCACACAGCTCCCAGCTCATTACAATCCAGTGCAGACTGGCACAGTGTCAGCACTCTAGTGTTTTTTTATGTCTCTATGAAGCAAAGCATTGTCCATGGTAAGTATACAGCCCCTGTTATTTTATAGTCCAGTTTGGTGACCACAGTGCAATAAAACCACGCCACCCGCTTTTAACACCTCTGACCTACCAAACCCTACACATGCATTGTACTGGAACATCTAAAAACACAGAAAGTAAGTATAAAGGAGTTATTTTACCTGTGAAAAGATTTGAGTTTCTAGCCATTCATTGCTGAGATTTACATATCTCTGTTGCACAGCACAGCTAGGTGAATAATATCACTTTCTCTTTAACAGTTCGGGGTTGTTCACACTATGTGCCATGGTCTGCATTTTCCCACACTGGCTAAACACAGGTCACATATAGGACACATAGAAAACAATTGTTTTCTATGTGCCACTATCATACTACAATGTGGGTGTCATATGTGGTGCTCTGCAGTGTGGAAAAAATGCAGTATGACTGCATTTTTCCACAGTGCACTGGATGACATTGCATGCCACTACACAACACAGCAATGCACATGTGACACTTCAAATAAGGTTAAAAAAATGTGCTTAAACATGCATCGCACCACTCTATACCAGAGGGGACAATGACATTAGCCTGCATGGTAAAATTCTGCATTGTGTGTACAGGCTAATGTGAACTTAGCCTTAAGCCTCATACACACCACTGTACTAACAATCTGCCGTTAGTACAGCAATCTCTCCTGCTGTGCTATTGTATTATGAAAGTGGGACAGCCCCCTGCCAGAACACTCTGCTCAGCGGTCTTAGCCATTGAATGAGACTGCTGATGGGGAGCTGTTTTTTTTGTCATGAGCCTTTGACAGAAGCTGACCAAATGGCCTGCTTCTGTCAGACAGGTTGCCATACATACATTTCTATTGAACCAACTGACATTCAGCCCATGTGTACTAGGCTTTAAAGTGTAAGTTTAACTTTGCAAAAAATACATACTATGCTGTCCCATGAGTAAAGCAGCATATTGTGCTAAACCTACCTTCCAGCTAAGGTTCCCTTTCTGTTTAAACAATGAAGCCAAAAACCACATATGATGATTTAAACAGCTGCGACAGGAGAGACAACTCACTGTGAATGGATGGCCCAAAAGGATAGACCAGTGCTCCTTCCTGTCTCACTAGGGGGCACTGTTCAAAACAGCTAGTCTGTCCCTACAATAACTTAAAGCGGGATTCCGGCCGTAAAAAAAAAAATTAAAAGTCAGCAGCTACAAACACTGTAGCTGCTGACTTTAAATAAGTACTTGCCTGTCCTGGGTGCCTGCAAGGCTGACCCGTCCCTCGGCTCTCGGGTCCCGGCACCGCCATTCTAGGTAAGGGAAACAGGCAGTGGAGCCTTGCGGCTTCACTGCCAGTTTCCTACTGCACATGTGGGAGTGGCGCGGCGCTCTGTGAATGGCCCCGTGGTGTTCTGGGAACACACACATTTCCCAGAAGACAACGGGGCCCGCTCTCCGAGGAGCAGAACACGTCGCGGAATAGGAAGAGGCAGATTAGGAAGACTGCCTAGCAACAAGGGTTTAGGTAAGTTTAATTTTTTTTTTCAAATGTTTATTTTTGCTTGCCGACCAGCCGCCGCTGTTTTACTGCGGCAGAATGGAACGGCTGGGTGAAACAACGTTACCTTGTGTTGCTTCGCCTTTTGGCTACTTGGGGTGTGCGCTAGACATGTGCATTCTTTTTCGTCCGAATGCATTTTCGTCCGAATTTCAGGTATTTTCGTTATCAATTTAATAAACGATAACGAAAGTGCAGGTTCCGAAAAACTAAAGATCTGACATAAACAAATGCTTTATTTTCGTTTTCGTTGGTACAACAGTTCGATATAGATAGGAGATTCGATATGATGCTGACAATAACAATCTGTGTCCATCAAACCTGTGGTCGAATGTGCCTAACCGTAACTCTATTAGTCCAAGATTATTCTACATAGAGAAAAAAGATTTGACATAGAGAGAAAAGATTCGACATAGAGAGAAAAGATTTGACATAGGGGAGAAAAGATCACTGCTGGAATTGGGTGGGGGAAGTAAAATAAAAATAATGATGATGATGAATGTTATTGGCTGATTGTAACCGAAGAGGAGGGGCAGTAAAATAGCTAGAACTAACACACGTACAGCCAACTTACTTTCATTTACGATTTGCTAGCAGAGAGAGACACACACACTGAATCATTTCAGAAGACAGTCAATCTTAGCTGGTCCATTTGTCAGAGAACCTGAATTATTTAGCAATTAAGCATAAGCAACTTAACTTTTTCATAATAATCTGCTGCTATTGTTTTATGCCAAGTACACACGGTCGGACATTGATCGGACATTCCGACAACAAAATCCTAGGATGTTGGCTCAAACTTGTCTTGCATGCACACGGTCACACAAAGTTGTCGGAAAATCCGATCGTTCTGAACGCGGTGACGTAAAACACGTATGTCGGGACTATAAACGGGGCAGTAGCCAATAGCTTTTGTCTCTTAATTTATTCTGAGCATGCGTGGTACTTTGTGCATCGGATTTGTGTACACACGATCGGAATTTCCGACAACGGATTTTGTTGTCGGAAAATTTTATAGCAAGCTCCCAAACTTTGTGTGTCGGAAATTCCTATGGAAAATGTGTGATGGAGCCTACACACAGTCGGAATTTCCGACAACAAAGTCCTATCACACATTTTCCATCGGAAAATCCTATCGTGTGTATAGGGCATTAGTGTTGTGAACTTGATAGTGATACTAGTATTGTTAGTGTTGTGATAGCCTCAGAGGCTGCCCGTGTTGTGGGGGGGATTTATTATTACAGATTCTATATTATAGATTGAGATTCTACATAGATTCTATATACCCTATCTTGTTACCTGTCTGATCAATAATCACTATCACCAGTCCATTTTCTGTTTGAACTATATACATTCAACATGAACAACGAAGATTTGACAAAGCAGCGAAAAACATACAAACGTTGAATCTTTGGCTTATGGTGTCTGTTGAAAGTTCTAAGAAGATTCAACGAAGCAGCTAAACTATACGGCGTTGTACAGTTTAGCTGCTCTGTCGAATCTTCTTTGAACATTCGACAGACACCATAACCCTTCAATGACAGATTCGACCTTAATTAATTTGGATTTTCGGATGAATGCAAGTTTTTAACGAAAAACGAAATAAAGAAAAACGAATATCGGGAGTAACTAAATAAATTTATTTTTCGGACGAAAACGAAATTCCGAAATGAAATATTTCAGTGTGCACATGTCTAGTGTGCGCGCGCCCACACCGTGTGCCTGGAGCCGATGCGAGTGCCCGGCGGTCGCGATGACCGCCGGACTCCCGCGATCACTCGTCACAGAGTGAGAACCGGGATCTGTGTGTGTGTAAACAGGTGAGAGGAGACAGATCGTGTGTTCATACTATGTATGAACACTGATCTCTCTCTCCTCCTAGACAGTCCGATCCCCCCACAGTTAGAAACACACATAGGGAACACAGTTAACCCCTTGATCACCCCCTATTGTTAACCCCCTCCCTGCCAGTGACATTTACACAGTAATCAGTGCATTTTTATAGCACTGATCACTGTATAATTGTCAATGGTTTCAAAAATTTGTCAAAAGTGTTCGATGTGTCCGCCATAATGTCACAGTCCCGATAAAAATTGCAGATCGCCGCCATTACTAGTAAAAAAAAAAATGTCATAAATCTATCCCCTATTTTATAGATGCTATAACTTTTGGGCAAACCAATCAATATACGCTTATTGCGATTTTTTTACCAAAAATATGTAGAAGAATACATATTGGCCTAAACTGAGGACAAAATGTGTCTTTTTGATAAAAAATGTGGGATATTTATTATAGCAAAAAGTAAAAGATGTTGTGTTTTTTTCAAAATTGTTGCTCTTCTTTTGTTTATAGCGCAAAAAATAAAAGCCGCAGAGGCGATCAAATACCACCAAAAGAAAGTTCTATTTGTGGGAAAAAGCAACACAGTGTTGAATCGCAAAAAATGGCCTGGTCATTGAGCAGCCAAATCTTCCAGTGCTGAAGCAGTTAAAAGACTTCCTCTAAAAGTGGTTGTGGGCCTTATTGATTAGATAGCAAGGGAGACCTGGATGGTAGGCAAGTTTAGCACACTATGCTGTTATACCCATATGAGACAGCCTAGTGTGCTTTTTTTGTAAAGCTGAACTTAACCTAACCCTAAAAAATACAGTCGTGATCAACCCTTTGCCCCCAGCCTACTGACTGTAAAGCAAATGAGCAGGAGCAGTCCAATATGTTCCTCTCCTCTCATCTCTTATCATTTTTTTCTGGCAGCACATTTGCATGTAGTCATAACTACATTACTGCTCTGCTGGATGAGGCTATAGCAAAACAAAATCAGGTTTTATTTCAAAATAAATGTAATCATATAGAAATAAAATCAGATCTGCATGCATTTGTGTTTTTATATCTTGCTAATTTCATCCTTAAAAATATAATTTTACACTTAAAAATGGGGAAATCACAAACTGTACAAAAAAAGTGGCATCCACTCCAACCTATAACTGACTTTTAAAGCAAGGTGTACGTGGAATGCACAACACAAATAAACAAAAGATTTCCCAGCACACTTACCAGCCAGCCTGCAAAGCAACCAAACTAGCCTTGTTTAACAGTTTACTTTAATAACAGAGGGTTTGTTTGTACAATTTTGCAAATATATGCATAAGCCACAGTGCCCAAACCAAGGGACCTGTGTATATACTGCGGTCCTAACTCTAAATTTCCAGAGCCCCCATACTAGGAGCACATAAAAGAATGGATAGATGAAGGTGGCGGTCAGACATGTGTGGAGGGGAGTGAAGATCCCCACTCACTGGATAGAGTTGATCCTTTTGTCATATAACAAAAGGAGTTAAGTATTGCTTAAGTATAGGTATATCCTCCAACCTCTCTCAGATATCCTCTCCTCATGGTGAAGTACCCAATGTTTCCAGTGGCAGGGTTTAGTGGAGAAAAAAGAGACGAGCAGGCTCCTCATAGCGTAAAAATGTAATATGTTGTTTATTAAACCTCCATAATAGGTTGGCATACATAAAAAACAAAAAGAATGTAAAATCTCAGAAATGCAGGCACCCGCACTGTGTAGTGGAAGAAGGGACCTGCTCGGTTTCAGTGTGCATTCCACCTACACTAGAAGTTCTGCACATGTGTTCCAGCTTGATACGTTTCATCACCACATGACGTCTTCAGAAGCTGAAGGTCACGGTGCGCGTCTCAGTAAAATACACAGTCCCCGCTACCCGAGGGCCTGCCCATTTCCTCGTACATAAAAAATATATGATGTGCAAATTAGATGGCGATCCCAGTGTTCTTTAGCTGATGCCAACTGTAAGGGGTTACTTTCAAGGTCTATAAAAATGTATTATACAAACATGTGTGTATCTCTTAACCGCTTGTCGACCAGCTGCCGTCATTATACTATGGCAGGTCGGCTCGTTTCCACAAATTGCCATAGCTGTGTGTCAGTCCCTTTAACAGCTATAGCAGCCGTGCACGCACTCGCTGCACGGCGGGGGAGCTGATGCACATGACCGGCAGCCGCTATGTCTGTGGCCAACTGCAATCGATTCACTTTTTTTTTGGATATTTATTATAGCAAAAAGTAAAAAATATTGTTTTTTTTTTTTTTCAAAATTGTCGGTCTTTTTTTGTTTATAGCGCAAAAAATAAAATCTGCAGAGGTGAGCAACTACCACCAAAAGAAAGCTCAATTTGTGGGAAAAAAGGACATCAATTTTGTTTGGGTACAGCGGCACACGACCACACAATTGTCAGTTAAAGCGACACGGTGCTGTATCGCAAAAAATGGCCTGGTCATTAAGGGGGAAAATCTTCCGGGCTGAAGTGGTTAATATGCCTTGATGCTAACCCATTCAGTGATATCCATCTAGTGGCTAAAGAAGGTATTACTAATAAGGTGTTTACCACTATGCAGTGGTGCTATCAGCAGCTTATGCACAAATGTGCAGGGGTTAATTGATTGGGTTCAATTTAAAAATGTATATTCTTACCCGTGAAGCTATAGTGCTATGCTATGAAAAAAAAATTATATATTTAAAAAAAATTGAAATAAATAAAAATTCTAAGTTTATTATGCAGGTGCCATAAATTTCTGGCTCTAATCCCAGCTCCTGTATTTCTCCAATATGTTCCTATTTAGAGTATCTGGACCCCAAAAAAGTTCTCTAGTAAACTGCTTTGCGCATATCAGTACCCCTCCAGTGTTTATCTATTTTATCTATGCCCCAGAACATCAACAAACTAGGGTCTCGATTATGATGTAACCTGAAATGGTTTGAAAGGCTATGTTCCCTGAAGCCCTTTTTTATGTTGTTAAGGTGCTCACCCAATCTTACTGCCAATTTACATGTAGTGTGGCCAACATATTGCTGGCCATGTGGATAAGACAGTAAGTAAGTATCATGGGTGCACTAACAGGTGATGAACCCTTTATGGTTTACGAATGTTCCCACCCTTTTTGGAAGGTCTGTTACATTATGTACAAGTATATCCCTAAGGCTCGGTGCCCTACGGTACATGAACTTTGGCCTACTAGGTAAAATGTATGCCAATATATTATCCCTTAACAAGATAGACCAGTGCTTCAGTATCACTTTTTCAAAATCTCTGTAACTGTTATTATAATTGGTGAGGAAAACAACCGTATGATCTTCCTCCTCCCTGGGTTTGTCTTTTAACAACTCAACCCTGTTTAAACTCTGTACTTGTTGTTTTATCTCTTGTAGGGAATTATATTTATACCCTATAGCCCTAAATCTATCCATGAGTAAATCTGCCTGATGACAAAATTCCTCCTTCTCTTTGAAATTGCCGCAAAGCCTCATACGTTGCCCTTTAGGTATACCCTTTATGCACTTAGTGTGGTGACAGCTGTGTATTGGGATAAACTTGTTATGGTGTGTTGTCTTGAAAAAGGTTTTAGTATACAGTTTATTTTCTTTTTTTATACAATACTAGGTCCAAAAAATATATATTTTTTGACAATCCCAACCACCTGTTAAAATGATATCATATGCATTGACATAAATTTCTTCTAGAAACATTTTAAGTCCTTCTACTGTGCCTTTTCATATGATAGGCATGTCATCAATGTATCTTTTGTAAAGCTCCAGTTCCTTTCTTGGCTTCCCAAATATTTCTACCTGTTCCCATCTACTTAGGAAAATATTTGCCACACTGGGTGCGTACTTTACTCCCCCATAGCAACTTATTTGTGCTGGCGATAGAAGTCTCCATCATGCCAGAAGTAGTTGCTACTCATGGTTAGTTCTAGGGGATCTAAAATAAAAATTTGTTGAGCTGGCTCCAGATCTGAAGTCTCACTTAGGGCCTATTTGACTGCTCTCAGGGCATCATCCTGGCGAATGTTCGTGTAGAGCGACTCCACATCAATAGTCGCCAAGATAGTGTGATCCTCTGTCTGGAAATCTTCCAACATATTTATTGTTTGTTTACCATCTTTAAAGTATGCTGAGTACTGTTGTGCCAGGGGTTGTAGTTAAGTGTCCAAAAATTCCCCCAATCTTGAAAAGAGGGAATTCAACTAATTATGGGTCTACCAGGAGGTGTGGTCTGATTTTTATGAACCTTAGGGATCTGGTAGATTACTGGTAGTTTGGGAGCAAGTGACTGGATCATGGCTGATCATGTGGTAAACAGCCATGCCCATTGGCTGTTTACCCCTGTCAATGACAACCTGTGTCTCGGGGACATGGCGCCACTGACAGTTCAGGGCTGCATGCACCTGATTGCACGCATGCCCTGTTTGAATGTGCCGCCGTCATATGATGATGATCATTTGACGGTGGGCGGTTGTACTCACATGTACATATATCTAAAAACAGCGCTGTGTGAAAGTGGCGACAGTGGGGTCCTACCCGACGCGTTTCCCAGATGACGTCTATGCAGACGAAACGCGTCGGTTAGGACCCCACTGTCGCCACTTTCACACAGCGCTGTTTTTAGATATTTGTACATGTGAATGTATACTTTTTTAATAAATTCCCATTTATACGGATTTACACTATTTGGCCATTCCTTCTTTCCCTTCACTTGCTGCCATTATCTCTGGTTCCAACGCTGATCCGAGGGACACGATCCACATGTGTTTCATCTCATCTCTTTGGGTTCGGTATTATCCAGGGAACACAGCTTCGTGGAAGCCACTCCACCAACGTTGCCCCTCTGGACCACCTACAGTCCAGCACCACCCAAGCCTATCTGACTCCACCTGGCGTACGCCTTGTTGAGTCCATCTAGTCCGGTAAGCCTTCTCACTTTCAGTGGTGGTGTGTGGGCCCCTTCTCCAAATGGTTTACACCCTTGATGTGATTTGTTCCAGAGGATTTTAAGGAATTAACTTTTTCTTTCTACGGATGTTTTTCCTCCTGGTTTACGCATTCTGAACTGTTGGTCCATAGACTTTGGATCTGATTTTTCTCCATAGCGCTACACTGATTTTGTTTTTGGACATTGTTTACACTTGCTGGTTGTGTTAGCTGCTCACTTGTTTTTTTCTGGTAGCGCAGAATTATTGTGTATATTCAAACCAAAATATATGAACAAATAATCTAGTGTATATCAGTAATCATATGTAATGCTCAAATAACCTTACTAGATTAGTGAAAGTCCCATAAAATTGCATTCCAATGTAAATATATTCAAAACTTTCTTGTGATCTCTTTGTAGTTTTTGACAATGCAGATTTCAACATAACCACTTCCTTCCCCGGTGGGCACAGTCTCATTTTGCTGGATGGACCACAGGCCTGGTTCACACTTCTCTGCGTGCTGTGTTTTGCGTGGGCATGGCAGCCCATTCATTTGAATGGGCTGGAGTGCCTCATGAAACTGCACACTTTATTTCAAAACAAGTATGAACACATATAACTCCATGCAGCCACATCACACACTTGATATGATCCACTATAAGAAAAGCAAATGCAACAATAGTGCTGCCAGGTTCCCAGTGTCTGTCAAAATCACAAGCTCCCAGCAAACTCACAGATCCATTGCCTCTAAAGCTCAGTGTGCAGTATGCAGATCTCACCTACTGTCATGTCCCCTCACTCTGCATTACATGTTGCAATAGTGATTGCTTCATCAGGGGCACAGGAGACACTGTCTACTACTGTTATACTCAATGGTAACCCTGGTAATCCAGATGTTTATACTGACCTTTTTAAAATGTCCTCAGGATGGTTACATGATGTACCGGGTCTTCTTCATCTACACCTATTCTCAAGCCATGAGTGTTCTTCTGTTGATGAAGAGAGTGGCACTGGTGTTATAACATCAATGCTGTTCTTCTTTCAACATGCTAGGGTAATGTGGTGACACCTCCTCAGAGGTAGAGCTATAATACCCTGCATTTATTGTATGACTTCAATCTTCCAAGTTGAATAATGCTGAGGACTAGAGATGGGCTGAACACCCCATGATTCTGTTGAACATCGCAAAATGTTCAGACTGAACACCAAACCCCATTGAAGTCTATGGGACCCGAACTTGAAAAATCAAGTCCCCGGTTTGAAGGCTTATTTGCAAGTTATTGGTGATAAAAAGGGTATAAGGGCCAGGGTACCGCCCCGTGGGATTTGTATCAATGCAATTTTTTATTAAAAGAAGCAGTAATTTTAAAGATGCTTAAAGTAAAACAATTAAAATGAAAAAATCCTTTAACTATAGTGCCTAGGGGGGGGTCCCCTTAGTCTGCCTTAAAAGTGGAAAATCTGTACAGTGCATAGAACCAGCTGCAGAAAAACTGACATTTCTAAAGAAAAAAATGCATTTAAATGTACTTCACGGCTGCAAGCTGTTTCCGGTACCTGGCAATACAAAAAAAGTTTAACAAATGGTGTGGTGGGGGCATGGCCTGGACGGTGACCAAGATGGCAGCATAACTTGCTAGCTCCTGCGACCTGGGGACCGAATCTTGCCTTATGGGAGATCTACACCATCTAATAACTATGAGCAGATCCACCCGGAGTTCCTCAGCATCCCGAGCGGCCATCGACCACAACTTACAGCTGAGTAGACAGATCCCGGACATATTCCGGACTCAGTGTATGTCTGCGCACATGGCCTCCCAGGCCCAGACCCCGACCTCACTTAGCGCCGACTCCGGCACTCCGATGGCGGGAGGATCTTCACCTAGTGTCGGACGCGCTCAACTTCCCAGCCTGCTTGACTTAGAGAAGGTGGCCTCGGACATTAAAAATACAGTCACAGCAGCGATAGCCGACCTCAGAACAGACATCCAGGCGGTAGTACATCGCATTGGTGAAGTGGAACAAACGACGCAGACCCATGCTGCCACCATTCGTCAGGTACAATGCACCTACGACTCCCAACTCTCTCATCTTCTAGACCTCCATAGACATGTCGAAGACCTCGACAATCGCGGTCGGAGGCACTAAATTAGAGTGCGGGGGTACCTGAAAGCACTGACCCGGGGACCCTACAACAGACTATTTGCACAATCTTTAATGATTTAATTGACCGCCCCGCAGACTCCCCAATCGAGATGGAGAGGGCACACTGTGCCCTGCGTCTTCAACCCCATGATAATGAGCCACCCAGAGATGTAATCTGTTGTGTTGTCAACTATCCACTTAAAGAAGAAATTCTTCGCAAAGCCAGGGAACGGGGCCGAATCCTCCACAATGGCGCTGAAATTAAACTTTTCCAGGACTTGTCCCATATAACGCTGCAGAACAGAAGAGCTTTGTGCCCCCTTCTGAAAACCCTGCGCACTAGGAATATTCCATACCGATGAAAATTCTCTAACGCTCTATCGGCGTCCAACAGGGGTTGCTCTGCACTGCTCCGCTCGCCGAAAGATCTACAGGCATTTTGTGAACATCTCGACCTCCCTCATATTGAGCTTACGGAATGGTATG
Organism: Lithobates clamitans; assembly: GCA_037952925.1. Taxonomy (NCBI): domain Eukaryota; kingdom Metazoa; phylum Chordata; class Amphibia; order Anura; family Ranidae; genus Lithobates; species Lithobates clamitans. The sequence goes on from JBBGZY010000317.1 coordinate 1,915,676, forward strand.
CATTCTACTTCCCCACGGAACCCTGGCTTCCAGTCTCTCAATCCGTTGCCTAAAGTCCAACGACACAGGTCTCAAAGACACAGACCTGACTTGGCGTCACCGAATCCCCGTGCATCGCGCCGCGACATCTACCATCGCAGCCCTGGCTCTCCGCCCTCACCCTCCTTGAGAAGGGATTGCCCGGAGATCTAAAGAACTCTGCTGTACCTCACCCATGGACCACCTGCACGTGAGTGCCTTTGCAACTGACTCTTCCCCAGCCTTTTTGTCTTTTATTACCCTTGTCTCCCCTCCCTTTTTTTTTTTCCCTCACTCATCCACCCCCCCTAGTATGCTGATGTGGGACTTGATGCGTTATGCTAGTTTACCCACCAACCTCACGCCCGCTGTTGCCTGCCTTAAAGTTCCATACAGCTGAAGAGGTGAACCTTCCTTCAAAGAGTATCTGGAGATACTCTCCCATGGAAAATTCACTCCTGCCCTTCCCACCCGGACGTCTCCTCAACATTGCACAGACTGCACTACGGAACCGTCAGCGCACCTTGTGATCGCACCTGACATTAGACGTCCTGTACTCATAAGGTAACACTTTCTACGGGGCTTACAATCCGGAGGTGGCCTGTTGCCTCGAGCTCCACTCGTGTCATAATGGAAACTGACACCACTCCGATAGCGTGCTAAATTTTTTTGAAGGTTCACCCCTACATATCCCCTGAAGACACCCTTTTGCAGTCAGGCTGAACTGCCTAAACATGCTTTGCTCTACAGAACACTCCCAGATGTCACAGTGACTGCACAAGCCTTATAATCTATATAGCTGATCTGAATATGGGACCTCAGAGAAGGGTCAAATATTTAACGGACTCTAAGGTGTAAACGCTTATTTCACAGCTAGTTCCGGGCAGTAGTTGCTTCTATATACCTCAGTGATGAGAAATTAAGTGAGTTAAAGTTAATATTGTTTAGCACCTTTAGAACCTGGGATGCATTAGTCCACAATCTGTATACGGGGTATCACTCCCTCCAATCTGCTGGATTTACTCATAGAACCTAATAACTACTTATTACCTAAAATACTCTACGTGCTAACACACATGCAAGCAAATTTATCTATATAGGCATGGCATCCTGGGTCCTTGGGTGACTCACCCTGATCATTGTGACACTTATTATTTGATACTAGGTTTGACACAACACGATCCAGAAAATTACAAGCCTCCCAGGTTTGTTAGCAACATCCACTGACCATAGCAGTATGTTTACCCTTTTCCACCTCACCTCCCCTTTCCTTCCCTCCTTCCCCTTCCCCCTGTCTACCCTCCCCCTACCCCCCATTTTCCCTTTTTCCCTTTTTTTTTATGTTACAACAGCTACTGAATGCAGTGGTGGTCCTTGGCTAAGTTGAACTGAATGTTAAATCGTTACTTACTGTGATATAAGAACCAAGTTTTTGACTGTTTACTCCTTTGTAGGTCTCTCACTATATTTTATCGCACTTCATCTCTTTATGCTTCCATTTTCGGTCCCTGGCTCGTAGCTCCCTGTGGTTTCCGCCCTTCCACTTGTCCCCACACAGCGGTCCTTTTTGGATGACTGCTGACATTCCAGAATCTCCCTTTATAGGTGGTCTACATAATATATTACCACCTCTGGTATTCTCTCGCTTCAAATCTTTCTTCCTCCTTTCCCTCCTTCTCTTTTCTAACTTCTCTTTTACTTCTCCTCTCTTTTAGTTCCTTCTTCCTCCTTCTTCCCCCCCCCCCCTCATCTCTCCCCCCTTTCTCTCCTTTCTATCTCCATGCTGGTGGTATCCCCCCTACCTCTGCTAACCCACATTCATTCCTACTCTCAAAACCCGCCTTTTTCCTCCATAAGACTCTCCCTCCCTCCCCTATTACTTCCTGACTCAAGCACCTGTCGATCGTGTGGGCCCGCCTCCGCACCCCCCATTCCACGGATTGACTACTCTTTCCACCCTCCAGCAACCCTTCTAACCAAACTGCATAAAGTTCCTCCAGATACAAAGGCTCCTCATCACCATGCAGAGCAAACCGTCTCGCAGTCCATCCCTGATGTTGAAGTGCATATCGCTCAACGTAAAAGGCCTCATTTTACCTGAAAAAAGATCCCAAGTCCTGTCGTCACTTACAAAACATAAAGCACATTTCATTTTCCTACAGGAAACACATTTTTGCTCTAACTCAATACCTAAGCTTTCCAACCACCTATATCGCACCACAATACATGCCACTAACCCTGAGTCCAAGACCAAAAGGGTATCTATATTAGTCTCCAAACATGCAAACTTTCACTTATCAGACTCCCTCATCGACCCGGAAGGCAGGTATATTTTTCTTACAGGATCATATGCTTCAAAACCAATTACACTAGCTAACATATATTGCCCTAATGTCCATCAAGTGACATTTTTCAAAAAAACCTGTGAGCTACTAGCATCCTTTAAAAAAGGTATGGTGCTATTGGGCGGTGATTTTAACGTCCCCCTTAATCCTGTGCTGGACTCCTCTTCGGGCACCTCCACCCTAAAGTACAAGGCTCTATGCCAAATTAAACTACAATTTCAGAACCTAACCCTTCATGATACTTGGCGCACTTTGTTTCCTTCTACTAAAGACTACACTTTCTTTTCGGCCCCATATCAGAAATATTCTAGGATAGACTATTTCTTCCTCTCCCAGACGGACTTACCTCTACTCCACCAGTCCACTATAGAACCCATGTTCTTATCTGACCACCACCCGATTACAGTCACCCTTTACTCAGACATTCTGTAGCGTTAGAACGTATACACAACCGAATCCACCTCTACTTCACAGTAATCTCCCTTTGGGAAGCGCATAAATGTGTGATCCGGGGTGAATTGATTTCCCTGGCAGCAACTGCCAAAAGACAATATCAGGAAAACATTAACACCCTTACTAGAAAAATTAAGAACCTAGAAACATCCCATAAATTGACACATGCACAGTCTACTCTACAGGATCTATTACATACCCAATCCCTTCTCTTAGAGGAATTGGGCAAACAAACTAAAAGACGCTACATCCTTGGCCAGAGGATATTCTATGAACAGGGCAACAAATGTGGGTGTCTTTTAGCCCACACGATACAAAAATCTAAGATTTCCTCTACAATACACCATATCCGCAATGCGCAGGGTACCCCTCTGGCCAAGAATGAGGATATAGCAAAAGAACCTCCAATCGAACCACAATACCTAAACCTCTACAGATGTACGCTTTAAAACCATTAGGAACTTTCTTTCCCAATACAGCCCAAAACCGATAACTTCCCAACAGGCGCAAGACTTAGAATGTCCCCTCTCGGCAGAAGAACTGGAGATAGCTATTAAACAAATGAAATTAGGCAAAAGCCCGGGACCGGACGGTTTCACTCTCCAGTACTACAAATCTTTTGCCGATATCCTCGCTCCTAAACTTCTCGCCACTTTTAATACCCTTGCGGACCCCCAAATTAGGTCAGATAAAATGTTAACTGCACATATAACTGTTATACCAAAGGAAGGTAAGGACTCATCACAAGTAGCTAATTACAGACCTATATCTCTTTTAAATGTAGATATTAAAATCTATGCAAAGATCCTAGCTAATAAGATGCTCCCCCTAGTGCCTGGCCTCATCTCCTTGGACCAAGTGGGCTTCGTTCCTGGTACACCATTGGCTCACGACATCTAAAACACAGGGATTTTTTCTGTCTCTAGATGCTGAGAAGGCATTCGACAGAGTGGCCTGGGACTACATGCACGAGGTACTCGTGGCTATTGGTCTTAAGACCCGCATGCTAATGCACATAATGGCTTTATACTCTCACCCCTCCGTGGCAGTAAGAGTTAATGGCCACCTGTCGGATGCCTTCTCTATCAGCAATGGCACACGCCAGGGATGTCCTCTTTCTCTCTTGATCTACATCATGACCCAGGAAACCTTTCTTAACAGGCTGAGAAGCAACTCTGATATTCAGGGAGTGACTGTGAAAGAAAGAGAGTTTAAGGTAGCGGCCTTTGCAGACGATATTTTACTCTCACTAAAGTCGCCCCACACTACCTTACCGAGCCTCCTCAAAGATATAGAATTGTTTGCCAGCATATCAAATTTAAAAATCAATTATACAAAATCGCATGCCCTGAATATTTCCCTCCCCTCACAGGAAGTAACCCATTGTCAAGAATCCTTCCCCTTTCGATGGGAAAAAGAGGCAATTACATATCTTGGTGTCCAAATACCTACCCACCTTTCCGACCTATTTTCAAAAAATTTCCAAACAGCCCTCCTCAAGGTCCAACAACACTTGAAAGACTGGATGGGTCTGAACGTGTCTTAGTTTGGTCGCTCAGCCCTGATCAAAAGGATCATTTTACCACGCATACTTTACCTAATACAAGCTGTACCAATTCTGCCATCTTGCTTCTTTGCAACCTATCGGAATGCCTGCTCTACTTTCCTTTCGAAAGAAACCCCACCCCGCATTAAATTTTCAAGCCTTACATTACCCAAAGCCAAAGGTGGTATTGGTCTACCGGACTTACACCAGTACTACTTAGCATGCCACCTCACAAGAGTCGCAAACTGGAATACATGCATTCAATAAGACATGGATATTTCTTGAAAACGCCTTTTCGCCGAGACACTTGCACCTAGTCCCTTGGCTACCCCCTAAACACTGGCCACAATCCCTCTCATCCCATCCACTCACCAACCCCTCCCTCCTAGCATTTAAAAAGACTACATGGAATGGGAAATTTGCTCCCACACCAGGCCCCCTAACAACACTTATGCCCCGTACACACAGTCGGATTTTCCGAAGAAAATGTCCGATCGGAGCGTGTTGTCAGAAATTCCGACCGTGTGTGGGCTCCATCAGACATTTTCCATCGGATTTTCCGACACACAAAGTTGGAGAGCAGGAGATAAAATTTTCCGACAACAAAATCCGATCGCGTCAATTCCGACCGTGTGTGGCCTGTTCCGACGCACAAAGTGCCACGCATGCTCAGAAGAAATTCCAAGACGGAACAGCTTGTTCTGATAAACTTAGCATTCGCAATGGATACAGCACTTTCGTCACTCTGCAATGTTAAAAATGGTTTAATACAACGCACTCTCTTCTTTATAATGTGACAAGAATTAAATAGTTTTGCTGCTCATATTCACACACACTTCTCACAAAGTTTTATTTTTGTTTTTTTATTGGGATTCCCTGAATATATTGTTATTAGTTGTCTGACAGAATTATTTTTTTTTTATTTTTTTTGGGGGGGGGGTTTTAAGCCTTTTTTTTTATTTAATGTTTGGATTTTTTCAAAGGCTGATCTTTGTTCAATGTTATTTTTATTTTTACTCCAGAATATTTTTGTGTGTGTTTTGTGTGTCAAGTTACCCCAACACCATTGATATCTTTTATTATTTAATCTCAAGGAGATTGTTTGTTGTTGGTGTCCCTTGTTCATTTCACGTTTTATATTTGAAATGTACCTGAATCCTCACAAACAAACTGTCCTTTTTGAAGTAAAACACATAGGAGAGTATAATTCAAAACAAAAATCCTTTATTAAGGTATCAGAACCAAACAAAGAGGAAGGCAACACTGGATCAACAAGAGAAATTAGCAAAGCCTGGGACCCCCACGGCAGACATCAATTCTTGAACATCAAAATTGGTGGCCTGAGGAGTCCATATGTAAGGGAGGGCAGTCTGGCCCACAATTCGCAGAGATCCGGATAGCAGCAGATGACATGTGTGTCCCCAGGCTGTGGTACCACAAGAGGCTGCATTTTTTGGCCGACCAGACTGGATCCAGGGTCCTCACTTTCTGGTCTTCCTTTCACGCTTCCTTCCTGGCTGCGGCTGTGCAGTTGGAGATGTGGCAGGAGGAGGAGTAGGACCTGGAGGAGGACTGGGAGGACCTGGAGGAGAGGGAGGATGAGGAGGAGTACCTGCAGGAGGAGGAGGAGGACCATCGCAAAGGTGTGTCTGAGCTGTCATTTGGCCCCTCATACCTTTGTTAAGAGCCTCCAATATGAGCGCCTCACACAAGACTTGTTGGCCCTCCTCCATCCTCTGCATTTTATATGCAATGACGGCAGCAATGTCCTCCTCCACGGTCTGTCATGCTCCCAGGACCTCTGTAGCCCTCCAAAAGAGTCCCCCAGTAGCCTCCTCTAGGGCACTCCTCCTACGGCCACTTTCTCTTTTCAGGGGGGGTGGAGGGACCTGCAGATCAGCCAGCCGGCTCGGCTCGGCCCGGCCACCTCCTGGCTGAGATTTCCCTGTGTATGAAAAAGGGACATGGTTTTAGTTGTTGCTTCATCCATCACAATCCTAAATTAGTACTCCCAACTAACATCTAGTTAACATCATTGATTGGACAAGCAGAAATATTTAGAGGAATGCTATACCTGGCTCAATCTGGGCTCCTCCACATGTGGCCTGGAAGGCCCAGGTTGGGCATCAGAAGCCTCAGCCGGGGGGAAGGAAGCATGGAAGGAAGACTGGAGAGGGATGGCCTGGGTTCAGTCTGGCCTGCCAGAAAATGCAGCCTGTCGTAGTACAACATCCTGGGGACATAGATGTCATCTGCTGCTCCGGATCTCTGTGAATCCTGGACTTTCTTGTGCTCTCTTAGATATGTACTCCTCAGGCCACCAATGAAGATCTTTAAATAGGTGATGTCTGCTGTGGGGATCACCTGCTTCACAATTTCACACAATTGCACCAGTGCTGCCTTCCTCTTTGCTTGGTTCTTGAAATGGGGGTGTTTAATCTCCCACAGACAGGGCAGCTCCCTTAAGATATCTATGAATACTGACATGAAGTCATTGTCTTTCACTAAGATATCCATGTTCACTGCAAGACACAACACAAGACAAAGCCTAATGTCAGACAAAACTCTCCTAATCTTGTTACAATATAGGCTTCAATGTAGAAGCAGTATAGGCACAAGTTTGTCTCTTACCTTCGTTCTTACGATCGGCGTGTCCAATGCTCCTTCCTCCGCTCACAGATCATACGTAATACGCACGTGTTTACACTTTATACATACTGCGCATGCGTGTAACTCCACCCGCCCCTGACATACTTTCTAGTCTATTCCCTGCCCCTTTTCGTTTGGCGCAGTGGGTGAAGAGCACATGGCGGAGTCAGAGCAGGTGCGTGCTAATTATAGCAACGAGGAGGAGGAAAGCCCGGATCCGGACACGTCCCGATCCAGAAGGAGATGTTTTAAGGCCACAAATATGTCCTTTGGGGAGATGTTGGAGATGGTCGACATCATGAAGAAGTCCGACTATGACGGGAAGTATGGGCCTTACCCCAACCCCAATATCAGAAAGGCCAAGATCATGGCGAAAGTGATCAAAAGTCTGCAGAAGAATTTCGGGGTACGACGATCGAATAAATCAGCCCAGGAAGCGGTGGTCGGACCTGAAATTGAGAGAGCCAGAGCAGTACCGAAAGATCCAGAGAGTGCTGCAAAAAAGTAAGTAGTTGTGCTGTATTCCTATTCTTTCTGTCTTTATTGCGTTTGTGCTGCTCCATATGCTTTTAGTAATTGTAACGTTTAAAAGGGCAACTTTAATGTTCATGGGCCCATTATTTGTTCGTATCAAACATTTTTCTTTCGGCCTCTAAAACACCATTGTTTAGGCCATATGCATTTTCCCACATTTTTTTTGGGCCTACTTGGATGCCAAATAGTTGTTTGTGTAGATGGGTTTGTTACTAGAATGAAATGCAAACTAGATTGTATGTAAGGAGAGGACACTGAGCAGCTGTTTTCACATCTGGACACTGGAGCACTAGTGTGGGACACCAGAACAACATTTTTATTAGGGGGCCACACAGGTGCTCCAGTGTATACTATAGGGGGGTCTCCATCTGTGAAGCTTGTACTAAACAGGTAAAGTATTGCAGCTTGACAAAGGCCAATAAAAAAAATACATCTTGGAACTCGGCTAAAATTGACAATTGTACCCCACTTCCAAGCAATGTTTCCTATTTCTAGTTCTGCCATCAAATATCTGTGTGCTAATTATACCATTTTTGTTTTACATAGGGGAGAAAAGACTCGGAGGACACCCCTCATCCGAGGAGACCAGAGACCCCCCACCTTTGGAAGAAGGTGAAATACCACCAACCCAAGCTGAGCAGGAGGAAGAAGAAGATGTGGTGGAGATTGGCACCACAACAGGTGAGTGTCTGCGACCACAGGCTCAGGTAAAAGAGATGGATGGTGGCAGATTTTTGATACCTGTTTTTGTTTTGTTTCTCTCTTTTTAGGTGATCGTGATCCAGAACGTTTCACATCAGAAAGTGCCCAGATCCTGATCGGGGAGATCATGGGGTGTAATGTAGAACTGCAAAACATACAGCAAAAAATCAATGATGTTGTTAAAAAAATAATAACATCATTGATGTTTTGGGGCGAATTTAAAACTCCACAAAATCACTTTTTGGATTGTGGTCCAATCTTTTAAAACTTTTTGCAATGTTTTGAAAAGCCAAATTTGGAGGATGCACACAGTGTGTCAACATGTGCTATCTGCCATCACGGGAGATCAATGGACGCGTTTTGGGGGTGCAACCCCTTCCTCAATTATAAAGTAGCGTTGAGGAAGGGCTTGCTCCCCCAAAACACGTCCCTTGATCCCCCCTGATGGCAGCTAGCACATGTTGACATTCGTAAATTGGTGTGCATCTTCCAAATTTGGCTTTTCCTGGGGTGATTTCCCCCCATCTGAACGCTATATCAAACCCAGTTCCTAAATACTGATGTCTGATATAGCCTTCAGGTTTTACCTAATGTGAACTTTGTAAGTTCAAGTTTTTTGTCTTTCTTGTTGGTTTTACACAGGCCTGTTTTATCTGAAATGGACATTTCGCTTTTTGATAATGCTACTGCAAAAATTGTTATACAACAAACATGTTGGTTTGTTTTAAAAACCTTTGGTAAATGCACATGTGATTGTGCAGGTATAAAAAAGTTGCTTACTCAAGAAAGTGTGGATTATTGTCTCAACACTACAATACAACACTTTTGGGGTGATGTAATTGCTGTTTTCAGCAAAAATGGGGGTTATTTCCTAAGGGCAAATCCTCTTTGCACTACAAGTGCAGTTTCAGTGCAGTTGCAAGTGCACTTGTAGTGAAATGTGTTTTTGCATTTAGGAAATAACAGCCAACAGTGCTTTGTATAAGGTTACACAATCACAACATTTTCTGGACTCAACACATTTCTGTCAGGGTCAGCTAAAACAAACACAAGCAGTAAATTTCCACCAAGAATTTCTTTTTTTTATTTTATTATAAAAAGGCTTCACAGATTGTCTGGCATATTAATAGCCTCCCTACCCGCAAATAACTCCAGGTAGCGTAACCGGACATCACGGGCACTCAGGGAGGGCAAGCCAGGACGGCCACTTTCAAGCGCCGTCAGTGTGGTTTGATGTAGGATTCCGGCCTCAGGCCCAACTGAGCCAGCATAGTTGGCCGAATGTTTCCTTAAAAAGTTATGGAGAACACAGCAGGCCAGTATAATATGGTTCAGTTTATACTCCGCCATATGGATGGGTGTCAGAAATAGTAGGAACCGGCTAGCCAGGATTCCAAATGTGTTCTCCACCACTCTTCGGGCTCTGACCAGCTGGTAATTAAAAACCCTCTGTTCCGGGGTGAGGGTCCTCATTGGGAATGGCCGCATCAGGTGGTCCCCCAGCGCAAACGCTTCATTAGCAACAAACACAAATGGGAGTCCTTCCACATTGTCCTCTGGAGCTGGCAAGTCCAAGCTGCCATTCTGGAGACGCCTGTAGAACTCCATCTGGTCGATGACTCCACCATTGGACATCCGGCCATTCTTCCCCACGTCCACATACAAGAAGTCGTAATTAGCCGACACCACCGCCAACATCACTATACTATTAAACCCCTTGTAATTATAATAGTACGACCCCGAGTTGGGTGGTGGGACGATGTGGACGTGTTTCCCATCAATTGCCCCTCCGCAGTTAGGAAAGTCCCACCACTCGGCAAAGTGGGAGGCCACAGTCTGCCATTCCTGTGGCGTGGAAGGAAACTGTTGAGGAAAAAACAATAAACATTACTATTTTTACTCTGAAACATGGCAAGCAGATTATACACAAACATTATGGGGCAACCTCCAGATAGCATTTATTAAGGGGAATTTAACAAGGCCAAAGTATAAGGTACACCTATCATATTCCCCCTCCCCCCTCTCATGGGCCATTTCTAACATTATAGGGGGTGTGTGTAAATCTTGGACAGGTAACCCTCTTCACTTCATTGAGAGATGAATGCCTAAATAATGGGTATTACTTTGAACAGCCCCTCCTTAGTTACACTATTGGCAGACCACTGGACAGGTAAGAAGTGTCATAATACAAAGATATAAATACACATTGTACACATTTGAGGACATTCTGCTATTACCTATCAAGATAATAATAGGATACAAAAACTTTAAACAGTACCATTGGAAAGTATACAGGCAGGCCCTTGCACTACATGCTTTGGGGAATTCATCCATAAATCTGACCACAAAAGAGATGGGTATAGTGTGTATGGGTTTGGCAAAGTCAGCAGATAGACGATTGAGGATAGAGAATTGGGATCAGCTGACTTAGCAGTTGGGGGAGGGAGGGTTACTAAAAATTATTTGTGGACACCACAAAAAAAAGCCTATGGCACTCTGCCTGAATTTAAATCAAAAATAACATTTCCAAACATTTTAGGGGGTGTTTGGGGCAAAGCACTACTATGGAGCTGATAAAATACATTGTTAAGTGACTACATGAGGTAAATATAGGGCAGGAGACACCATGCTGGGGAGGTTAGTGAAGGGCAAATATGTATGAAGGACCTAAAATAATAATTACATAAAAATCCAGCATGCATGAGAACAAAGAGGACATTCACAGCATATTCCAATCATGGTAATTAGGGAATGAGGAAAGAAATACAAGATATTATCAAACATTCAATACAATAAAATGTGATATAAAAGGATAAAAATCTTACCTTCATATACTCCTTCTGCAGGACCTGTATGATGGCAGAACAGGTCTCTGGGATAATGATCCCCAGAGCCTGGGGGAGATGCCTGTCGAGAACTTCAAGTCCTGCAGGCTTCTCCCTGTCGCCAAATACCGCAGGGTAGCGACCAACCTCTGCTCCGGAGTGATGGCTTGCCTCATGCAGGTATCCTGCCTGCTAATATAAGGGGTCAGCGAAGCCAACAGATGGTGAAACATGGGGTCCGTCATCCTGAGAAAGTTCCTGAAATCATCAGGATTATTCTCACGGATCTCACGGAGCAAAGGCATATGAGAGAACCGGTCACGCTGAAGCAACCAATTCTTGGTCCATGAACTCCTCCCCACCCTGTTCATGGACTGGGCTTGTGTCAAGGTCAGGACCCCAACACCAAGCCCCCGCACAGCACGAACTCTACGAGGAGTACGCATACGAAACATGGCTAGAAAACGGTCGGCTGCTCAGAACGAAGTAACAGAACACACTGAAGAACAGCAAGGCCTGTGAAGAGCAAAGTGAAAACCAGTAACGAATGTCTACCGTCTACTGACTACCTAAAGTCACGCGGAACTTGCTGCAGGCACTGAAGAGCAGATACAAACCCACAAGCACAACCTGAACGGCAGAAAACGATCTGAAAGCCAAGAGTCTGAAAAAGCGCAAATCGTCTCTCACCAAACTTTTACTAACACGAGATTAGCAAAAGGAGCCCAAAGGGTGCTGCGCTTGGTTCTGAACCGGCCTTTTCTAGTCTCGTCGTACATGGTGTACGTGACCGCTTGGTTGGCGATCGGAAATTCCGACAACTTTGTGGGACCGTGTGTAGACAAAAAAAGTTTGAGCCAACATCCGTCGGAAAAAATCCTAAGATTTTGTTGTCGGAATGTCCGAACAAAGTCCGACCGTGTGTACGCCCTATAAGAGGAAACCCTGACTTTCCTCCGGGTGAATCTCACAACTTCTTACAACAGGAATGGCCTCATGAGGAGGTGCTAGCCCTCCACTTTTTCTCCAGCAGAACCCCCGCTTTCCTGGAGAAACTGAGAACTATCTCCAAAACTGCCTCTTTCTCCTTTTGAACCTACAGACAACTAAGACATTTTTTTGCAACACACACTCACCAAACAAATTGGACAAGACCACTCACACCCTTTGAGTCCCTGTGCCACATCAAAACACCACAGAGACATTTAATTTCTTTACTGTGTACCCTTCTCTCAGAAGTCCCTACCCATATTCCTGCCCCTTCACAAGTCTCATGGAATAGGGACCTACAATCCCCACTATTAGAAGAGGATTGGAGCACCATCTATGAATACGCCCATAAAGGTTCACTTAAAGTGGCCATCCAGGAGAATGGCTATTAAGTGGTTACTAGATGGTACAGGACTCCCTCACGCCTCCAAAAATTTTCCCCTAACATTCCTAATACCTGCTGGAGATGCGGGTTAAAGGAAAGCACCATGCTTCATATGTGGTGGGATTGTGAGTGAATTCAACCCTTCTGGAAAGAGGTTCATGACCTTATCACACTTGTTACCACAATTTCCCTAGATTACACCCCAGCCCAATTTCTCTTACACCACACTTCCCTAACAAAAAGGGTTTATTATAAATCCCTGGCCATGCATATGATGAACGCAGCCAGACTCTGTATCCCCAAACGCTGGCATTCCCCATGCACACCAACGATCAGGGAATGGCTCGGGAGAATCTCCAAGATTAAAGACATGGAGGAACTGATCCATATCTCCCAGGACAGAATGCATAAATTTCCATTTACTTGGGCATGCTGGACCCATTTCATTACCACTGACCAATACCGCCATTATGCTCCTTAGGGCTGTATTATGTATACTGCACTAGCCCAAAAAGGATTCGGGGGTGGTGACTGGGGGCGGGGGTGGACCCATATGCAAAATCCCAACAGCTGCTTCCTCCTCCCCTGCTACCCCCTTTTTTATCTCCCCCCTTTACCCCCTCCATTTCTCTCGTACCCCCATACTATATTCCCCTTCCCCCCTTCTACAAACCTTAACTCTATGATTCTACCTTATCTCTTTCACCTATCTAGAACTTGCCTATCTGCATCTACTATCCCCCCTTTTTATAGTAGTTACATTCTCAGACAGGAAGTTGATCTTCTTTACCCCTTGCTATCTTTTGAGCTTGCACTATCAAGATACATACCATTCTAGGACTCGTTCGGGACCAAATGTTATAAGCATACTCTTGCCCTCGAGCAAACTGAGGGGAGAGGTGGGGGGAGGTGAAAAGTGAAACAAGATCCTCCAACCGCTTACGCCAACTGTGGGCCACATATTTTGTTCCTGTCCATTTCCTACCAACTTGTCCTTCTATGATGTATCCTATAAATAACGCTGTGACAGACTCACCCGGGATAGAGGCTTTTGGAGGGGACTGAATGTGAGCCTCTTGCCTACAGATTATGGGCCCTGGCATTTGGGGTACCCTTGAGGTGTTGTTACTTTGGCTTCGGGTCCTTGTCCCCCAGGCCACACAGGCTCTGGGGACCCTGTATTTGCCATAGTAGCAATAGTGACTGAGTCATACTGTTAGGACTCATACTGTGAGAAGATGCTAATGTCATCAACTCCACTCACCTGTCTGATGTCAGCTATAATATGTTTAATGTAAATGAGTTTAGTCTGGCTTACCACAGGTTCTAAGGGTATTCAACTCATTGTTGTTTGTTCTAATTAACCCTGTGTTGATGTTTATGGTAATGTGTGTTGAATAGTCAATGAGCTAGGAGACGTAGTCACCTAGGATGTATAAAGGATTAGTTAATTAGCTCATGTTAATTAGGTTACAGTTGTATTGTTAGAGGAGGTTCCAATGGCATATAAAGTCTTGTAATTTTGATTCTAAATAAAACGGTTCATGTTAGCATCTAAGCAAGTGTCGCCTTGTTTTGTGCTTGGAAGCATTTGGAATATCTGATATCTGTATACAGACTGGGAGGAAGTGGTATATGATGGAAGCACTCAGGCGGAGTGAGGGACGTTCCGTGACAAACGCTAACAGTTTAAATTTGTTATGCACTGTTATATTACTATATGACAAATGTCTTTTTTCGTTTTTGTATATGCTACTTTTCATATACTGAATAAAAAAAATTCTTGTGGAAAAAAAATAAATGGTGTGGTGTCCCTCCCCCCAGTATATGCCAGGTCCTTCTGGGTTCTGTTTGTTCGGACACTTAAAATGGCCTGGCCACAATAACATCACTCCTCTGCACTAGAGATGGGCTGAACACCCCCCCAGTTCGGGTCATGCCAGAACTCTCGAACATTGCAAATATTTGTACCCAAACGGTGAACCCTATTAAAATCTATGGGACCCAAACTTGAAAAATCAAAAATCCCCATTTTAAAGGCTATGGGAATAACTTGTATATAGGGCCTGGTATGGATTTTGAGGGGGACCCCCATGCCATTTTTTTTAAAATTTTGACACGGGGTTCCCCTTAATATCCATACCAGACCTGAAGGGCCTGGTATGGAATTTGGGGGGACCCCACACATTTTTTTTTTTTTAATTTTGGTTCAGGGTTCCCCTGTGGGGGAACCCCATGCCATTTTTATCAATGAACTTTTATGTGTATTTCCAGGAGTCAGGACAGACAATTCATTATCGCCGCAAGTACTTTTAAATGACTTTTTTCCTTTAGAAATGTCATTTTGCTCTTGAACTGTTGTAAAGAAACATGCGCCACTTTACAGGCATACTATAGACACCCCCCAGGTACAAAATTTAAAGGAATATTACACTTTTATTGTTTCACTTTAAGCATTATTAAAATCACTGCTCCCGAAAAAACGGCTGTTTTTAAAACTTTTTTTTTGCATTTATACATGTCCCCTGGGGCAGGACCCAGGTCCCCAAACACTTTTTAAGACAATACCATGCATATAAGCCTTTAAAATTAGCACTTTTGATTTTTTTTTTTATAATTGTATTTTTATTGGTTTTACAATTATTAAGTACAAAGTTGTGACAAAATGAACATTACATTATCAATGCAAGTGCATTATACAGCAGTCATAATAGAAAAAAGGAAAACAGAATATAAAGTAACAAATTTAGGTAGCAAGAAAGTGTTCACAGTAACAAGACACATATGTATAGTAGAGCAATTCCTCATGGTGTGTATAATAAGCGTAATATTAAAGGGAGTCTGGATACTTGAGATCAGTTCAAGCCATATACACTGGTAATATAGGGATGAATTAAGTTTAGGGTGCACCTGACGACAAGGGGGTCACGTATTCCGAAAGATCCCATGGTTCCCATATTTCAATAAATTTGGAGACACAGTCGTGAACCGAGGCCGACAAAAACTCCATTGTCCGGATCTCAGTCACCAAATGTAGTAACCTGGACCGTGGAGGTGGAGTATTGGATAACCAGAATAACGGGATAAGTCTCCTGGCGGCTAGTAATATGTAGGATATTCATTTGTTTGTCTTTTTAGATACCCCTGATGGAGGTAAGCCCAATAAATAGTTCAAGGGATCCACCGGAAGGGACACCCCAGTCACCTTTTGTATAAGAAAATGCATATCACACCAAAAGGGTTGAATCAAAGGGCACTGCCAAAAAATGTGGAACAGTGAACCTATATCAGTTCCACATCACCAACAACGCTGTGAGACTGATGGGTCATACTTGTGAATCACATCGGGAGTTCTGTACCAGAACATGAGAATCTTAATGGTTGTCTCCCTCTGAGTGACACATTTAGAAGATCTAAATATAGAGGACCAAATTCTATCCCACATCTGTATTGTGACAGGACGGTCCGCTAGATGAGACCATCTGCGCATATAAAGATGTAATGTCTCCGTGATGGGAAACGACTCATGGAGGATACGATAGATACAGGAAATTAAATGCAATTGATGAGGGCCTTGAGCACACAGATATTCAAAAGTAGTAGGCTTATCTAGAGTCAGGGATGGTGATTTAGAATGAAAGAAGTGTCTAATTTGCATATAGAAGTGGAAAAGATGTGGTGGTAGGTCAAATTTCTCACTTAAAATGTTAAAGGTATGTAGCTTCCTTGTTATGGGATGAACAAGGTTCCTGAGTTGAAAGAGATGTACATTTACCCATGGAAAAATCCTGCCCAGGGACATACTATCCGGAATGAGAGGGTTAAATAATACATTTATAAGAGGGGAACAGGGAGACATAAGGGAAAAGCGTTTAAGGCAATTACACCAAATAGTTAAAGTTAGCATCATTGGTCCAGTGCACTGACGTTTATATATAGGATCTAGAACAGGAGGGGCGCCCCAAACCAAGGATCCCGGGTGAACCAGGTAAAGTACCCCCTTTTCAATAGCAGACCATTGGCTTGGTGCATGTAAGGAAGACCAAGAGGCTATGGCCCTCAAATGTGTAGCGTAATAATATTTAGTGATATCAGGAGCACCTAAACCTCCTCTTGATCTAATGGCAAATAACACAGAGCTTGCTATACGGTGTGCTCCGCCATTCCATATAAACTTTAGGAAAGTCCTGTGAAGTGCTTTTAATTGTGTGGCAGGTACAGCTACTGGAAGGGTTTCAAAATAATAAAGCAATCTAGGCAGTATAGACATTTTCAAAACATTAATTCTGCCCAAGAGAGATAGGGGGTATTTGGTCAAGTTCGACAGAGACTTATTAATATCTAGTATCAGGGGAGGGAAATTAGTGTCATATAGGGAGGAATAAGAAGGGGTAAGTAATACACCTAAGTATTTAAGAGAGGTATTACACCATTTATAGGGGTAAGATTCTTTGAGTTGAGATAACAATGGCGTTGGAATGTGTACAGGAAGGGCTTCAGTTTTAGAGGCGTTGATTTTGTACCCGGAAATAGCACTAAAAGAGTTCAATATTTTATGTAACGAGGGAAGGAATATCAGCGGATTAGTGATAGTGAGCAAAATGTCGTCTGCAAATAACGAAAATTTATATTCCCCTTGTCTCATCACCACCCCACTGATATCCGGGTGAACAAGGATAAACTCAGCCAGGGGTTCTAGACACAAAATAAAAAGCAGTGGCGAAAGGGGGCAACCCTGTCGAGTTCCATTTGTCATGGGGAAACCAGGAGACAGGAAGGATGACATTTGTACTTGCGCAGAGACATTTGAATATAAGGTTTCTAAAGCTGTTAAAAAAGGGCCAATAAAACCATATATCTTTAAGGTGGCAAACATATAGGGCCAACTTAGCCTGTCAAAGGCTTTTTGTGCGTCCAGACTCAGAATCAATGCCAGTCGGGAGGTTCTGTCCAAGAGATCTATCAGATCTATTGTACACCGGGTGTTATCTCCCGCATGTCTCCCAAGGACAAAACCTACCTGATCCTTGTGTATCAGTTTGGGGATTAATGCAGAAAGTCTGGTAGCGAGAATTTTAGTAAATATCTTGTAGTCTGAATTTAGGAGGGCTATGGGTCTGTAGTTATCTGGGAGGGAGGGGTCCTTCCCAGGTTTAGGGATAACCAAAATAAATGAATGGGAGTACTGTGGATGTGGGGGAGTACCCTTGAGAAAGGAGGCATATAAAGCTAACATGTGAGGAGATAAAATGTCAATAAAAGATTTGTAGTATGAGTAAAGCCCCATACACACTATCAGTTTTTCTGCTGAGTTAGTCCTTCAGATTTACCAAAACCATATAATATGAGGTCAAACCTTAGGAGTTTCAATGTGTATGCAATCAGGCAGGCCCTTATACTACATGGTTTTGGTAAATCTGAAGGACTAAGTCAGCAGAAAAACTGATAGTGTGTATGGGGCTTTAGGCAAGCCGTCTGGACTGGGAGCTTTGTGTGATGGGAGATGTTTAATTATGGCAAGAAGTTCTTCAGCTGTAATTGCCATATTTAAGCTCTCTAAATCATTTGTAGATAGTTTCAGGAGCTTTATATCGGAGAAAAAGGACTTAAAATTACCCTGGGTGAATTCAAAATGATTCTCTGGAGTCAGGCAATTATACAGTTTGTTGTAAAAGTTGCCAAAAATTTTGGACATCTCACGAGGACAGTGAGTTCTAGATCCGTCTGGTTGTATAAGAAAGTCAGGCAAGGAATTAAACGGACGAGGGCATAACTTATTAAATAACATCCTGTGGGGTTTATTGGAGAATTCATAAAATTTTTGCTTCATCCACAACATGGACCTAGCTGTTTTGTCAAGTTTTGTTGATCTAATTTGTTCTCTAAGTTGAATGACTTTACGTAGTTTCAGCACTGTGTGACCACCCAAAAGCCTCCGTTCAGCAGTTACCAGAGCAGACATTAGGGACTGTAAAAGGTTATTTCTATCTCTCTTCAGCCGAGAACCCTCAGCAATACATGTACCTCGGAAAACAGCCTTGTGCGCCTCCCACAGTGTAGAAATCTGAGACACCGAACCTATGTTGAGTAAAAAATACTCTTTCAAGCTATTTGCTAGGGTAGAGCGGGAAACTTAAGACTGCAGAAGGTGATCATTGAAACGCCAATGACAGGATTTGGTGTACGTCTGAAATAACATAAGATCTAGCGTAATGGGTGCATGGTCTGACCATGTAATGGGAGAGATATCTGAATCAACTATATAAGGAATAAGTGGGGCTGAAATAAAGAAATGATCTAGGCGGGAATACATATTATGAGCTGATGAATAAAACGTAAATTGTTTAGCAGAGGGGTGTTTTATCCTCCATGAGTCGAAAAGTCTATGTGACCTAATACATTTACGGAAGGCATTAGCTTGGGACAGTACTCTTTTAGATGGGGTAGGACTAAAAAGTGTTTGTCTGTCTCTAGTGGGTGAAATAACCAGATTGAAGTCCCCACTAACTATCATAAAAGGTTGTGAGCAATATTGGGGAGTATCAAAAAGTTTGTTGAGGAAATCAATCTGGCCCGTGTTCGGAGCGTACAAATTAACCAGTGTAAAAAAGGTAGACATATATTCACATTCTAGAACAAGAAATCTCCCGTGAGGGTCCGCATGAGACCTCCGAACTTTGATAGGACATGTTTTTCTGATCAGGATTGCCACTCCCGCCCTGCCCGTAGAATCAGAGGCAAGGTAGGAGGTGGGAAAAAACCTTGAGGCAAATCTGAATGATCCTCTTGCCCGAAAGTGGGTCTCCTGGATCATCACCACATCTGCGCCCGAAGCCCTGAAATCTTTCAGGGCCATCCAACGCTTACTAATGGAGCCCAGGCCCTTTACATTGTAAGACATAATTTTCAAAGCCATGATTGTGGTCTATGTAGGAGTGCTAATATGAACACCGTTAATGCTATAAGCATGAGAATACTTAAAGGAAGAGAATATATATGTTGCATTTTACGGGTAATAGTAATAGCAAACAACCTCCCATCTCTAACTGTTGAAATACAAACCCCAAGACAGATCTCTCTCAAAATGGGGTAATAATGACCATGGAGTCTCAATCTGTGAATCACAGCATTGGGTATAATTAAAAAAATTAAAAAAGAAAAACAAAAAATTTAAATAAAAAGCAAAAAAGCAAAAAAGAGTTCAAAACTCTGTGTACCTGAGAAACAGCAGTCTCTCAGGAAGCCCTGGACGTAGACCAGGGCCTGGTAGGGATGTGAACGGACTCTCATCTGGCGACTCTGTCTGAGGGGATGAGATGGGTCCGCTGCTCACCTTGTGCATTTGGTCGCAAATAGAACAAAGTAGGACAATAGACATTAAAGGAGAAAGAAAAACCTGTAAGTCCTTAAAGAGAAAATAAGGTTAACAAATAAAACAGCTACATTGAACACTTAAAAATTCAAAACCTTTAGTGAATGCATCTCATGGGATGAGAAAGGATCTTCCCCCGTAAATAAACGGGGCAGAATAAAAAAAAAACTGATAGGACCAGTACAGCAACATCGTTTCGTCTGGAAAGAAAAATCCCAGAGGAAACGGAAATGCACAAAAATTTGAGAAAATAGAACCAAAAAAGGAAGTTCCGAGAAATGTTCAAGGGGGTTGTTTAGAGGATAACAGACGTTGAGGAGTGGAAAAATGCTTCTTAGATTTACCCTGGACAGGGGTCCAGATGCGAGTAGGAGTAGTCGGAGGTAGGCGAGCTTGTGTGGCAGGAGGGATCATGTCTTCTTCTGGGAGAGGGGGGAGACCCAAATTTTTCAGGAAAGCTTCTGCTTCTTGTAATTCACGGAGAGAGTATTGGGTGCCCACTTTGGATACAGCTAAACGGAAAGGGAATCCCCAGTAGTACGGCATTTTGTGTTGTTGCAGATGTGAAGTAAGGGGACGTAAGTTCCTACGTTTAGCGAGGATGATGGGGGAGAGGTCGCTAAAGATCTGCAATTTAGCACCCTTGAACATTATTTGGGATTTATTGCGAGTCGCCATAGTTAGTGCCTCCTTACTTTCAAAAAAGTGAAAACGTACCACGACATCTCTTGGCCTAGCTCCAGCCGGAGGCTTTGGGCCCAGGGATCGATGGGCCCTATCCAAGCGCCAATCTATATCTACCACCGAGGGAGCTAGAAAGTTGAAAAGGCTCAGGAGGTAGGCTCGGAGCTCAGAATCACCCACCGTCTCGGGTATCCCTCTGAACCGTAGGTTTTGTCTTCTTCCTCTATTTTCCAAGTCCTCCTGTTGTATTTGTAGTTGAGATACGGAAAGGTGTAAAGTATGGTTTTCCTCCTCAATTGCTTGTATGTAATTTATCATTCCGTCAAATTTGTTCTCTAAAGTATCTGTGCGATCACCAATTTGGGTTATTTCCCCCCTCAGTTCGGCAGCTAGTTTGCTTACCTCAGCTGAGACATTGGACGTGATCTGTTGAAGTAAAAGTTGTAGCTTGGAGTCCAGGATGTCAGGGGTAAGAGTCGCATTTGAGGGTGACAGAGTGGGTGCCTGTATCTGCGAGGTGGTCAGAGAGGAGCTTGTAGCATCTTCCGAGTCTAAAGAGGGATCCAGCAGGGCAAAAGGATTTGCAGAAGGATTAGAGGAGGTAGGTTGTGATCTGGTAACAAAACGTTCCACGTTTGGTTCTTCTCGTGGTGCAATCAGTGATTTGTAGTATTGTTGCTGTTGGCCAACTTTGCCCATGAGGTATGCAGAGGATTTAGTGGTCAAACTTGCAGGCTTACCTCCGACACTGTGTATAGCTATAGTTGTTGTACGGAGGTCTCGGTGAGCAGGCTAGGACCCTGAGTTTATTTAGGCTACATCTTTTTCATAAGTAATAGCAAGCTCCATCTGGATCTTTAGATCCCCCTGTTTACACCTTCCCTCCTCCCCACCATCAGCCTGAGAGAGAGGAGACAATATCCACAGACCCCAGCACTCTGTAAGAGCTTGTGCAGCTTAAGGAATAGAATGAGTGTCACTGGGTGTAGTTTGGAGTCCCAATATGGCCGCCAGCTTCCAGGGGTAGGCCGAAGCCGCGGACTATCCTAAGGGAAGGCCGCCGGGAAGGTGTACACAATCTCCTCCAGTTCCCAGGACTCCCCCGGGGAGGTGGAAATAGATGATCAGGTATGCTTTTGTCTCCTGGGGACTCGCCGGCGGAATGTCTTACTTACAGTGTCCCAGGAGAGCGCCCGAAATCCAGGCCGCAGGCCACGTCTAATTAGTAGGCCGCGATATGCTCAGGCTGGCCGCCGAACGGAGCCCCGTGATCCCGCTGTGATAGCAAAGCAGTCCGCTTGTCACTCAGAGACTATGTGTTCCTCTAGGACGTGCGATCAAACTATCCACCCTTTAATCCGCACGATCAAAGGTAAAGAGCAGCAAGCCTGCCTGTAGGCCCCAAGATGGCGGCGGAGGGTCCCAATGGCAGAGGGGAATCCTTAATTGCAGGGAGGATCTGGCTGATAGGAGGCAGAAATATGCTCCCAGAACTGATCAGCAGAGGTCTGGGAACAAAGTGTGCAACTTGTGGCTGTGGTATGATGAGCAGAAACAACGGTTGGCTCCAGATTATTGCGGGCTGTGAGGAGCTCAGCTCACATACGACTCTCCAGCTTCACGTCCGGACACGCACCCCAACCATTTTTCTATCCAGCACTTTTGATTTTTCATGTTCGTGTCCCATAGACTTTAGTGGTGTTCGCGCGTTCAAACAGATTTTTTGCCTGTTCGCATGTTCTGGTGCGAACCGAACCGGGGGTGTTCGGCCCATCCCTAGTAGAGTGCGCTTTAATATGAAAAGGAGGAATTTTCCTCTTTAAACCATAAGCTTGAACAATCACTTGACAAATCCACTTAGGGATAGTAGATTTCAACGCTGCCTGTCCTCTTTTAGGACCATCTGGCAACACAAACAAAACATCCATTTTACGAATCTGAGCGGTCACTTTCAAATAGACCTTGAGTGCTCTCACCACCTCAAGAGAATGTAGTGACCTCTCTTCCTCAGAATGAGGTTCCTGAAAAAATGAAGGCAGAACAATATCCTGGTTTAAATGAAAACCTGACACTACCTTCGGTAGGAATTTAGGATGAGGCTGCAATACAACCTTATCCTTATGAATAATCAAATATGGCTCTTTACAAGAAAGAGCAGCCAACTCTGATACTCTTCTTGCAGAAAATATGGCAACCAAGAAAATGATTTTCCTCATCAAGAGGACTAAGGGAATATCTCGTATTGGCTCAAAAGGCTGTTTTTGTAATGCCGACAGGACTAAATTTAAGTCCCAAGGGTTGGCCTAACTGGAGGATTAATCCGTGTTACCCCCTGAATAAAGTTATGAAACATAGAGTGAGAAGCAAGTGGTCGATGAAAAAGCACAGATAAGGCCGACACCTGGCCTTTGATAGTACTCAAGGCCAGCTTCATTTCTAATCCCATCTGTGGGAATTCAAGGATCCTACCTATGACATATTTACTCACTACCAGCCGGAGGAAGAGAAAACTGCTGTTTCTGGGACACATCGTGAGCTCTCTGAGAAGCAAGAGATGGTAAGTGCTCTATACAGCCCCCAGTGGTGACTCATAGGCGTGACAACACTTACTAAATTAAAGGAGACATTCATAAGAAAAATCTTTTAAAAATTTCTTAGAAGACTCCACTTACCTTTCCTGCCGCAGGGTTTTCTGTGATAAACCAACAGACCCAATCTTCACCCTTTACAGTGGGTTCTGTTAAACCTTCAGGAGCTGGGGATCCTCGAGGAAACCCACAATCCTGGACCTGTAATAGCAGCACCGCCAGTAAGACTTTATGGCCTTAATACCAAAAAGTACTGGATCCCGGGGTCCAGCTCTCTAAAAAGAGAAGTGTTACAGGCAAGACCTTGTTTCTTTGGATACAAGGCCTGGGTACCATTCAATTCAGCCAAAAAGACACTTTGAATGGATCCGGCTGCATGGCTAGCCCCAGCAAGGATTGCTTCAGTGGAGCTCAGCACAGCACATCTTTACTCGTGACCAACACCTTAGATACTGGCGAAAAAACTGAGGTACTCCCACTAGTGGGAGGGGTTATATAGGGAGTGAACTTTTTGTCTTATGGTGTGCCAGTGTCCATCACCTGAAGGTGGCCTATAACCAACATAGTAACTACTATGGCTCTGTGTCCCATGATGTAGGATAAGAAAAAAACTTTTAAAAAGATAAGGAGCAGTGATTTTATTGATGCTTAAAGTGAACCAAGAAAAAAATGAAAAATTCCTTTAAATATAGTGGCTGAAGGTCTTCCTGTAAAGTGGCACATCTGTACCATGTAAAGAACCTGCTGCAGCAAAACTGAAATTTTGTAAAGAAAAAAACAGACATTTAAATTGATTTTCCCTGCAAGCTTTCTTCATTTTGTAAACAACAGCTTGAGGAGCCAGTCTGTATGATGAGGCCAAAATTTAGTACATTCAGAAGATTAGATTTTTTTTGGATACATGTTGGTGTCTCTTTAGCAGACTTTGAATGGAAACAACAATGTTTTGCACCACAGTGAGAAAGCCTTATGTGAAGAAACCAAATTATAGTACACTCAGGTCCAGATTAAGAATTTTCTCTTTGCAGACTTTGTATAGAAGTAACTATAGATGTGCACAGCCAATTTTATTAGGGTGTGTACCCGACACACACGTGTGTGGGACAGAAGAGCATGATGCAGCAAATGGTGGGTGTGGCCAAATTGAGTGGGAGGATCTTGAAGGGGCATTAAATACCAGGAGTGTACTACATACAGAATGCAAAGTTCAGGGGTGTGGTATGTACAGTGTTAGAGAGTGCGCTACTTACAGGGTGCAGGGTTCAAGAGTGCAGAGATCAGGAGTGCGCTATGTACAGAGTGCAGAGATCGGCATACGCTAAGTACAGAGGGCAGGGTTCAGGAGTGCGCTACATACAGTGTGCAGGGTTCAGGAGTGCATTATGTACAGAGTGCAGCATTCAGAAGTACTCTACATATAGAGTGCAGGATTCAGAAGTACGCTACTTACAGAGTGCAGGGTTCAAGAGTGCACTACATACAGAGTTCAGGGTTCAGGAATGTGTTACATACAGAGTGCAGGGTTTAGTAGTATGCTACGTGCAGAGTTCAGGAGTGCGCTACATACAGTGTTCAGGAGTGCATTATGTACAGAGTGCAGCATTCAGAAGTACTCTACATACAGAGTGCAGGATTCAGGAGTACGCTACTTACAGAGTGCAGGGTTCAAGAGTGCACTACATACAGAGTTCAGGGTTCAGGAATGTGTTACGTACAAAGTGCAGGGTTTAGTAGTACGCTACGTACAGAGTGCAGGGTTCGGGAACGTGTTACGAACAGAGTACGGGGTTCAGTAGTGCACTACGTACAGAGTGCAGGGTTCAGAAATACACTTCGTACAGCATGCAGGGTTCGGGAGTATGCTACTTACAGAGTGCAGGGTTCAGAAGTACGCTATGTACAGAGTGCAGGGTTCAGAAGTACACTTCGTACAGAATGCAGGGTTCAAGAGTATACTACATACAGAGAGCATAGTTCAGTAGTGCGCTACATATAGAGTTTAGGGTTCAAAGTGCACTACATACAGAGTGCAGGGTTCAGGAGTGCTTACGTACAGCGTACAAGAACAAAAAAAAGGGAAAATGGGGTAAGCAACCCCGGGACTTTTAAGGTGCTGATATTAAAGGGTGAATAGTGTAGATAGACGTCTACAGTTTATCCATAAAAAAAGATTTTTATTACAATTTATACAAATTACACAACATGATTAAAAAGTATCTCAGTATCCACATCCAATTTAGGTAGATAGTAGTAAAAATGCCACTCAATAGATACCACTCAACATGTTTCGCTCATTTGGAGCTTCCTCAGGAGTTTTGGTATACAATTATGGTATACTGGAAATAATAAGAAAAACATGGATGAGATATCGGGTTACATAGTAAAATTTACAATTTAGAATATATTGGTATGTATATGGATAGCATGTCATATGAAACTATGAACAGCTGAAAAAATCAAAAAGATCGAACAACAATCAAAAATCAATCCATTAATAATAGTAATCATGACCTTACCAAGCTGTGACCTTGCTGATGGACAACATCAGAGATACAAGACATCAGGTAGGTCTCACAAACAAAAGTTCCCATCCCTTTTGGCCACAGAAGGACACAGAATTAATATATCCTTGATAGGGAAAATAAGAAAGAAGAAATACGGTATCAACCAGATGATGTCAAAAAGGCATTGAATCTGAGTACCAATTAATCATAGGGGTTACCTTAGGTGGAATAAAAGCTCTTTTGCTAGAGGCAGAAAATACTCACTGCAAGCACAAGTGGCTGTTTAGAACTACCATGTTGTGGAGATTCCCAGCCAGCAATTGAAGGGTCAAAGGGATTTTCAGAATATCCAGAGGTGTTAATACACAATGGTACAACTATAAAAACAAAGTAGAAAAGGTACTGGTAGAATGAGGACCATAGGTGTAAACCACTCAGAAATCAAGTGGATTAGGGATGTCGCGAACGATATGGGCCGTTCGCGACAAATTTGTGTGGCGCGTCACGGCCCATAATTCACTGCGGCATCGCAGTGCATTGCTGGCTGATGATTGGCAAAGCATGCACTATGACCCGCATGCTTGGCCAATCACAGCGCCGTCTGAACAGAGAGCCGTAACTGGCCAAAGCCAGGGAGGCTTTGGCCAATGATGGCTCAGGGGATTTAGTACACGCCCCACACTATATAAGGCCGCCTGCACGGCGGCCCTGTGTAGTGTGTGTTCTGGTGTTGAAAGAGATAGACAGAAAGACAGTGTCATTTGATTTGAGTTAGATAGATTAGGCAGAACAGTCAGTCAGTTAGCTGCACTTGCAGTGTATTGTGTATATATATGCATCCCAGGTGTTGCATATATATATATATATATATATATATATATATATATATATATACACACTGTATTCAGTTTAGCTAGATCCGTTCCTGTTATCTTCCTACTGACAGGCAGGCTTGTCTTGTTACAGTAGTTACAGCTACCTGAAGAAAATTGATGGTGTTCTTTTGATTATATTAGTACCACAGTCAGGCAGCTAGACTATTTACAGTTAGTGCAGTGCGTCCTGCTCACAGTGTTCATCTAGATCCGTTCCTGTTATCTTCTTACTGACAGGCAGGCTTGTCTTGTTACAGTATATACAGCTACCTGAAGAAAATTACTGGTGTTCTTTTGATCCAATTAGTACCACAGTTAGGCAGCTAGACTATTTACAGTTAGTGCAGTGCGTCCTGCTCACAGTGTTCAGCTAGATCCGTTCCTGTTATCTTCTTACTGACAGGCAGGCTTGTCTTGTTACAGTATATACAGCTACCTGAAGAAACTTGCTGGTGTTCTTTTGATCCTATTAGTACCACAGTCAGGCAGCTAGACTATTTACAGTTAGTGCAGTGCGTCCTGCTCACAGTGTTCATCTAGATCCGTTCCTGTTATCTTCTTACTGACAGGCAGGCTTGTCTTGTTACAGTATATACAGCTACCTGAAGAAAATTACTGGTGTTCTTTTGATCCTATTAGTACCACAGTTAGGCAGCTAGACTATTTACAGTTAGTGCAGTGCGTCCTGCTCACAGTGTTCAGCTAGATCCGTTCCTGTTATCTTCTTACTGACAGGCAGGCTTGTCTTGTTACAGTATATACAGCTACCTGAAGAAAATTGCTGGTGTTCTTTTGATCCTATTAGTACCACAGTCAGGCAGCTAGACTATTTACAGTTAGTGCAGTGCGTCCTGCTCACAGTGTTCAGCTAAAACTACAAGTTAGTGGGGTGCGTCTTGCTCACAGTATTCAGCTTAACCTATAAGTTAGTGCGGCGCGTCCTGCTCACAGTGTTCAGCTAAAGCTACAAGTTAGTGGGGTGCGTCCTGCTCACAGTGTTCAGCTAAACCTACAAGTTAGTGGGGTGCGTCCTGCTCACAGTGTTCAGCTAAACCTACAAGTTAGTGTGATGCGTCCACCTCAAAGTGTTCAGCTAAACCTACAAGTTAGTGCGGTGCGTCCTTCTCACAGTGTTCAGCTAAAACTACAAGTTAGTGCGGTGCGTTCACCTCACAGTGTTCAGCTAGACCTACAAGTTAGTGCTGTGCGTCCTGCTCACAGTGTTCAGCTAAACCTACAAGTTAGTGTAGTGATACCTCTGCACAGTGTTCATCTAAAGCTACACGTTAGTGCAGTGCGTCCTGCTCACAGTGTTCAACTAGATCTGTTCCTGTTATCTTCCTAATGACAGGCAGGCTTGTCTTGTTACAGTATTTACAGCTACCTGAAGAAAATTGCTGGTGTTTTTTTGATCCTATTAGTACCACAGTCAGGCAGCTAGACTATATACAGTTAGTGCAGTGTGTCCTGCTCACAGTGTTCAGCTAGATCCGTTCCTGTTATCTTCTTACTGACAGGCAGGCTTGTCTTGTTACAGTATATACAGCTACCTGAAGAAAATTACTGGTGTTCTTTTGATCCTATTAGTACCACAGTCAGGCAGCTAGACTATTTAAAGTTAGTGCAGTGCGTCCTGCTCACAGTGTTCAGCTAAAACTACAAGTTAGTGGGGTGCATCCTGCTCACAGTGTTCAGCTAAACCTACAAGTTAGTGGGGTGCGTCCTGCTCACAGTGTTCAGCTAGATCCGTTCCTGTTATCTTCTTACTGACAGTCAGGCTTGTCTTGTTACAGTATTTACAGCTACCTGAAGAAAATTGCTGGTGTTCTTTTGATCCTATTAGTACCACAGTCAGGCAGCTAGACTATTTACAGTTAGTGCAGTGCGTCCTGCTCACAGTGTTCAGCTAAAACTACAAGTTAGTGGGGTGCGTCCTGCTCACAGTGTTCAGCTAAACCTACAAGTTAGTGGGGTGCGTCCTGCTCACAGTGTTCAGCTAAAACTACAAGTTAGTGTGGTGCGTCCACCTCACAGTGTTCAGCTAAACCTACAAGTTAGTGCGGTGCGTCCTGCTCACAGTGTTAAGCTAAACCTACAAGTTAGTGGGGTGCGTCCTGCTCACAGTGTTCAGATAAAACTACAAGTTAGTGTGGTGCGTCCACCTCACAGTGTTCAGCTAAACCTACAAGTTAGTGCAGTGCGTCCTGCTCACAGTGTTCAGCTAAAACTACAAGTTGGTGCTGTGCGTCCTGCTCACAGTGTTCAGCTAAACCTACAAGTTAGTGTAGTGAGACCTCTGCACAGTGTTCAGCTAAAACTACAAGTTAGTGCTGTGCGTCGTGCTCACAGTGTTCAGCTAAAATTACAAGTTAGTGTGGTGCGTCCACCTCACAGTGTTCAGCTAAACCTACAAGTTATTTTTTTGTGAGCTCTGCACAGTGTTCACCTAAAGCTACCTGTAGAAGGTTGGTGGTGTTTTCCTGATCCTATCAGTACCGCAGGCAGCTAAAAAAGCTACAAGTTAGTTTTTTGCGAGCTCTGCACAGTGTTCAGCTAAAGCTACCTATAGAAGGTTGGTGGTGTTCTCATACTACAGGCAGGCAGTTGATTTTGCTAGCTGCAGTATCAGCTATATATATATCCCAGCTTAGTGCAGCTACAGGCCATTAGTATTTATGGAAGGCCAAGAAGGAGAGGCAGACAGTCACAAGCCAATAAGAGAGGGCAAGCAGGCTCTGTGTCTAGTGCTGATCGTGGAGACGGTGCATTCTCATCAGCACGTGGCCATGGGACACGCTTGGCCTTTTTTCGGCAGCTGGCAGTGTTGAGCTGCAACATGCGGAAGACTTGGTCGAGTGGATGACCAAGCCGTCCTCATCCTCCTCATCCTCTCTCACCCATATCTAGGGTACTTTGTCTGGCAAAGCAACGGCCTCTTCCCTCGGCTCAATGTCATCAGTGACTCCTTCCCTAGCCCCACCATGTCCTCCTGAGGAGTCCCTCGAACTGTTTGACCACAGTGTTGGGTACACGCTCCAGGAGGATGCCCAGCATTTGGAAGGCTCTGATGATGATACTGAGCTCGATGAAGGCAGTAACATGAGCACGGACAGAGGGGGTGCCCAAGAAGGACAGCAATCTGGCAGTCATGCTCCCCCTGCTGCAGCATACTGCCAGGTTTGCTCCAGTGATGAGGAGGGAGGGGATGATGAGGTCACTGACTCAACGTGGGTGCCTGATAGGAGAGAGGAAGAGGAGGAGGAGGCGGCACATCACCAACGAGGCAGGATGCCCTCCAGGGGCCAGCCTAATCGCAGCACATTGACTGCATCACACCCCAAAGCTCCACATGTGCAGGGCACTGCAGTCTCTGCACGTTATTCAAAAAGTTCTTTGGTGTGGGCTTTTTTTGAGACAAATCGCACCGCTGCTATTTGCAACATATGTCTCAAGCTTATCTCGCGTGGCCAAAACATCTCCCGCTTGGGTATCACATGCTTGACCAGACATATTTTGACCTGCCATGCAGTTCGTTGGCAAGCGTATCTAAAAGACCCACACCAAAGAACAAAGAGGACCTCTCCTTGCTCCTCATCAGCTGAGATCTCCAACCCCACTATACCTTCAGTCCTCTCTGAGACCTGCACTGAGAGGAATTAAGGTGTAGAATTAGGTGTATCACAGCCAAGTACTTGTGGGCAATCTGCTTTTGGTACACCGACGTCAGATTGTACCAGGCAAATTTCCCTGCCCCAGCTGCTGCACCGCCGAAAGAAGTTTGCTCTCAGCCATCCACATGCGCAGCGGTTGAATGCTAGCTTGGCAAAATTGCTAGCACTTCAACTGCTGCCTTTTCAGTTGGTAGGCTCTGCCCCCTTCCGTGAGTTTGTGGAATGTGCAGTTCCTCAGTGGCAGGTACCCAAACGCCACTTTTTCTCACGGAAGGCGATTCCGGCTCTCTACCGGCATGTGGAAGGCAATGTCCATGCCTCGTTGGACAGAGCGGTCAGCGGTAAGGTGCATATTACCGCTGACTCGTGGTCCAGCAGGCATGGACAGGGACGTTTCACGGCACATTGGGTGACTCTGCTGGCAGCTGGGAAGGATGCAGGACAAGGTGCAGTAGTGTTGGAGGTTGTTCCGACACCACGCCTCCAAAATGCTAATGATTGTGACACACCTCTCTCCTCCACCCCCTCCTCTTCTTCTTCCTCCATGGCCTCTTCCTGTGCGTTGTCCTCGGAACCAGCGGTGCTCCGTAGCTGTTCAAGGGGCTACGCAAGTACGCAGGCCAAAAGATGCCATGCGGTGCTTGAGCTGGTGTGCTTGGGGGACAGGAGTCACACTGGGGCAGAGTTTCTGTCAGCTCTGCAGGGGCAGGTTCAGAGGTGGTTGACACCACGCCAACTTAAGGCAGGAATGGTGGTTTGCAACAATGGCTCCAACCTCCTCTCTGCCCTCCGACAGGGACAAATGACCCATGTGCCCTGTTTGGCTCACATCCTTAACTTGGTGGTGCAGCGGTTCTTGGGCAGGTACCGGGGCTTACAGGATGACTTGAGGCAGGCCAGGAAAGTCTGTGTGCATTTCCGCCGGTCATATAATGCCAGTGCTCGGCTGACGGACCTCCAAAAGGAGTTTAACCTGCCCAAGAACCGCCTAATCTGTGACATGCCCACCAGGTGGAACTCAACGTTGGCCATGCTGCAGCGGCTGCACACGCAGCAGAGGGCCATCAATGAGTACCTGTGTGACTATGGCACCAGGACAGGGTCAGGGGAGCTTGGTTTTTTTCCCCACGCCAGTGGGCCATGATCAGGGATGCATGCACTGTCCTGTCACCATTTCAGGAGGCCACAAGGATGGTGAGCAGTGACAGTGCATGCATCAGTGACACTGTCCCCCTTGTCCACCTGTTGGAGCACACACTGCGTGGAATAATGGACAGGGCACTTGAGGCAGAACAGAGGCAGGAAGAGGAGGACTTCCTTAGCTCTCAAGGCCCCCTTTATCCAGACAGTGTTCCTGCGTGCCCGCCGATCACACAGGAAGAGGACGAGGAGGAGGAGGAAGATTGTGTCAGTATGGAGGTGCAGCCTGGCACTCAGCATCAGCAGCAGTCTTTAAGGGATCAGTCCCAAGAAACCCATGGACTTGTACGTGGCTGGGAGGAGGTGGCTGTGGACCATGTCGTCCTTAGTGACCCAGAGGACTCCGGGCCGAATGCCTCAGCAAACCTACGCTGCATGGCCTCCCTGATCCTGCAAAGCCTGCGTAAGGATCCTTGTATTCGTGGTATCAAGGAGAAGGACCAATACTGGCTGGCAACCCTCCTTGATCCACGTTACAAGGGTAAGGTTGCAGACCTTATCTTGCCATCGCAGAGGGAGCAGAGGATGAAACATCTTCGGGAGGCCTTGCAGAAAGGTCTGTGCAACGCATTCCCAGAGACTGGGAGGTTACAAACTCCTGTTTCTGGACAACGTGTTGCTGAGGCTTCGGTCAGTCAAAGAAGGAGCGGTGGAGAAGGTGGCCGTCTGACGGATGCGTTCAGACAATTTTTTGGTACGCAGCCCCAAGGTATGATCGGTTCCAGCAACCATCGCCAGCATCTGTTTTACATGGTGCAGGAATACCTAGGGGCAAAATCTGACTTGGACACCTTTCCCACCAAAAATCCTCTGGGTTACTGGGTCTTGAGGATGGATCACTGGCCAGAGCTTGCACAGTATGCAATTGAGCTACTGGCCTGTCCTGCATCCAGCGTTCTTTCGGAACGCACATTCAGTGCTGCTGGAGGCTTTGTAACTGATCACAGGGTGCGTCTGTCCACCGACTCGGTCGATCGACTGACCTTTATAAAAATGAATCAGTCTTGGATCACCACCAGCTACCAAGCACCTGATGCTGATGTAACCGAATAATTTTTTTTGAAATCTCAGATCCCTTCAAAGACTGCCTATACTGATGCTGAGTGACTATCCCTGAGAAATTATCCTCTTCCTCCTCAATCATCACGCTGATAGCTTGTAAGAACATTTTTGGTTCTGGGCGCCACCACCTGTTTATCAGGGGCGTGTAATTACAATTTTTGATGCAATACTTTGCAGCAGGGCTCATTTCAGCATTCCAACTAGAGTATCTGTGAGGGGTTGCAGTGTTTTGGCACCAGCACCAGTGCCTAAGGCCTAATTTTTCAGCCCCTGTTCAACAGGGGCATGTAATTACAATTCTTGATCTAATATTTCACAGCAGTGCCCATTTCTGCACCCACCAAGAGCGAGTGAGGACTTACAGTGTTGTGGCACCAGCACCACCACCATAGGCCCAATTTTTCTGCCCTTGTTCAACAGGGGCATGTAATTACAATTCTTGATCTAATATTTCACAGCAGGGCCCATTTCTGCACCCACCAAGAGCGAGTATGGACTTACAGTGTTGTGGCACCAGCACCACCACCACCACCAAAGGCCCAATTTTTCTGCCCCTGTTCAACAGGGGCATGTAATTACAATTCTTGATCTAATATTATACAGCAGGGCCCTGTGAGGGCTTACAGTGTTGTGGCCACAACAACACCTAAGGCCCAAAGACTCCTACTTGCAAATGGAAGGAGACAAAAGGAAGTGAGATGAAATCTACCCCTAGGAAGGGAAATTCTCTCCTGTAAGAGTTAATATGGGAAAAACGTGTCTCCTCTCCACTGATGCTTTATCACCAATCCTTGTTTCACAAAAAAACCCAAATTTTCAAAAAACATTTGTCATTGGGACAGAAAGTGAGGTAAAATCTTCTGAAGAGGTGTACAGACAGCAAAACAAATATTACAGGGGTAATAACCCTTCCCTATGTTTTCCACAAAGCTTAAAAATAGATTCTTTGGCTGGAGCTACACTTTAAAATTGTACCAGTCCAAAATTACAAACAGATTCTACCTAACAACAAACCTACAGTCCCTGTCTTGTTTGCACCGCCTGTATACTGCTGTTCAGAATATATAGGGCATGGGGGCCCCACGCCTTTCCTTTTTTTTTAATTTGGGTGCGGGTTCCCCTTAATATCCATACAAGACCCAAAGGGCCTGGTAATGGACTGAGGGGTACCCATGCCGTTTGTCTCACTGATTTTCATCCATATTGCCAGGACCCGACATTACATTAAAAACCCGCAAGCAGTTTTAAATGAGATTTTTTCCTTTAACCACTTCAGCCCCGGAAGGATTTACCCCCTTCCTGACCAGAGCACTTTTTACAATTTGGCACTGCGTCGCTTTAACTGCTAATTGCGCGGACATGCAATGCAGTACCCAAACGAAATTTGCGTCCTTTTCTTCCCACAAATAGAGCTTTCTTTTGATGGTATTTGATCACCTCTGCCATTTTTATTTTTTGCGCTATACACGGAAAAAGACCGAAATTTTTTAAAAAAAATGATATTTTCTACGTTTTGTTCTAAAAAAAATCCAATAAACTCAATTTTAGTCATACATTTAGGCCAAAATGTATTCGGCCACATGTTTTTGGTAAAAAAAATGTCAATAAGTGTATATTTATTGGTTTGCGCAAAAATTATAGCGCCTACAAACTAGGGTACATTTTCTGGAATTTACACAGCCTTTAATTTATGACTGCCTATGTCGTTTCTTGAGGTGCTAAAATGGCAGGGCAGTACAAAACCCCCACAAGTGACCCCATTTTGGAAAGTAGACACCCCAAGGAAATTGCTGAGAGGCATGTTGAGCCCATTGAATATTCATTTCTTTTGTCCCAAGTGATTGAATAATGACAAAAAAAAAAAAATACAAAAACTTGTCACTAAATGATATATTGCTCACACAGGCCTTGGGCATATGTGGAATTGCACCCCAAAATACATTTAGCTGCTTCTCCTGAGTATGAGGATACCACATGTGTGGGACTTTTTGGAAGCCTCGCCGCGTATGGGGCCCCGAAAACCAATCACTGCCTTCAGGACTTCTAAGGGCGTAAATTTTTGATTTCACTCCTCACTACCTATCACAGTTTTGAAGGCCATAAAATGCCCAGATGGCATAACCCCCCCCCCAAATGACCCCATTTTGGAAAGTAGACACCCCAAGCTATTTGCTTTGATGCATGTTGAGTCCATGGAATATTTTATATTTTGACGCAAGTTGCGGGAATTTGACACATTTTTTTTTTTTTTTTGCACAAAGTTGTCACTAAATGATATATTGCTCACACAGGCCATGGGCATATGTGGAATAGCACCCCAAAATACATTTAGCTGCTTCTTCTGAGTATGGGGATACCACAAGTGTGGGACTTTTTAGGAGCCTAGCCGTGTACGGGGCCCCGAAAACCAATCACCGCCTTCAGGATTTCTAAGGGTGTGAATTTTTGATTTCACTCTTCACTGCCTATCACAGTTTCGGAGGCCATGGAATGCGATGGCATCTTGGGAGACCCTGTGAATGTGTGCCTAGTCTGTGGAATGCTGTACCCTACGCTAATACTCAACTAGTGAATGGTAGCGTTCAAAACATTCACCAATGCAAAGACCAGGATTGTCAGGACAGGAGGGACAAAAATAGCGGGTGTCACACTTATATCTGCACTTGCTGCAGACACAACATCTTTTTTGGGGGGGTTCGTTGGGTAGGGGTACTCCGGAGGACATAAAGAAAATGCCTCTCATGCAGCCGACTGCATTTGGTTGGGGATGTGAATGGGGGAATTACGGGCGCTGCAGAAGTGGGCTGGGCTGGGCCAGGCGGAGGGGCAAAACGCAGGTGCTAGCAGGTATCTGGGCTGAACCCGCTAACACTGCATTTTTGGGAACCCTAAACTGCTGGGGGACGCTAGTATAGATCTGATCGGATCAGATATTGATCCGGTCAGATACTATACCACTAAGGGAGGCGTATGCTGCGTGCGTGGGTGTTAGCGGTACTGGCGTTAATCTGACACTGCCTGGGGTGACACATATCACCGCCGGGCGATCAGGGGGCTAAAACTTTATTCGGTAATAAACGGCGGGTGCCCTGACACTATAAAAAATAAATGAACTAACCAGCGTCACCCGTAACGGTTATACGTGATCAGTGGTGAAAGGGTTAACTAGGGGGCAATCAAGGGGTTAAAACATTTATTAGATAGTATATGGGGGTCCCTGTCGCTATAAAATGCTGACGGCGAAGCTAAATATTTACGTCCCTAACTAGCGTCACCAGTGACACTAATACAGCGATCAGAAAAATTATCACTTAGTGACACTGGCAACAGGGGATGATCAAGGGGTTAAAATTTTATTAGGCAGGGTTAGGGGGGTATCCTAGACCTACAGGGGGCTAACACTCACTGCCCTACCACTTCTAACTGTCACAAACTGACACCATGCAGTAATCAGAAAAAAAAACACTGCTTGGTGTCAGTTTGACGGGGGGGAGGGGTGATTGGGGGGGATCGGGGGGCGATCGGGGGGGATCGGGGGTGTAAAGTGTGCCTGGCATGTTCTACTGTGTGTGTGTGTATGTGTTGTGCACTCACATGTCTTCTCTCCTCGGCGCCGGAACGGAAACTGCTGAGCCGAGGAGAGATGACATCACATCCTCTGCCTCTGTGTACTACACAGAGGCAAAGGATGTTTCTCATTGGCTGGGAGCGATCACGAGGGGAGGGCCACGATCAGATGGCCTCCCCCTAATCTCTGATCGCTGCCAGACAAAAGCCGACCACCGATGGCACCGGGGGGGGTCCGACCGAACCCCCCGCCACGGGAAGGCAATCACATACCAGGTAAGTGATTTTGACTGCCCGTGCCATTCTGCTCACGTATATAGGCGTGAGGCAGTCGGCAAGTGGTTAAAAATGACATTTTGTGCAGGGACTGTTCTAAACACGGGAAACACGCGCCACTTTACAGGCATACTATAGACACACCCCAGGTATGATATTTAAAGAAATATTTCACTTTTTTTTTTTACTTAAAGCATCATTAAAATCACTGCTCCCGAAAAAACGGCCATTTTTAAAAGTTTTTCTTGCATTGATACATGTCCCCCGGGGTAGGACCCAGGTCCCCAAACCCTTTTTAGGACAATACCATGCAAATTAGCCTTTAAAATTAGCACTTTTGATTTTAAACGTTTGAGTCCCATAGGCGTCAATGGGGTTCTAACGTTTGTGCAAATTTTCGGTCCGTTCGCAGGTTCTGGTGCGAACCGAACCGGGGGGTGTTCGGCTCATCCCTAAAGTGGAGTCACATATAGGACACTTACCTATAAGCCCTCATGCACACGGACGTTTTTACAGCTGCTTTTTTGAGCATTTTTTGCAGCTTTAAAATGCCTGTCTATGTTAGTCTATGGCTTCATGCCCACCTAGGCGTTTTTGAGTTGCAATTGGCATAGGTGTTTTTAAGCTGTAAAAAAAACCCAGGACCAGTGGGTTCTGAGAGACGTTTTTCAGCTGTAAAAATGCTCTAACGCTGATAAATGCTCAAAAACGCTCAAAAACGTCGTTCGCCAACGTTTTTTAACATTTTTGATCCATTGAAAAAAAAAAAAAAAAAATTTAGAGAAAAAAACGCTAAAAAACGCTAACGCGGAAAAACGCTAATAAACGCTAAAAAACGCTAAAAACACTATTGCAAAAACATTGAAAAAAGCTGGAAAAAGTTTAAAAAAATCACTGCAAAGATACTGGCATTTTCATAACGTTATTTTAACATCCTGTGTGCATGAGGCCTAATGATGGTTCAGACAGGCATGGGGTGGGAGAGAAACAACCTCTCCCCTAGACAAGGAGCCTACGACAGAGGATTGCGGTATAAAACCGCATTCTTATAGTCCTTCCATCCCAGTGGCGTCTGACGTCACAACCGGGATGCGGACATAAAGCAAGGAGGCCAAAGGGAGTGTGTGGATAATGGAGGAGGCGGAGGCATCATGACGTGACGCTAAATGCGGCATTGCCTACAATGCGCATGCGCCATGTGGTGTACAGAGTGCGTCATTCATCACGGCGATAAGCAGACAGCGCCATCTTGGAAGAGGGAAGAATACTAGGCAGTGGGGAATAAGTGAAGAAGTGAGTCTCCTGCAGGCAGACGAGCAACTCGTTTATCACGGCAGAGGCCAGCAGCACCATCTTGGAGAAGGGAAGGATCTGGATAAGATGAATGTCAATAAAAATGAAATAAATAAAAGATGGCACAATTCAAAATATGATCCTAGGAAGATGAATACAGGATAGATAAAATAATATCCACACCATAACCTCCCAAGGGACTGACACCTCTAGGGCCCTCTAATGAATGGCGATTGATTAGGTGCACAATTCAGTGAGTGCCCCTGGTGTCCGTGTGAGCCAAGCAATGGACGGACAGGAATCAGGTGAATGTGAAAACCTAGATGATGCTTGATAGATGCTAATGCTAGCTATAATAACTATAATATTTAGGAATAATTTAGAGGCAGCCTGGAAAGAAATTAAAGAATACGAGACAAAGCAGTATTCAAAAAATATATATTGAAAATAAAATGTAAAAAATATATATATATATATATATATATATATATATATATATATATATATATATATATAAAAGTGGGATGGAAATAAGTAAAGAGGAGAATATTATGTTTGGTTATTGATTTTTTGAAAAATTTAAAGAAAGGGTTAAAGCTAAAGGCATCATTGAGGCCAGGATACTTTAAGGCTGATAGGTCATGTATCCAACGTGCCTCTCCCTGTAGAAATAACTTGTCATAGGCACCTCCCCTATCCTCAGGGGGATATGCTCTAAGGCAAAAAAGTGCATTTTACTGCTGTCAAAGTTGTGATATAGACCAATGTGCCGACTTATCGGGGTTTCCATTCTTTTTTTATGTATCAGGGAGACATGGTCCCTGATTCGACAGAATAAAGGACATTTGGTCTTGCCAATATAGAACATTTGACATTCACATTGCATGATGTATACAATGGCAGGGTCTACTACCCTTTTTGGATTCATCAGGGATCTCGGTTTGGATATCATAATGGCTATAATATCTCATAATATCTGGTGATCAGTCGAACACCTGGGTTTGCCTTTTTGGGTTTGGGGTTATGTGACTGATCACCAGATTCTCGGGTCAGCACCGACAGGTGCAAGATATTATGAGAAAATACTGGTACCTCTTGATGGGACATGAAAAAGTCTCCAAACATCTCAAGCCGTACCCTGAAATCACCTTCAGGCGATCTTGATCCCTCAGGGATACTTTAGTACATAGCCATTATGACATCCAAACCGAGATCCCTGATGAATCCAAAAAAGGTAGTAAACCCTGCCATAAATGCAACTTCTGTAGATTTATTCATGCTGCATGTGGCATTCTGCTTCCCAATGGCCATCTATTAAAACCTAATTTTTCGGTAACATGTCAATGGATAGGCATTGTATACATCATGCAATGTGAATGTCAAATGTTCTATATTGGCAAGACCAAACAACCTTTTTTCTGCCGAATCAGGGACCATGTCTCCCTGACACATAAAAAAAGAATGGAAACCCCGATAAGTCGGCACATTGGTCTATATCACAACTTTGACAGCAGTAAAATGCACTTTTTTGCCTTAGAGCATATCCCCCCTGGAGAAAGGGGAGGTGCCTATGACAAGTTACTTCTACAGGGAGAGGCACGTTGGATACATAACCTATCAGCCTTAAAGTATGCTGGCCTCAATGATGCCTTTAGCTTTAACCCTTTCTTTAAATTTTTCAAAAAATCAATAACCAAACATAATATTCTCCTCTTTACTCATTTCCATTCCACTTTTATATATATAATTTTTTTTTCAATATATATTTTTTGAATACTGCTTATGTATTTTATATATGTACATATTCTTCCCTATTTGTCTGGTATTCTTTAAATTCTTTCCAGGCTGCCTCTAAGTTATTCCTAAATATTATAATTATTATTGCTAGCATTAGCATCTATCAAGCATCATCTATCAAGCATCATCACATTCACCTGATTCCTGTCCGTCCATTGTTTGGCTCACATGGACGCCAGGAGCACTCAATGAATTGTGCAAGTAATCAATCACAATTCATTAGAGAGCCCTAGAGGTGTCAGTCCCTTGGGAGGTTATGGTGTGGATATTATTTTTATCTATCCTGTATTCATCTTCTTAGGTTCATACTTTGAATTGTGCCGTCTTTTATTAAATTTATTTTTATTGACATTCATCTTATCCAGATCCTTTCCTTCTCCAAGATGGCACTGTTGGCCTCTGCCATGATAAATGACTTGCTCGTCTGCCTGCAGGAGACTCACTTCTCGGCGGACCCTACCCCCAGCCTCAACCCACGATTATATGTGGCCCAGTTTCATGCAACCCATTCCACCTATTCTAGAGGAACAAGTATCTTGATCAGGAGGGATGTTCAATTCAATTGTATACAAAAACGCATAGACACAGATGGCAGATATATATTTCTCCTATGCACAATATCAAACCTAAAATGTATTCTTGTTAGTATTTATATTCCCCCACCGTATACCTCCGAGATTGTTAAACACCTGGCAAGTTTCATGGCCCAATACCCAGAAGTACCCCTGTTGGCAATGGGAGATTATAATAATTTTTTAAACGCTATTAAGGATAAAATACCTATACCTATTGCTAATACATGTCAGATACAAGACAAAACTCCTTTTGCTAAAATGCTTGAAGAAATAGGATTGATAGATGTGTGGAGATACAAACATCCTGAGGACAAAAAATACTCCTGCTACTCGGCCTCCCATGCCGGATTGTCTAGAATAGATTTGGGGTTGGGAAATTATAAGATGCTACAACTGGTTTTGGAATCGGGATATGCAGATAGGAATATCTCTGATCATTCTGCCTTCTGGGTGACCATTTCACTGCCAAATAAGACCAGCCACCCAGTCTGGAAGCTTAATCCCTTCTGGCTTTCGCTGTTTGCCGAACCTGACCCTATACACACAGTACTCAGGCTGTTTATACAGGATAATATTGGCACTGCTAAGCTGGGGGTGGTCTGGGATGCAGCAAAGGCCTTTTTGAGAGGACAGCTTATTAAAACAATCTCACAGATTAAGACTGACACTAAGGCTTGGGAATTGCTGGTACGGAATATGGTCACCGAGACTGAAAATACCTACACTAATGACCCCACGGAAGATACCAAAAGAGCATGGTTAAGCGCGCAGACAATGTCGGGCCAACTAGCACTGCAGTTAGCGGAAAATAAACGCTTTTTTCTGCAACAATCACACTTTGAGGAGGGGGAGACAACTGGACATATGCTTGCAGTAATGGCAAGGTCCCAGCAATCATCCTCTCTTATTCCCGCCATTAGTGATGAGCAGGGGTCCTTGAAAACCTCTACCTCTGATATCCTGAAAGTATTTAGTGATTTTTATGCCAATCTCTACTCCTCAAAGGTGATGCCCACTGACAGCGCAATAGAAGATTTTCTAGGGGGCTGTGAGCTCCCCAGTCTCCAGATAGAAGACAGGACCATGCTTAATGCCCCTCTAACGGCAGAAGAACTAGATCTTGCCTTATCCCAAACCAAAAATAACAAATTACCAGGCATGGATGGTCTCCCGTCAGAGGTATATAAACGTTATGCTGACTCTATGCTCCCCACATTATTAAAAGTTTATAATGAGGCACTAGAGGAAGGTTCCCTACCAAACTCGATGAACGAGGCAATCATCGTTGTCCTCTTAAAACCGGGTAAAGATGCGAACTCCCCTGGCTCCTATAGGCCCATATCATTGCTCACGTCCGATATTAAGTTGCTGGCTCGGATGTTAGCAAACAGGTTAGCCAAGGTAATTCATAAAATAGTACACAGAGACCAATCTGGGTTCATACCCACGAGATCCACGGCCCAAAATATAAGGCGGCTATTCCTGAATTTACAACTCCCAGTGGACAACCCAGGCAATAGGGCAATTTTTTCACTAGATGCAGCTAAGGCCTTCGACAGTGTCGAGTGGCCTTATCTGTGGAAGACACTACGGAGCATGGGATTGGGGGACACCTTTATCCGCTGGATACAGCTTCTGTATGCCACACCCACCGCCAGGATCCGCATTAATGGGGAGCTTTCAGAACCCTTTCCTCTATTTAGGGGCACTAGGCAGGGGTGCCCACTGTCACCCCTGCTGTTTGCCTTGGCCTTAGAGCCTTTGGGAGCCAAAATTAGAGGGGACTCAAGAATAGTGGGTTTTCAGAGAGGAAGAAATAAAGATGTGGTATCCATGTATGAAGACGATACCCTGCTGTACTTAGGGGACACAAAAGATACGTTACAAACGGTCATGTCCCTCATAAAGGATTTTGGGGAACTATCAGGCTTCTCCATCAGTTGGGACAAGTCGGTGTTGATACCACTTGACCCCCTGAATACCCCACTGCCCCTGGGTGCAGAAATGATACAACAGGTGAGCTCATTTCGCTACCTAGGGATTCAGGTGACATCGAGCCCGGCCAACTATATTGATCAGAACCTGGCGCCCCTCTTGACTAAATTCCGGGAAAAAAGCAGAGCTTGGTGTAAATTACCCTTGTCAGTGGCTGGGAGAGTTAACCTTATTAAAATGGTCTGGGCGCCACAACTACTATATATCTTTAATAATTCCCCAGTGTGGATACCTAAGAGATGGTTCGATAGGATAGAGACCCAATTTAGGGAGCTTATTTGGAAGAAAAAGATAGCAAGGATAAAATTATCCACATTACAATATGGCAAGGAGGAGGGGGGACTTGCTGTTCCTCATCCCAGAATGTACTACCTGGCATCCCAACTGCAACAGCTGGGAGGATGGGGCCTATTGGATCACACAGACCCGATTCGGATGCTTACATTAGGGGACGAAAATAATTATTCTGCACTGGCAATCTTGGAGGCGGGGTTCTTACATCTAGACCCTGAGGCCCCTACAGTTAAATTGTTGATCATGCTATGGTCTTTTGTAAAAAAATTACTGGGCGTTACAGGTTTTTTGTCCTGCACACCTCTTTGGAAAAACAGACAATTTAAGGAAATACAAAAATTAAAAGGTTTTAAGAACTGGGAGGACGCAGGTATCCAATTTGTTTCACAAGTATACCAAAATAATACCCTCAAATCATTCCAACAGATCCAAATAGAGTTTGAGATCCCACATAACAATTTTTATAAATATCTCCAATTGCGACATGCTTTACAAACCCAGAGCAGAACTGTCAGGATCCACTACACAGAACATCCGATTGTTCAGGTCACGCGAATACAAGACTCCTCTAGACTACCATGTAGACAGCGCTGGGAGGCAGACATAGGGGAAATAGACGGAGATAGTTGGGATGTATGCTTGGTAAACGCCCCCTTGGTCTCTCTATCTGCATCTCAGAAAATCTCACACCTCTATTTACTTCACAGAGCATATAGGACTCCCCTTCAATTATATAAGTGGGGAATTAGAGATTCTCCCATGTGCCCAAAATGTGAACGTGATCATGGAGACTTACTCCATATGATATGGAAATGCCCCAAATTATTTAGGTACTGGAAGGATGTACTAGACACAATAACAGAAATATTTATGATACCTCTGGAGAGAAACCCAGTAACATGTATATTAGGAGGAATAGATGACGAGTCGATACCACCACCCACCCGCATAGCGCTCATCCGCATGTTATACATGGCAAGGAAATTAATTGCTCAGTGGTGGATCACTCCGCGAGTGCCCACCAAGAAGCAATGGATAGACAGTGTCACTAGGCTCTTAATAAGAGAAAAGATTGCCTACCAACATAGAAAAGTCCCACAAAAGTTTCTATCGATATGGCAAGCATGGCTGGATGTTCCTGGTCTGGCCCCACACCAACTAATCAAAGATAGGTTACTTTTGGGCTGATGTGGACATGACCATTATACGGATAATAAAAGTATGTAAAAGAAAGGGATAGACAGGGCAATACGCTCCTTGAGAGGTATGAGGCAGAATATGCAATGTTGCAATGTATGGCAAGATTTGGTTTTGTTTTGTTATGGTTTTTTTTTCTTTCTATTTCTTTCCTTCTTTTTTCTTTTTCTTTTTATTGATTGATATTTTCTTTCTCCTCCCTATACTGGAGAATGTTATATTGCACTAAACACAATGAACACAGACAAGCATAATAGAGCTATATTATACTGAGATTGATCCCACTGATTTTATTGGAAAATTATTGTGTCTCCCTTTTTTACAGCTTAAAGATATTATATAACACAGGAGTTTTCCTATACAAGGGAGATACTATCCCAGTCAATATCCGAATATACCATCTGACATTCAGACATATACTCTCTACGAGGCATATTATATGTCAAATTTATTGTTAAAGGATAATAGTGCAATTGCCTTTACTTTTGTTAGAATGCAAATAGAACCTCCTGTTGGCAATCTTAAAATGTTGATAACTGTATTCATGACAAACTGCACTAATACTCTAAAATATGTATACATTCAATATTTCAACATGTACGATGTATGATTTTGTTTCCTATGCAAAATAAAAACCTTTCTGATTTAAAAAAAATAAATGACTTGCTCGACTTATTCCCCGCTGCCTAGTATTCTTCCCTCTTCCAAAATGGCGCTGTCGGCTTATTGCCATGATGAATGACACACTCTGTACACTTTGCTACATTGCGCATGCACATTGTAGGCTATGACGCGTTTAGCGTCACGTCATGATGCCTCCACCTCCTCCATTATCCACACGCTCCCTTTGGCCTCCTCGCTTTAAGTCCGCATCCCGGTTGTGACGTCAGATGCCACCAGGATGGAAGGACTATAAGAATGCGGTTTTATACCGCAATCCTCTGTCGTAGGC
Organism: Lithobates clamitans; assembly: GCA_037952925.1. Taxonomy (NCBI): domain Eukaryota; kingdom Metazoa; phylum Chordata; class Amphibia; order Anura; family Ranidae; genus Lithobates; species Lithobates clamitans. The sequence goes on from JBBGZY010000317.1 coordinate 1,960,025, forward strand.
TCCTTGTCTAGGGGACAGGTTGTTTCTCTCCCACCCCATGCCTGTCTGAACCATCATTATAGGTAAGTGTCCTATATGTGACTCCGCTTGATTTCCGAGTGGTTTACACCTATGGACCTCATTCTACCAGTACCTTTTCTATTTTGTTTTTATAGTTGTATCCTTGTGTATTTACACCTCTGGATATTCTGAAGATCCCTTTGACCCTTCAATTGCTGGCTGGGAATCTCCACACCATGGTAGTTCTAAACAGCCACTTGTGCTTGCAGTGAGTATTTTCTGCCTCTAGCAAAAGTGTTTTGATTCCACCTAAGGTAACCCCTATGATAAATTGGTACTTAGATTCAATGCCTTTTTGACATCATCTGGTTGATACTGTATTCCTTCTTTCTTATTTTCCCTATCAAGGATATATTAATTCTGTGTCCTTCAGTGGCCAAAAGGGACAGGAACTTTTGTTTGTGAGACCTACCTGATGTCTTGTATCTCTGATGTTGTCCATCGGCAATAATCCTTTACCAATCCAACTCACATTCAGCCTGGTAAGATCATGATTACTATTATTGATGGATTGATTTTTGATTGTTGTTCGATCTTTTTGATTTTTTCAGCTGTTCATAGTTTCATATGACATGCTATCCATATACATACCAATATATTCTAAATTGTAAATTTTACTATGTAACCCGGTATCTCATCCATGTTTTTCTTATTATTTCCAGTATACCATAATTGTATACCAAAACTCCTGAAGAAGCTCCAAATGAGTGAAACATGTTGAGTGGTATCTATTGAGTGGCATTTTTCTACTATCTACCTCAATTGGATGTGGATACTGAGATACTTTTTAATCATGTTGTGTAATTTGTATCAATTGTAATAAAAAAAATTTTTATGGATAAGCTGTACATGTCTATCTACTCTATTCACTCTTTAATATCAGCACCTTAAAAGTCCCGGGGTTGATTACCTAATTTTCCCTTTTTTTTGTTCATGATAATATTTATGGGATGTGGTGCTAAGTTTTGATTGTTCCTGCCCTCATTATTGTGTTTTTGTACAGAGTACAGGGTTCAGGAGTGCGTTACGTACAGAGTGCAGGGTTCAGGAGTGCACTTCGCTCAGAGTGCAAGGTTTAGGAGCGTGTTACATACAGAGTACAAGGTTCATGAGTGTATTACATACAGAGTGCAGGTTTCAGGAGTGGGTTATGTACAGACTGCAGTTATCAGAAATGTGCTATGTACAGAATGCAATGTTCAGGAGTACATTACCTACAGAGTGCAGGGTTCAGAAGTGCACTATGTATGGAGTGCAGGGTTCAGGAGTACACTAAGTACACTAAGTACAGAATTCAGGGTTCAGGAGTGCATCACTTACAGAGTGCAGGGTTCAGGAGTGCACTACATATAGGGTGCAGGGTTCAGGAGTGCATTATGTACAGAGCGCTGTGTTCAGGCATGTGCTAGTTACAGAGTGCAGGGTTCAGGTGTGCGTTATGCACAGAGTGCAGGGTTCAGGAGTGCATTAGGTACAGCGTGCAGGGTTTAGAAGTGCGTTATGTACAGGAATTTAGGTATGTACAGGGTTCAGGAATGCGCTACGAACAAAATGTAAGGTTCATGAGTGCTTTATCTACAAAGTGCAGGGTTCAGGATTATGCTACGTACAGAGCGCAGGGTTCAGGAGTGCACAGTGTACAGAGTTAAGGAACATGGAATGTACAGAAGACAGGGTTCAGGACTCCATTTTTCACTGGCCAATTTCCAAAAATTACTCCCTTTTTTTCCCCCAAAATCTCTCTCCTCCCCCAGTACAGTGTTCTCCTCCAACCCATATCTCCATCCTCAACAGGATTGCCATCACAATGCCCCCGCTAATGTACAGATGCCACTTTAAATTGTTAAAATGTTTTTCACCCCATCCCAACACATACCTCAGATACAGCGTGGCTTTATGCAGTGTAACAGCAGGCAGGCAAAATTGCCTGGTTGCATCCAGGATGGCAGGTATGTGTGTCATAGATTCAGGCTTTATGCAGATTTATTCCACTAGAGGGAAGTGCTGAGAGTTCTTCAGTGGTGAGGTAATGAGCCCAGCTGAAGCAAGTTGGCTCATTAGGGCCTCTACAAAAGTTCCAAGCCTGCTTAGGGAGTTGCTCCATCCTGGAAGCAGTTCTGTGTAGATTGGGGAGCTTGAGTCCTGTCCTATGCAGTGAGACAAAGCCTGTGTGGAAAACCATTAAAAAAGGGAGATAGGTGCTGTGGGCAGCACAAGGCTGCACCTAGTTGATAGATAGGGAAGGCAAGGATTTATTTTCATGTTTCTTTTTGTTTTGCTGTTATTTGTTCATTGTATATAGTGTAAATAAACCTCACCTTTGTTTTTTCACCTGCAATGCTGTTTGCTGTGCCTACTTTTGTGTAGTGAACTCATCCAGGGGGTCACACACACCCGCTGCCGAGCTAACCCACTCACAGTGGAAATTATATTTTCTTCCTCCCAGGCTCCTCTGAGTGGTCTGTCATAGGGCAGATTGGAGCAAAGGAGGAGCCTAGTAGAGGCTTTCTCGACTGTAGGCTCTTTTACACAGGCAGTGGGGTGAAATGCTGCTGGTGTTGGCAATCACTGTACAGCAATAGATGTCTGGCACTAGTAATTGCATTGGCGCTCACACCTAACATTGACCCCCCCCCCCCCCGCAGTTACTGTATATCACAGTAGCTGCAACCAAGGATGGTGGGGAAGGTTCCGTGCAGCTCAGAGAGAAGCTGTAACTTCTAAATACAGATGGCAGGCTTCTGTGTCTAGAAGTGAAGATAGTGAGGGGCAAGCACAGCGGTGAGTGATTACACAACCAGCACACCCGTGCACACGCCTATGGAAGTAACCGGTGTGTAAAAATTGGGCTTTGGGTGTTGGTGGTGCCTTAACACTGTAAGCTGAGCTTACGGGGTGTCAGTTTAATTTAGGTTTTAAAAGTTCCATTAAGAGGTTAGGACTACAACACGTGAGGATCACATCCCATTCTTTCAAAATCAAGGTGGCTACTGAGGCTGCAAGAATGGGACTTAATAATTCTATCATAGAAAGATTGGGCAGATGGGAATCTCAGTGTTTTAATATTTACATTAGACCTGACCTCTCCATTAAATTTATAGGTCATAGAAGAAATAGTTGAATCCAGGGACACTCTTTCATACTGGGCTTATGAAAGAGCTACACTTTGTTGCTACACAGATAATTTGTCTATGGATCCTGATAATTTTCAAGTATTATGGAAAGGAATTTGTGGTCATTGTTGGTCTAATTTGTTTTTAAAATTTACAGGTTGCTTGAAGTTTGGCCAACTCCTGACATTCTCATGCTCCACCTTGGGGGGAATGACATGGGTAAAGTAAACACCTTGGATCTCATGTTTAAAATGAATCAGGATTTACACAGCTTCAAACTTTTGTCCCTGAATACTAGAATTGTGTTTTTTAGAAGTAGTTGCTAGACTTTTGTGGTTATGTAACCATAAATTTAAAAATTTGCAGAAAATAAACAAAACGATGGAAAAGTTCATCCCTCTTACAGGTGGCTTTTCATACAGACATTTAGATTTGGAAGGGGGTTTTAGTGGTTTATATAGATTAGATGGCATGCACCTATCCAAAGTGGGGTTAGATATTTTTAACCTGGGGTTATAGACCAGTATTGAGATGTCTGTGGTCATGGGGTGGGCCGGACTTGAGTGGTCAAGTCTGGCTGGTGGGGACTAATAGTTATGATTTATGCTATTTGTGCTCGAGTCCTTTATGACTAAGCAAATATGGATTTGCATTTAAAGCGGTTGTATACCCGCTGTCATTTTTTTTTTTTTTTTACACCTGCAAGGGAAAAGGCATAATGAGCTAGTATGCACCGCATACTAGCTCATTATGAGATACTTACCTTAGAACGAGGCGCCGGCATCTCACCTGGTCCACGCCGAGGGAGCCGACATCTCCCCTCGGCGTGTCTTCCGGGTATCGCGGCTCCGGCGCTGTGAGTGGCCGGAGCCGCAATGTCGTCACTCCCGCGCATGCGCGCGGGAGACTTCTGCCCGGCATGCCGGGCTGTCAGCCGAGAGTCCCCTGTGCGCATGCGCCGCTGCAGTTAGCGGCTCATTGCGAGGGGAATATCTCCTAAACCTTACAGGTTTAGGAGATATTTTTTTTACCTACAGGTAAGCCTTATTATAGGCTTACCTGTAGGTAAAAGTTACAAATATAGGTATACAACCGCTTTAATAAAAGTTGTACGTTTATTAAAGTATGATGTTGGTATTTATTGATATTAATTTACACCAATAAATGTGCCGCGGCCAAAATTTTTACCACCAATTGTGTCTTTGTTTTTATTTATATATTTAGAATTTAAAGCGGTTGTAAACCCCACTTTGTTATTTTTACCTACAGGTAAGTCTAAAATAAGGCTTACCTGTAAGTAAAATTAATATCTCCTCAACGGTCACCGTTTAGGAGATATTCACCCTGCCTGCATCTGCTGACTTCAGCGGCACATGCGCTCTGAGCCTCTTGCTGGAATCGAGGGCCTTCCATGTACATGCATGGACATGAAGTTATCTCAGCTCTGGCCACTCACAGCGCCAGAGCCCGTGATCCTGAAAGAAAGGACGGGAGATGATGTCAGCCCTCTCAGCAGTGAGCTTGTGCCTCTGGAAGGGCTTCCTTCTAAGGTGAGTATTTCATAATGTGCTAGTATGCGATGCATACTAGCACATTAGGCCATTGTCTTGCAGGGGGTTATTTTGTTTGTTTGTTTTTTTCAGCGGTTTACTGCAGCTTTGAGTTAGTATTTGGGAGGGGCGATAGGTCCGGATTGCATTTCAATGAAGTCTGTATTCTTTCTCTATAGATTTTCACAAAAGTGTTATTAAAACTGTAAAACAGCATATGTTAATTTATATAGCCTCTGATAACCCATTCCATTTTTTGTTTTACTGCGGTACTATTTATACAGTATAGGTTTAACCTCTATTGATAGAAATGAATAGAAGCTATATTGTAATGCAATATGTAGGTTAATGTCTGTGCTGCTCTCAATCTGTTTAGTTTGTCTGATTTGAAACTGTTATTAAACTTGTAGACCAAAAGAATAAAAAGTTTAAGAAAAAAATCTAATAAATACCTTAAGTTTTCTTTTCAAACAAAATGTGATAAACTGTGAAATGATGTGGAAGAATCGTGCCTGAACAAAAGTTCCACTGTTTGATGACAAAGCTGCTGTCAGTTCTGAATGTTCGCCAAAGCAATACACAATTTTTAAACATTAATAACAATTATCACTGTTATCATATGTACCCAGAAATCCTAAACTTAAAGCACTTACATGGTGGTAAACAGCTCTGAATTACTGAAATGCACTTTTCGAGCTGTACCTGCTGATTTATATATCTACCTTGTTTATAGTTAGAAATACTTTTCCACAATCTGCAGCCACTTTTGGGAAGTCGTATATTATGGCAAAATGATCAAAGCTATAACTCCTGTTCCTTTCCAGGGTGCATGCACAGAATATACAGTGTGGTACAGAGAAGCTTAAAGAGATAGAATGGTTTCTACAGAATACTGCTTATAAGTTAAAGCATGCATGAAAACATTTTCCAACTCTCCGTGTACACAGATATATTAAAGCGGTTGTAAACCGCCAATGTTCAAAAAATAAAAAATAAAACGTGCAAGGTATAATGGCATAATGTGCTAGTATGCATTGCATGCTAGCACATTATGAAATACTCACCTTGGAACAAAACTCTCCATCGCTGTAAAGTCACCACTGAGAGGGCTGACATGTTCCCCCTGTCTGTCTTCCGTGTTCGTGAGCTCCGGTTATGTGATTGGCTGGAGCCGTAATTACATCACTCCCGCTTATGTGCGCAGGAGCTGCCATTTCCAGCACGGGCTCTGAAGTGTGGCACTGCAAGCCGGACCTTCAGAGCGCATGCGCCGATGATGTCTTTGACTGTGTGCACTCTGAATATCTCCTAAACTGTCCAAGTTTAGGAGATATTCACAGTACCTACAGGTAAGCCTCATTATAGGCTTACCTGTAGGTACAATTGGTAGTAAAGAATTTACTACCTCTTTAATAAGTATCTACCTTTTTAGCTTTACCTCTCCAACATGTGAACTGTGATTGAAAGAATGGCTTCACATTCTCTAGTATATGCAAAAATCAAGATGGCAGTACCAAGTAGGGCAATAATTAGGCCCTAGTGTCAGGAAAAGCCCTCTTGTAGACATTCTAGCAAACAGAAGGTTAAAAGAATGCCTGTAAGCGCCATCCGGTGCTCGCGCACGTGCAATAGCGCCAATAGCGCTAATAGCGCGCACGGGCGAACGCGTGTGAGCAATAGCGGCGCACCGGCCCCCTTTAACTACACTTGGCACCAAGATGGGCTATTTAAAGGAGACTGTTCCAATGCTGCCTTGCTGTCCGGTCTACAGCATTTCCTGAGACCCCTGCTCCCTTGTTACCAGTTTCTCTGTATCCAGTATTTACTTGGCTTGTTCCTGACTTACCTGTTTGCTGCCCGCCCCGATCCCGGCTTGGACTCTGACTATTCTCTTGGTTTGCCCTCCTGTACCTGATCTGCCTGCCAGTACCTTGACCCGGCTTGTCTGCACCTTCCTGCTGTCCGCAACCTGCTATGGGACTACAGTGCACCTCCCAGCTGTCTGCAACCTGCTACGGGGCTACAGTGCACCTTCCTGCTGTCTGCAACCTGCTATGGGACTACAGTGCACCTCCCTGCTGTCTGCAACCTGCTTCGGGACTACAGAGCACCTCCCTGCTGACTACAGGATCCAGCTCTCTACTCCAGTGTTCCAACCAGGCACTTGTGCCCCTCTGTACTTCTGAGCCCCTGTTCACACCTTCAGGGGTTCCTGAGTCAGAGGTATACGAGAGGCCGTTCTCTGCATTCCGGGCTCCACCTACCAGGTACGTGACAGTACCGGACAGCCATGTCCGACCCCTGGCAGGGAACGTCGCCTATGGAGGACTTATGCCATCATCTGGCTGGTCTTACACAGGCTGTTAAAGACCTGCAAGACGGTTATAAATGTCTGGAAGAACATGTTCAAGTGCTCTCCACCTCCACGCCAGGTCCTTCCCCGAGTCCTTCTGTAGTAATGTTGCCTCCAGAACCTAAAGTCCTCACACCAGAAAGGTTTTCCGGGGACCGCAGCAAGTTTAGAGCATTCCGTAATGCCTGTGAACTTTTCTTTGCACTACAACCCAGGACTTTTTCTTTAGAAACCACTAAGGTGGGGTTCGTCATCTCCCTCCTGCTGGGGGAACCCCAGGCATGGGCTCACCGACTCCTGGAGAAAAAGAACAGCTGCCTTAACCAACTGGACACTTTCTTCCAAGCCATGGCCCTTCTCTATGAGGACCCGCAACTAGCAGCTACTGCAGAAGCAGCTCTGTTCTCTCTCCAGCAAGCCCGTAGGGCGGCAGAGGACTATGCATCTGAGTTCAGGCGTTGGAGTTCCGACACAAATGGGAACGACGCCGCCCTACGCCACCAGTTCCGCATGGGACTTTCCGAGCCACTAAAGGATGAGTTGGCCCGGGTTGGCATCCCTGCAACACTTGAAGCCCTTATCAATCTTGCCATCCCGATTGACAGGTGCCTAAGAGAGCGAAGAGCCAAATGGACTTGTGGTTCCGCTTGCGCAGTCTGGATGCTTCCACGTGTACCACAGCCTTCTGTCCACACTCCTGCTGATTCCACTGAGCCAATGCAGCTAGGCCTGATCTGTCCCTCTCTGACTCCGGAAGAACGTCAACGCCGGCGAGCGAATAACCTTTGCCAGCATTGCGGAGAATCTGGACATTATGTGAGGACTTGTCCCGCAAAGACTCGTAAGCACTTTACTCTTTCCTCTACCCCTTCACCTGCTGTGTTAGATAATGCTACTCATTTGGCTATCCCCATCTCTCTACAGCTTCCAGAAGGGAATACGCAAGCAACCGCCATCATTGACTCCAGAGGCTGTAGCGGGTTCATGGACTTGTCTTTTGCCCGTAGACTCCGCATACCTCTACGACCCAGAGCACAGGGACTGTCTGTACATCTGGCTGACGGATCGGCTATTAAATCTGGGCCTGTAACACAAGAAACAGTTCCTCGTAAAACCACCATTTCCGGCAACCACCAAGAACTACTCTGTCTTGATATCATCGAATCTCCCTTGTTTCCCATCATACTAGGAATGCCCTGGCTCAAGGCACATAATCCGCAAATAGACTGGTCCACTGGAAAAATCAGTTTTCATTCCTCGTACTGCCAGCAACATTGTTTACAGGAAACTCCCAACATCCCATCTTCTCTGCTATGTCTGGAGACTGATGCTGAAGCCTGCCAAGCAGTTCCTGAGGCTTATCATGATTTCCTGGATGTGTTCAGTAAGAAAGGGGCAGAGACTCTGCCACCCCATAGACCTTACGACTGCCCGATTGAGTTGCATCCCGGAGCAGAAATCCCCTTTGGGAGAATTTTTCCCTTGACCGAACTTGAACTTGGTACTCTTAAAGAATACATAGATGACAACCTGAGGAGAGGGTTCATATGCTCTTCTACCTCCCCAGCAGGAGCAGGGATTTTCTTCGTAGAAAAGAAAGACCACTCTCTACGCCCTTGCGTAGATTATCGGGACCTTAACAAAATCACAATTAAGAATCGGTATCCTCTACCCTTGGTACCTGAACTTTTCCAGTGACTCGGAACTGCATCCATCTTTACCAAATTAGACCTTCGTGGAGCCTACAATTTAGTCTGGATCCGAAGCGGAAATGAATGGAAAACGGCCTTCTGTACCCGCTTCGGACATTTTGAGTATCTCGTCATGCCTTTTGGGTTATGTAATGCTCCTGCCACCTTCCAGCATTTTGTTAATGATATTTTTAGAGACTACCTTGACTTGTTTATCATAGTATACCTGGATGACATCTTGATCTTTTCCTCCTCACTAGCTACTCATCAGGGACATGTCAGAAAAGTTCTAACCCGCCTTCACCAGCATGGCTTGTACCCAAAACCTGAGAAGTGCAAGTTTGAACGCCAAAGCATCCAGTTTCTGGGCCTGATCCTCTCGATAGATGGTGTCAAGATGGATCCACAGAAGGTCTCTGCCATCTTGGATTGGCCAGCCCTGACTGATAAGAGGTGAGTCCAGCGATTTGTGGGGTTTGCAAATTTTTATTGCAAATTCATCAAGGGATTTTCTTCTATCATTTCCCCCATCACAAGTCTTACCCGGCATGGCACCCATTTCCAATGGTCTCCTGAAGCTCAAGCAGCCTTTACTTCCTTGAAAGAACAGTTCGTTTCAGCCTCCGTCTTAAAACATCCTGACCCAGCCTTACCTTATATACTGGAAGTAGATGCTTCTGAGATAGCAGTAGGGGCAGTTCACAGAGACAAGGATCCAAGGCTCTGTTACACCCAGTGGCATTCTTCTCTCGCAGGCTAACCGAAGCGGAAAGAAATTACGATGTCGGGGACAGAGAACTACTTGCAATCAAGGCTGCACAAGAAGAATGGCGTTAACTCTTGGAAGGAGCAGCCCATCCTATTCTGGTGTACACTGATCACAAGAACTTAGAGTACTTGAAAGTTGCCAAAAGATTGAAACACGACAAGCCAGATGGGCACTTTTTTTCACTAGATTTGCCTTTCACATCACTTACAGGATCTAAGAATACTAAACCAGACACGCTTTCCTGGATGTTCAGCGAACCTGAAGTTTCTTCTCCTCCTGATACCATCCTTGCTCCTGGCTCCCAGGAATTTTCTCATGCTTCAGGGAGATCTGCTTTCCCAAATTAAACAAGCTTCTTCACTGGCTCCCCATCCAACAGATGTCACTTTACAGTGGAAAGATGATTTACTAGGACAAAATTTTTGTGCCACAACAGACACGGGTTGCCATCCTCAAGTCTTGTCATGACCACGAATTAGCTGGCCACTTCGGGGTACACAAGACTTCTGAACTCCTGCAGCGCATGTTTTGGTGGCCTCAGCTACAAAAGGACTGCAGACAATATATTGAAGCATGTATTACTTGCATCCAGAACAAGGGCAGCAAGACCAGGGCTTGGGGACTGTTGAGGCCTCTACCTGTACCAGAAAGACCATGGAGGATGATCTCCATGGATTTCATTGTGGAATTACCACCTTCAGAAGATTTCACCACCATCTTCGTAGTGGTTGACAGACTTTCTAAGATGGCTCACTTCCTGCCTATGAAGGGTACCCCATCTGCTTCCGAGACTGTGAAGATTTTTATTAAAGACATTGTAAGACTCCATGGTGTACCCGCTAATATTGTATCCGATCGGGGGGTACAATTTACATCCAAATTCTGGAAAGCCCTGTGTGGGGCCTTGAAGTTTGACCTCTCCTTTTCTTCTGCCTACCATCCTCAGACGAATGGTCAAACTGAACGAACAAACCAGACCCTTGAACAGTATTTGCAATGCTATTCTTGCTTTTCTCAAGATGACTGGGTGCCTCTGTACCTCTTGCTGAGTTCGCCTACAATAATTCTGTGCATTCTGCAACCAACCAATCCCCGTTTTTTGCGAACTACGGGTTCCATCCCTTGTTTCTGTCCAATAACATGCCAGAGTGTGCAGCACCGGCGGCTCAAGAAACCTTAGACTTCTTCAGCACCAACAACAAGCTACTTCAAGAAACAATGGCAAGGACCCAGGACTATAACAAGGAAACGTTTGACAGAAAGAGAAGAGGGGAGCTTGACCTAAAACCTGGAGATCAAGTCTGGTTGTCCACGCAGAACCTGAAACTGGCATGCCCATCCAAGAAATTGGGCCCTAAGTTTGTGGGTCCCTTCCCAGTGTTGAGAAAAATTAACAGTGTGGCGTATGAGTTGAAGCTACCGGAGTCTTTCCGTATACATCCAGTCTTTCACGTGGCTTTACTCAAACCGTCAGTCCCGGATCCCTTTCTTAACCGGAACACCGGTCCTCCTGAGCCTGTACTTATTAACGGTGAAGAAGAATTTGAGATAGAATCCATCATAGATTGCCGGAGGAGACGTAATCAGGTTCAGTACCTGGTGAAATGGAAGGGTTACGGCCCCGAGGAGAACTCCTGGGAACCAGAGGCTAACATCCATGCCAAAAGACTAATTCTAGCCTTTAAAAGAACTCATCCGAGTAAAATGGCTCAGTTAGGCATCCGGAGGCTGCCCTTTGGAGGGGGGCAATGTCAGGAAAAGCCCTCTTGTAGACATTCCAGCAAACGGAAGGTTAAAAGAATGCCTGTAAGTGCCATCCGGTGCTTGCACACGCGCAATAGCGCCAATAGCGCTAATAGCGTGCACGGGCAAATGCACATGCGCAATAGCGCCAATAGCAGCACGCGGGTGCGCGCGCGCGCCCCTTGTAACAAAACTTGGCACCAAGATGGGCTGGTTAAAGGAGACTGTTCCAATGCTGCCTTGCTGTCCGGTCTACAGTGTTTCCTGAGACCCCTGCTCCCTTGTTACCTGTTTCTCTGTATCCAGTATTTACTTGGCTTGTTCCTGACTTACCTGTTTGCTGCCCGCCCCGATCCCGGCTTGGACTCTGACTATTCTCTTGGTTTGCCCTCCTGTACCTGATCTGCCTGCCAATACCTTGACCCGGCTTGTCTGCACCTTCCTGCTGTTTGCAACCTGCTACGGGACTACAGTGCACCTCCCTGCTGTCTGCAACCTGCTACGGGACTACAGTGCACCTCCCTGCTGTCTGCAACCTGCTACGGGACTACAGTGCACCTCCCTGCTGTCTGCAACCTGCTACGGGACTACAGTGCACCTCTCAGCTGTCTGCAACCTGCTACGGGACTACAGTGCACCTTCCTGCTGTCTGCAACCTGCTACGGGACTACAGTGCACCTCCCTGCTGTCTGCAACCTGCTTCGGGACTACAGAGCACCTCCCTGCTGACTACAGGATCCAGCTCTCTATTCCAGTGTTCCAGCCAGGCACTTGTGCCCCTCTGTACTTCTGAGCCCCTGTTCACACCTTCAGGGGTTCCTGAGTCAGAGGTATACGAGAGGCCGTTCTCTGCATTCCGGGCTCCACCTACCAGGTGCGTGACACCTAGTGACAGATTGAACAGAGTTTAGGTCCAGTGATTGTACAATGGTAAGTTGTTTATTAGTTGGATAGATTATATTTGGCAGAGGTTTTTGTAAACATTGGAAAAGGAAAATGTTGCTTACATTTACCCTTGTTTCACAAAAGCCAAATTGATACCTTATTTCCTAGGTAATGCAATGTCTTAGATTACAATAATGCCACATTATCAAAACCAAAGAGTGATACAAAATTTGTTTGTATGAAAAATAACACAGTGAGAGTGATTCTACAATATAGCAAGCAGTCTGTTCTTAAAAAATAAAACAAAAAGTCAAAAACTACTATTGCATCCAAGGGTTTGGTTACAAGTCGCTACTGGCACTGTTGCAGTAGTTACAGAGGTATCAGTAAAAAGGATCACAGACACAGGCATGTAAACATAGTGAATGTGAAGAAGAATCACAGTCAATCAATTGTATATAGTGTCCATGCATTGCTTGTGTAAACAAAAAAACATTGGGAGCCCCATTAAGGTAATCAACAGGATTTAGTCCAAATGGTAACAAATACTTCTGACCTCTCTTTGTAGTTTGGTAATTTCTCAACCTAAAAATGTACCGTACCTGGTGTCTGGCTCCTAATCTGTGCCAAAGTAAGGTTGTTGGACATAAGCATTTTTTCTTAAGAATAAAGTGTTTTCTTTTCACATTTACGGATTTAGTGACTCCACAGTCTTCTGTAACAACCTATGCTACTTTTCAAGTGTAGTTGATGGTCAGCTAAGGTCCACCATCTTATTTCTTGCTCATCATTCCTCATAGCTAGAAAAAATTCACAACAACCATTTTTTTTTAAATAGCAGATTGAATAATCAAAGCGTTTTCATGCAGAAGAAATGCAATCTCAGTACTGCTGATAACCATGACACTCCATGCATTATAAATGCTTTAATGTTTCTTGTCATCATAGCAAGAGCATTTTATCATGCTATCTTTCTATAATTTTACAGACAAAGCCAAATAGTTTTAATGAACACTGCACACAGCAACAGCTCATACTGTACGTGCAAAAAAGAACATAACTTTATCTGTCAAAAACATAGAAGAAATTGAGTAAAATCTGTACCAGAATGTGATATTTAATAGATTTAATGATTTAAATGAAGTGCTTAATGCACCACAACTAACCCGTAATTGGACCTATTGCCTATTTGCTAGCACAGCAGAGAACATCACATGATAATCACGATAATGGTTGTGAAAGTGTGAACATGTGGAGCAAGACAGCATACCAACACTCATTACCACAGTACAGTGGTGTCCTAAATAAGGAACTGTGGGGGCTTTCTATATAATTTGGGTGATAATAGATTGGCAAATAGCAATCCAAAAAGCAAAAGGTGAACATAAAAACCTGACTTCAATTCAATTTGAGGTAAAAAATTTAGCTTTTTCCTATTCTTATAAAATTTGGGTTAATGGGGTTGTAAACCGTAGTGTTTTTCACCTTAATGCATCATATGCATTAAGGTGAAAAACTTCTGTCACTGAACAGCCCCCCAGCCCCCCCATTTTACTCACCTGAGCCCATTCGTTCCTATGACGGAGACGCGCTCTACCTCTCTGCCCAGGGTTCTCTGCTCTTGATTGGATAGATTGATAGCATTGCAGCCATTGGCTCCAGCTGCTGTCAATCAAATCCAATGACGCGGGCGCCGGGGGACCTGGTCGAGTCCAGCATCCGGTGTCTATGGAAACAAATGCTGGACTCGGAAGTGTGCCTGCACGGTAACCCCCGCTTCTCCTAGGGGGTTTACCGATGCGGGGAGGAGCTGCGATCTCCATTGGGGGACCCCAAAGGACCATAATCAGGGCCACTCTGTGCAAAATGAACTGCACAGTGGAGGTGAGTATGATAAGTTTGTTTAAAAAAAAACAAAAATAACGAGGGTTTACAACCCCTTTAAACAGAATTTTGGTAGATTTTCTCATCAGTACTTACATAATGATGCAACTATCACAAGCTATGTAATTTGGAGGCAAGTGTAAGGTTCCGTTCACATATATCCAAATTGGATGCATTTTGAAGCGCATCCGATTTGCATGAGATGGGAATCAAACCGGCTTACTATGGAGCTGGTTCATATATCTGCGGTGCAGTGGCAGTGCAAATTTACTGTAAATTTTTTAAAGAGTCCAGTGCATTTTTTTTAATCACTTCCCATCCGGCCACTGCACATAAACGGCCGGGTGGGAGCTTCCCCCTTCTGAGTGGACGTTCCAGAAGGAGTGGGATTGCGTGGCCGTGCAATCCCAATGTTCTCTCTCGAGTCACACGGACATGGCTTCGGATTGGCAGAAGGGCTCTGTGATTGGCCCTCCTGATCAGATGATGGTTGTGTTCAATCACAGCCATCATGTAATGTAAATAAAGAGCCAGTTGCTAGGCGATCAGCCCTCTTTCTCCTCACACAGAGCTTGTTAGTGAGAGGAAAGCGGACCTCTGCAGTTGGCCGGTGATCAGTGAGTATGAGCTGTTTTTTATAGCTAGTGTCACCAAAACAGTGTCCCCACACAGTAAAATCACGTGTCCCACATATGTCCCAGTAAAATCATCTGTCCCAGTGATCATCTGCACACATCTGTACATGATTATCTGCGCACATCTGTCCGTGATCACACAAACCAATTATCCTATACTCAGGATTTTTTTTACCAAAGACATGTAGCAGAATATATTCTGCCCTAAATTTATGACGAAATTAGATTTTATTAGATTTCTTTTAAAACAGAAAGTAGAAAATAGTTATTTTTTCCAAATGTTTGCTATTTTTTGATTATATCACAAAAAATAAAATAACAAGTGGTGAATAAATAGCACCAAAAGAAAGCTGTATTTGTGTGAACAAAATGATAAAAATTTAATTTGGGTACAGTGTAGCATGTTCATGTAATTGTCATTCAAAATGCGACAGTCGTGAAAGCTAAAAATTTGCCCTGGAAAGGAAAGGGGTGAAAGTGCTCAGTACTGAGGTGGTTAAACACAAATTCGATCCAAAACAAAAATGGGGTGGGGTCCTTCGTAAATCCATACCAGACCCTTAGATCTGGTATGGATTTTGAAGGGATCCCCCAGGCCAATTTTTTTTATTTTTAAATGGTGTGGGGTCTCCCCCCCAAATCCATACCAGACCCTTATCCAAGCATGCAGCCTGGCAGGCTAGGAAAGGGGGGGTGAGCAAGCGCCCCCTCCTCCTGAACCATACCAGGCCACATTCCCTCTAAATAGGGGGTGCTTCGAAGCAGTGGGGCTTTGTTCCCCTAACTCAAAGAACCTTGTCCTCATGCAGTTGTGGGGGTCTACAGGCAGGGGGCTTATCAGAATCTGGAAGACCCCTTTAACCATGTGAATGAGTATTGGGTACATTGCACCCATACTCATTCACCACCATCAGAAAAAAAGCTCTGCTTATGCTGAAGGCCCCCCCTGTCTGCCTGCTCTGCCAACTGACAGTTCCTAAATAGCAAAGAGGTGGGGAGATGTCACTTGGTGGCAAAGCCCCCAGTGCATGCTCAGAGCAAGCAGATGTCAGGAGCCTTTGGTGTAAGTGGAGCTTTTTTTGGGGTTTTTTTTGGCGGTGGTTGACAATGGATCTACACCAGGGGACAACGTTTTTTTTTTTTTAATAGAGGAATTGTCAACAAATGTGTCTGTGTCTTTATTACTTTTTGACACTTTTTTGATGAAAGAGTAGGGGTACAATGTACCACATTCTCAGTCACATGGGGGAGGTCAAGATCTGGGGGCCCCCTTGTTAAAGGGGGCTTCCAGATTCTGATAAGTCCCCTGGCTGCAGCGGGTTGTGGGGAAGAGGGCCGTGTCCCCATTAACATGGGAACAAGGTGCTTTGGGGTGTGGGGTCTGAGCCATCACACCTCAAAGCACCCTGTCATGTTAAGGGCTTGTGGCATGGTATGGTTCTGGAGAGGGGGGTGCTCGCTCGTCCCTCGCTCTCTTTCCTGGCCTGCCAGGCTGGCAGCTCAGATAAGGGTCTGTATAGATTTTGGGGGGGTCCGTTGTTAAGAACACGATGACCGGCTTCCCAGCCTGCTCCTTAACAACCAGTCAATGTTAAAGACTCCAGTGCCCGCAGGCTCTAAAAAATAGCATCTGAACTGTATATAAATAGTAGCTGAACTGCTGTAAATTTGCACCAGACATGTGTGAACCTAGCCTAACCCTTTTCAAGCAGCTTCACACATGCAGGTAACTTTCTCAGGAGGCATGGGCGAAGTATATAGGATTTATTAGCATCAGGCTTTAGGGAGTACAAAGATGCAAGGGAATAGAACAAAATACTCAGTGAACATTCAGGCAGTGTTCTCTAGATTCATGCAGTTATCCTAGTCAGGGTTATGCAATGTATTGGTTGAAGCACAGTACACATTTTTGTTTAATTTCATCTTGATCCTAGAATAAGTTTTCCATGGTTTATTTCAAAGTTGTAATGCTTTCCCCTGACTTATAACAACTGAGGTGAAATTAGAAGATGATGGCTTACAGCAGGGCAAAAAAGTATAGGAACTGGCATTTCCCAAAATATGCCTCAAAGTATTTTCAATAGTATTTGGTTTAGTTAACCATGAGCCCTACACCAAAGCTTAACCGGTTCACGACCATGTCACGCAGATATACTGCGGCAGAATGGCTCCCTTGGGCAAAATCCCGTACGGGTACGTCCTTCCCTTTTTTGGCCACCAGAGGGCGTGCGTCCATTGCACAGCGGGGGACACGATGCATGTGCCCAGCGGGCACGAATGCCACCGGCCATACGTGATCGCATGCAAGAGTGCCAGCATGGGGATTTGTGTGTGTAAACACAAAAATCCCTGTGCGGTCAGAGGAGAGCAGCCATATCGTTTGTTCCTACTAAATAGGAAAAATGATATGTCTCCTTTCCTGGTCAATCCTATACCCATACAGTAAGAACACACCGAGGGAACACACAATTAACCCCTTGATCACCCCTAGTGTTAACCACTTCCCTGCCAGTGACATTTACACAATAATCAGTGCATTTTTATGACACTGATCTCTGTATAAATGCCAATGGTCCCAAAAAAGTGTCAAAAGTCTCCGATCTGTCCGTCGCAATGTCGCAGCACCACTAAAAATTGCATATCACCACCATTACTAGTAAAAAAAAATGCCATTAAAATGCCATAAATCTTTCCCATAGTTTGCAGACGCTATAACTTTTGCGCAAACCAATCAATATACGCTTATTGCAATCTTTTTACCAAAATTATGTAGAAGAATATATATTGGCCTAAACTGGTGAAGAAATTTTTTTTTTATTATTTGGGGGATATTTATTATAGCAAAATGTAAAAAATATTGTTCTTTTTTCATAATTGTTGTTCTTTTTTTGTTTATAGGGCAAAAAATAAAAACCGCAGAGGTGATCAAATATCACCGAAAGAAAGCTCTATTTGTGGGAAAAAATAGGACACAAATTCACGACCAGTGCAAAATTTTAAAAAGTGCTCTGGTCAGGAAGAGGGTAAAATCTTCTGGGGCTGAAGTGGTTAAACATATCAGCACTATCTCCTGTGGCCAGATGTGACACCCAAAATTTTTTAGATTTCAGGAGTTCCTGCATTGCTATGGGCTATTTTGTGCTGGGGAGGGGGATTTTTTTTTTTGGTGTGAGAAGATGATATTTTTCCTGTGGGAGGGAACATTTGCTTAAAGATGGAGACTTTTTACTGTGAAGAGAGTGTGCTTGAGGTCAGGGAAACTTTTGAGGGTGCCAGATATACAGTTCTAAATTACTTATCATTCCATACTAAGGAACTTTCTTGCTTAAAAAACGTTGAAGTATCAGGACATGATAATTTGCCGGAGAGCCGTTACATAATCATCAGTTATGCTTGAAGATACTGTACAATTTGATTTTACGATGTACTTTAGATTTACCAACATCTACTGTACGTAATGTATCCAACCTAAATTGAATAGGCTGGTGGTAAAGCCAACGATTCTACAGAGATTACATAAATAGATTGTAATGTTGTGTACGCAGAGTTTCCCATTTATATCTGAATCCGCAGAGCTCCCCTTTATATCTAAATTAGCAGAGTTCCCTTACACTGTAAGGGGGACTCTGCAGACTCTGATATAAGGCATAACTCTGGGGACTTTAATTTAAGTAAGAACAGTGAGAACTCTGATGAACCTCTCTCAGTGCTATTGTGTTCTTCGGGAGGGAAGCAAGGGGAACCAGTGGATATAGCCTACTGTTTACAGAGGAGTTACCACAATATTAATTACCATCGCTGTTACTGCTTTCTAATGCCATTACTTATTGGTGATTTTGTGGATTACCAAGTTCACTCTGATTTAGCTGCATAAAGCTCCATTCCATGCTGCTATAGCCTACTGAACATATTGTCTGATGAACTGTGATTGACCTAATCCTTTACCTACTCATTTATGTGTATACTGCTTTTTACTGCAATCCGTAACAATGTATTGGGTTAATTTACCACTAACCAGTCTGATGTTTGCTTTTTGATACTATACCTTAGTTGTGTGGAGGGTATTTATATGTGTGCTTCCAGTAGCAGTGCAGTATCTATTTGCTTAACCCTGTCTGTTGGTGAGGCTGAGGTTGTTTTTAGAGTCGAGGCAGAAGAATTGATAACCCAATCTACCAAGCGGCTCCTGGGGGGTAACACTACACAAGTGCATTACATTTTTGAGGGCAATAGCTTGGCAGATTTACTAGTGTGGGAATGCTTACTTCAATTATACAATCCTGTAAAAAAGCAAATTCCTGCTCCTTTTTGAACACCTAAATTATGTGCTAATGAAATAAGCAAATGTGAATTTGCTTTGCAATCCTGTAAAAAAGCAAATTCCTGCTCCTTTTTGAACACCTAAATTATGTGCTAATGAAATAAGCAAATGGGAATTTGCTTTACACTTTGATCAATTTATTGTGTAGAGATTCTTAACTCCTTTTATAAATCAGCCTAATTATCTGAACTGATAAAATCCATGTATTATAATTCCAGTCTATAGAAACTTTTCAAAATAAAGAAAGTAGTTTATCAGCAATATGTTAGATACATTTAAAAGAATACATAAATCACACCTGTGTGCAAGTTGTGCTTATTAAAAGGAACAATTATACCAAGATTAATTTGTTTTGTTGTTTTTATTTGTGTATTACAGATTTTTGTCAATAGTATTTCTGGAGCAAATTCAAGGTTTGTTTTTAATATCTGCTGTATAGATTGTTCCCTACAATTTTCATTGTGGGGCAAGGAAGTTTTTTCTGTCATAAGTTTTTTCTGCTACACAAAGCATGGCATTTTATTTTGTTTCTCCTATATCACTTTGTTGTAGAAAAAAGTGTTAATCTTAATCAGGACAATCTGCCATGCTATAAATATTGTGGCTTTTGACAGCTGACAATTTTAAAGAAAATGTCACTTAATAAGAAGAGCTATCAGATGTGGAGGCACAAAGAAATGACATTTCAGTGTCACATGATTTCACAATAAAAATATCATGGAAGTAAGAAAAGGTATTAAGTTGTGCTACCTGCTGCAAGCCAAAGATTAAAGAAGGGATACAGCACAAATGAGAAGACTATGAAAATGTAAAAAAAAATAGATATTGGTAGGATTGTTGGCTTTTTACTGGGCAGTGTAATCAATTTCAACAGCCAGAGCATTATCATCTGAAATGACTAAGGCTGGCCATACCTTATTCACTTTTATTCATTCAACCAGTGGGTTGAATGAAAAAAATGACCAGATTTCCCCATCCACACACTCAATGTGGATAGGGAAATCACTCCCTCTGTGTTATTGTACACTGTTTGGAAAAAAAAACAACAGGCTGGTTGTACAGAAGTGGATCAATTGATCGGTTTCTGTAAAACCAGCCTGCCCATACAAAGATCAAAATTCGGTCCATCCCTGATGAACCAGCTGAATTTCAATCCATGTATGGACAGCTTTAGATCTACTCCTTTGTCTTGTTTAGTAGTATCTACATTTGAAAATTATATCCGGGATTAGAAAAGGCCATTGAGAATAGACAAATGCAGATGAGCCCATTTCAGCAGATATTATTATTGACCTTACAAATTCAGAAGAAATTGAGCCACTGCAATTTAGAGGCAGGAGTGATTCTAAAGGGTTTAAAAATGGATTGGACTGTGTATGTTTCATAATTGCAATAGGAATTTCAAGGTAAGTAAAGAAAGGTAATTCCTTGAACACGAGTAAAGTATTCAATGAAAATTAAAGCATCTCTTCTGGCCTCTAAAAAAATATTAAATACAATTCACCTACTATTGCAAATATAGAATGGCTTTTTTCATCTTACAAATGTATGCATCACTGTAGTGCAATGGAATTTTGTCATGTAGATGTAAAATTAAAAAAAGAGAAGAGGGAGATGGGCGGAGCCTAGCGGAGCAGAAATGCATTGTTAGAGCTCTGCACCGCTGAGGAGAGAAGAGAAGGACAAAGCGGAGCCTGCAGGCTCAAAAGGTATCCATTTGAACCTTTTTGCCCCAGGGAACAAACTGTGAAAGTTTGGGCAGGAAATATGGTACTGGGAGGAAACCGTGGCAGAAATAAAAATCACCTCACAAAGAGCTCACAGGCACTCACTGCATCTAAAGCAGCTCCAGTCACCCCACAAGATACAGCATCAGGGCGCTCTCACAGACAGAAAATGTCACAGCAAGACTCTCCATTTGAGTCAGATACAGAACAAATCCTCTCACAAACTTCTCCACAAGCCTCCTCAGCATCCCCAGTAATATTATTACAATTTGAAAAGATGCTTCATAAGGCTTTAAAACAAACCTCAGACCAAATAACAAAAAGCCTAACCAAAGAAATAAGAGAGCTGGGAAACCGCACCGCAGCCCTAGAAATAAAAATGGATGAAATTGAAATTACAACCCAAGTAAATATAACAGAATTGGAACAATTAAAAGAAGAGAATTTAATACTTCAAACTAAGCTCGAAGATTACGAAAATAGAGCCAGACGTTCAAACTTGCGCATAAGGGGAATACCTGTAACTGTGACAGACCTGCAATCTACTATTACTGCTCTATTACAAGAACTAAAGCCAGATATCCCTATTGAACGTTTAGAACTGGACAGAGTACACAGAGCCCTCACAGCCAAAAAGAAAGATGGACCCCCACGTGATATAATCACAAAATTTCATTATTACAGAACGAAAGAACAAATACTAATTGCTGCAAGAGAAAAAAAGGAACTTAATTTTCAAGGACACAATTATCAAATTTTTGCTGACCTATCCCAACTTACTATTACTAAAAGACGATCCATGAAACCCAAACTAATGGAACTGCAACGCCACAACATTAGGTATCAATGGGGCTTCCCCTTTTCAGTCAGATTTAACTACCAAGGTACAAGTTACAGAAGCAGATCAGCAGATGAACTACAACAAACCCTTTTAAAATTAAATCTGACAGAACCCACAAGCGGCAACTCTCCCACACGCAGAAGAATGGCATCATCTTCACCTTCAGGCAGCACTCAGAAAATTTCAGAACAAAATGGGAATCATCATTCTCACAAAAGAGGCCGTTATGCCACATTATCCATGGACCAAGAAGATTCAATGGACTGACATCCTAATTCCTGATATCTCTTCATTTATTATACTAAGAGATGGTTCTCTATAAAAAACCTGTATTTATAACTGAATGTAACTGCATTCTGATAGTCACACACTGTGTGGGATCATGTTACATTCCAGTTATATTTCTTATTACTTCTGATTCATATAGCCTTAGAATATATAAGTGAAATAAGGAAATTCTTGTTCAGTTATATATTATCAGGTAATAACAATAGATTTATTACTTTTTAGGACAAATATGTTCAATAATCCAGAAGTAATGGAAGCTTTTTCTTTCTTTTCTTAAAACAAATATATTATTACCTAACTAGTTCCTAGAATTATGTTTTTGTTTATTCTAATCTGAAGCAATACAACCTCAATTTTATGAGTTAACATATCTAAACAGTTACATATGAATAAAATATGTAATTGTTTACTCTAAAAGGGTTAAAATCCCAAAATAATTCAAACTATCTTCATCAATACCAAAGTTATTAACAGTACCTTTCTAACTGAATTATTTAGCCTAGGGCAAGACTAACCATATACAACCACCCTGGAATAAATAATTTCAACAAAAACTATATTCTGCACTCCAATTAATGAAACATCATTTTGATGTCTTTTGACATAGCACTTCTCTCCTGTAAGCGGAAGATCCATGTACCCCCATTAGCCCTCCTCATTCTCCCAACCATATTATGTGGGAGTGTGACGAAGGCACTTATTCCCCTGAGAGAGATATTTATTCTCTTTCACGGGTAAATTGTGATTAGTTGCAAAAAATAATTTATACAATGTATCATCTAATCTCATATGTTTTTTTGGTTTCTTTTCTATCTATTCATCTCTTCAGTCCACACAGGTTGATCTGCGCAGTCAGCTCTGCATAACAAAAAGTAAGTCAAAACTATTTTTTCTATTGCCATGGCACCACTCAATATACTTTCCCTGAATGTTCAGGGAATAAATGTCCCTCAAAAAAGGACCAAAGCCTTCCGTACTTTTCATAACAAGAAGGCTCACATAGTATGCCTCCAAGAAACACACTTCACCAAAGATTCTACTCCAAAATATATTTCTCCTTTTTATCAACAAATTTACACGGCTTCTGCCTGTACCAAGCAAAGGGGAACTCTAATTGCATTTCACCGATCCACACCATTCACCTTATCATCAGAAATTAAAGACCCAGAAGGTAGATACCTGATACTCATGGGTTATATAATGGATACAGCAATCACGGTGATTTCCTACTACGCTCCTAACAAACAACCTACACCATTCCTCTCACATATATTACAAGTGATTAATACACACAAAATAGGAACAGTGATAATGTGTGGGGATTCGAACCAGGTCCTCCTCCCATTTCTAGATAAATCACCTTTTACACCATCCAAAATAACCTCTAGATTACCTTTTTCTCAACTTCTTTCCAAATACAATCTGGTAGATTCGTGTAGAGAAATTAACCCAATTAAAAAAGAAATTCACTTATTTCTCGCACCCTCATCAAACCTTTACCAGAATAGATCATATTTTTCTAACAATAGGAATGATACCAGAAATTATTGCATCAGATATAATTCCGATTCCGTGGTCTGACCATAATGCAGTATACACTACTATAGCCTCAGCCATACCAAAAGCGCATGACCCAACGTGGTACTTACCGGACATAATGCTCAAACACCCACTACATCAGATGGCCATTGAACAAGCTTTAAAGGAATACATATCAATTAATAATACAACAGACATCTCCCCAATAACACTGTGGGAAGCTCATAAGCCTGTCTTGCGTGGTACAATACAAAGACAAATGGCACTATTTAAACGGGAACGCAAAAATCTAGCAAAAAAACTAGAACTCAATTTTAATGCAGCCTACATATCATTTCAAGATAATCCATCTCAGAGTACAAAATCTCATCTGGAAAAATCTAGATTGGAATACGATCTATTTCTCACTGAGTCAGTTGATAAATCCCTCAAACGCTCCAAACACAATTTCTACAAGAATACAAACAAACCAGGTACATATTTGGCTCAGGCATTAAATTCAACTAACAAATCTTTCAAACCAATACATTTGAAATTATCAAAAAATATTTACACTTGTAATCCATTTAAAATAGTCCATAAATTTCACTCACATCTCGCAACTTTATACAAGACAAACAATGAATTTAATCCTACAGAGGCTGAATCCTTCTTCTCAAAAATAACCTTACCTGAGTTATCTCAGAATCAAAAAAGCAGTTTGGATGAGCCTATAACTATAGATGAAGTTGCTAACGCCATAAAAGACCTAAAACTTAACAAAAGACCAGGCCCAGATGGCTACTCGGCTTTATACTATAAAACATTCTCAGAAATACTCTCTC
The DNA here is from genome assembly GCA_037952925.1 of Lithobates clamitans. NCBI lineage: Eukaryota > Metazoa > Chordata > Amphibia > Anura > Ranidae > Lithobates > Lithobates clamitans. The sequence continues at coordinate 1,984,248 of JBBGZY010000317.1, forward strand.
CCATTCTCACTGAAACTTTTAACAAACTTCTAGATGGACATTCTTTTCGGCAAGAAACACTAATGGCAATTGTTTGTATGATCCCAAAATCCCTTTCTGATGATACTTCCTGTGTGAATTATCGGCCTATCTCTCTGTTAAACCTCAATATTAAATTATTAGCAAAAATAATAGCAAAACGCCTCAATAGCATTATAGGAAAATTAATACATAGAGATCAAGTAGGCTTTATGCCAAATAGACAGGCAGGCGATAATATACACAGGGCAGTGTTATTGGCACATATTGCTAAAAAATGGAAAATCCCTTTATGTTTTCTATCTCTCGATATTAAGAGGGCATTTGACACAGTATCCTGGCAATATATGCAATATTCATTACAAAAATGGGGTTTTGGACCCCACTTTTTAACATGGATCAAAGCATTATATAATAAACCCAAAGCCTATATAAAATATGCTGGATACAAATCTGAAGCCTTTAATATCGAAAGAGGTACCCGACAGGGTTGCCCATTATCTCCCTTATTATTTGCCCTTATACTTGAACCCATGGCCCAATACATCAGAACAAACCAAACTATAACTGGCATTGAAGTAGGAGGTATTACACACAAATTATGTATATTTGCAGACGATATATTACTTTTTCTATCATCACCACAGGTCTCTGGTCCTAACTTAATACCAGCTCTTGATGGATTTGCAGCCCTATCCGGCCTTATGATTAATCCTAAGAAATGCCTAGTGCTTAATATTTCACTCACAAACATGGAATTGATCCCGGCTAGGGCTGCACTCCCATTCACATGGGCAGAAAAATCAATCCCATATCTTGGAATTCATTTAACAGCATCTCATTCTGACTTATTCTCAACCAATTATCCTCCTGTATTAAGACAGATCACAAATCTAATAAAACAATGGTCGCAACTTCCTTTATCCTGGATAGGGAAGATTAATGCAATCAAAATGACTATTCTACCCAAATTGCTTTATCTATTCAGAGTCCTCCCTATTCCAATTCCTTCCTATTTTTTGAGAATAGTACAAAAAAGAGCAACTTCGTTTATATGGGGCTCTTCTAAACCATGTATACCTATACACACACTACATCTTCCCAAAAATAAAGGAGGCCTGGGATACCCTAATTTTACTAACTACTACAGAGCAGCACATTTGGCCAGTTTGTCCAAATACCATGCAAAACAGGAAATGCCATTATGGGTATTTATAGAGGCTTCAGAAAATGACCCTCTATTAATATCAAATTTATTATGGCTTGATCCTAAAGACCGCTTTAAAATCCATAATCCCATAACTAAACACTTCTTATCTCTCTGGGATAAACTAAAAACCAAATATCAGTTACAATCTCCACACAATCCTCTCCTTTCTTTTATCAGAAATCCGGCCTTTTATCCGGCATGGATCTACCCAAATTCTTTTAAAGCTTGGACAACATCAGGCATTCAGACACTAAATGACTTCATAGCATCTAAATCATTCCTTTCATTCCCATCGCTTAGAGAAAAATATGATCTACCAAACTCTGAGATATTTAGATATCTCCAAATCAAACATTTCTATACACTATTCCTAAAGGGGGATACACCATTATCCCAATTATCCATTTTTGAATCAATCTGTACAAAAGATCCATTTGCTAAAGGTACAATTTCATCACTTTATAATCAATTATATGGAGTAGCAAATCTTAATAGACCCTCTTACGTACAGAGGTGGGAGGAGGACCTGGGACGAACTTTAGAAGACACGGACTGGTCTAACATATGGCTCACATCTAAGTCATCCTTACCCAACATCTTAGCACTGGAGACAAATTATAAAGTCCTAACTCGCTGGTACCTTGTACCCGCTAGAGTGGCAAAATATTCACCTAATACCTCAGCTCTTTGTTTTCGAGGATGCCCAGAAATAGGCACATATTTACACATATGGTGGACGTGCCCAGTAATCCAAACCTTCTGGAAGGAAGTCTTCGTGATTGCATCTAAAATATTTAAAAAAATAATACAACCAGATCCATATTTAACTTTACTTAATCTAAAACCGGAATGGTTAACACTCTCTCAATTCAAACTTATGATCCAACTAATAACGGCTGCAAAACAAACAGTGGCCAAGGCATGGAAATCTCCTACATTGGTACTAGCAGAAACAATTCACAGAATGAATAATACAATGTCCCATGCTAAGATGGTAGCCATCGATCAAAATCAAATTCCAAAATTTGAAAAACTTTGGCATCCTTGGATAAAACAACAGTTCCTGTCAAACTTCAATGACTCTGTCCTGTTGCCATGGTAACAGATTAAATGACTTACAGAGACACTCATTCTAAGGCTTCAAAGAGAACTAAAAAGAATAATAAACTGACGAGCGGGACAACCTTATGGACCATACCTCTACCTTTCAACCCTTTTTCTTCTTTCTCTTTCCTTTTCTCCACCTTACGATTAAAGCTCATTATCAGAATTTATTTGACCTATATACACTCTACTTGTAAACAATATGTATAGTAGGTATAAATCATTTAAATACCTACAAAAGTAACTAAGGAAATGATATATATCTTTAATTTAGGTTTACGTGAACCCAATGTTTAATATTTAAAATTTCGTGATATTTACCTATATAAACCCTACTGTAAAACAATGAGCTTATTTTAAAGATCCTTGTAAACTTACTTTATGTATCTTTATAATATTGTATACTCAATAAACTTCTTTTGACAAGGAAAATTGAAAAAAGAGCATGTTAATGCCGTAGTAAACCACAAAAGAAAAAAAGAAGAAAACCTGGAAGACAATAGCATAATGTGCTAGTATGCATCGCATTATGAAATATCTACCTTAGAACAAAGCCCTGCAGTGGCGCCTGGTCACCGCTGAGGGAGCTGACATGTTCCCTTGTTATCTCTTCCGGGATCACTGGCTCCAGTGCTGTGAGTGGCCTGGAGCCGTGATAACGTCACTCCCCCGCATGCATGTGGGAGCATTCCGTTCGGGCAAAATACAGCAGACCTGCTGAGCACATGCGCTGCTGATGTCATGCAGGTTTAGAAGATATTCTTTTTACCTACAGGTAAGGCTTATTATAGGCTTACCTGAAGGTAAAAATCACCAAGCGGGGTATACAACCACTTTAGATAGGTACTGATTGGCCAGTGAATTGATAAGTACAAGATACAGTGGTAAGGGCTTGGTTACAGATCAAATGGGATTTTAGAGCTCTCTAAGGTAAGCTGGGTTCCGCAAGCCCCCCGCCCAAACTGACCCCTGTCACAACAACATTTTGTACATGTGGATCAAAGGTTAAACTAGCATCAAATATCACACCTAGATTTCTCAATTTGGAATTTTATAAATAGGCTATTTATAGATAGGCTACCAAAACTGGCCTTACATGATTGATGGGGGGGGGTGCCAGTAAGAATGACTTCAATCTTGTCACAATTTAAAGGAAATTGATGGCCATCCATGTTTTGTTTTTTATCACAAATACAGTTAGATAGGAGAGAAGTAGCCAAAGTAGAATCCAATGTAGAGTGGATGTATATTAGCATAAAAGTGATAATTGAGCTCATGTGATCTAAGCAGTTGGCAAGTGGGAACATGTTAAAGCTAAAAAGTAAGGGACCCAAGATTGAGCCCTGAGGAACACCATACTTGATTGAGCCAATTCCAGAATCCTCCAAGAGAAAAAAAGTGACAACAAATAGTAAGATTTGACTTAAACCATTTCAGAGCCAATCCTGAGGCTCCAAATATGGTTTCAAGGCAAGAGGCTGAAAAATTGTGCTCTACAGTATCAAAGGAAGAACTAAGTTCCAGTAGAATAAGAATAGTTAGGGGCGTGGCTTGGCGCACAGCGGAGATGGTCGAATAATACAGGAGCGGTAAAGCAGCCCTAGCCTGTCTCTTTGTACCCATTCTGCTCAATAATGCACAGGAGGAACACCGGAACACCCCACAGGAGATCCCGCCATCTGCCGGAAGCTTACAAGGGGAGAAACATCACAGATCTCTGCAGAAATCCACCAGCGCCACGGAGCAGCATGTCAGGTGGCAAGATGGCGATGCCACGTGTGAAGGAGGAATACAGTGAGGACTCTCAATCCACAATGGATAACAATGGTAGGGAAACCCCCCACCCTGGTTTTCCCCTCACATATGCTGGGATGTCTGGCTTTGCAGCGGACATTAAGGCTGCTTTTTCAGCATCAATAACAGACTTAAAATCCAGTATACTAGTTCTCACAGACAAAATGGCCGCTGCAGAAACGGCTGGGAGACACAGAGACAAGGCAATACAAAGACTGGAAAGGGTCACCTCCTCACAGTACCAACATCTTATCAACATTAATAAACATCTCGAGGACAACAAAGGGAGGAGGAACAATATTAGAGTCTGGGGGATTCCAGAAACGGTGAATGCGGAACAAATAACCCCAGCCTTACAGAGTGTTTTCAACAGTCTCCTAGAATGGCCTGAGGACACAGCCATAGAATTTGTAAGGGCACACAGAGCTCTCAGAGCAAGAGGACCAGAAAACTTGCTTTCACGTAACATTATCTGCTGCTTGCACAACTTCTCCCTAAAGGAAGATATTATGCGTAAAGCTCGCAGAAATGATCAGATCATTTTCAATGGCGAAACTATTATGCTCTTTTATGATCTCTCGCAGATCACGCTAAAGAACCGCAGAGCCCTGCGGCCCCTGTTAGAGAAACTAAGAGAAAAGGAGCTATGCTACACATGGCGTTTCCCATTTGCGCTCATGGTAAAGGACAATGGGAAACAACACACACACTTCGCTCGCCGGAAGATCTGCCTGAATTCTGTCAAGCACTTCAAATGGATCTAGTGGAGCTGCCAGGATGGTAACAGGACTTTATCCTGCCCCCTCTGGACAAGCAGCAGACCAGGTCGCCACCCACCTCTCCAGACAAGCGTCACCCAAAAAAGATGAAATCATCTCGTCCTGAAGGCTCCCAAGCAGGTACACCGAACAACAGACCCCACTCCTCCAGAGGGTTTGAGGACATCTGATGGCAGACTCTGTAATCTTAACACACTGTTCGAGGCTGTAAGTATCCTCACATACTCCACCACGGGGAACGTTAGATCTCAAATCTCCTAGCCACAGCAAGCGTAAAGACAGACCAGGCTAAGTTATATCATGGTCTGGCCAGACCTACTCACCTGGTAACTCACCACACAAGGAAATGACTGACTCATATCTTTGCAAACCCTACAGGGATTCACGTTCTTCCTTACCCATGTTCCCCCCATGAGTATAAGGGTTATATAGCAAGACTTTTTCAGCAGACATTAACCCTTTTTATACTCAATCCCGTGAAACCTACTGAATCCCGTATCAACTAAGGAAGAAATGGAAAAACATAAGAGACTACCCCAAACCTAAATCTCCATAACAGGATTAACATATTCACATTGGGACATTCTTATTTTCCCCTCTCACAGACCACTGTCAGCTGATTGGATGCAGAATACAGATTTAGTAGGATAAGCAGACAACACAATGATAGTAACAAAATATTGTTTCAGGTGGATAACACTCAGTTTAATCTGGTTACATAGAAAAGTTGATTAAAATGGTTTCAGCAACAATTAAAAGGTCATTGTAAGTTGCTAGTAGCTTTACCACCCTTACCACTACATGAGAGTGGCTTGATATAACCACATACAGATGGGGTTATTACGGCTAATATTTACGGTAATAAAACCTCTACCTAACCTACTTATACCCTACCCTGGATTGAGTTTAACCTCCCAGTTGCAGGTTTACAGTTTCCTCCCCAAGACACCCTGGGTACAGGGATGACAATATCAGAATACACACTATTTTTACAGGCTACCACCGATTTCAGTTCATACATTCAGTTTTTTCACTGTTTTTTTTTCTAGTTGGTTGTAACGACCGGGTCGGCGGCCGCATACTGAACCCCCAAAAGGGCCTATATCGGGAGTATATTAACCCGAAAAGGGGCACTACTTTACTTACCTAGGGACCCTACAGGGACCCAAGGAGAATACAATATCTCCCATTCGTTTAATTTTTCTCTTATCTCCAACTAATATTTCATCTTCTAAATCAATATCTCTTTCTTCTTCTAAGTGCAACAAGGTATATATTTTTATGTGATACTCGCTAAAGACTCTAACGATTTTCAAGCTTCCTTTTTTTTTTTTCAGGATCGGGCTCACCAGCTCTCTCTGAGTCCACACCATGGCCTACTCCTCCTTGGGACACGAAGCCACAGTAATTTTACACAGCACCAAAGGGTTGAATATCCCCGAAAAATGTACCTCACTCCTAAAAGAACTCAAAAAAGGTAGGCCTCGTTTTGTATTATTACAAGAGACACATTTCAAGACTCATCAAGTTCGTAAGATCACTGATTCCTACTTCACACAGGCATTTCATGCAACCAATGATCTAGCTAAATCCAAGGGAGTGTCTATAGTCATTAGTAGGGACGCCTCCTTTGAACTCACTGACTTATAGAGCCTGAAGGCAGATTTCTCTTCCTGAAAGGAAAATGCACGTTACTAAACTCCCTCCAATTGGTAGACACCTGGCACTTCACCCACCCAGAGGACAAAGACTACACCTTTTACTCCATACCGCATGGCCGATATTCAAGAATCGATTACATTTTTATATCACTAAGAGATCTTGACAAGATCTCTGGAGCAAACGTTGGGATTCAAACCCTATCGGATCATGCCCCTGTATCCTTAACACTAAATTTGTCTGAACCCCCTTCCAAATCTAATACTTGGAGGCTGAATTCCTCTCTTCTGACTGACCTGACATTGTACGCTCAAATAGCCACAGCACTGAAGGAATACTTCACCCACAACATCACACCAGGGATAAACCCCATGATGATATGGGAAGCCCATAAGTGCACTATTCAAGAAGAAGTCATTAGACTAGGGGCCCAACGCAAAAAAGATAGAGAAAAGGAAATCAAACTCTCGACTAGGAAAATCCAATCCTTAGAAACCAAACACAAACAATTTCTAACTGAACAGTCAGCACTAGAATTATTAGAAACCAGAAAAGCACTTCAACAGCTCTTTGACAGAAGGACTAAAAGATTCTTATTTTTTAAGAAAAAAATATACTACGAACATGGCAATAAAGCAGGCAAATACTTAGCGAGAGCCTTGAAAAATTACAGAACACACCAAAATATTTCAGGCATATGCAGGAAAGAAGGGAAATTAGACACCACCAAACTTATTGCCAAACACTTTCAAGATTATTACACAGCCCTGTATAACCTTCCTGAATCACAGAAACCAGACCCCATACAGGGAACTAGGCCACAAATCATTCAAAACTATCTCAGAGACTCCAATATACCCACTCTGACGGAAGACGATATACTGTAAACCAATTAGAAAAACCCCTAGAAGCCATTGAACTCCAATATGCCATAAAGAACCTTAAAAAGGGGAAAAGCCCAGGGCCAGATGGCTTTACTGCCATATATTACAAAACATTCCAGAACACTTTGTTGGGGCCACTGATGAGGGCATTGAACTTCATGTCAAAATCCAATGAGACCCCACCAACTTTTCTAGCAGCACATATAACAGTCCTTCCCAAGCCAAATAAGGACCCACCAAACTGCGCCAGCTAAAGGCCACTTTCACTGCTTAATCTTGATATGAAATTGATGTAAAAAATAATTGCTAACAGATTGAAACCCCTGCTCCATAGCTTGAAAGGCTCTGAGCAGGCAGGATTCATGCTGGGCAGAGAAATAAGATATAATGTGATTAAAGCTCTCAACCTGATACATGCTACCTGGACTCAGAACATCGAGGGCCTTCTCCTGTCAACCGATGTGGAGAAGGCCTTCGATCAAGTGGCCTGGGACTTTATGCTGGAGAGATGTAGACATATTGGCTTGGGAATCCACATGATGGCGTGGATTTTATCGCTCTACACAAACCCAACTGCACAACTCAAGATTAATGGTTCTTTATCACAAACAGTAAAAATGAACAATGAAACAAGACAGGGATGCCCCCTCTCATCCCTCTTATTTATCCTAACACTTGAACCATTTTTTAGAAGGATTGTAGCCGACAACTCAATACAGGGATTTAAGGTAAAGGGAAAGGAGTTCAAAGTAGCGGCCTATGCAGATGATTTACTATTCTTCATAACTAACCCACACATCTCACTCCCCTCCTTAATGAAAGAATTTACCCTATTCGGATATATCTCAAACCTAAAAATCAACTATTCCAAATCTGAAGCAATGAATATCTCCATTCCCACCAAATCTTTAGAGAACATCAAACCCAATTGCCCCTTCAAATGGGAGAACTTAGCACTTAAATATTTAGGAATCTGGCTAACTCCTAGATTAACTCACATCTATGAACACAATTTTTTGCCCTTGTTAAAAACAATCTCCACAGATCTTCAAACATGGAACTCACAACACTTCTCATGGTTTGGGCAAATTGCTATTTGCAAGATGAATATCTTACCAAAGGTCCTCTACCTGTTTAGGAACCTACCAATAAAAATACCCCAGAGTTTCTTTAAAACTCTACAATAAGCTCAATCAAAATTGATATGGGCACATAAAAAAACCAAGGGTTAAATTCTCCCTACTAACAGAAGCCAAGGAAAGGGGAGGGATGGGCATCCCTGACTTCAGGAACTATTACTATGCCTCACATGTAACTAGGATTGTTGACTGGCATTGTCATGATAAGCTCAAAGACTGGGTGGAACTAGAAGACATGCGAAGTCATAACTCCATTCAGTTCTCTCCATGGATCCCTTGGACAAGCCATCCAGCATTCATAAAATCACACCCTCTCATAGGTACCACCTTAGCAATTTTCCATAAATTGACCAAAAAAACGAATTTGTCATCACACCTAAGCCCACTCACCCCCCTGAGGAACAACCCCGACTTCATGCCGGGCATGAGAAATCACACCTTACGTCCCACTGACTCAAACAAACCTCTCCTAGCCATGCACTGCTTCCATAACCAGGAATTTAAAAATTTCACAACTATCAAGGCAGACAACCACCTAACAGACCTACCACTATGGACATACTTTCGATGCTGTAGCTATTTTAACCACGCATCCAAAAAGGCAAATTTCAGCAGATCATTGGCAACATCACTGGCTTACAGTTGGATTTAAAATAAGGAGGATGCGGGTGGAAGTGGATTCTGGGAGCGTTGGTCTGCAGAACTGTGCACTTCAATTACAGATAAACAGTGGCGAAAGGCTTGCATATTCGCCCACAAATGCTCTCTAAGCACCAGAACTCAAGAAACCGCTTATAAACTACTTACTAAATGGTATGCCACCCCAGTAAAGCTTCATACCTGGATTCCTCACTACCCTGAAACTTGCTGGTGCTGTAATAAGGAGAAGGGCTCATTATTGCATATTTGGTGGCAATGCCCCGTATTGGAGCCTTTCTGGTCAGAAGTTAGAGAGAAAGTATTTCAGATCACAGAGACAAAACTGAAGCTGGACACAGTGGGTTGCCTCCTCTATATCTCAGACTTTCCTATCACAAAATAAAAACACTCGCTTTCCATGCATTTATTGAATGCTGCCAAGGCGCTAATTTCTCTTTACTGGAAGTCTACACATATACCAACCATCCAGGAATGGTTTCACAAAGTGTCTGAGGTCTGCAAGATGGAGGAGACAATTGCCAAGATGGGAGACAACGCTGAACATTTCCACGTTAAGTGGTCACCATGGTTTATGTACAAATACTCACATGCATACATGGACTTAAAGCGGGGGTCCACCTATCTATCATTTTTTTTTTTTTAGTTCATTTACAAACTTTTCTTCTCAGCATTACATACTCACATATTGTGTGTAATATGTCCGCCTGTGTCAGATTTCGTCGGAAAGAATAACTTATATTATTCACTGCAGGCAGTTTCCATCTTCATTGTGGGCATTTGAAGCCCACAAGCATTTATTTCCTGGATGTGGTGAATGCTGTGCTCCCAGCATACACCGCTCGTTCCCGCACATGCTCAGTGACATCCTGGGAAGCCTGAGACTAGCTCCCAGGAGTCTGGGAGAGGCTAGAAACATGACTACTCCCACGGGAGGAGAACCAGGAAGTGCAAAGAAGAATAGAAAAATAAAAGGTAATTATGACAATTTAAATTTTTTTAAATGGCATGTCAGCATCTAGGCAAGGAAGAGAATACATACAGATATTGTTCAAAATTTGGGTGGAACCCCGCTTTAATGAATATACACTAATGCCTAACACCTCTATCTACTTTATCTCCACAGAGAAATCATACGCCGAATGATATATAAACTTGAGATATCTAATTCTCTTTATTTAGTTGAATGCCATGACAGGATCTTTCCTAAAATGTTCTAAATATATATTTAGTGATGTATTGGATGAACCAACACTATTGCACTACTATCTTCTACCTAATCTTTGCTTTTTCAAACTAACTCTATCCCCTTTTCCTTATTCTCCTGAGATAATCTATAGAACGAGAAGTGTCTTTATTTTTGTTTTATTATTCTTTGGTTTCTGAAATAATACAAGTTTCAATCAGTTAACATGTCTATATTTTGAAGAAGGCACACATGACACATTCTTGCCACAACAGAATGATACTTTGTTTATTCTTAAATGCGCTTCAATATTTGATATATGTGCTTGCATTAAATGGAGCTGCGACTCCATATCTGTACTTCTTTTACTTCAATAAAACTTGATGTTAAAAAAAAAAAGAAGAAGAATAGTTAACGACCTGGAATCGGAAAATAACAGAAAATCGAAAATGACTTTTACCAAGGAAGTTTCTGTGCTGTGCAGTTGCGAAAACCAGATTGGAAGAGTTCAAATAGGTTATTAAAAGTCAGGTGGTTATGTAACAGATATCACAGCCCACTCGAGGATCTTGGCAAGGAAGGGTGAATTAAATGGGTTGAAAGTTATTAGGACTGCGGTGGGAGTTTTGAGCCTCATTGATACAAAACCGGTGCTAAGGGAGTCATTTATTATATTGAAAATATTGGGGGGGTTGGAACTGACGAGCGAGGAGTATGGCCACATAAGATTACAGCTCTCTGCCATACAGATCCTCCGGACCTATATACGGCCACGAAAGGCACTTTCAACCGGCGGTTCTTTAGCCTACAAGGTCCAGGCAACCTACGGAGCATGCAGAGGAAGAGGAAGGAAAGAAGAGGTCCCGGTAAGATGACAGGTTTTTACACACTAGCCGGCCGCTTGAGCCACCAAGATGGCACCGGCAGCAAGCAGGGCTCTACCTCCTCTCACATCCAGGCATCCAAAACAGGATGCTCCGCCATGAGCAACCTCCCCAGACTCGAGCTAGCCAGAAACAGTCAGGATAGCAATCATCTTCCTGTTCAAATAGCCCTGTTAAAACCAAGCAAAAAGTGATAGAGCATACACAGGCAGCTACTGAAGAGGGAGACAGATGCAATGCACTAGATGACATTCTGGAATTCCAAGATGCCATAGTGGCATTCCCCACGAATAATCAGCCTGTCATAGACTCTACCTTAAAGGATATGCTAGTATCTCTGAGGAGTGCAATCAATACAGACATGCTACAACTTATGAAGCAGTGCAAGTCAGAGGTTAATGAAGTAAGGGACAGACTGACCCTTATTGCAAACAAAATGGGGGATTTCACTGAAACCTTTAACAATATGGTTGATGCTCATACCGACCATGGAGACAACATATTGTGGCTCAAGTCAAAGGTCACTGACCTTGAGGACCGTTCTAGAAGGAACAACATTAAAATCAGAGGCATCCCTGAAACAGTTAAACCATCAGAATTAACAGCCTTTCTGACCAACATAATGAAAGAAGCACTCCCCGATCTGCTATTGGAAGAACTGGTCATATAACATATAAATAGGCTGCCTAAACCAAAGCATATCCAGGTATACTGTTATGGAATTATTTCTGATTGGGACTCTAAAACAACGTTAATACTGCAGCTGCAGGAACAGATTCACAGGACTCAATCACTGTGTTTAAAATGTCCGTTCAGTGTCAAAATTTATTATTACATGTTATTTTATGCATAGATAAGAAAGGGGTGGTATGAGATGTTATTAAAAACTAACAAATAGAAATATGTTATTAAAAGCTAACAAATAGAAATATATTATTTAATGCTAGCAAATAGAACAATTGTAAAAATAAAACATTGAGAAGGGAGGGGGGAGTAGAGAGCGTTTAGTAGGAGATGTGTCTGTGTGTTAGGTGAAGGTTACAGAACATATTTCAATAGTGAGAACAAAATGGAGTCTCTTGTGGTTAAATGAACAGTACAGTGATTGTCCATGTCATTTCCCTCCTTTTGTTTATTTGACACCATTCTTCTCCGCGTTACATTCAGCTGATTGCTGGTAACTCCTGTTACATTGGCGCAGAGAGACGGCGTCCTGTTCAGCTCTCTCCTAGCTTTCTCACAATAATGGGTTCATCAGGGCTGGTGGTGCATTTGTTGGTACAGCGGGTAGTCACACAGAGGCATAGCCTGATGAGGAAGTAAATAACAAATATGAGAAATGGGAACATCACAATGTAAGCGCCTAGTTTCTGTAACCATGTTGCTATGCCATATAAAAAGTCACTAAAGCCTCCTAAACACTGAAAGGGGTTCCATCCATCTTTAGCAATATCCCTGGCCTTATTCTGTAGTTCTCTTATCTTAGCAAGATGCCCTTTAATAATGTCCTCATTATCAGAAATGTATATACAACAGTCAGTGTAAAATACCTTACACATCCCACCTTGAGCTGCAGTGAGATAATTTAGTGTTAATCTGTGCTCTAATACTACTTTTTTAAGCTGAGCCATTTCTTCAATTATTAAATCTATATCAGTGGTAGTAAGATTAATAATCTCATCTACAATTCTAGTGTAATTATTTAGTCTTTTCATTGCTTCAATTCCCCATCCTGTCCAGGAAGGGAACCATGACCATGCCATGTCACCTTCAGTGAACAGCTCTCTTTTGAACACTAAAGGGTATTCTGGACTTTGATCTGGTTGCACTGTATCTTTGCGAACAGCCAAAGCAGGTGCTAACTTCCCAATATAACATGTACCTGTAACATTAGTAGGAAGCCAGGCATAAGCTTCATTTCCACATATATAATATAACCCTCTATGTATGGATGGTATACCTGCTCCTAAAAAACTGGAAGCAATAACATGGAATCTCAGGTAACCGATATTTTCACATATTGGAAACTGTGAGCAATTTGTACTATAAAGGGTCGTCTAGCAGCAAAATGCAGTCCCTACAATATCCCACTAACCCCAGGAAGGCACGTAGTTGCCGTACATTTCTTGGCTTTTTAAAGTTTTGTAGAGTTTTAACTTGATCTGGGGTTAGGTGATGGATTCCATGTGAAATGCAGTGACCCAGGAAGATCACTTTCTCTTGGCAGTATTGTAGCTTATCTTTGCTAACTTTGTTGTTACTGTTATAGAGAAACATGAGAAGGCTTACTGTTTCTCTGCTACAAATGTCCTTTGTATCAGAACAAATAAGCAAATTGTCTATGTACTGAAGCAAAACTGTGTTTGGGTGTGAGGGGGACCATTGGTCCAATACTTGCTTTAACACAGTATTATATTCAGAGGTGCTACTCACACAGTCTTGGGGAAATCTTGTCCATGCTAACTTTTGGGCATCATGGGTAAATGAAAAAAGGTGCCATCAACCAAAGAGGCTCAGTATAGGTGGAACCATACCTTTGGTTCATATATTTTCTAGCGCTCATCTTGCGCTGGGCATTTTCTGAAGGCCTCTCTCCCTTCATTCCCTTAATTAATTCAATGCCCAATGACTGGCCAGTCTTCTCTACTTGTGCCTATACCCTCTTGCCTCTAAAACAATTAGTACAGCAAATCTGCAGATTTACAAGAATAGTCTCCACTTATCTACGTGGATAGAAGGGGTTTATGACAATAGACAAAAAACTCATTAAGAGACCCTCCTCGTCTATTCTCTTCTCTGTGCATTTTATCTGACCCTACTATGCGCCTCTGACCCAGGTCGCCCACAAGGAGTCAACGCAGGGAACTGCAGAGGATTTTCCCTATCCACACACAGTCCAACCCGTGAAGGGGGACACATACAGCTTCACACACACGTTACCCAACCAGAAAGGTCCGAGAGTGTTCTGGTTTCCTTGAGAACCAACAAATAGGATACATAGGAAAGGCAGAAATATAGCAAGATTAAGGGCAGCTTTCCCAGCTGTCATTTGAGGTCTGCATTTCCCGATGACCCCAATCGAAGTGCGGTTCCTTCTGGAGACTCTGCAAGATTGTTATGGAATTTATTCTGATTGGGACTCTAAAACAAAGTTATTACTGCAGCTGCAGGCACAGATCCACAGGACTCAATTACTGTGTTTAAAATGTCTGTTCAGTGTCAAAATGTATTATTACATGTTATTTTATACATAGATAAGAAAGGGGTGGTGTGAGATATTATTAAAAACTAACAAATAGAAATATGTTATTAAAAGCTAACAAATAGAAATATATTATTAAAAGCTAGTGAATAGAACAATTGCTAAAATAAAACATTGAGAAGGGAAGGGGGAGTAGAGAGCGTTTAGTAGGAGATGTGTCTGTGTGTTAGGTGAATGTTACAGAACATATTTCAACAGTGAGAACAGAATGGAGTCTCTTGTGCTTAAATGAACAGTACAGTGAATGTCCATGTCAGATACCATTGCCAGGATTCATTATTTCCGGGTAAAGGAAAAATTTATGCACACCACTAGGCGGGCAGAACATCTTCCTGACTGTATGCAAGGACTGTCTTTCTTTGCTGACCTCTCTGCTCATACAATGCAAAGACTGCGCAACCTCATGACCATTACAAAACCACTCAGGAACCACAATATCGTTTACCGCTGGAATTACCCTGCCAACTTGTTAATAACCAAGGGAGATCATGAATTCTTGGTAACTACATTAGAGGAAGGCATTCGGTTACTAGAGAAATGGAAAATCCTGCCCAGAGAGGAAGAGGAAGACCAAAATAACCAAGGCTCCCCTTCTGAACCTATATCATGAACATAAGTTGATAGGAGCATACAGTGCCTTATCACTGATACTGGACTTAGCTTAATCCGGAGGATCTAACCGACATTAAAATACATCTATATTAACCCCTAAATCAGCAGGTCAAATCCCTGCTCAGATTTCAGCAGAAATCACAAATTTTTACAGTGCACACAGTTTGTCGCACCTTTGTTGATTTTGTTTTTGTTATTTCTTGTTGTTTTTTTCTGGTTTGCTGTCTCTCTTCCTATCCAGGAAGCTTGCAATTTCCACGGAGTTACCTAAGGAGCTCCTAACTTCACCAAGGACTCTTTCGAACCAACCAGCAGACGTCAGGGCTCACGTCTCTACAATCTCAGTTCCCTTCTACCAGCAAGAGTGCTGATAGGGTAAGACACTTGATAACTAAACAAAAGCTCATTGCAATACCATTGAATCTCACAAACTTTTTAGCCATGGCATTCAAAATCACCTCCCTGAATGTAAATGGCCTGAATAGCCCACAGAAGAGACACATGTTATGGAAGGAAGCACAAACCCAAAATTGTGATATACTTTGCATTCAGGAGACCCACTTCAAAGCACAGAGTCATCCAAATTTAACGTATAGTCAATACCCCCACACTTACTTTGCATGTGCTTCAAAAAAAAAAAAAGGAGTTGCCATATTAATTAAAAACACAGTAGCATTCAAGCATATTTCCAACCAATGTGATGAAGATGGCAGGCACATTATACTTTCGTGTGAGATTAACAATGTAGCATACACCATAGCTAATGTATATGCACCAAATACCAGGCAAATTTGTTTTTTGAACAAACTTTGGAGAAAAGTTAAACAACAAAACTCAGGCCACGTTGTCCTATGTGGTGATTTGAATGCCATCTCCAATCATCAATTGGACATTTCGAATATATCAAACAGAAAGAGCTTCAGAACAACTCTATCCAGCTTTACTACCTCGTCCAACTTATATTACGTTTGGAGATGCCATCACTCAACCAAGAAAGACTTCACCTTCTTCTCTCAAGCCCACCTTTCATACTCGAGGATAGATATGTTCTTACTGGATAAATTCTTACTACAAAAAAATCTCAAAATCAGAAATAGGCAACATCATGTGGACTCATCACACTCTGGTGTCTATCATTGTGGGGAGCTATGGTCTTTCCACCCGGGCTAACAGATGGAAAAATGACATACACCTTTTCTCGGATCAAGTAATTGAAAAATCGCTAACAGAATTCTTTAACAAAAATGACAATGGGGAGGTGTCCCCATTTGTCTTGTGGAAGGCCCATAAGGCATTTATTAGGAGATTGTTAATGAAACATAGTGCCTTATTAAAGAGGAGGAGGAGGCAGCAATTGGATACCATTTTAAAAGACAACTCGTGCCTAGAAAGCCAAAATAAACAAACACCTTCTGTGGGTGTAAGCAACAAGTTGGCAAAGGCTCGAGATGATCTTCGATCCTTACTTTTCTCACAACATATATGAAATACTCACAGATTCAGGCCTATTTTTTTACACCCATGGTAATAAAGCAGGCAAATTACTGGCAAATCAGATCAAAGATAAAGTACTTAAACAAAAACTCCCATACTTATATCACCCCAAAAGTGGGTCCAAACTGTTTAATCCCAAATAAATAGCCGATGCTTTCAGCAGTTATTATGGGAGCTTATATAACTTAAGAGAGGACACAGAATTACCTCAACCTACCCCGGAATTAATAGAGAACTTCTTACGAGATATTTTTCTCCCTACATTGACTCCATCAGAAATTAAACCTTTAAACTCTCCATTTTCTGTTTTGGAAACCATGGAGACTATAGCTAGCCTACCAAACAACAAATTGCCAGGCCTGATGGGTATTCTTCAGAGTACTATAAAAGATTTGCCGTAACTTTGTCACTGATATTGCAACGGGTGTTCCAGGTTGCGGCCTCCTCTGCCTCATTTCCACTAGAAATGTTACAAGCTATGGTAGTTACACTGTCCAAACCAGGGAAGGAGCCGGACAGAGCACAAAATTTTAGACAAATATCACTTTTTTTTTTTTTTTTGAAAATATTTTTTATTGAAAATTTTCAATATACAGTTCACAATAGTATACCATGTAAGGTATTCTTTAACCAATATTACAATTTTATAAATGTCATGTAACATATCTTCAGAACTAACTAAAACTGTAACATACAACTTGTACATAAACACGTGATGGTTGGTTGTTTTTCAGCTTTTTGATGCATTGCTATGTAATGATAGACATGTATTTATAATATAAATAGATTTCCAAAAATTTTGAACAGAAAAAGTAGGGACTCCCTTTCTGGCTCCCTTTCGTAGGGAGAAAAAGGGAAAGAAAATAAAAGGAAGCAATCAAAAAAAAAAAAAAAAAAAAGAAAAAGGAGGTGGAACCCACCATAACTTATGGGTACCAAATCTTTCATGTCATTTGCCTAATGCAAATCCAAGGATCCCATTGTTTATATAAACGGGGTGTATTTCCCTCTATATTTGCAATAATCTGCTCATGTTTATAAGCTTCATCTACTTTTTTAACAACTTCACTGATATTTGGTGAATTGATAGATTTCAATTTGTTAGTAATTGTCAATCTGGCTGCCATCAGAATCTGTAACACCACTGGTCTAAGAGAAGGTGGATATTGGTCTATATGGATACTTAATATGTCCAATTCTGCATTCCCTTTCTTTATGAAGCCTGTAATTTTAGATATTAACCGGAATACAGCTCTTCAAAAATCCAAAGATTGGGGCAATCCCATAACATATGAAGAAGTGTGCCTACTTTGCCACAACCTCGCCAACATTCGTTGGGGCTATCTGTAGAGAATTTTGCAGTAATATAGGTGGTATAATACCATCTAAGTAGTAGTTTTTGAGCTGTTTCCCAGTGTGTTGTGGATCTTGTGAAGCAATAATTAGATTTAATTGCCTCCATCCATCGCTTCTCCGAAAAGGACGTAGAAATGTCTAATTCCCATTTTTGATGTGATGGCAGTTTAGTAAAAGAGTTTTTCTGTTGTATTAGAGTATAGAATTTTATATAGATTTTTATATAGTTGCCCAGTGTTTAGATGAATGGTTTTGGAACCAAAATTTTGTTTGATCTAGTATGCTGGATGTGAAATAATCTCTTAAAATAGGAAGTCCCATCCTACCAGCTTTTCTATGTTTTGATAGGGAAGAATGAGAGCATCTCGGTTTTTTATCTGCCCATACAAACTTGTGTAGCTGAGTTTGTATTGTTTTTTGTTTTTTTTGTTTTTGTATTGTTTTTAAAAAAATTGCTGGTATAAAGATTGGGAGAGCTCTGAAATAGTAAAGAATTCTTGTTAGGATAAGCATTTTGTATGCCGCCAGTCTACCCATCCAAGACAAACAAAAGGTTCTTAGTCTATTTAATTCTGGCTGGATGGAAGAAATGAGAGGTACGAGATTTACTTTAAATAAATTACAGCTTGGGGTTGTCAATTGAATACCCAGATATTGAATGGGTTTGTCAGCCCATGGATATGGATAACGTAAAGAAAGTATTTTTAGAAGGTTACTTTCTATATTTATGGCAAGTAGATTCGATTTTGTTGCGTTTATTTTGTAATATGAGATTTGGTTGAAGTGATTTAATGTGTTATGTACTGCTGGTAGGGAGGTATTGGGATTTGAGAGGGATAGGATCACATTGTCTGCAAACAGAGAAATGGTATGTGCCTGTTTTGAAATTGAAATGCCCGAAATGTCTGAATGAGACCTAATTTTTTCGGCCAAGGGCTCCATTAAAAGGGCAAAAATCAGGGGAGACAGGGGGCATCCCTGCCTCGTCCCATTGGTGATATTAAAGCTGTCAGAAAACATTCCTTCTGTGTATACCATTGTGGAGGGATTAGTATATAGTGCTAAGATGGCTGAGTTAATCGTTCCCGATATACCAAATTTATCCAATACTTGTCTCAAATATCCCCAGTGAATTCTATCAAAAGCCTTCTTTGCATCTAAAGACAGAAGCAGAGAAGGGGCCTGTCGACCCAGGACAAAACCAACTTGGTCTTGTTTTACTAGCGTGGGCAGGAACCGGGCCAGTCTGTTTGCTGTGATCTTGGCATATATCTTCAAGTCTACATTTAACAAAGATATAGGCCTGAAATTTTGTGGGGTATCGGGTGATTTTCCTGGTTTGGGTAAGGTGACAATTGTGGCCGTTAACATTTCTGGAGGAAAGGAAGTTGTGGAGGCAGCAGTTGCATATACATTTAATAAATGTACACTTAATATGGAATAAAACTTGCGGTAGTATTCAAACGAAAATCCGTCTGGACCTGGAGATTTGTTATTGGGGAGAGAGAAAATTGTTTTGTGGAGTTCAGCCATGGAAATTGGTTCGTTTAGAATTTTAAGTTGGTCAGAATTTAACTTGGGCATGGAGATTGAATCCAAGAAATTCTGGATCATCTCTGGAGATGGTAGTTGGGTAGAGGTAACTTCTTTTAAATTATAGAGATTGTTGTAGTAATCCCTAAATGCGTTAGCGATATCCTTTGGATTGAAAAGTCTGATGCCTGTGGTTGGGTGTGAAATGAACGGTATTTTTTGTTTGATTGTTTTCTCCCTTACTTGATTTGCTAATAATTTACCTGCTTTGTTACCTTGGCTATAAAAATGTGCCTTCCATTTCCGAGCTGTGTGATTGTGTTGGGAAATAAGTAGTAATCTAAGATCGTGTCTAATTGTATTCAGTTGGGAGCTAATGGTAGGGTCAGGAGATTTTTTGTTTACCGATTCTAATTTGTCTATTTGGAGAAGTAGATCATTTAGCTGCTGGTGACGTTGCTTCTTGGCAACACTGCTCATTTTCATGAGAATTCCCCTCATATATATGAATATAAAATAAGGTGCAGCGCTAAGTAGAACAAAGCATAATCATAAAAGAATAATATACATAGTGCAACTAAACGCAAGGACTACAATGTAGTGTAGAAATGTCCTTATAACAATGATATGAAAAAATAGATATGAAAAAATTCAGGGAGCAATAACAAAGTCCAAAAACTCCTGTGAAGTTCAACCAATCAAGCGTGATGTCATGCCAGTAAAAGTGACTGATAGTTGTGCCCTTCACCAATAAATAAAATGGCCTCTCACCTGACGACCAGGACCCTTTAATTACAGAGGGTCACATAGGCATTCCCATACGGGCAGTGGCGTAGCGTGGGGGGTGCAGGGGGTGCTGTGGCCCCGGGCACGAGATTTAGGGGGGCGCCAGTATGTGTCACTGGCTGCCTCCTCCTAATTTCTCATTTCTGTGTCCCCGGGCTCCGGCCGCCATGTTAAGTGTCCGGCGCCCTGTGATTGGGCCTATGGGGGTCATGTGAGGCGTAGATAAAAAATCCAAAAAAGAAAGCGCCTCATAAGTATCAAAGGTTTATTATAGTATAAAAGCAATTAAAAACACTTACATAAAAGTTGACGAATTGCCGCTTCCATAGAGAACTGAACCCAAAGTGTGTCATAAATCCACTAATGTGGGGCTGATGTGTGCCGAGCGGATGGCCGCGGACCTCCGCTCGGAGATGCCGGCTGTGTAAGCGGTGATGTGGAGAAGTCACTTCCGCGTTCCAACAGACCACGTGGATGATGACGTCACTCGGGTCATTCAGGTTCGCTGGGGACCACTACGCATTTCTGAGCATGCGCGAAGCTCGTAGTGAGCATGCGCGCTCCTTTGTCAAGTGTGTTAGGGGACGCAAACCAGGAAGCTTAAATAGCTCAGTATAAAAGGCAATTACCAATCAGAATAGATCGGGATGAAGGGGAAGGGGAGGAGGAACAATGTCTGGGAAGGTTGAAGGACTGTAATAAGGATAAATTCTCTATGGATTACAAATTTGTGTGAAGATATATCAAAAAAAAAAAAAAAAAAATATATATATATATATATATATATATATATATATATATATATATATATATATATATATATATATATATATATATATCATAAATTTATATAGGGATAAAATAAAATATATTTGATATAAATAGTAAATAATAAAAAATAAAAAAATATACAAAATGCAGTAAAAAAAAAAAAATATATATATATAGTGAAAAAAAATAGGTTAAAATAATAAAAAGCAATTGTTTTTGGTACAATAGAGAATTTTATTTACGAACCAGGGGTGTCGCTATGGGGGCTCGCTTCGCTCCCAGTGTGGCTAATATTTTTATGGCCCACTGGGAGGATGAAGCAGTATTCCTTCATCGCCCCCCAGAGTTGGTATGTTATCGGATATTTATTGACGATCTCATCCTTATTTGGAATGGCGAAAGATCCAAATTGGATGACTTTGTTGAATCTCTGAATGACAATCTAAAAAACATATCTCTAACATGGACCATCAGCTCTGAAAAAGTTGTATTTTTGGACCTAACCATTAGTATCATGCATGATCGGTTTACTCTCACCAATTATTTTAAACCCACGGATCGTAACTCTTATATTCCCCTGGGGAGTTGTCATCACAGCTCATGGTTGTGTAACATCCCCAGGGGATAATATATTAGGTTGCGCCGTAATTGTACTACCGTGGAAGATTTTATTAGCCAATCTCAAGTCCTTTCCTCCAGGTTTGAACAAAAAGGCTATGATTAAGTCGCCCTTGATGAAGAGGTGGCTAGAGTCATATCACTGGATAGAAACAAGTTAATTGCTAATTCCATTAAGGTTCCTACTGGAGAGAACCACAATTTCAAAATGGTATTGGATTACAATATACAATATCGTAAGTTTGAGAGGATTATACAAAAAAAATGGTTAATTTTGAAGCAGGATAAAGTTCTAGGCCCTGTACTACCAGATCGACCTCAATTTATCTATAGGAAAGCCCTCACACTAAGGGATCGCTTAGCCCCTGGTGTCTTAAATCTGCCAGTTCCTACTTCTGACAGGCTTTTTTCCTTTTTGGGAGGATTTTATGTATATGGAAGATGTGTCCCGTGCAGGCATTCCAAAGGAGATATCAAAAAACGAAAAAAATTTCTAGCTTCAGCCACTAACAAAGAATATGACATTAAGCAATTAATCACCTGCGACACTGTAGGTGTTGTCTATATGCTGGAGTGTAATTGTGGGCTCCAGTATGTTGGTAGAACTTCGAGACCCTTACATGTTAGATTGGCTGAACATGTCAACAATATTAAAAAAGGCCTTAAGACCCATAATGTGTCCAGACATTTCAAAGCCTTTCACCAACAGAATCCTAAAGGTTTGAAATTCTGGGGCATTGAAAGGGTTACGAAGCACTGGAGGGGGGGAAATTTTATCAGACAACTAGAGTACTTTGCCCTGAAGGGTTAAATGTGGAGTTCGACACTAATTGTTTTATTTCTGATTGATAAGGTATTTTTTCTATTTTTTCTATGGTTTCTTATGTACTGTACGGTAAAATTTTTTGTATATATTTTTTGCAGTATTTTTGTTATTGCCTTGATATTGTTATCATGTATGGTTAGGATTTTATATTGGAGTAGTCGATGGCCATGGATGATGGACGCATATAAGTTTTTATTTATTTTTTAAATAATAAAAATAAATAGTTTTAAAACTAATGTTTTTTGAATATATATTTTAAGACAATATGAGTTCTTATAACACGGGATAATTTCTCATATATTGTCTCGTTTTTATTCCAGTTTTGTATACTGTATCTGTTTGTGTGGAAAGATACATTTTTGTTAGATGAGTGCACACAAAAAAATAAAAAAGATTAAGTACAGCGCTGCGCTAGAAGTAAACTAAGTTAGCAGCCAACACACCCGTAGACTCAGGATCAAAAATAACAACAGAAAATTCAAAGTGTGGCGCTATTTGTTCTGTGCAGAAAACAAAAAAATCCTAAACAGTAAGTGACATCAAAAACATTACAATGTGAACAATGAAGATGACATGTGTGACAGTTTCTGGTGAACAAAATAGAAATACATATGTGTGTTCAATTCAAATAAACATCAAAGACAATATCATATAAAAGTCCATATCCCAATGGATGAAATATGAAAAGCAAAAAAAGTATAAAAAGTCTATAATAGCAGTGCATAGGCAATGATGAACAGGTGTTTTCTTGTATGTGCAGAAAGGTTATTTAGACCCGGCAGCCTGGTGGATAAATGGACCATGGAAAACCAGAGGTGCACGGAAGGTTGAAAACAGTGCCAGGACCATCACCAGAAATTATGGAGGCTTACCAGAAGTAGTGGCCTGAAATAGCATATGCCATACAGGTCAAAAAAGCTTGATGACCAACAGGTCTAGATGTGTTATCTGGTCAGATGTCATCATCACACAAAACGAGGGGGGGGAAATGGTCAGCACGGCTTCCTCATTAGTAGATGTACCACCATAAACCAAGCGAAAGATTTGTGTAGCATGTGAGGGATGAAAACACTCACATAGTGTAATAACGTTTAAACTTGGATTTATTTAAAAAATTAGCAATAAAAAACAAACTCATGTTTCAACTACAAAAGTCGTCTTCTGGGGTGTCCAGAACCCCAGAAGACGACTTTTGTAGTTGAAACTTGTCGGGTGGACCCCTCACGACTGCCGCTATACGATTTACATGCTATTCTTATCTTCAAAAAATGTGAGTTTGTTTTTTATTGCTAATTTTTTAAATAAATCCAAGTTTAAACGCAGAGTTCTTTAGTGATTTTGTGCTTATGGTCTGGATGTGTGAAGAGAAAGGTATAATTTTTCCATCTGTTTGCTCGTGTTTCAGTGCTGGATCCCTCCACCACAATGGAGACTGGGGTGTGGTCTGACCACGTAATGTTGTGCACAGTGGATGCACTAACATTCTGTAAAAGAAACTTATCAACCAGAAAATGATCAATTCTTGAGTATGTGCAATGCACTCTCGAGAAGTAGGAATAATCCCACTCAGTCGAGTGTTGACATTGCCACACATCGTATAGGTGTTCTGAGGCCATGAAGCGCAAAAGGTTTGCTCTTTCCTGAAATTTCGGGGCCTCAGCCGAGACATCTAAGGATGTGTTTGGTATAGCGTTAAATTCACCACATATTATGGTATATCCCTTTCGTACTGCAAGGACCAGTTTCCATACCTTGTTCAGAAAAGAAATTTGTTTCACATTAGGTAAATAGACATTCACTATGGTGTAGACTGTATTGTTTACCTCATATACAAGTATAATGTATCTACCCATTTTGTCTATTTCTGTATAGATATGTTGAAAAGATACAGTATCTTTGATGAGAAAAGCCACCCCTCTTTTCTTCTTTGAGGCATTAGAGCAGAAAATTGTTGGAAAGTTTTGATGAGAACATTTTGGGGGTTTTGATGCAGAAAAATGAGTTTCCTGTAGACATAGGATGTCACTTTGTAGAAGACGTGTTTCTTTCCATAACATTGTTCTTTTCTGTTCAGCCCCCGAACACTAAATGAAGAGATTTTAAACCCCATGATACCTTTTGTAAAGGGTGGGCGTCACAGTAGTCCTTGGAACCTCAGTGCTTGTAGAAATGTAGACTGTAGCAGGAAGTTCTGTGAAAGTAGTGCTCTAATAGTGAGCCAGAGTCCGAAGTGTTGTATTGCAATAGGTAGAATGTATCAGAGATCAAAACAAAAAATTTGAAATCTCCGATATGAACAAGAAATACAAAATGAAAATAATAAAAAAACGATTCAACCGAATCTGTAGGGATATAATCCCGTAACTCTCAAGGGGATGAAAAAAGAACTGAATAAAGTTTCACGGGTGTACCGGAGCATAAAGATGCATAGTAGTAGCGTTGTGTGACCTGAGCTTTCAGTTAATCGTGTCTTGTGGCCAGGTGGGTGAATGAGGTCGAGGTGAAGAAGAGGTGGATGGAGGATCCTTTTCTTTGTCTAGGATATTCCACTCTTTCAAAAGCCATATGCCGTCTTCCACCGAATTAAAAGGGAAAGTTTTCCCTTCCTTTGTGGTTTTGCTGGATAAGCCCATCTGTAGGCGATGTGATGGTTCCTTAATGGTTTAGTAATAGTGGCCATGTTTCTCCTTCTCTGCATTGTGTAAGCCGATAGATCTGGGTAGAAAGAGAGGGCTTGGATGCTGGCTGGTGCATTATCAGGATTTCTCATGCAATGGAGAAACTTCTCTTTGGTTTGATAGAAATAAATCCATGCGATCGTATCTCTTGGTAAATGATCTAGCAGATGTTTGAGTTTTGGCAGTCTATGAATCCTATCTATAGATAGGTCTGTTAAGGTAGCCTCAGGAAGTATTTCTTGGAGAATTTTTTGAAAATAGGCAGTCAATTCTGATGGTTTAACTGACTCAGGTATCCCACAGATTTTAATATTATGTCTTCTCGAACGATCTTCAAGATCGACCATTTTAGCTTTTAACTGTTGCAGTTCATCTTCCTTCTCATTATGGGCGTCAATTACTTCATTAATGGCACCAGCAAATTCTCCCATCTTATGTTCAATATGGGTAACCCTGTTATTAACAGCTTTAATTTCTGTCTTGAAGTGGCTTGTAAGGGTTAATATATCAGCATGTATGGTGCTGCGGAGAGACACTAACATGTCTTTTAAGGTTGTTTCAATCACTGGCTGATTTTTGGTAGGGAACTCCAAGATGGAGTCCTGGAGTTGTGGAAAAAACAAGAGTGTTTATATATAGCACGCTCTGCTATAAATTAAATGAGCAGCTGACATGCAACAAGTGATCTAGTCTTGCAAAGGAATATACTTATGTGGAAAAGTGCAGCGCTAAAAAATATTTAAATAATATATAAGGCTATTGGATATATTGCAACCAGTGATATTTTACAAATCTGTGATACCTCATTAGAATATCATGTAAAAAATAACTACAATAAGATGGTGGTCTAGATGACATAAATTTAGACCATACATAAGTGACACATATATTTAGTCCATATATAGGTGACACAACAAAATGTGACACAGAAAAAATAGAAAGTGTGTTGATAGAAGATCCACCACCGCTCTGAATGGAGGCTTACTAGAGAAAATGGACCCAGGTGGGCTTATACCCACTGGGTCAATCAGGCTTGTAAAGTGGGGATCCTTGATGGCGGCTACCGCAGAAAACAGTTTGAGGTGGCCCGGGTGCTTGCAAAGATGTATTTTTTATGGATAGGTCCAATTAGGCATCGAATATGTATATAGAAGAAATATGAGAGCACATAGCGTGATACTGTATACAAAAGCTCATAGCATATTTATTGAAGATAAAAACACTCACATTTCTTGAAGATAAAAAAGCGCTTTGTAAGTAGAATGTGTGGCAGAACCAGTGGTGTCATCCGTCCCGATGCGTTTTGTCCTCTAGGACATCATCTGGGGTACCACAACACTGTATGTGCTGCCCTATATATACATTAAGAAGAACCCCTATGTTGAGACGTGGCTCCAATCGAATGCGCTGCTCAATAACAGTAACTTCCAGGTATGAAAAAACGGTGCTGGCAGCGTGCGCTGCAAGCCTCGTTCTGAGCGGGTACATTTGGAGCGCACAGATGTCAAATACATTGTACTGGCGAAGTGCACTGCGAGCCTCGCTCTTACCAAGGGAGGGGATGTCCGGATAGGCATTACCTACCCGCATGGGCAGGTAATAAGATATACCACATATATAGTTGCACAGGTACAAAACATTTTGATGGGATAAGTTTTGTTAGTTACATTTGATCGAAATTCTAAAGTTTTCTGTCTACCACGTATATTGTGTTGACATACTGTGCACCTTTTGCATGGAAAATAACCCACCATCTCATGAAAGAAGGTGGGACGCCCAGGGGGGTCTATACCATTAGGAGCAATTTTATTTTGTAGAGAGGGATCTCCTCTGTAGATAACCTTGGGTCGTTCCGGTAGGATAGTGCCAAGGACACGATCGTTCCTGAGCACTTCCCAGTGACGTTCAATGATGGTTTTAATATCTCTATGTTGAGTTGAAAAAGAAGTCAAAATGGAGTATTTGAAAAATTCATTTGTTGTGCAAGGAGTTTTGGGGGTCAATAATGATCTCCTATCAATTTGCATGGCATGTTGTACTTCCAATTCCAAAGTGGTTGGATCATACCCCTTATCTAGAAATTTTTGTTTCAAGGACAGTGCTTGGATTTGAAATGTGTCAATACTGGTGCAGTTCCTTCTCAGCCTTAGAAATTGGATGCGGGGAACTGATCTGAGCCAGGATTTGTGGTGGCAACTGTCGATAGATATAAAGCTGTTACAATCAGTTGGCTTGGAGTGAGTTTGAAATTTAAATTGTCGGGAATCAATCTCAATATCTAAATCTAGGAAGTGAATTTTTGTTGAACTGTATTCCAGTGTTAGGGAAATTCCCCTATCATTGCAATTGAGATATGAAAAAAAATCTTTGAGAGATTCGGGAGAGCCATCCCATAGGAGGAAGATTTCGTCTATATATCTGGCCCACAGGACCAGAGATGGCCTGTGTTCAGAATAGACAACATCCTCCTCCCACTTGGGATAAAAACATTGGCGAGACTAGGGGCAAACTTAGCCCCCATCGCTACACCCTTATGTTGTAAAAAAAAAATTATTGTTAAACCAAAAATAATTATGTGTTGTGGCGAATTCTAATAGTTCGATGATATAGTGTCTTTGGGTATCAGTGAGAGACAGGTCCCTGTTTAGAAAGTATGAGACTGCCTCGACACCCAGGGTGTGCGGGATGCAAGTATATAGTGATGCCACATCCGCAGTGGCTAACAGATAGTCACCTTGCACATTGATACCTTCCAACAGTCTGATGGTATCTGACGTATCTTTCAAATATGATGGAGTTTTTTTAACCAACGGCTGTAAATAAAAATCAATATAGCGACCAGTGCGAGATGTTACTGAATTTATACCGCTTACTATTGGTCTCCCTGGTGGATGCAGGGGGTCCTTCTGAATTTTGGGTAAGTGATATATTGTAGGAATCCTGGGTGCTGTGGGTATTAGGTAAGCTTTCTCTTTTTTGTTTAATATTGACCCCCAAAACTCCTTGCACAAACAATGAATTTTTCAAATACTCCATGTTGACTTCTTTTTCAATTCAACATAGAGATATTAAAACCATCATTGAACATCACTGGGAAGTGCTCAGGAACGATCGTGTCCTTGGCACTATCCTACCTGAACGACCCAAGGTTATCCACAGAGGAGCACCCTCTCTACAAAAAAATTGCTCCTAATATTATAGACCCCCCTGGGTGTCCCACCTTCATTCACGAGATAGTGGGTTATTTTCCATGCAAAAGGTGCACAGTGTGTCAACACAATATATGTGGTAGACAGAAAACTTTAGAATTTCGATCAAATGTAACTAACAAAACTTATCCCATCAAAATGTTTTGTACCTGTGCAACTAGATATGTGGTATATCTTATTACCTGCCCATGCGGCAAACATTATGTAGGCCGTACCTCCCGGACCTTTTCCATCTGGGCAGGCTAACATATCGCAAAAATCATTGGGGTTAGTACTAAACATACTGTTCCCAGGCACTACAGACAGTATCACAACCGGGATCCAACTGGATCACAATTCCTTATTATAGATAGGTATGTCCCCCCCTGGAGGGGAGGGGCTATGACTCGTGGCGTGTCACAGTTAGAAATGTACTGGATATATGAGCTCCAATCCCACTCGCCATTGGGGCTCAATGTCGAGTGGGATATCAATGCCTTCATTAACCAGTCCTAAACAAATGTGTTTTGCTGCTTTCTCGTATCTGTCTCATATCCTCCTCTTTTGTACTTTGTATTTTGAATTTCTAGTTCATTGGGGTATAATGCCCGTGCAATTTTATTGTGTATACGAATATTTAGAGATGGGGCTCCAGGTTGGGCCGTGGCTCTATTTCTATAATATATTTTTTTACATTTTTCATTTTTCATATGCATTCACAATACGAATGCTACTTTTTGAATCTATTTGGGTCCTCCCCGTTTTCTTATTTAAATATCATTCTTTCTTTTGCCTATATACCCTTTATTACGCATATTTATATTGCCTTGTCATTTCAGTTGTCTTATTTTTAGGAATCTGTATGACATAAATATATTGCCTTCACAATATGTCCACACTTTTGGCCCTTAATATATTCTTTTTATATGCATTTGATTTTTTATTTTTATACGCACGTTACATTCTAGAGTTAGGTACTTTGCTACATGTCTTTAAAACCAATGTTACGCTGCTAATATCATGATATCCCCACTATGCGCTCCAGTTGTGTTTACCCACATGGAGGCTTGGGAGGCAGCGTTGCTACGTCAAGACGTCACCCTTCCAATTTAGACGCCGCATTACGGATAAACTTCTGCTCTCCAAGCATACATTCCGGACATCACCTTGGTAAGAGCGAGGCTTGCAGCGCACTTCGCCAGTACAATGTATTTGACATCTGTGCGCTCCAAATGTACCCACTCAGAGCGAGGCTTGCAGTGCACGCTGTCAGCGCCATATTTTTGTACCCGGAAGTTACTGTTATTGAACAGTGTGTTCGATTGGAGCTATGTCTCAACATGGGGGTTCTTCTTAATGTATATATAGGGCAGCACATACAGTGGTGTGGTACCCTAGATGATGTCCTAGAGGACGAAATGCGTCGGGACAGGTGACGCCACTGGTTCTGCCACACATTCTACTTACAAAGCGCTTTTTTATCTTAAAGAAATGTGAATGTTTTTATCTTCAATAAATATGCTATGAGCTTTTGTATACATTATCACGCTATGTGCTCTCATATTTCTTCTATATACAACTTTGATGCCTGATTGGACCTATCCATAAAAAATACATCTTTGCAAGCACCCGGGCCACCTCAAACCGTGTTTTCTGCGGTAGCCGCCATCAAGGATCCCCACTTTACAAGCCTGATTGACCCAGTGGGTATAAGCCCACGTGGGTCCATTTTCTGTGGTAAGCCTCCATTCAGAGCGGTGGTGGATCTTCTATCAACACACTTTCTATTTTTTCTGTGTCACATTTTATTGTGTCACCTTTATATGGACTAAATATATGTGTCACTTATGTATGGTCTAAATTTATGTAATCTAGACCACCATCTTATTATAGTTATTTTTTACATGATATTCTCATGAGGTATTACAGATTTGTAAAATATCACTGGTTGCAATATATCCAATAGCCTTATATATTATTTAAATATTTTTTAGCGCTGCACTTTTCCACATAAGTGGAGTCCTGGAGTTCCCTGGTATTATTAAGAGAAGTGTCTATCTCCTCCTCTTCCATATTTCCCCCTTGTATATGTTGTTGTTTCGCCTGCCACACTCTCCGCCGTTGTGCTTACCGGCACCATCTTGGGCTTGTGTGCTGCGGGGCAGCGTGTAGAAATCTGTCATTCTGCTGAGTTTCCAACTCTCTTTCCTTTTCCTGGACATGTTCCCAGGGAGTGCCCGACTTGTTAGAGGCTGAAATCTCCACTTTTGGAGGCTCAGAAGTCGTGCTGTTTGCTCCGGTATGGCCGTGGATGACGGAGCTCTCTTACTCTGCGGCCATTCTCCCCGACTGCTGGCCACGCCCCCCAACAAATATCACTTTTAAATATTGATCTTAAAGTATATGCCAAAGTACTAGCAAACAGAATAGCAAGGTTACTTCCAGCACTGACAAAACCTGATCAAGGTTGGGTTTGTGGCAGGCAGACAAGCCACAGATGCAACTAGATGAATAATCAACCTAATGCACTCAGCGAACTGAACTTAAGAGACCTTCTGTTCTCCTGTCATTGGACGCCGAGAAGGCCTTTGATAGGATCCACTGGGGCTATCTCACAAGTTCTAGTAAATTTCGGATTTTCAGGCCACATATACTCAGCTATAACAGCTTTGTACTCCAGTCCCCCAGCTAATGTTTTTACTAAACAATTTTTCAAAACAATTTTCTATCACAAATGGTACAAGACAGGGGTATCCGTTATCGCCCCTGATCTTTGTCCTTGTCCTTCTCAAATTAAAGGAATTCGATTAGGGAAAGAAGAACACGTCATTACATTATTTGCGGATGATGTAATTCTGTCACTTTCTGATCTGGCTCATTCCCTGCAGAAGGTACATGAAATATTAGAACTGTTTAACACTGTCTCTTATTACAAAGTGAACACAACCAAATCAAGCATTTTAGGGGTAGAAGTAGACCACAAGACCAAAAGTCAAATTCAAAAGTTGTTACCGTATCCTTGGGCAAAAGACACCATTCAATACCTGGGTATTACACTAACCAACCCACTCTCACAACTATATAATTCCAACTTCGCACCCCTGATAGCTTTACACAAGAAATGCATAAGCTTAAGAAGTATTATCTTTCCTGGTCAGGCAGATTAGCAGCATACAAAAGGATTCTACTCCCCAAGTTGTTATATTATTTTAGAGCACTCCCAATCCAAATTCCATCCTCATTTTACATAAATATGCAAAGATTCTTGTCTAAATTTATATGGGAGGGGAAAAAAGAAAGATGCTCCCACAACATTCTTATGAAACACAGGAAAATAGGGGACATGGGAGTCCCAAATCTCAAAGATTACCATATGGCGGCAGTATTAGACCAGGCCAAGGCCTGGTTCAGTGCTTTCGATCTAATCCATTGGTGTAAAGCAGAACAAGCCAGAACAGAAAAAGGTGATATTAAAAATTTACTGTTCTCCACCACACTAAGCAAGCAACTGAACTATAGGCACCACCCAACTATAACAGCCACTCTGCAAGCATGGGACTATTTCATGAATAATAAAAACCCTCATGTTAAACATAAAAAAGTACCTATTCCTATAACAGTGCCCTCGTTCCTATCTTCAGACCTGAATATACAGCACTGGAGGAATTATGGTATTAGAAATATATCAGACCTGATCAATCAGGACCGTATTAAACAATTTTCAGAGTTACAATCAACAAACTCTTTACCAGCAAGGGAATTTATGGCCTATGCTAGGGTAACGAATATTTTGGCTTCAAACAAAATACAATACTTAGAAATTCCAGAGTCTATATATACCATGTGGAACTCCACCCCCACACCCAAAAAGGGAGTAACAGAATTCTACAACTTACTACACAGTAAACTGCACTTTGAAACTCCTAAACAGCTTCTAAAGTGGGAATCAGACTTAAACATAAACATTTCTCCAGAGCAATGAAGTCATACAAACAAGACCAACTATACCCACACTAAATGTTCCAATTTCAGGGAAACAGCCCAGAAGATACATTTGAGGACCCCATATACTCTAGCAAAATTTATGAACAACTCCTCCACTTTGTGCTGGAGGGATTGTGGACAGGTGGGCAATTTGGCTCACATGCTTTGGTTCTGTGTATCTCTATGTAGCTTTTGGGCAGCAATTGCAAGATTGATTGCAAAAATAACAGGCATACTTAACAAATTTAAAGTCGAACAAGCTCTATTAAGTATTGATATGGATATTTACCCAGCCTATTGTCATACATTGGTAATGCATATCTTATATGCAGCTCAATTGGTGATTGCCCGTAAATGGAAATCCACAGCTTCTCCTTCTCTTGGGGAAGTAATAAATCTGGTTGATGACTCCTATGCTTATGAGAAAACCATAGCCTTTAAAGAGGGTAGACAAAAAACATTTGCAAAATACTGGGCCTTATGGGAAAAATTCAGTGAGAAATACGAACCGTGTAGCTAAAGAAACGTATTATTAATGCTCAGCAGATGGGCTCCGAGGGACTTGCAAATAATTAGTTTATTTAGCCTACAGCAAAAGCTGCATAATAATGAAAACAATTGTTACTACAATTTTGGTAACACACCAATATATACTAATTCATTTGCTTCAGGTATATGTTCTCTGTGAAGTAGAGATGGTTAAGAATAATTTGATGGTATCATTTGTTCTGTGCACATTTTCATGTGTAATCTTTTATATAATGCATAGCCATGAAAGGACAATTTATCAGAAAATTTGATCAACAATTTGTAAATTAGTATTGTGGATAATTGAAAATTCCAATGTTTGCACATGTTACTTTTTTTAAAATTAATAAAAAATATCTTCGAAACTATTGGGGCATGGGAAACTAAATCAAGATTTAAATTAATAGGTGAGAATAGGATCAAGTATGCAGATAGAAGATTTCATATTAGAGAAAGTTTTATTCAGGAATACAGAGTCAAGTAGAGAGAATACTCTTAAGAATCTGAGAGACTGCATTAATGAATCGCAGGTGGTCATTATACCATGGAGCAGTCAATGACAAAAGAGCCATTAGTAATGGGTCTAGGTCCAGGGTATGCCTTTTGGTATGGGTGGAATTGCAAACAAATTTAAGTTAGGCCCAGTAAAGCCAGAAAATCTTTATCTAAACTGAAAGACCCTGAATCAACGTGTATGTTAAAATTCCCAAGGAAAAGGATTCTTTTAAAAGTAAGGCATAAAAATGAAAGCAGTTCAGCAAATTCCCCTAAGAAAGCATCATAAGATTTGGGTGGTCAGTAAACAGTAGTAATAACAGCGAAATGGAGAACACAGACCTTGAGAATTATGCCGTGTACACATAATCAGATTTTCTGACAGCAAAACCGTGGATTTTTTTCCGAAGGATGTTGGTTCAAACTTGTCTTGCATACACACGATCACACAAATGTTGGCCCTAAATTCCGAACATGAGAACGCGATGATGTACAACACGTACGACCGGACTATAAAAAGGAGGTTCAATAGCCAGTGCACCTCTGCTAATCTCGTTTTTATCTTGTGCAAGTAGAAGTTTACTGAGAGACAATCTGCGCTTTTCAGCCTCATGCCTTTTAGTTCATTTCTGCTTTTCAGTTTGTGTTTGTGAGTTCGTATTCATATCTGTTCAGTGCATGTTGTCAGTTCGTTTCTGTCTTTCAGTGCATTCTATTTATAGTTCGCTTCTGTTTTTCAGTGCATTATTGTCCGCTCGTTTCTGATTTTCAGCTCGTTCTTCTCAGGTCCTTTCTGATTTTCAGTGCCTTCTGTTAGTTTGTTCTGACCAGCCAACCATTTTCTAGCCATGTTGCGGTTACGTTCTCGTTGGAGAGCTCGTGCCATTGTTGGACTTGGTGTTGGAGTTCTTGCTTTGACCCAAGTCCAGTCCATGAACAGGGTGAGGAGAAGTTCATGGACGAAGAACTGGTTGCTCCAGCGTGACCAATTTTCTCACATGCCTTTGCTGCGAGAGATCCAGGAAAATAATCCTGATGATTTTAGGAATTATTACTGGATGACGGACCCCGTTTTTCACCATCTGTTGGCTTTGCTGTCCCCTTATATTACAATGCAGGATACCTGCATGCAGCAAGCCACCACTCCCGAGCAGAAGCTCTTCGCCACCTTGCGGTACTTGGCGACAGGGACAAGTCTCCAGGATATTAAGTTCACAGCTGGGATCTCCCCCCAGGCTCTGGGAATCATTATTCCAGAGAACTGTTCTGCCATTATTCAGGTCCTGCAGAAGGACTATATTAAGGTAAGTTGTATCCTTTAACATCACATTCTATGTATTTAATGTTTGCTAATGTATTGTATTTATTTCATCATTACATAATTACCATGATTATAATATGCTGTGAATGTCCTCTTTGTCCTCATGCATGTTGTAAGCTATTAATGCTCCTTTTTTGTCCTTCATGCATATTTGCTTTCACTAACCTCCTTCCCCCCAACCGCTAAGTCAACCGATACCAATACTCTATCTGCTGACTTTGCCAAACCCATACACACTGTACCTACCTCTTTTGTGGTCAGATTTATGGATGAATTCACCAAAGCAAGTAGTGCAAGTACCTGCCTGAATACTTTCAAATAGTACTGTTTAAAGTTTTGTTCTCCTATTACCTTGATAAGTAATTGCAGAATGTCAAAACGTGCTTCAATTTGGACAGTGTGTATTCATATTTTTGGATTATGACACTTCTTACCTGTCCAGTGGGCTGCCAATAGTGTAAGTAAGGAGGGGCTGGCCAAAGTAACACACATTATTCATGCATTCAGCTCTCAATGAAGTGAAGAGGGTTACCTGTCCAAAACATCTCCCCCTCACCCTCAAATTTTTACAATGGGCCATTAGAGGGGGTGATAAGTGTACCTTTTACTTTTGACTTTAAATACTCATTTCAATAAATGTTCTACTTATGTTGGCCAAGAATGTTTGTGTCTAATCTGCTTGCAATGTTATGTGCAAAAGTACTATTTTTTTTTGTTTGACTCCACAGTTTCCTTCAAACCCACAGGAATGGCAGACTGTGGCCTCCCAATTTGCCCAGCAGTGGGGCTTCCTCAACTGAGGTGGGGCAATATATGGCGTCCACATCGTCCCACCCCCAACTCGGGGTCGTACTATTATAACTATAAGGGGTATAGTAGTATTGTGTTGTTGGCGGTGGTGTCGGCGACTTATGAGTTCCTCTATGTGGACGTGAGGAAGAATGGCCAGATGTCGGATGGTAGAGTCATCGCTCAGACGGAGTTCTACAGATGGCTCCAGAATGGCAGCTTGGGCTTGCCACCTCCAGAAGACAACATGGTGGGCCTCCCATTCATATTTGTCGCAGATGAAGCATTTGCCCTGGGGGACCATCTTATGCCAGAGGGTTTTTAATTACCGGCTGGCCAGAGCCAGAAGAGTGGTTGAAAATGCCTTTGGCATAATGGCCAGCCAGTTCTGCCTATTCCTTAATGCAATCAATATGGCAGAATATAAACTTAACCACATTATTCTTTCCTGTGCACAACTTTTTACGAAAAAATGCAGCCAACTATGTGGCCTCAGTTGCAACATACATAAACATGATGGTACTTGAAGCTGGCTGTCTTGGCTTGCCCCCCCAAAAGCGCAGAACGGCAAAGCTATGTGGAGTACTTCGCAGGTAGGGGGGCAATTGATATACCAGATCCTGTTTAAGACTATGGAAAATAAATTTGTTGTTAAAAACTGAACTCATATGTATTTGATTTACTGTTCATGTTTCTTTTATCTGTCTCCTAGGTTCTCCAGTGGCCATTTTTTTGGCCATTTTCTTCAATAGTGCAAACGTAACTTATTTGATACATGAGGTGACAATCTCTTCTTAAGCTAACTATTATGTTGTACTGTGGGTCTGCTACACACACACAATGTTTTTGTTGTTAGTGTATGTAATGCATTAATGATAAAAATAATCATCATATTCAACTACATGAATTAAGTGCTTGGAATCCCTAAAATGGCCTTATTGGGGCAAATTTTAGAGTACTGTAGAGGTTATTTACTAAAGGCAAATCCACTTTGCACTACAAGTGCACTTGAAAGTGCACTGAAACTGCACTGAAAGTGCACTTGTAGTGCAAAGTGGATTGGCCTTAAGTAAATAACCCCCATTGTCACTGTAAACTACACCAACTTACTCCAAAAACTGGTATTGAGCATTGAAAGACAAAGCCACACATTGTTGAGTATAAAACATTTTACTCCAAGCACATTCACATGTGTATTATAAAATAATTTTTTTAACAAAACAACATCTACGTTGTATGTGTGACAGTATATAGCCTTTTTTGTGGCTAAACAGGCATGTTTAAAACCATAACATCCACATCCCCAATTCAGGAACTTACAAAGTTCAACTTTGATAAAGTGAATGCCATATGAGACATTAGTATGTCAAAACTGTGTTGATTTTGCCTTCATCAGATGGGGTGATGTCACCCCTGTAAAAGCCACATTTTGAAGATGCACACAAATTGGGACTTAAATATGTGGATTTCCATCATGATCCCATGCCTAAAATGTGTGTCTTTTTCCTACATCTATTTTGATAGATGTAGGGAAAAGACACACATTGTGTCAACATGTGTTAGATCCCATCATGGGAGATCAATGAACGTGTTTCCGGGGTGCAACCCCTTTCTCTCGTCTACTTTAGTTGTGAGGAAGTGGTTGCACCTACAAAACGCGTACATTGATATCCCATGATGGCAGATAGCACATGTTGACACACTGTGTGCAGCTTCAAAATTTGGCTTTCAAATTACTTTAAAATGTATATAAAAAAATTAAAAATAACGACAACATTGAATTCTTTTGTTTTTCTTAGATTGTGGCTAAAACATCAATGATGTGGGTGAGTCTTTTTTCAACATCATTGATGTTTTCCTTGACCTTCTCTAATTCACGATTGCACACCATTATTTCGCTGATCAGGATTTGTGCACTTGCACTGTTGAAGTGAGTTTCTTCTTCCACAACATCCACATCACCTAAAGGAAAAAAAAACACACCATGTATTATAAATATGCAGGCATACATCTATTACCTGAAGCTGTAGTCTCAGACACTGACCTGTTGTGGTCACCATTTCGCCCACTTCGTGAACCTCAGAATCCACATCTTCATGGTGTGTGGGGAGTTCCCCTTCTTCAGGAGGTGTGGGGTTCCTGGTGTCCTCAGATGTCCCGATTCTTTTCTCCCCTATGTGAATACAAAAAAAGTATACTTAGCACACAGATATTTGAGGCAAGGAATAGTAATATGAAACATTGATTGGAAGTGTCGTACAATTATCTGTTTTGGCAGAGTTCCAAGTTGAAGACTTCATTTTTTCCCTTACAAAAGCTGGAACACTTACCTGTTTTGTGCAAGTTTCACACATGGAGAGACCCCTAGTATCCACTGGAGCACCTGTGTGGGACACCATAAAAAGGTTGTTCTGGTGTCCCACACTAATGCTCCTGCGTCCAGATGTGTAAACAGCTGCTGAGTGTCCTCTCCTTATACTGAATCAAGTTTGCATTTCATTATAGTTACAAACACATCTAGACAACAATGTACTAAACTTCTTTTCATACAAATAGTCATGAACAAATGTAGTTAACCTGCATCTGCCAAAAATGTTGTATTAGTGGTCGAACGAACGATGTTTAATACGAACGATTACTGTGCCCACGAACCTCAAACTTGGCATTTTAAACTGTACAACAGTAAAGAAAAGCACATGGAGCAGCATGAAAGTAATAATAATAAAAGGAACACACGACAAATACTTTTCTGCAGCAGTTTCCTGATCCTTCTGTACTGATCATGCTCCCTCAATTTTAGGTCTGACCAGCATTTCCTCAATTGCTCTTTGGATCGTCGTACCCCAAAAATCCTGTGCAGACTTCTAACAACTTTAGTCATGATCTTGGCCTTTGTCACATTTGGGTTTGGGTAAGGTCCATACTTCCCATCTTAGTTGGACATCTTCAAGATGTCCACCATCTCCACCATCTCTACAAAAGACATATTTGAGGCCTTATATCTCCTCCTGGATCGGGAACTGCCTTGCTCTGGACTTTTCTCCTTGTTGCTGCTCTCTGCACGCACCTGCTCTGTCTCCGCCATGTGCTTTCCCACTGCGCCGAAAGAGAAGGGGCTTACACTAGAAAGAGGGTTGGGGCAGAGTTTCATGCATGTGCAGTGTATATAAAGCATAACACGAGTGTGTCGTACGTACGATCTGTGAGCGGAGGACGGAGTAGCGTAATCGTGCAAACAAAGGTACAATTTTAACTCAGGGCATCAGTGGTTTGTGGCTAATCTTGCTAATAGATTGAGGCCTATATTGGGACAAGATTAGGAAAGTTTAGCCTGACATTAGGGTTTGTCTTGTGTTGTGTCTTGCAGAGAAAATGGATACATTTACAAACCCACACTTCCTGCCCAGATTCCTGTACAATTACAGTGAGCTGCCATGTCTCTGGCAAGTCAAAAACAGTGACTACTCCTACAAGTTACAGAGGAAGGCAGCGCTGGAGAAACTGTTGGAATTGGTGAAGCTGGTGACTCCCACAGCAGACATCACCTATTTGAAGCCCAAAATTGGTGCCCTGAGGAGCACATATAATAGGGAGCGCAAAAAGGTCCAGGATTCCATGAGATCAGGAGCAACAGCAGATGATATGTGCCCAGGCTGTGGTACTATGACAGACTGCGTTTTTAAGTCAGACCAGAGTGAACCCAGGCCATCGCTATCTACACTTCCTTCCACACTTTCTTCCATATCAGATGAGGCTTCAGATCCAACCTGGGCCTTTCACCCAGGAAGATGTGGAGGAGCCCAGCTTGAACTAGGTATAGCATTGTTCAACATATTTTTGTACAAAAATTAAATGATGTTAACTAGATGCTATTATTGATCACTAATATCTGATTTAACAAAGTGGTTTACATATCAATAGATAATAGTAGCCAAAAATGATTGGGAATGAAAAATGCTGGGGTCAGAATGATAGTCTTTTCTATTTGTTAACATTCAATTTGCAACAGTCATGAGGTCAAAATTGTGTGTGATTGATGACCAAAAACCTAAAACTATGTACCATTTTCATACACAAAATAGGAAAGAAATCAGCGCGTGTATGATAATAAGCAGCTGAACACCAGGGTCAATCAATCAAATCCCTTAAGTAAAATGTAAAAAATGGTGCAGCGCTGAATAAGCTGAACTAAACATCAAGGGATATTAAATGCAGTTGAAAGAGTAAATCCTCATACAGCATAAAATAGAAGCATTTTAAATGCAAATCAAAAGTCCAAAAAGTCCATAAAAAACTTTGTAAAAATCTATTAAGAAATTCCACCAAGTGATCGTGATGTCATGCTGATATGGGTGACTGATGTGCCCTTCACCGGTATCTGAAATAGCCTCTCACCTGACGGCCAGGACCCTTTAATTACAGAGGGTCATGCAAGCCTTCCCTTACGGGTCATAAACGTGGATGGTGTTCAGAATCAGGGACCAAGAGCTCCGTCACACACCGGGTGGAAAATTCCAGATATTCCAATGGTATATATAATGAAAGAGTGACAACATATAGTGCTCTCCGTTTGCAAAACAATTTATTAAAAGGCTTAAGAAATACACTTACATAGCTAGCACTTCTCAAGTGCCAGTGAAACAGCAACAAGCGGTGGTGTGTAAACACAGAAGGAATGGAGCATGCGCGGTGGCCGCGGGTGACGTCACGACGTCTCGTTCTGAGACTCTTTCATTATATATACCATTGGAATATCTGGAATTTCCCACCCGGTGTGTGACGGAGCTCTTGGTCCCTGATTCTGAACACCATCCACGTTTATGACCCGTAAGGGAAGGCTTGCATGACCCTCTGTAATTAAAGGGTCCTGGCCGTCAGGTGAGAGGCTATTTCAGATACCGGTGAAGGGCACATCAGTCACCCATATCAGCATGACATCACGATCACTTGGTGGAATTTCTTAATAGATTTTTACAAAGTTTTTTATGGACTTTTTGGACTTTTGATTTGCATTTAAAATGCTTCTATTTTATGCTGTATGAGGATTTACTCTTTCAACTGCATTTAATATCCCTTGATGTTTAGTTCAGCTTATTCAGCGCTGCACCATTTTTTACATTTTCATACACAGGACAGTCTCAGCCAGGAGGAGGCTGTGGAAAGCAGCCTGACCGAATTCCAGGTTCCTCCCCTCCACCTTCAAACCAAAAGGACCAGGAAGGCAAGGAACCTGGAGGAGTCAGCGACTACTTTAATTCACCAGGCTACTGTGGTACTAACAACGACCCCAGGTGGCCCTTAGTCGTATGGCTGTCTGACAGCCAGTAAACTGGAACAAATGAAGGAGGGCCAACGCTTCATCTGTGAGAAGATAATTCTTCAGGCCCTAAACAAGGGGATAAGGGGCCAACTCACAACTAAAAGCCACAGGTGTGAGTTGGACCATACTCCTCCACCACCTCCAGCAACACCACCACCACCTCCAGCAACACCACAACCACCACAGCCACCCAACCCACCACAGCAGCCTGGAAGGAAGCGTGGAAGGAAGTGTTGAAAGTAATGGCCTGTGTTTGGTGTGGTCTGGCAAAAGACGCAGGCTGTTGTAAGACCAAAGCCTCGGGACATACATGTCATCTGCTGCTGTTCCCGATCTCTTTGAGTCCTGGACCAGATTGTGCTCCCTATTAAATGGACACCTCAAGTTACCAATTTTGCCTGTCAAATAATTGATGTCTGCCCTGGGGTACAAAGGCTTCACCAATTCCAACTGTTTCTCCAGCGTTGCCTTCCTCTTTATTTTATTAAGACCCCTATTAAATTTCCAATTTTTGTTTCAACAAATACTTGTCTATGTAAAAATGGTAAGGTTATTCCCGCGCTATCAGGTATGACAATCGCTAAAATGGGAAAAGCTGCTTGCACTAAATCAGGTACACACCTGACCTTAGAAGTAGATAAGTATAGATAGGTGGTGCTGCGCTAATCCTAGTTGTATAAACTAACAACATAAAATATGTATATAAATCTAAGTGGCTCTGATCAAATCTCGCATCAGCCAAGTAAAGATTAGGTATATGTGGTAAGTGATAAGACCAAAAACCATTAAAATACTAATAAAACAAATAAATTATAAACATGAA
The DNA here is from genome assembly GCA_037952925.1 of Lithobates clamitans. Lineage (NCBI taxonomy): Eukaryota > Metazoa > Chordata > Amphibia > Anura > Ranidae > Lithobates > Lithobates clamitans. The sequence goes on from JBBGZY010000317.1 coordinate 2,025,946, forward strand.
GGCATAATCATATGTGACCACATAATAAACACATATCACCATAACATTAACTCACTGGTAGTATAATAAAAATATATATCCTCTTGAAAGGTGCAGATAGAAATACAAATAAAAATAAATAATAACGATTGTGATTATCACTGGGTGCAGAGCTCATAAAGTGCAGAGCTCATAAAGTGCAGAGCTCATAAAGTGATAATGTGCAGCAATGTATCCAAAAATATGCATGGATATCCAACAAATCAGTGCAAACAAAACATTCAGAGAAAGTCTGGCATAAATGTCCCAAAAAGAAAAATATATAAAGTACAGAGTGCTTCACACAAAAATATTTCTATTAAGAAGTGGTGGCAGCAACGTCCAAACATGCAATCGTTGTGATTTTGGTGCTCAGAAAAAATCACATCATGTGCCTCTTTGTGTACACACACACAAGTGGGTAATGGCCCCTTACCTTAAGGTAATAGGGCAAGAGCATATGACCAGGAAACCTTTAAGGATATGCACCTATGCGCTGGAGCCCATGTTTGGACGTTGCTGCCACCACTTCTTAATAGAAAAATTTTTGTGTGAAGCACTCTGTACTTTATATATTTTTCTTTTTGGGACATTTATCCCGGACTTTCTCTGAATGTTTTGTTTGCACTGATTTGTTGGATATCCATGCATATTTTTGGATACATTGCTGCACATTGTCACTTTATGAGCTCTGCACTTTATGAGCTCTGCACTCAGTGATAATCACAATCGTTATTATTTATTTTTATTTGTATTTCTATCTGCACCTTTCAAGATGATATATATTTTTATTATACTACCAGTGAGTTAATGTTATGGTGATATGTGTTTATTATGTGGTCACATATGATTATGCCTTCATGTTTAAAATTTATTTGTTTTATTGGTATTTTAATGGTTTTTGGTCTTATCACTTACCACATATACCTAATCTTTACTTGGCTGATGCGAGATTTAATCAGAGCCACTTAGATTTATATACATATTTTATGTTGTTAGTTTATACACCTAGGATTAGCGCAGCACCACCTATCTATACTTAAATACTTGGCTATGTGTTTTACTTCAAAAAGGACAGTTTGTTTGTGAGTAGGCAGGTACATTTCAAAAATACAATGTCAAATCAACAAGGGACACCAACATACGTGTATCTCTTTGAGGTTAAAAAATACAAGATAATAATGGTGTTGTGGTAACTTGACACACAAAACCACAAAAAATATTAGGGAGATCACTATATAAAAAAAAATATTCTGGAGATCTAGAGAAAAAAAAAAAGAATATATATATATATGAATATATATATATATATATATATATATATATATATATATATATATATATATATATATATATATTCTGGAGATCTTAAAAAAAAGAAGGAGATCACTAAAAAAAAATAAAAATAAAATAAAATTATATTCTGGTGATCTTGAGGAAAAAAACAACAAAAATAAAGATTATTCTGGAAATCACGAGAAATAATAAAAATTCAGCTTGTCAGAACTCTGTGTGAATATCAGCAGCAAAGCGACTTCATTATTCTAGCATTCAAAGAAGAAAGATTAAAAAATTTGCAGCGTGACAAATGTGCTATCTCTATTACGAACGCTAGTTTTTCAAGACCGAGCGCTTCCGTCTCGTACTTGATTCTGAGCATGCGTGGACTTTGGTGCGAGAACTTGTGTACACACGCTCGGACTTTTCGACAACAAAGTAAAGTTGTCAGAAAATTTGAGAACCTGCTCTCAAACATTTGTGGGCAGAAATTCCAACAGCAAATTTTCGATGGAGCATACACACAGTCAGACTTTCCGACAACAAGCTCACATCAAACATTTCCCGTCGGAAAGTCCAACCGTGTGTATGGGGCAAAAGACATTCAAAAGAACAGAACAAGGATACATTAACAAGGGCTAAACTGTACAAAAAGCTGTAAATAATAATTATACTTCCTCCTTTGCCCGAGAGATGTGGGAGGTCAAACAATTTGTACCGCAGAAGGGTGAGTTGGTTGAAAAGGATGTCATCATTTTGTTTGTGCCAGATTTCAGTTAAACACAGAATGGTTTAAAGTAGGATCTTGGGGAGAGATTAGTAGAAAATGTGGGCAAGATAGAGAGGCTAGAGATAAAGAGATTTAGTAGCTAGTAGAAACATGAGTACACATTCTGCTGAAAAACATTTGGCAGAAAAAAATACAGTATATATGAAAGCAAATGGGTAAAACCTACCAAACAAAATTGGTGTGTCGGACATACTGGTGCCTGAACAAATATATTATAGTATAATGAATTTGGAAGGCTATAGTGAATTTAGAAATTATAGATATAGTGTGCGAAAACACACATGATAAAGGTCAAAATAGTAATGCACTTATTAAGGTTTGCTATAAGCCACTTTAAATAAATGAAGCTGCTGAAGTTCAAATGTTGCTGCAAAATGCATCTTTTTATCTTTCTTCACAAAAGAATGATTTGAAATAAAATGGTGAAGCAAAATAACAAATGCTCCCCAGTTAAAATTTCTAGTCTATTACAGCAAAAGTATGGTTATGCCTAAATAAAATGGCTGTAAAGGCAGAAAGTTTTGTACCTTAATGCATTCTCTGCATTAAGGTAAAAAACCTTCTGTGTGCAGCTCAAGCCCACCCACCCCCCCCAGCTCCCCCTTATACTTAACATTTAGATCCAGCAATATATGCACAAGAGCAAAGGCCCTCAGGGCTGTCTCCCTCCTCATTGGTGGGAATGGGGGCTGGACCACGTCGCACTCTGCAAGTATGATTGAGTGCCCAATAGCAAGCGGCTTGCTCTGGTAGCACTGAACTGAGCAAAAGCATTGCACAGAACAGGTAAATATGACATGTTTGTTATGTTAAAAAAATGCATAGGTTTACAATCACTTTAAGATCAACAGGGCTTATAGCCTAAATGGCATCCAAACATGTGTGCTAAAATTACTAGGTGTAATAATTAATACAGGGGTAATGCCAGACTCACTATGAGCAGCCACTGGTCTCCCACAAGAATTCAAGAGGCTATGGACAGCTCAGGAAAATGCCAGTCAGTGTTTAAAATAATTATTTACTTTATGCTTGTAGCTTATTTATAGATTGTGTATGAGATTTATTTTTCAATTATGGTTCAAGTGTTGCAATGGGTGCATGCCTGTGAAAGAGGAGCCACACTAGGGCATAGACTGTCAGCTTTGCAAAGGAAGACACAGAAAATGTTAACCCCACCTCATTTTTTTCCAGGAAAGGTTGTGTGTACTAACATGTTGCACACTATTTGGCAGGGACATTTCAGTGCCTAGCACTGGTCCCTAACTTGATGCAGCACTTCCTTGTCCCTGGATAAGTGTCTTGACTTACAAGATCTTCTGAGGCAGGCCATGAGGAGTTTGTAAGCATTTCAGGTGATCATGGCCTGACAGTGTGTATCTGAGTGAAGTTCAACTGAAACTCTATTTCCCGACACACCGTTTGAAATGTGACACACCCACCTAGTGGAATTCTACCTTGGCCAAGCTGCAGCAGCTGCACATTAGAAGGATATATTTGGGTACCTTTGCAACAATGGCAAGAAGAGGCTATGGAGGGCTGGTGGTCTTCCCTCATGTTAGTGGCTCTTCATAAAGGATAATCATGCATTGTATTGTCGCAGTTTAAGGAGGCAACCGGAATGGTGAGCTGTAACAATGCAGGCGCCAGCATTATTATTGCTGTGGTGTTTCTTCTGAAGCACTGTGTGAGGTTATAGACAGTGACTGGAGTCACAGCAGCAGGAGGAAGAGGAGTATGGTTGCAAAGATGGAGTCAAGGAAAAGGATAAAGACATAGTCTCTGCTTACAAGGAATAGTTTCATCCCCTTCACTAACACACAGAGTTATACCTGGCTGGGGGGAGGTAGATAAGGGCAATGTCAATATATTGACTTCAGTAACTCATTTTGGAAAGAACCATACAATTTGTGGTATTTAGCAGATGTCAGAGAATGGCTACCAGACGTTTGGCTAATAGAAATGTGCATACACGAAGAATGGCTAATAGAAATGTGCATATTTGCAGAACTCTCAGCAGAATGGTGACTAGGTGTGCATATGCACGGGTGTGTACTCAATGGATGTTGGCACCAGACAGACTATTTAAAGGGGCTCTTACTCATGTTCCAGTGCTGACTGGTCTTTCAGCTGTTCCCTGTGTCCTGCTATCACTCACCACCCGGTGCTGACTCAGCTTGCCTTTGACCAGAACTTGGATCCTGCTTTTGCTCTGTTGTCAGTTCCTGACTCTGGCTCCGTTCTTGACCACGTCTCTGGCTTATGTCTCGGTACCTCGCTGCCTACCCATTGTTGACCTCGGCTTTCCCTGTGACCATGCTGCAGTTCCTGGCTCGCTCTCACATCTGGTTCAAGTGCCTATCTGGCTGTCATCTGCATCAGCTCTGCTCATTGCAGCTAGTTCCTGGTTTTAAGCCTGCTAGGAGCTCTGACAAGCCTCACATCTGTACCCGCAACCTGTGTGGAGTGCCTCTTTAACTTTGGTTGGATCAGCTACCGTTCCTGACCTGATGTCCTGCCAGCCTGCCAGGGCCTGCACCTCCTGCTGCAAGCACTCCTATCAACACCTGCCAGCACTTACATTCCTCCTGTCCCTTGGTACCTTCTGTTCCACCTTCAGCAGGGCCTGGGCTGGAGAAATAAGGGAGGCCAACCTAGTCATTGCAGTCTCCGATCAGGTACGTAACAGCAGATTAACCATTACTTATAAAAGGAAAAATGCAGCGTTATAAATAAATAATTAACAAATTCTATCATTTCACCCTCTATCAAGAGTGAATAAAGTGCATAAACAGTGTTTTACTGAAATAATCAAGTGATTAAACCACAAACTGAGAAAAATGTCCTTATGTGCAACTTACAATCCAGCTGAGGATTAGGGATGAGCCGAACACCCCCCTGTTCGGTTCGCACCAGAACATGCAAACAGGAAAAAAGTTCGTTCGAACACGCAAACACCGTTAAAGTCTATGGGACACGAACATGAATAATCAAAAGTGCTAATTTTAAAGGCTAATATGCAAGTTATTGTCATAAAAAGTGTTTGGGGACCTGGGTCCTGCCCCAGGGGACATGGATCAATGCAAAAAAAGTTTTAAAAACGGCCATTTTTTTCAGGAGCAGTGATTTTAATAATGCTTAAAGTCAAACAATAAAAGTGTAATATCCCTTTAAATTTCGTACCTGGGGGGTGTCTATAGTATGCCTGTAAAGGGGCGCATGTTTCCTGTGTTTAGAACAGTCTGACAGCAAAATGACATTTTGAAGGAAAAAAACCCATTTAAAACTACCCATTGCCGACAATACACATAGACGTTCATTGATAAAAACGGCATGGAAATTCCCCAAAGGGGAACCCCGAACCAAAATTTAAAAAAAAAAAATGATGTGGGAGTCCCCCTAAATTCCATACCAGACCCTTCAGGTCTGGTATGGATTTTAAGGGGAACCCCGCACCAAAAAGAAAAAAAAATGGCGTGGGGTCCCCCCAAAAATCCATACCAGACCCTTATCCGAGCATGAAACCTGGCAGGCCACAGGAAAAGAGGGGGGGTGAGAGTGCGCCCCCCCTCCTGAACCGTACCAGGCCACATGCCCTCAACATTGGGAAGGTGCTTTGGGGTAGCCCCCCAAAACACCTTGTCCCCATGTTGATGAGGACAAGGGCCTCATCCCCACAACCCGGTGGTTGTGGGGGTCTGCGGGTGGGGGGCTTATCGGAATCTGGAAGCCCCCTTTAACAAGGGGACCCCCAGATCCCGGCCCCCCCATTTCATTAAAAAACTGTCAAAAATTGTAAAAATGACAAGAGACAGTTTTTGACAATTCCTTTATTTAAATGCTTCTTCTTTCTTCTATCTTCCTTCATCTTCTGGTTCTTCTGGTTCTTCTGGCTCTTCTGGTTCTTCCTCTGGCGTTCTCGTCCAGCATCTCCTCCGCGGCGTCTTCTATCTTCTTCTCCTCAGGCCGCACCGCACCCATGGCATGGGGGGAGGCTCCTTTTCTTCTCTTCTTCTCTTCTTCATTTTCTTCTCCGGGCCGCTCTGCACCCATGCTGGCATTGAGGGAGGCTCCCGCTGTGTGACGGGGCTCCTCGTCTGACAGTTCTTAAATAATGGGGGGCGGGGCCACCTAGTGACCCCACCCCCCTCTGACGCACGGTGACTTGACGGGACTTCCCTGTGACGTCACGGGGAATGCCACAGGGAAGTCCTGTCATGTCCCGTGTGTCAGAGGGGGGCGGGGTCACCGGGTGGCCCCATCCCCCGTTATTTAAGAACTGTCAGACGAGGAGCGCCGTCACACAGCGGGAGCCTCCCTCCATGCCAGCATGGGTGCGGAGCGGCCCGGAGAAGAAAATGAAGAAGAGAAGAAGAGAAGAAGAGAAGAATAGAAGAGCGGGAGCCTCCCCCCATGCCATGGGTGCGGAGCGGCCCGAGGAGAAGAAGATAGAAGACGCCGCAGAGGAGATGCTGGATGAGAACACCGGAGGAAGAACCAGAAGAACCATAAAAACCAGAAGATGAAGGAAGATAGAAGGAAGAAAAAACATTTAAATAAAGGAATTGTCAAAAACTGTCTCTTGTCATTTTTAACATTTTTGACAGTTTTTTAGGGAAATGGTAGGGGTAAGTACCCCCTTACCATTTCACACGGGGGGGGCGGGATCTAGGGCTCCCCTTGTTAAAGGGGGCTTCCAGATTCCGATAAGCCCCCCACCTGCAGACCCCCATAACCACCGGCCAGGGTTGTGGGGATGAGGCCCTTGTCCTCATCAACATGGGGACAAGGTGTTTTGGGGGGCTACCCCAAAGCACCCTCCCAATCTTGAGGGCATGTGGCCTGGTACGGTTCAGGAGGGGGGCCGCACTCTTGTCCCCCCTCTTTTCCTGCAGCCTGCCAGGTTGCGTGCTCGGATAAGGGTCTGGTATGGATTTTTGGGGGGACCCCACGCCGTTTTTTTTCTTTTGGTGCGGGGTTCCCCTTAAAATCCATACCAGACCTGAAGGGTCTGGTATGGAATTTAGGGGGAACCCCACACCATTTTTTAAAAAATTTGGGCCGGGGTTCCCCTTAATATCCATACCAGACCTGAAGGGCCTGGTATGGAATTTAGGGGGACTCCCACGTCATTTTTTTTAAAATTTTGGTTCGGGGTTCCCCTTTGGGGAATTCCCATGCCGTTTTTATCAATGAACTTCTATGTGTATTGTCGGCAATGCAATGGCCGCGGGTAGTTTTAAATGGGTTTTTTCCTTCAAAATGCCATTTTGCTGTCAGACTGTTCTAAACACAGGAAACATGGTACGAAATTTAAAGGGATATTACACTTTTATTGTTTGACATTAAGCATTATTAAAATCACTGCTCCTGAACAACGTCCGTTTTTAAAACTTTTTTTTGCATTGATCCATGTCCTCTGGGGCAGGACCCAGGTCCCCAAACACTTTTTATGACAATAACTTGCATATTAGCCTTTAAAATCAGCACTCTTGATTTCTCCCATAGACTTTTAAAGGGTGTTCCGCGGCATTCGAATTTGCCGCGAACACCCCAAATTGTTCGCTGTTCGGCGAACTTGCGAACAGCCAATGTTTGAGTCGAACATGAGTTCGACTCGAACTCAAAGCTCATCCCTAGTGAGGATGATCAACAACATCTAAAATTCACCCTCAGTGTCTTGCCCCCACTAAATAAGCAAAGTGCAAACTCACCATAGCCACTTGCTGTCTAAATTATAGGACAGCAAAAATGCAATGATTAATCACTGATCTTCCTTTCAAAGGTGCATGTGATAATATATGGACGACGTCAGGTGTCAGGTGATGGGTTGCAATCGAGAGCCGGCCGGCTTGGTGTTCTTATACTGCATGTGATGCTTTTTATAAATGTAAGTGCAATACTTTCTATTTTTATGGGAAACATCTGGCAAAACATACCTGTAATGCCCTGTACACACGATAGGATTGTCTGACAACAAAATCCATGTTTTTTTTCTGACAGATGTTGACTCAAACTTGTCTTGCATGCAAACGGTCACACAAAGCTGGTTGGAAATTCCGAACATCAAGAACGCGGTGACGTACAACACGTATGACGAGCCGAGAAAAATGAAGTTCAATAGCCTGTGCGGCTATTCTGCTTGATTCCGAGCATGCATAGAAACTTTGTGCATCGGAGTTGTGTACACACGATCAGAATTTCCGACAACGGATTTTGTTGTCGGAATAATTGAGAACCAGCTCTCAAATTTTGTGTGACGGAAATTCCGATGGAAAATGTCCGATGGAACCTACACCTGGTCGGAATTTCTGAAAACAAGCTCCTATCAAACATTTTTCATCGGAATATCCTATTGTGTGTACGGGGCATTAGAGTTACAACTCCTGTGAAGACGCTGGGATCTTGGCTGTATGCAATAAATAGTGTGGGCTTGGTATTAAGCCACAAGCGCTTGTAAACTCTTTTAAAAAGAGATCAATAGGAGTCGGTAAGTAGCAGTGTGTGTGGAGGTGGAAGGCAGATCTTTTTCTCTCATCACCATTCCCGGGTGCATTGTGTGTTGTTATTCACAGTGGAGATCTATTAGCAATTTGAGTGGACTGTTTACAATGTGCAATTTGATCAATTTTATTTATAATATTCACTTTAGAAAGGTTGAAGTATTTTATTTCACAGCACATACTCACTTTATAGCGCGACTTGACATTGGAAATGGTTGATGTGTGTATCTTGCAGAAAAGTCGCAGCTGTCTTTATATATCAATTTGTCACTAATTACAATTTTTATCACAGAGTATTTGGAACAATAATAATAATTTATTATTAATATATGGATATGCTTGATCCTCCAATCTCAATGGTGGGGCCATCAGGGGAACTGCTTACTCTAATACCACCACACTGAAGGTGCCACCACACTGAAAGCAAAATTGGCGGCAGGACTTCTGGTATGTAAATCAAGCTCTACGGCCATTTTGCGCCATGCGCATCATCAGGAGCATGATAACATTGCATTCTGTGTCCTCTTAAATATGAAGCCCTCACAGAATATCAGAATTTCATTGACTGGGCACAGCACAGGCCGGGGAACGTCACTTCCGGTCCCGGCACCATTTTATTGTAGTCAGTGATGTAACTTCCGGTGTCTGCATCATATTTTGGACCCCAAACCCAATTGGAGGGGATGTCATAGAACTAGGGAAATCTCTAAATTCGAAATGAAGTGGTTATATGAAATAAAATGTTTTTTCCCATTAGGGCTTAATATAGAATGGGATGTCAATTGTATCATTGATACTAGTTGATATCTTTAGGAACTTTGACATCCCATTCTACTTGCGGAATATGTGATCTGTGTATGTCCGTTTTTTAAATATGTAGCCCACATTTGTATCTCAGATTCCTCAATCCCTTTATATTCTTCCAATTTTACATACACTTTATTTCTCTATTTACTTTTCCCTGTAATCATTTTTTATATACATACTTTTTGCAGCTTTTTGACTCATATTTTTATATATTTTTCATATAATTTTTTTTAATTTTTGACATTTTTCGATAGTATTCATTTTCATATAGTTTATGCATGTTTGTTTGTTACCAGTTTTCTTTATTTTAAGCCCTCTAATATCACTGTCATAAGGCTTTTATGATCTATTGATAGATAGGGCTTTTTCTCTTAAACATGGCACCTGCACCACTTTGTGTTTCCTGTTCGATTTGATTATAGTGTCGGATCGGAAGTAGTGCTTCAGACCACAAAATATGGCGACACCGGAAGTTACATCACGGACTAAATTAAAAGGGGACCAGTAGCAGAAGTGAAGCTCCCCAGCCCGTGCGGTCCCCAGTAGGGATGAGCCGAACACCCCCCGGTTCGGTTCGCACCAGAACCCGCGAACGGACCGCAAGTTCGCACGAACGTTAGAACCCCATTGACGTCTATGGGACTCGAACGTTCGAAATCAAAAGTGCTCATTTTAAAGGCTAATTTGCATGGTATTGTCCTAAAAAGGGTTTGGGGACCCGGGTCCTACCCCAGGGGACATGTATCAATGCAAAAAAAACTTTTAAAAACGGCCGTTTTTTCGGGAGCAGTGATTTTAATGATGCTTAAAGTAAAAAAAAAAAAGTGAAATATTTCTTTAAATATCGTACCTGGGGGGTGTCTATAGTATGCCTGTAAAGTGACGCGTGTTTCCCATGTTTAGAACAGTCCCTGCACCAAATGTCATTTTTAAAGGAAAAAATCTCATTTAAAACTGCTTGCGGGTTTAATGTCATGTCGGGTCATGGCAATATGGATGAAAATCAGTGAGACAAACGGCATGGGTACCCCCCAGTCCATTACCAGGCCCTTTGGGTCTTGTATGGATATTAAGGGGAACCCCGCACCCAAATTAAAATAAGGAAAGGTCCCTATATACTCTGAACAGCAGTATACAGGCGGTGCAAACAAGACAGGGACTGTAGGTTTGTTGTTAAGTAGAATCTGTTTGTAATTTTGAACATTTTTAATGTGTTTAGCTCCAGCCAAAAAATCTTTTCTAAGCTTTTTGGAAAACATAGGGAAGGGTTATCACCCCTGTGACATTTGTTTTGCGTCTTTCCTCCTCTTCAGAAGATTTCACCTCACTTTTTTGTCCCAATGAAAAATGTTTTTTGAAAATTTGTGTTTTTTTGTGGAACAAGGATTGGAAAGCATCAGTGGAAAGGAAAAATTGTTTTCCCATATTAACTCTTACAGGAGAGAATTTCCCTTCCTTAGGGGTAGATTTCATCTCACTTCCTGTTGTCTCCTTCCGTTTGCAAGTAGGAGTCGTTTGTAAGTTAGATGTTTGAAAGTAGGGTCCTACCCTATATACTCAGCAGAAATTTGGGCCTTAGGTGTTGCTGTGGCCAAAACACTGTAAGCCCTCACAGGGCCCTGCTGTGAAATATTAGATCAAGAATTGTAATTACATGCCCCTGTTGAACAGGAGCTGAAAAATTAGGCCTTAGGCACTGGTGCTGGTGCCACAACACTGCAACCCCTCACAGACACTCTAGTTGGAACGCAGGAACGAGCCCTGCTGCAAAGTATTGCATCAAAAATTGTAATTACACGCCCCTGTTAGACAGGGGCAGAAAAATTGGGTCTTAGGCACTGGTGCTGGTGCCACAACACTGCAACCCCTCACAGACACTCTAGTTGAAACGCAGGAACAAGCCCTGCTGCAAAGTATTGCATCAAAAATTGTAATTACACGCCCCTGTTAGACAGGGGCTGAAAAATTGGGTCTTAGGCACTGGTGCTGGTGCCACAACACTGCAACCCCTCACAGACACTCTAGTTGGAATGCAGGAACGAGCCCTGCTGCAAAGTATTACATCAAAAATTGTAATTACACGCCCCTGTTAAACAGGGGCTGAAAAATTGTGCCTTAGGCACTGGTGGTGGCGCCCAGAACCAAAAATGTTCTTACAAGCTATCAGCGTGATGATTGAGGAGGAAGAGGATAATTACTCAGGGATAGTCACTCAGCATCAGCATAGGCAGTCTTTGAAGGGATCTGAGATTTCAAAAAAAATTATTCGGTTACATCTGCATCAGGTGCTTGGTAGCTGGTGGTGATCCAAGACTGATTCATTTTTATGAAGGTCAGCCGATCGACCGAGTCGGTGGACAGACGCACCCTGTGATCGGTTACCACGCCTCCAGCAGCACTGAATGTGCGTTCCGAAAGAACGCTGGATGCAGGACAGGCCAGTAGCTCAATTGCATACTGTGCAAGCTCTGGCCAGTGATCCATCCTCAAGACCCAGTAACCCAGAGGATTTTCGGTGGGAAAGGTGTCCAAGTCTGATCTTGCCCCTAGGTATTCCTGCACCATGTAAAACAGACGCTGGCGATGGTTGCTGGAACCGATCATACCTTGGGGCTGCGGACCAAAAAATTGTCTGAACGCATCGGTCAGACGGCCACCTTCTCCACCGCTCCTTCTTTGACTGACCGAAGCCTCAGCAACACGTTGTCCAGAAACAGGAGTTTGTAACCTCCCAGTCTCTGGGAACGCGTTGCACAGACCTTTCTGCAAGGCCTCCCGAAGATGTTTCATCCTCTGCTCCCTCTGCGATGGCAAGATAAGGTCCGCAACCTTACCCTTGTAACGTGGATCAAGGAGGGTTGCCAGCCAGTATTGGTCCTTCTCCTTGATACCACGAATACGAGGATCCTTACGCAGGCTTTGCAGGATCAGGGAGGCCATGCAGCGTAGGTTTGCTGAGGCATTCGGTCCGGAGTCCTCTGGGTCACTAAGGACAACAACGTCCGCAGCCACCTCCTCCCAGCCACGTACAAGTCCATGTGTTCCTTGGGACTGATCCCTTAAAGACTGCTGATGCTGAGTGCCAGGCTCCACCTCCATACTGACACAATCTTCCTCCTCCTCCTCCTCCTCCTCCTCCTCGTCCTCTTCCTGTGTGATCGGCGGGCACGCAGGAACACTGTCTGGATAAAGGGGGCCTTGAGAGCTAAGGAAGTCCTCCTCTTCCTGCCTCTGTTCTGCCTCAAGTGCCCTGTCCATTATCCCACGCAGCGTGTGCTCCAACAGGTGGACAAGGGGGACAGTGTCACTGATGCATGCACTGTCAGTGCTCACCATCCTCGTGGCCTCCTCGAATGGTGACAGGACAGTGCATGCATCCCTGATCATGGCCCACTGGCGTGGGGAAAAAAAACCAAGGTCCCCTGACCCTGTCCTGGTGCCATAGTCGCACAGGTACTCATTGATGGCCCTCTGCTGCGTGTGCAGCCGCTGCAGCATGGCCAACGTCGAGTTCCACCTGGTGGGCATGTCACAGATTAGGCGGTTCTTGGGCAGGTTAAACTCCTTTTGGAGGTCCGTCAGCCGAGCACTGGCATTATATGACCGGCGGAAATGCACAGAGACTTTCCTGGCCTGCCTCAGGACATCCTGTAAGCCCGGGTACCTGCCCAAGAACCGCTGCACCACCAAGTTAAGGACGTGAGCCAAACAGGGCACATGGGTCAGTTGTCCCTGTCGGAGGGCAGAGAGGAGGTTGGTGCCATTGTCGCAAACCACCATTCCTGCCTTAAGTTGGCGTGGCGTCAACCACCTCTGAACCTGCCCCTGCAGAGCTGACAGAACCTCTGCCCCAGTGTGGCTCCTGTCCCCCAAGCACACCAGCTCAAGCACCGCATGGCATCTTTTGGCCTGCGTACTTGCGTAGCCCCTTGAACGCCTACGGAGCACCGCTGGTTCCGAGGAAGAGGCCATGGAGGAAGAAGAAGAGGAGGGGGTGGAGGAGAGAGGTGTGTCACAATCAGCATTTTGGAGGCGTGGTGGCGGAACAACCTCCAACACTACTGCACCTTGTCCTGCATCCTTCCCAGCTGCCAGCAGAGTCACCCAATGCGCCGTGAAACTTAAGTAACGTCCCTGTCCATGCCTGCTGGACCATGAGTCAGCGGTAATATGCACCTTACCGCTGACCGCCCTGTCCAGCGAGGCATGGACATTGCCTTCCACATGCCGGTAGAGAGCCGGAATCGCCTTCCGTGAGAAAAAGTGGCGTTTGGGTACCTGCCACTGAGGAACCGCACATTCCACAAACTCACGGAAGGGGGCAGAGTCTACCAACTGAAAAGGCAGCAGTTGAAGTGCTAGCAATTTTGCCAAGCTAGCATTCAACCGCTGGGCATGTGGATGGCTGGGAGCAAACTTCTTTCGGCGGTGCAGCAGCTGGGGCAGGGAAATTTGCCTGGTACAATCTGACGTCGGTGTACCCAAAGCAGATTGCCCATAAGTACTTGGCTGTGACACACCTAATTCTACACCTTCATTCCTCTCACTGCAGGTCGCAGAGAGGACTGAAGGTCTAGTGGGGTTGGAAATCTCAGCTGATGAGGAGCAAGGAGAGATCGTCTTTGTTCTTTGGTGTGGGTCTTTTAGATACGCTTGCCAACGAACTGCATGGCAGGTCAACATATGTCTGGTCAAGCATGTGGTACCCAAGCGGGAGATGTTTTGGCCACGCGAGATACGCTTGAGACATATATTGCAAATAGCAGCGGTGCGATCTGATGCACTCGTCTCAAAAAAGGCCCACACCAAAGAACTTTTTGAATAACGCGCAGAGACTGCAGCGCCCTGCACATGTGGAGCTTTGGGGTGTGATGCAGTCAATGTGCTGCCCTTAGGCTGGCCCCTGGAGGGCATCCTGCCTAGTTGGTGATGTGCCACCTCCTCCTCCTCCTCCTCCTCCTCCTCTCTCCTATCAGGCACCCACGTTGAGTCAGTGACCTCATCATCCCCTCCCTCCTCATCACTGGAGCAAACCTGGCAGTATGCTGCAGCAGGGGGAGCATGACTGCCAGATTGCTGTCCTTCTTGGGCACCCCCTCTGTCCGTGCTCATGTTACTGCCTTCATTGAGCTCAGTATCATCATCAGAGCCTTCCAAACGCTGGGCATCCTCCTGGAGCATGTACCCAACACTGTGGTCAAACAGTTCGAGGGAATCCTCAGGAGGACATGGTGGGGCTAGGGAAGGAGTCACTGATGACATTGAGCTGAGGGAAGAGGCCGCTGCTTTGCCAGACAAAGCACCCTGGGCATGGGTGAGAGAGGATGAGGAGGATGAGGACGGCTTGGTCATCCACTCGACCAAGTCTTCCGCATGTTGCGGCTCAACACGGCCAGCTGCCGAAAAAAAGGCCAAGCGTGTCCCATGGCCACGTGCTGATGAGGATGCACCGTCTCCACGACCAGCACTAGACACAGAGCCTGCTTGCCCTCTCTTATTGGCTTGTGACTGTCTGCCTCTCCTTCTTGGCCTTCCAGACATACTAATGGCCTGTAGCTGCACTAAGCTGGGATAGAACACCTGTAATTTTCTTCAGGTAGCTTTATATACTGTAACCAGACAAGCCTGCCTGTCAGTAGGAAGATAACAGGAACGGATCTAGCTGAACACTGTGAGCAGGACGCACTGCACTGAATGTAAATAGCAGGAACGGATCTAGCTAAACACTGTGAGCAGGACGCACTGCACTGAATGTAAATAGCAGGAACGGATCTAGCTGAACACTGTGAGCAGGACGCACTGCACTGAATGTAAATAGCAGGAACGGATCTAGCTGAACACTGTGAGCAGGACGCACTGCACTGAATGTAAATAACAGGAACTGATCTAGCTGAACACTGTGAGCAGGACACACTGTACTAAATGTAAATAGTCTAGCTGCCTGACCGTGGTACTAATAGGATCAAAAAGAACACCTGTAATTTTCTTCAGGTAGCTTTATATACTGTAACCAGACAAGCCTGCCTGTCAGTAGGAAGATAACAGGAACGGATCTAGCTGAACACTGTGAGCAGGACGCACTGCACTGAATGTAAATAGCAGGAACGGATCTAGCTGAACACTGTGAGCAGGACGCACTGCACTGAATGTAAATAACAGGAACGGATCTAGCTGAACACTGTGAGCAGGACACACTGTACTAAATGTAAATAGTCTAGCTGCCTGACCGTGGTACTAATAGGATCAAAAAGAACACCTGTAATTTTCTTCAGGTAGCTTTATATACTGTAACCAGACAAGCCTGCCTGTCAGTAGGAAGATAACAGGAACGGATCTAGCTGAACACTGTGAGCAGGACGTACTGCACTAAATGTATATAGCAGGAACGGATCTAGCTGAACACTGTGAGCAGGACGCACTGCACTGAATGTAAATAGCAGGAACGGATCTAGCTGAACACTGTGAGCAGGACGCACTGCACTGAATGTAAATAGCAGGAACGGATCTAGCTAAACACTGTGAGCAGGACGCACTGCACTGAATGTAAATAGCAGGAACGGATCTAGCTAAACACTGTGAGCAGGACGCACTGCACTGAATGTAAATAGCAGGAACGGATCTAGCTGAACACTGTGAGCAGGACGCACTGCACTGAATGTAAATAGCAGGAACGGATCTAGCTGAACACTGTGAGCAGGACGCACTGCACTGAATGTAAATAACAGGAACGGATCTAGCTGAACACTGTGAGCAGGACACACTGTACTAAATGTAAATAGTCTAGCTGCCTGACCGTGGTACTAATAGGATCAAAAAGAACACCTGTAATTTTCTTCAGGTAGCTTTATATACTGTAACCAGACAAGCCTGCCTGTCAGTAGGAAGATAACAGGAACGGATCTAGCTGAACACTGTGAGCAGGACGTACTGCACTAAATGTATATAGCAGGAACGGATCTAGCTGAACACTGTGAGCAGGACGCACTGCACTGAATGTAAATAGCAGGAACGGATCTAGCTGAACACTGTGAGCAGGACGCACTGCACTGAATGTAAATAGCAGGAACGGATCTAGCTAAACACTGTGAGCAGGACGCACTGCACTGAATGTAAATAGCAGGAACGGATCTAGCTGAACACTGTGAGCAGGACGCACTGCACTGAATGTAAATAGCAGGAACGGATCTAGCTGAACACTGTGAGCAGGACGCACTGCACTGAATGTAAATAGCAGGAACGGATCTAGCTGAACACTGTGAGCAGGACGCACTGCACTGAATGTAAATAACAGGAACGGATCTAGCTGAACACTGTGAGCAGGACACACTGTACTAAATGTAAATAGTCTAGCTGCCTGACCGTGGTACTAATAGGATCAAAAAGAACACCTGTAATTTTCTTCAGGTAGCTTTATATACTGTAACCAGACAAGCCTGCCTGTCAGTAGGAAGATAACAGGAACGGATCTAGCTGAACACTGTGAGCAGGACGTACTGCACTAAATGTATATAGCAGGAACGGATCTAGCTGAACACTGTGAGCAGGACGCACTGCACTGAATGTAAATAGCAGGAACGGATCTAGCTGAACACTGTGAGCAGGACGCACTGCACTGAATGTAAATAGCAGGAACGGATCTAGCTGAACACTGTGAGCAGGACGCACTGCACTGAATGTAAACAGCAGGAACGGATGTAGCTAAACACTGTGAGCAGCACGCACTGCACTGAATGTAAATAGCCGGAACGGATCTAGCTGAACACTGTGAGCAGCACGCACTGCACTGAATGTAAATAGCAGGAACGGATCTAGCTGAACACTGTGAGCAGGACGCACTGCACTGAATGTAAATAGCAGGAACGGATCTAGCTGAACACTGTGAGCAGCACGCACTGCACTGAATGTAAATAGCAGGAACGGATCTAGCTGAACACTGTGAGCAGCACGCACTGCACTGAATGTAAATAGCAGGAACGGATCTAGCTGAACACTGTGAGCAGGAAGCACTGTACTGAATGTAAATAGCAGGAACGGATCTAGCTGAACACTGTGAGCAGGACACACTGCACTGAATGTAAATAGTCTAGATAGAAGATAACAGGAACGGATCTAGCTAAACTGAATACAGTGTATATATATATATGCAACACCTGGGATGCATATATATACACAATACACTGTAAGTGCAGCTAACTGACTGACTGTTCTGCCTAATCTATCTAACTCAAATCAAATGACACTGTCTCTCTCTCTCTCTATCGCTCAGCACACCGGAACACACACTACACAGGGCCGCCGTGCAGGCGGCCTTATATAGTGTGGGGTGTGTACTAAATCCCCTGAGCCATAATTGGCCAAAGCCACCCTGGCTTTGGCCAATTACAGCTCTCTCTACTGACGGCGCTGTGATTGGCCAAGCATGCGGGTCATAGTGCATGCTTGGCCAATCATCAGCCAGCAATGCACTGCGATGCCGCAGTGAATTATGGGCCGTGACGCGCCACACGAATTTGGCGCGAACGGCCCATATCGTTCGCAATTCGACGGACGGTCGAACAGCCGATGTTCGAGTCGAACATGGGTTCGACTCGAACACGAAGCTCATCCCTAGTCCCCAGTCAATAGAATCCTGATATTCTGTGAGGGATTCAAATATAAGAAGACACAGTATGTAATGTTATCATTCTCCTAATGATGTGTATGGCGCAAAACAGCCGTAGAGCTTGATTTACATGCCAGAGGTCCTGCTGCCATTCTGTTTTCAGTGTGGCAGGACCTTATGTAAGTTTTTATTGTCTTATGACTTTTATGCACTTTATATGGACTGGTTGAACCAACTATTATACACTCAAGGTACAACCGCAATTCCTTATGCTTGGGTGTGGCGGTTTTTGATGTAAGTTGCTGATACTTACCCATAGGAGATTCTTCTGTTCTGGGTCGGATAAGAGTAAGTAGTTCTCCTGATGGACCTACCATTGAGATTGGAGGATCAACCATATCCATATATTAACACATGCGCCTTTGAAATTAATGCATTTTTAGTGTCCTATAATTTAGACAGCAAGTGGCTCTGGTGAGTTTTCAGGAAAAGAGGGGGGGTCGAGAGAGCGCCCCCCCTCCTGAACCGTACCAGGTCACATGCCCTCAGCATAGGGAGGGTGCTTTGGGGAAGCCCCCCAAAGCACCTTGTCCCCATGTTGATGGGGACAAGGGCCTCATCCCCACAACCCTTGCCCGGTGGTTGTGGGGGTCTGTTGGTGGGGGGCTTATCGGAATCTGGAAGCCCCCTTTAACAAGGGGACCCCCAGATCCCAGCCTCCCCCCTTGTGTGAAATGGTAACGGGTACATTGTACCCGTCAAAATGTTAAAAAAAGACACAGCTTGGGACAAGTCCTTTGTTAAAAAATAAAAAAATAAAAATGTCCCACAAAGTCCATTCATCTTCTTCTATCACTCCGCTGATGGACCGAACAAAAAAAAAACGCCACCAATCCGCCGAGGCTCCCACCGTATGACACTTCAGCGCTTTTGACAGTTCTTATATAACTGAGGGCGGAGCCAAATGGTGAGGTACCCAGGTGACCCCGCCCTCCTCTGATGCACGGGGACTTTCCCATGGCTTCCCTGTGGCGTCAGAGGGGGCGGGGCCACCCATTTATGTAACCAAGTGGTCTCGCCCCCCTCTGGTTACCCCAAAGCACCCTCCCCATGTTGAGGGCATGTGGCCTGGTATGGTTCAGAAGGGGGCCGCTCTCTCGTCCCCCCCTCTACTCCTGCGGCCTGCCAGGTTGCGTGCTCAGATAAGGGTCTGGTATGGATTTTGGGGGGACCCCTACACCATTTTTTTTACATTTTGGTGCAGGGTTCCCCTTAATTTCCATATCAGACCCGAAGGGCTTGATTTGGATTTTAAGGGGGCCCCCACGCAATTTATTTTAAATTTTGGTTAATATTCATACCAGATCCAAAGAGCCTGGTAATGGGAGATCCCATGCTCTTTTTTTTCAATGAGTTTTGTCTATATTGCCGAGAACCGACAATTCATTACAGCCGCGATCAGTTTTGAATGACAATTTTTCCTTTAAAAATGTCATTTTGCTGTGGTACTGTTCTAAACATGGGAAAACTGTGCTACTTTACAGGCATACTATAGACACCCCCCAGGCATGATATTTAAAGGAATATTTCATTTTTATTGTTTCACTTTAAGCATTCAAAAAATCACTGCTCCCGAAAAAACTGAAGTTTTTTAAAAAAAAAATTTGCATTGATACATGTCCCCTGGGGCAGGACCCAGGTCCCCAACACTTTTTGTGACAATAACTTGCATATAAGCCTTTAAAATGAGCACTTTTAATTATTCATGTTCATGTCCCATAGACTTTAACGGTGTGTGTGTTCTGCCAAATTTTGTGCCTGTTCGGTATGTTCTGGTACGAACTGAACCGGGGGGTGTTTGGCCCATCCCTAATTGCAACTATCCAAGGGTGTCCTGGCCCTAAACCAGGCATGTACTGGCCATCGGGACTATCGAGAGTTTCCCGGTGGGCTGATGGCTCAGTGGGCTGGTCAGGTGCAGTCCTGGAGCCGCTCCTCTCTGACAGTGAGTGATCGAGATTTCACTCCTGTCAGGAGGAGCAGCTGCCGTCACTTGCTGGAGAGAGCATTAGGCTTTCTGCTCCCTCCATATAAAAAAATGGTTAAAGATAAGTACTCACTATTAGTTACCACAACACTGGGTGTTCAATATACCCGTGTGGTGTCACGAGATTTGCAGGCTCACTTTTGTGTACCCCATGATCCTGTATTTTGAAAAAAAAGACGGATTTATCCATTCTGGTGTGTGGCTGTCCAGGTCTTCTTGTTTTCTTCTACTTGAAAAGAGACACAGGTAGACCATGCTGCTTAATAAGGGATACATTTTATTAGAAAAATATGTTTAATACAAAAAGAGCCAAGACCAGGTACCCACCACCAACACCAAGATCATATTAAAAATAGACAACATTGTCTGTTTAAGAGCAGCTGCATCACGCTTCAACCATTTATGCACACACCTATAGCAAGGCTATTGTTAATTGGAGTAGATAGTGTTTTATGGATCATACTGATGGTTTCAGTGAAATGCACCATACATAGCAAAGTCTGTTCTGTCACTATATTTAGTAAAAAGCCCTTTTAACAAAAAACCCTGCTCCTTCCGGCCTGCAGGGGGAGATAGAGAGCCAGCAGACGTTCTTTCCTCTATCCCCTTATCACCTGTCACTTATCACATGACTGGAGAGAGGAACGAGAAGCTGCCTTCAAACCTGTGAGTACACTGCTTATGGTGACACACTGATGGGGACACACTGATGTGAAGGGGGCTGCTGATGGGGTCACTGATGTGAAGGGGGCTGCTGATGACGACCCACTGATGGTGACTCACTGAAGTGAAGGGGGCTGCTGATGGGGACACATTGATGTGAAGGGAGCTGCTGATAGGGACACACTGATGGGAACACTATGATGTGAAGGGGGCTGCTGATGGGGACACTGTGATGTGAAGCGGGCTGCTGATGGGGACACTGTGATGTGAAGGGGGCTGCTGATGGGGACACTGTGATGTGAAGGGGGCTGCTGATGGGGACAAACTGATGGGGACACACTGATGTGAAGGGGGCTGCTGATGGGGACACACTAAAGGGGACAGGCTGATGTAAAGGTGGCTGCTGATGGGGACACACTGATGTGAAGGGGGCTGCTGATGGGCACACTCTGATGTGAAGGCAGCTGATGGGGACACACTGATGTGAAGGGGGCTGCTGAAGGGGACACACTGATGGGGACACACTGATGTGAAGGGAGCTGCTGATAGGGACACACTGATGTGAAGGGGCTGCTGATGGTAACACTCTGATGTGAAGGGACTGCTGATGGGTACACACTGATGTGACGGGGGCTGCTGATGGGGACACACTGATTTGAGGGGGGCTGCTGATGGGGACAAACTGATGTGAAGGGGGCTGCTGATGGGGACACTCTGATGTGAAGGGGACTGCTTATGGGGATCCATTGATGTAAGGGGGCTGCTGATGGGGACACACTGATGGGCACACTCTGATGTGAAAGGGGCTGCTGATGGGGACACACTAATGGGGACACACTGATGTAAAGGGGGCTGCTCATAAAGACACTCTGATGTGAAGGTATCTGCTGATATGGACACACTGATGGGGACACTCTGATGTGAAGCTGGCTGCTGATGGGGACACTCTGATGTGAAGGGGGCTGCTGATGGGGACACACTGATGGGGACACACTGATGTGAAGGGGGCTGCTGATGATGACTCAATGATAGGGACACACTGATGTGAAAGGGGCTGCTGATGGGGACACACTGATGTGAAGGGGGCTGCTGATGAGGACACACTGATATGAAGAGGCTGCTGATGGGGACACTCTGATGTGAAGGGGCTACTGGTGGGTACACACGGATGTGAAGAGGGCTGCTGATGGGGACACACTGATGTGAATGGGACTGCTGATGGGGACAAACTGATGTGAAGGGGACTGCTGATGGGGACACTCTGATATGAAGGGGACTGCTTATGGGGGCACACTGATGTTAGGGGGGATGTTGATGGGGACAAACTGATGTGAAGGGGACTGCTTATGGGGACACACTGATGTTAAGGGGGCTGCTGATGGGGACACACTGATGGGCATACTCTGATGTTAAGGGGGCTGCTGATTGGGACACACTGATGGGGACACACTGATGGGGACACACTGATGTGAAGGGGGCTGCTGATGGGGACACTCTGATATGAAGGGGACTGCTTATGGGGGCACACTGATGTTAGGGGGGATGTTGATGGGGACAAACTGATGTGAAGGGGACTGCTTATGGGGACACACTGATGTTAAGGGGGCTGCTGATGGGGACACACTGATGGGCATACTCTGATGTTAAGGGGGCTGCTGATGGGGACACACTGATGGGGACACACTGATGGGGACACACTGATGTGAAGGGGGCTGCTGATAGAGACACTCTGATGTAAAGGTGGCTGCTGATAGGGACATACTGATGTGAAGGGTGCTGCTGATGGTGACACACTGATGGGGACACTCTGATGTGAAGGGGCTGCTGATGGGGACACTCTGATGTGAAGGGGGCTGCTGATGGGGACACACTGATGGGGACACACTGATGTAAAGGGGGCGGCTGATGTGGACACACTGATGTGAAGGAGGCTGCTGATGGAGACACTCTGATGTGAAGGGGGTTGCTGATGGGGACACTCTGATGGGTACACACAGATATGAAAGGGGCTGCTAATGGGGACACACTGCTATGAAGGGGGCTGCTGATGGGGACACACTGATGTGAAGGGGGCTGCTGATGAGGACACTCTGATGTGAAGGGGGCTGCTGATGGGGACACACTGATGTGAAGAGGGCTGCTGATGAGGACACTCTGATGTGAAGGGGGCTGCTGATGGGGACACACTGATGTGAATGGGGCTGCTAATGGGGACACTCTGATGTGAACGGGGCTGCTGACGGAGATAGTCTGGTGTGAAGGGACTGCTGATGGGGACACACTGACGTGAAGAGGGCTGCTGATGGGGACACTCTGATGTGAAGGGGGCTGCTGATGGAGACACTCTGGTGTGAATGGACTGCTGATGGGGACACTGTGATGGGCACACACTAATATGAAAGCGGCTGCTAATGGGGACACACTGATGTGAAGGGGGATGCTGATGGAGACACTCAGGTGTGAAGGGACTTCTGATGGGAACACACTGATGTGAAAGGGGCTGCTCATGGGGATACACTGATGTGAAGGGGGCTGCTGATGGGGACACTCTGATGTGAATGGGGCTGCTCATGGGGACACACTAATGGGGACACTAAAGGGGCTTCTGATGGGGACACTCTGATGTGAAGGAGGCTGCTGATGGAGACACTCAGGTGTGAAGGGGGCTGCAAATGGGGAAACACTGATGTGAACGGGCTGCTGATGGGTACACACTGATGTGAAGGGGGCTGCTGATGGGGACACACTAATGTGAAGGGGGCTGCTGATGGGGACACTCTGATGTGAAGGGGCTGCTGATGGGTACACACTGATGTGAAGGGGGCTGCTGATGTAGACACACTGATGTGAAGGAGGCTGCTGATGGGGACACTCTGATGTGAAGGGGGTTGCTGATGAGGACACTCTGATGGGTACACACTGAAATGAAAGGGGCTGCTAATGGGGGCACACTGATGTGAAGGGGGCTGCTGATGAATACACACTGATGTAAAAGGGGCTGCTGATAGGGACACTCTGATGGGATGGTTGCTGCTGATGGGGACACACTGATGTGAAGGGGCTGCTAATTAGGACACTCTGATGTGAAGGGGGTTGCTGATGGGAACACTCTGATGGGTACACACTGATATGAAAGGGGCTGGTAATGAGGACACACTGATTTGAAGGGGGCTGCTGATGGGTACACACTGATGTAAAAGGGGCTGCTGATAGGGACACTCTGATGGGATGGTTACTGCTGATGGGGACACACTGATGTGAAGGGGGCTGCTGATGAGGACACTCTGATGTGAAGGGGGTTGCTGATGGGAACACTCTGATGGGTACACACTGATATGAAAGGGGCTGCTAATGGGGACACACTGATTTGAAGGGATTGCTGATGGGTACACACTGATGTAAAAGGGGCTGCTGATAGGGACACTCTGATGGAAAGGTTGCTGCTGATGGGGACACACTGATGTGAAGGGGGCTGCTGATGAGGACACTCTGATGTGAAGGGAGCTGCTGATGGAGACACTCTGGTGTGAAGGGGGCTGCTGATGAAGACACTCTGATGGGAAGGTTGCTGCTGATGGGGATACACTGATCTGAAGGGGGCTGCTGATGGGGACACTCTGATATGAAGGGGGCTGCTGATGGAGACACTCTGGTGTGAAGGGACTGCTGATGGGGACACTCTGATGTGAAGGGGGCTGCTGATGGGGACACTGTGATGGGTACACACTAATATGAAAGGGGCTGCTAATGGGGACACACTGATATTAAGGGGGTTGCTGATGGGGACACTCTGATGTGAAGGGGGCTGCTAATGGGAACACATTGATGTGAAGGGGCTGCTGATGGGTACACACTGATGTGAATGGGGCTGCTGATGTGGACACACTACTGTGAAGGAGGCTGCTGATGGGGACACTCTGATGTGAAGGGGGTTGCTGATGGGGACACACTGATGGGTACACACTGAAATGAAAGGGGCTGCTAATGGGGACACACTGATGTGAAGGGGGCTGCTGATGGGTACACACTGATGTAAAAGGGGCTGCTGATAGGGACACTCTGATGGGATGGTTGCTGCTGATGGGGACACACTGATGTGAAGGGGGCTGCTGATAAGGACACTCTGATGTGAAGGGGTTTGCTGATGGGAACACTCTGATTGGTACACACTGATACGAAAGGGGCTGCTGATGGGGACACACTGATGTGAAGGGGGCTGCTGATGAGGACACTCTGATGTAAAGGGGGTTGCTGATGGGGACACTCTGATGGGTACACACTGATATGAAAGGGGCTGCTAATGGGGACACACTGATTTGAAGGGGGCTGCTGATGGGTACACACTGATGTAAAAGGGGCTGCTGATAGGGACACTCTGATGGAAAGGTTGCTGCTGATGGGGACACACTGATGTTAAGGGGGCTGCTGATGAGGACACTCTGATGTGAAGGGAGCTGCTGATGGAGACACTCTGGTGTGAAGGGGGCTGCTGATGAGGACACTCTGATGGGAAGGTTGCTGCAGATGGGGACACTCTGATGTGAAGGGGGCTGCTGATGGAGACACTCAGGTGTGAAGGGGGCTGCAAATGGGGACACACTGATGTGAACGTGCTGCTGATGGGTACACACTGATGTGAAGGGGGCTGCTGATGGGGACACACTGATGTGAAGGGGGCTGCTGATGGAGACACTCTGATCGGAAGGGGGCTGCTGATGGGGACAACTGATGTGAAGGGGCTGCTGATGGGGACACACTGATGTGAAGGGGACTGCTGATGGGGGCATTCAGATGTGAAGGGGGCAGCTGATGGGGACACACTGATGTGAAGGGGACTGCTGATGGGGAAGCACTGATGTGAAGGGGGCTGCTGATAGGGACACTCTGATGGGATGGTTGCTGCTGATGGGGACACATTGATGTGAAGGGGGCTGCTGATGAGGACACTCTGATGTGAAGGGGGTTGCTGATGGGAACACTCTGATGGGCACACACTAATATGAAAGGGGCTGCTAATGGGGACACACTGATTTGAAGGGGGCTGCTGATGGGTACACACTGATGTAAAAGGGGCTGCGGATGGGAAGGTTGCTGCTGATGGGGACACACTGATGTGAAGGGGGCTGCTGATGAGGACACTCTGATGTGAAGGGAGTTGCTGATGGAGACACTCTAGTGTGAAGGGGGCTGCTGATGAGGATACTCTGATGGGAAGGTTGCTGCTGATGGGGACACACTGATGTGAAGGGGGCTGCTGATGGGGACACTGTGATGTGAAGGGGGCTGCTGATGGGGACAAACTGATGGGGACACACTGATGTGAAGGGGGCTGCTGATGGGGACACACTAAAGGGGACAGGCTGATGTAAAGGTGGCTGCTGATGGGGACACACTGATGTGAAGGGGGCTGCTGATGGGCACACTCTGATGTGAAGGCGGATGATGGGGACACACTGATGTGAAGGGGGCTGCTGAAGGGGACACACTGATGTGAAGGGGCTGCTGATGGTAACACACTGATGTGAAGGGACTGCTGATGGGTACACACTGATGTGACGGGGGCTGCTGATGGGGACACACTGATTTGAAGGGGGCTGCTGATGGGGACAGACTGATGTGAAGGGGGCTGCTGATGGGGACACTCTGATGTGAAGGGGACTGCTTATGGGGATCCACTGATTATTATTATTATTATTATACGAGATTTATATAGCGCCAACAGTTTACTCAGCGCTTTACAATGTATATGGGGGACAACACAATTACAGTACAGTTCAATACAAAAGGTACAGGAGGGCCCTGCTCGTAGAGCTTACATTCTAAAGGGAGGGGGTGGTGGTACAAAAGGTAATAGCTGCAAAGAATGATTTGATGGGGGTTGCTCAGGGACAGTTATGTGGGTGTGGGATAGGCTTCCCTGAATAAATGAGTTTTCAAGGATCTCCTAAAGGTGGACAGGGTAGGGGCTGATCGGACATACTGGGGCAGGGAATTCCAGAGGATGGGAGAGGCTCTGGAGAAGTCCTGAAGGCGAGCATGGGAGGAGGTAACAAGGGAGCTAGAGAGCAGGAGGTCCTGGGAGGAGCGGAGGGGGCGATTTGGGCGATATCTGCAGATGAGGTTGGTGATGTAGATGGGGGCGATGTTGTGAATGGCCTTGTATGTTATGGTTAGCATTTTGAATTTTACACGGTGGGGTAGGGGAAGCCAGTGAAGGGATTGGCAGAGAGGAGCAGCAGTCACGGATCGGTTAGTGAGGTGTATTAGTCTAGCAGCAGCATTCATAATAGACTGAAGGGGGGATAGCCTGCTTAAGGGTAGGCCATTAAGGAGAGAGTTGCAATAGTCGAGGCGGGAAATAATCAAGGAGTGAATAAGTTGTTTTGTAGTGTCATTAGTCAGGAAGGGTCGAATTTTGGAGATGTTGCGGAGGTTAAGGCGGCAGGATTTAGCCAGTGATTGGATATGGGGGCTGAAGGAGAGGTCAGAGTCAAGGATTACACCCAGGACTCTGGCATGTGTGGAGGGACCAATGGTTGTGTTGTTGATATCAATGGTGAAGTCACAGGAGGGGGGCCGTGAAGGAGGAAATATAACAAGCTCAGTTTTAGAAAGATTAAGTTTGAGGAAGTGGTGTGACATCCATACCGATATGTCATTCAGCAAGTTTGAGATCCGTGAGGAGATAGTGGGGGTGAGTTGGGGAGTGGAGAGATAGATGTAAGGGGGCTGCTGATGGGGACACACTGATGGGCACACTCTGATGTGAAAGGGGCTGCTGATGGGGACACACTAATGGGGACACACTGATGTAAAGGGGGCTGCTCATAGAGACACTCTGATGTGAAGGTATCTGCTGATATGGACACACTGATGGGGACACTCTGATGTGAAGCTGGCTGCTGATGGGGACACTCTGATGTGAAGGGGGCTGCTGATGGGGACACACTGATGGGGACACACTGATGTGAAGGGGGCTGCTGATGATGACTCAATGATAGGGACACACTGATGTGAAAGGGGCTGCTGATGGGGACACACTGATGTGAAGGGGGCTGCTGATGAGGACACACTGATATGAAGAGGCTGCTGATGGGGACACTCTGATGTGAAGGGGCTACTGGTGGGTACACACGGATGTGAAGAGGGCTGCTGATGGGGACACACTGATGTGAATGGGACTGCTGATGGGGACAAACTGATGTGAAGGGAATGCTGATGGGGACACTCTGATATGAAGGGGACTGCTTATGGGGGCACACTGATGTTAGGGGGGATGTTGATGGGGACAAACTGATGTGAAGGGGACTGCTTATGGGGACACACTGATGTTAAGGGGGCTGCTGATGGGGACACACTGATGGGCATACTCTGATGTTAAGGGGGCTGCTGATGGGGACACACTGATGGGGACACACTGATGTGAAGGGGGCTGCTGATAGAGACACTCTGATGTAAAGGTGGATGCTGATAGGGACACACTGATGTGAAGGGTGCTGCTGATGGGGACACTCTGATGTGAAGGGGGCTGCTGATGGGGACACACTGATGGGGACACACTGATGTAAAGGGGGCGGCTGATGTGGACACACTGATGTGAAGGAGGCTGCTGATGGAGACACTCTGATGTGAAGGGGGTTGCTGATGGGGACACTCTGATGGGTACACACAGATATGAAAGGGGCTGCTAATGGGGACACACTGCTATGAAGGGGGCTGCTGATGGGTACACACTGAGGTAAAAGGGGCTGCTGATAGGGACACTCTGATGGGATGATTGCTGCTGATGGGGACACACTGATGTGAAGGGGGCTGCTGATGAGGACACTCTGATGTGAAGGGGGCTGCTGATGGGGACACACTGATGTGAATGGGGCTGCTAATGGGGACACTCTGATGTGAACGGGGCTGCTGACGGAGATAGTCTGGTGTGAAGGGACTGCTGATGGGGACACACTGACGTGAAGGGGGCTGCTGATGGAGACACTCTGGTGTGAATGGACTGCTGATGGGGACACTGTGATGGGCACACACTAATATGAAGTGGCTGCTAATGGGGACAGACTGATGTGAAGGGGGATGCTGATGGAGACACTCAGGTGTGAAGGGACTGCTGATGGGAACACACTGATGTGAAAGGGGCTGCTCATGGGGATACACTGATGTAAAGGGGGCTGCTGATGGGGACACTCTGATGTGAATGGGGCTGCTGATGGGGACACACTGATGGGGACACACTGATGTAAAGGGTGCTGCTCATGGGGACACACTAATGGGGACACTAAAGGGGCTTCTGATGGGGACACTCTGATGTGAAGGGGGCTGCTGATGGAGACACTCAGGTGTGAAGGGGGCTGCAAATAGGGAAACACTGATGTGAACGGGCTGCTGATGGGTACACACTGATGTGAAGGGGGCTGCTGATGGGGACACACTAATGTGAAGGGGGCTGCTGATGGGGACACTCTGATGTGAAGGGGGCTGCTAATGGAAACACATTGATGTGAAGGGGCTGCTGATGGGTACACACTGATGTGAAGGGGGCTGCTGATGTAGACACACTGATGTGAAGGAGGCTGCTGATGGGGACACTCTGATGTGAAGGGGGTTGCTGATGAGGACACTCTGATGGGTACACACTGAAATGAAAGGGGCTGCTAATGGGGGCACACTGATGTGAAGGGGGCTGCTGATGAATACACACTGATGTAAAAGGGGCTGCTGATAGGGACACTCTGATGGGATGGTTGCTGCTGATGGGGACACACTGATGTGAAGGGGGCTGCTGATGAGGACACTCTGATGAGAAGGGAGCTGCTGATGGAGACACTCTGGTGTGAAGGGGGCTGCTGATGAAGACACTCTGATGGGAAGGTTGCTGCTGATGGGGACACACTGATGTGAAGGGGGCTGCTGATGGGGACACTCTGATATGAAGGGGGCTGCTGATGGAGACACTCTGGTGTGAAGGGACTGCTGATGGGGACACTCTGATGTGAAGGGGGCTGCTGATGGGGACACTGTGATGGGTACACACTAATATGAAAGGGGCTGCTAATGGGGACACACTGATATTAAGGGGGTTGCTGATGGGGACACTCTGATGTGAAGGGGGCTGCTAATGGGAACACATTGATGTGAAGGGGCTGCTGATGGGTACACACTGATGTGAATGGGGCTGCTGATGTGGACACACTACTGTGAAGGAGGCTGCTGATGGGGACACTCTGATGTGAAGGGGGTTGCTGATGGGGACACTCTGATGGGTACACACTGAAATGAAAGGGGCTGCTAATGGGGACACACTGATGTGAAGGGGGCTGCTGATGGGTACACACTGATGTAAAAGGGGCTGCTGATAGGGACACTCTGATGGGATGGTTGCTGCTGATGGGGACACACTGATGTGAAGGGGGCTGCTGATAAGGACACTCTGATGTGAAGGGGGTTGCTGATGGGAACACTCTGATTGGTACACACTGATATGAAAGTGTTGCTGATGGGAACACTCTGATTGGTACACACTGATATGAAAGGGGCTGCTGATGGGGACACACTGATGTGAAGGGGGCTGCGGATGAGGACCCTCTGATGTAAAGGGGGTTGCTGATGGGGACACTCTGATGGGTACACACTGATATGAAAGGGGCTGCTAATGGGGACACACTGATTTGAAGGGGGCTGCTGATGGGTACACACTGATGTAAAAGGGGCTGCTGATAGGGACACTCTGATGGAATGGTTGCTGCTGATGGGGACACACTGATATTAAGGGGGCTGCTGATGAGGACACTCTGATGTGAAGGGAGCTGCTGATGGAGACACTCTGGTGTGAAGGGGGCTGCTGATGAGGACACTCTGATGGGAAGGTTGCTGCAGATGGGGACACTCTGATGTGAAGGGGGCTGCTGATGGAGACACTCAGGTGTGAAGGGGGCTGCAAATGGGGACACACTGATGTGAACGTGCTGCTGATGGGTACACACTGATGTGAAGGGGGCTGCTGATGGGGACACACTGATGTGAAGGGGGCTGCTGATGGAGACACTCTGATCGGAAGGGGGCTGCTGATGGGGACAACTGATGTGAAGGGGCTGCTGATGGGGACACACTTATGTGAAGGGGACTGCTGATGGGGGCATTCAGATGTGAAGGGGGCAGCTGATGGGGACACACTGATATGAAGGGGACTGCTGATGGGGAAGCACTGATGTGAAGGGGGCTGCTGATAGGGACACTCTGATGGGATGATTGCTGCTGATGGGGACACATTGATGTGAAGGCGGCTGCTGATGAGGACACTCTGATGTGAAGGGGGTTGCTGATGGGAACACTCTGATGGGCACACACTGATATGATAGGGGCTGCTAATGGGGACACACTGATTTGAAGGGGGCTGCTGATGGGTACACACTGATGTAAAAGGGGCTGCTGATAGGGACACTCTGATGGGAAGGTTGTTGCTGATGGGGACACACTGATGTGAAGGGGGCTGCTGATGAGGACACTCTGATGTGAAGGGAGCTGCTGATGGAGACACTCTAGTGTGAAGGGGGCTGCTGATGAGGTTACTCTGATGGGAAGGTTGCTGCTGATGGGGACACACTGATGTGAAGGGGGCTGCTGATGGGGGCACTGTGATGTGAAGGGGGCTGCTGATGGAGACACTCTGGTGTGAAGGGACTACTGATGGGGACACTCTGATGTGAAGGAGGCTGCTGATGGGGACACTGTGATGGGTACACACTAATATGAAAGGGGCTGCTAATGGGGACACACTGATGTGAAGGGGGCTGCGGATGGAGACACTCAGGTGTGAAGGGGCTGCAAATGGGGACACCCTGATGTGAAGGGGGGTGCTGATGGGTACACACTGATGTGAAAGGGGCTGCTGATAGGGACACTCTGATGGGAAGGGTGCTGCTGATGGGGACACACTGATGTGAAGGGGGCTGCTGATGGGGACATACTGATGGGCACACTCTGATGTTAAGGGGGCTGCTGATGAGGACACACTGACATGAAGGGGGCTGCTGATCCGGACACTCTGATGTCAAGAAGGCTGCTGATGGAGACACTCTGGTGTGAAGGGACTACTGATGGGGACACTCTGATGTGAAGGGGGCTGCTGATGGGGACACTGTGATGGGTACACACTAATATGAAAGGGGCTGCTAATGGGGACACACTGATGTGAAGGGGTCTGCTGATGGAGACACTCTGGTGTGAAGGGACTGCTGATGGGGGCACACTGATGTGAAAGGGGCTGCTCATGGGGATACACTGATGTGAAGGGGGCTGCTGATGGGGACACTCTGATGTAAAGGGGCTGCTGATGGGGACACACTGATGGGGACACACTGATGTAAAGGGCGCTGCTGATGGGGACACACTGATGTGAATGGGGCTTCTAATGGGGACACTCTGATGTGAAGGGGCTGCGGATGGAGACACTCAGGTGTGAAGGGGCTGCAAATGGGGACACCCTGATGTGAGGGGGGCTGCTGATGGGGACACTCTGATGTGAAGAGGGCTGCTGATGGAGACACACTGATGTGAAAGGGGCTGCTAATGTGGACACAATGATGTGAAGGGGACTGCTGATGGGGACACTGTGATGTGAAGGGGGCTGATGATGGGAACACACTGAATGGGACACACTGATGTGAAGGGGGCTGCTGATGGGGACACTCTGATATGAAGGGGGTTGCTGATGGGGAAACACTGATGTGAAGGGGGCTTCTGATGGAGACACTCTGGTGTTAAGGGACTGCTGATGGGGACACTCTGATGTGAAGGGGGATGCTGATGGGGACACTCTGATGGGTACACACTTTTATGAAAGGGGCTGCTAATGGGTAGGGATGAGCTTCGAGTTCGAGTCGAACTCATGTTCGACTCGAACAAGGGCTGTTCCTAAGTTCGCTGAACAGCGAACAATTTGGGGTGTTCACGTCAAATTCGAATGCCACGGAACACCCTTTAAAAGTCTATGGGAGAAATCAAAAGTGCTAATTTTAAAGGCTTATATGCATGCTATTGTCATAAAAAGTGTTTGGGGACCTGGGTCCTAAACGGCCATTTTTTCGGGAGCAGTGATTTTAATAATGCTTAAAATGAAGCAATAAAAGTGTAATATCCCTTTAAATTTCGTAGCTGGATGTTTTCTATAGTATGCCTGTAAAGGGGCACATGTTTCCCGTGTTTAGAACAGTCTGACAGCAAAATGACATTTGAAAGGAAAAAAAGTCATTTAAAACTACTCGCGGCTATTAATGCATTGCCGGTCCGACAATACACATAGAAGTTCATTGATAAAAATGGCATGGGAATTCCCCACAGGGGAACCCCAAAGCAAAATTTAAAAAAAAAATTACGTGGGGGGTCCCCCTAAATTCCATACCAGGCCGTTCAGGTCTGGTATGGCTATTAAGGGAAACCCCGGCCAAAATAAAAAAAAATGATGTGGGGTCCCCCTAAATTCCATACTAGGTCCTTCAGGTCTGGTATGGATATTAAGGGGAACCCCGTGCCAAAATTTAAAAAAAAATGGTGGGGTCCCCCCAACGAATCAATATCAGACCCTTATCCGAGCACGCAACCTGGCAGGCCGCAGGAAAAGAGGGGGGGGAAGAGAGAGCGTCCCCCCCTCCCTAACCGTACCAGGCCACATGCCCTCAACATTGGGAGGGTGCTTTGGGGTAACCCCCAAAACACCTTGTCCTCATGTTGATGAGGACAAGGGCCTTATCCCCACAACCCTGGCCGGTGGTTGTGGGGGTCTGCGTTCGAGGGGCTTATCGGAATCTGGAAGCCCCCTTTAATAAGGAGACCCCCATATCCCGGCCCTCCCCCCTGTGTGAAATGGTAAGGGGGTACTCTACCATTTCACTAAAAAACTGTCAAAAATGTTAAAAATGACGAGACAGTTTTTGACAATTCCTTTATTTAAATGCTTATTCTTTCTTCTATCTTCCTTTATCTTCTTCTTCTTCTGGTTCTTCTGGATCTTCTGGTTCTTCCTCCAGGGCTCTCATCCAGCATCTCCTCAGTGGCATCTTCTTCCCTTCTTCTGCTCGGGCCGCTCTGCATCCATGGCATGGAGGGAGGCTCCCGCTCTTCTCTTCATCTTCTTCTCTTCATCTTCTTCTGTTCATCTTCTTGTCTTCATCTTCTTTTCGGGCCGCTCTGCATCCATGCTGGCATGGAGGGGTCACGGGTGGCCCCGCCCCCTGTCATTTAAGAACCGTCAGAAGAGGAGAAGCGTCACACAGTGGGAGCCTCCCTCCATGCCAGCATGGATGCGGAGCGGCCTGAAAAGAAGATGAAGACAAGAAGACAAGAAGATGAAGAGAAGAAGATAAAGAGAAGAAGATGAAGAGAAGAAGATGAAGAGCAGAACGGGAGCCTCCCTCCATGCCATGGATGCAGAGCGGCCTGAGGAGAAGAAGGGAAGAAGACGCAGCGGAGGAGATGCTGGACAAGAACTCCAGAGGAAGAACCAGAAGATCCAGAAGAACCAGAAGAAGAAGAAGATGAAGGAAGAAAGAAGAAAGAAGAAGCATTTAAATAAAGGAATTGTCAAAAACTGTCTCTTGTCATTTTGAACATTTTTGACAGTTTTTTAGTGAAATGGTAGGGGTAAGTACCCCCTTACCATTTCGCACAGGGGGGGCTGGGATCTAGTGGTCCCCTTGTTAAAAGGGGCTTACAGATTCCGATAAGCCCCCCGCCCGCAGACCCCCACAACCACTGGTCATCAACATGGGGACAAGGTGTTTTGGGGGGCTACCCCAAAGCACCCTCCCAATGTTGAGGGCATGTGGCCTGGTACGGTTCAGGAGGGGGGGCGCTCTCTTGTCCCCCCCTCTTTTCCTGCGGCTTGCCAGGTTGCTTACTCGGATAAGGGTCTGGTATGGATTTTTGGGGGGACCCTACGCCGTTTTTTTAAAAAATTTTGGCCGGGGTTCCCCTTAATATCCATACCAGACCTGAAGGGATTGGTATGGAATTTAGGGGGACCCCCACGTCATTTTTTTAAAAATTTTGGCTGGGGTTCCTGTCGCGGACACTGTCTGCAAGGACCTTTTTCTGTCCACATTCACCCTATTATTTGGTATTTTTATATTAATCTTTAATTTTTTTGGACTATTCTCAGTTGTTTATTCTGAACAATACATGATTCTTGAAAGAGCTGATCACATTAACCTGCAGAGACGAACTGTCTGGTCACCAGGTCTTCCTTAAGTGTTGTGTTAATTAACATGTTAATTATATTATTGTCTTTTAAGTTTTTGCTAGAGGGGAGGGGGGGAGTGTCCATGAGTCAGCCCTACCTCGTTATCTAACCCCTTGTGTTAAATGTTTATAAAAAGGCTGTATTCTGCCCAATAAAGGAGTCAAGATTATATAAGCTATTATCGACTAGACTTGTATTTAATGCAGCTATAATATTATATCTGTCTGATGGTCATACTGGAGGAAGCGGTGTTATTAATGGAGGTACTCAGTGGAGTGTGGGATAGGATCCGTCACAATTGGTGGCAGCAGTAGGATGCTTCCTCTTGCCTAGGCACACCCAAATCATCACCGGGACCCCCTGCTCCTAACAGCAGATGGAACATCACTACGCCAGACTCAAGCGCAGCACCTTGAAGGATCTCTTGGAAGCCCATGGAAAAGTCTCCAGCAACAAATCCAAAGTGACTCTCATCACCGAACTAATGGAGATTGACCAGGCCAGCAACCCACCAGCAGACACCTCAGAGGCGACAGAGTTCCAGCGTGACGTCCAGTGGAGACTGGCCTTGTATGGTACTCACCCCCTGCAGGAGGTTATCAGTCAAGTGTTAACAGAGGTGTCCCAGCTGCGAATGGCTGAACTCCAGTGGGACCAAGGAGCGTCAGTTATGGTCGACTGGGAAGCTCCAGCGGCCCGAAAAAAGCTACCCTATGCCGCCTTCCGCATGTTTCAAGATGGTGAAGATGAGATGGATGTTTACCTGCAAATGTTTGAGCGGCAATGCGGTCTCCAAGGTGTCAATAAAGCAGATTGGGTCACGCTCCTGGTCAGCCGTCTCACAGGAAGGGCTGCAGAGGCGTACAATAATGTCCCTGATGAGATCAGCCAGGACTATGAGCGGGTAAAAGAAAGACTATTGGCTCGCTTTGGCATTACTCCAGAGGCACACCGTTTGAGGTTTCGCAACCTCCGCCGAAAGGAGAGAGAGCCTTACACAGAATGGGCTCATCAAATGACCTGAGCAGAGCAGATAATCGTTTGCACCATCGACAAGCCATGTGGATTAATGGTCGGGCTGCACAAGGACTGCGGGACATGGGAGCTACTATTACCCTGATACAGTCCCGAATGATAAACCCGGCAGAGCAGACGGGACGGTCTGTGGCTGTGTGGGTGGCCATGGGAAATGTTATGCGGGTCCCCACTGCCAGGGTTCACCTTGATTGGGGTTCGGGGGCCAAAGAAGTGGAAGTGGGAATAATGCAGAACTTACCTCCAGAGGTTTTGTTGGGCAACGATTTGGGACGTTTAAATTCAGCCTTCTCCCTGGATGTATCCCCGGAAGCCTATCCTGTTACCACCCGCCAGCAAGCCTGGATGGAGGTGCGCTCCCTCGAGGACGGGACCCAGGTAGGACCTGTCACCCCTGACCTAGACTGTACTACCCCAACTATCCCTACCCCGACTTGGGCTTCTCCCCAAGAATTTGCTCAGGCAACTTTTAGCGACCCTTCCTTAGCTAGCTATAGGGAAAGAGCAGGATTGGACCCTGGGGGGTTGGAGAGGGAGCGAATAGAGTGGGTCCATGGATTACTCTATCGGGTTACTGAGGGAAAGACAGCCTCCCATCCACCCAAGCAGCAGCTGGTTGTGCCGCAGAAATATCGTCATGACCTGCTGCGCATTGGGCATGACATACCCTTAGCCAGACACCTGGGGATGTCCTGGACCCTCCACCATCTGACTCAGTCATTTTTTTGGCCAGGGATTACAGGGGATGTCCGACAGTATTGCCGGACCTGTGACACATGCCAGCGGGTGGGTAAACATGGGGGCCCGCTGAAAGCTCCACTACACCCTTTACCGATCATTGATGAACCCTTTAGCTGCGTTGCCGTAGACCTGGTTGGACCATTGCCCAGACCTAGTCCTTCTGGGAAGAGATATATCCTTACTGTGGTGGATTATGCCACCCGGTACCCGGAGGCCATTCCCCTGGTAAATATCCATGCAGAAACTGTGGCTGATGCTTTGCTCCGGATCTTTGCCAGGGTGGGTTTCCCTCAGGAAATCATCTCTGACCAGGGGACCCAGTTCACTGTTGAGCTCACTCAGCAGTTATTGAGGCTCTGTGGGATAAAGCCCCTACAGAGCTCTCCCTATCACCCCCAGACCAACGGACTGTGTGAGAGGTTCAATGGAACACTGAAACAGCTGCTTAGGACATTTGCAACCTCACACAGGGATTGGGAGAGATATCTGCCACACCTTCTCTTCGCTTATCGGGAGGTGCCGCAGGAATCTACCGGGTTCTCCCCATTTGAGTTACTGTATGGGAGGCGGGTGAGGGGGCCTCTAGATCTAGTCAGAGCCCACTGGGAAGGGGGAATTGATCCCCAAGGGTCCTCTATCGTAGAATACGTTCTTGAGTTTAGGGACAGACTGAAGGAGCTCACGGACACTGTCCAGGAGAACCTTCGGGCTGCCCAAAGGCGGCAGAAACGATGGTACGATTGTACTGCTCGGAACCGCACTATGGAGGTTGGGCAGAAGGTTCTTTCCCTCAGACCAACCAAGCAGGACAAGTTACAGGCCACTTGGCAGGGGCCTTACCGGGTTGTGGCAAAGCTCTGTGACACAACCTACCTAGTGGCTAAATGTTCGGATGAAAGAGTCCGACGGACCTTTCATGTGAACATGTTGAAAGCATACTGGGAAAGATCAGGAGAGGTAGCCGCTATATGTGCTCCAGCTGTGGAAGATTCTGAGAATCTTCCCCTGCTGGTGCTCCCAGAGCTAAATAGAATTACTGCAGGAATAGAGATGATAAAGCTTGACGACCAGCTAGGGCCGATGCAGAGAGAACAAGCTAGACAGGTCCTTAGTCAGAGAAGGGAAATGTTCTCCACAGTCCCCGGGTACACTACTATGGCAGTGCACCGTGTGGAGACCCCGGGACAACTGCCGCTAAGACAGGCGGCTTACCGGATACCTGACGCAGTGAGAGAGGGGATGCGTCATGAGATTGAGGAGATGCTTGAATTGGGATTCATCGAGCCATCCAGCAGCCCCTGGGCTTCCCCGGTGGTCCTTGTACCGAAGCGGGATGGCACAACTCGCTTCTGTGTAGACTACAGTCTCTGTAGACTAAATGAGTGCACCACCACTGATGCTTACCCTATGCCCCGGGTCGATGATCTGTTAGATCGCATTGCTCGGGGAAAATTCCTGACAACCCTTGACCTATGCAAAGGATACTGGCAAATTCTTCTGGATGCGGAATCTATTCCGAAATCGGCGTTCATTACCCCATTTGGCTTATACCAGTCTAAAGTAATGCCATTTGGGATGAAGAATGCATCGGCAACTTTTCAGAGGATGATAGACCAACTCCTCGATGGCCTCCAGGACTATGCTTGTGCATATCTGGACGACATTGCAATCTACAGTGATACCTTGGAGGACCATCTGGTTCACCTGGGTGTCGTGTTAGACCGCATCAAGGCTGCAGGACTAACCCTTAAGCCAGAGAAATGCAGCATAGGGATGTCCGAGGTACAGTACCTTGGACATCGAGTAGGCAGTGGACAACAACGACCTGAGCCTGCTAAGATTGAGGCAGTTGCCAAGTGGCCGACCCCCGTACTAAAACCCAGGTCCTGGCGTTCCTCGGCACAGCTGGGTACTATAGGAAATTTGTCCCGCAATATAGTTCCATCGCTAAGCCCCTGACAGACCTCACTAAGAAGCACCTTCCCCGACAGGTACTGTGGTCCCCCGAGTGTGAAGCTGCCTTCCAACGATTAAAGAATGCACTAACTTCAGCTCGTGTTCTAGCTGCCCTTGACCCAACCAAATTTTTTTAGTGTCCACACAGATGCCTCTACATTCGGGCTGGGGGCAGTACTGAGCCAAGTAGGACCTGATGGCGGTGAGCTCCCAGTGGCTACCCAGGGAAGTCGGTTATGCAGCCGTGGAGAAGGAGTGTTTGGCGCTGGTGTGGGCTCTCAAGAAATTCCAACCTTATCTCTATGGACGATCTTTTACGGTGCTCACCGACCACAATCCATTAATCTGGCTTAATCGGGTCTCTGGGGATAATGGACGTTTGTTATGATGGAGCTTGGCACTGCAGCCCTACAATTTTACCATACAGTATCGGCCAGGAAAGCAGAATGGGAACGCTGATGGACTTTCCCGGCAAACTGAACTATAAAACTCTCCCGGACAGCCCCAAGCTGACCCGTGGTGGATCTAGTTGGGTCTGCCGGACTATGGGATGGGGGGGCACTGTCACGGACACTGGCTGCAAGGACCTTTTTCTGTCTACATTCACCCTGTTATTTGGTATTTCTATATTAATCTTTTATTTTTTTGGACTTGCCCAAAGACTATTCTCAGTTGTTTATTCTGAACAATACATGATTCTTGAAAGAGCTGATCACATTAACCTGCAGAGACGAACTGTCTGGTCACCAGGTCTTCCTTAAGTGTTGTGTTAATTATCATGTTAATTATATTATTGTCTTTTAAGTTTTTGCTAGAGGGGAGGGGGGGAGTGTCCATGAGTCAGCCCTACCTCGTTATCTAACCCCTTGTGTTAAATGTTTATAAAAAGGCTGTATTCTGCCCAATAAAGGAGTCAAGATTATATAAGCTATTATCGACTAGACTTGTATTTAATGCAGCTATAATATTATATCTGTCTGATGGTCATACTGGAGGAAGCAGTGTTATTGACGGAGGCACTCAGTGGAGTGTGGGATAGGATCTGTCACAGTTCCCATTAATATCCATACCAGACCTAAAGGGCCTTGTATGGAATTTAGGGGGACCCCCCACGTAGTTTTTTTTTTTAAATTTGGTTCGGGGTTCCCCTGTGGGGAATTCCCATGCCGTTTTTATCAATGAACTTCTATGTGTATTGTCGGACCGGCAATGCATTAATAGCCGCGAGTAGTTTTAAATGACTTTTTTTTCCCTTTGAAATGTCATTTTGCTGTCAGACTGTTCTAAACACGGGAAACATGTGTCCCTTTACAGGCATACTATAGACACCCCCCAGCTACGAAATTTAAAGGGATATTACACTTTTATTGTTTCACTTTAAGCATTATTAAAATCACTGCTCCCAAAAAAACGTCCGTTTTTAAAACTTTTTTTGCATTGATCCATGTCCCCTGGGGCAGGACCCAGGTCCCCAAACACTTTTTATGACAATAACTTGCATATAAGCCTTTAAAATTAGCACTTTTGATTATTCATGTTCGTGTCCCATAGACTTTAACGGTGTTCGCATGTGCAAACAAATTTTTTGCCTGTTCAGATGTTCTGGTGCGAACCGAACAGGGGGGTGTTCGGCTCATCCCTACTAATGGGGACACACTGATGTGAAGGGGGCTGCTGATGGGGACACACTAGGGTGACAACATTTCCAAACTACCATTCAGGGACATACCAGCCCCCCCCCCCCGCGCCCGCCCCAAAAAAATATTTTTTTGGTTTTTGATACTTTTTTTTGCCAATTTTTAGAAAAAAATGCTATAAATCTATCCCCTATTTTGTATACGATATAGCTTTGTGTGCAAACCAATCAATATACGCTTATTGCGATTTTTTTTCCAAAAATATGTGATTTTGTATAATCCTATATGAAACTGTGCAAAAAAAAAAAAGTGCAGTTATTTTTTGATGTATTGTAGAGGATGTAGCAGATGTAATTACAGAAGTGGAGCGTCTGCAGATTTTAATAATTTAATAGTGACTAAAGAATGAAGGGAAGTGTAAAGACTCAGAGAAACAGGTCATATTTGCATTTTGCCAGCAAGTTGCTGTAT
Source organism: Lithobates clamitans (assembly GCA_037952925.1). NCBI lineage: Eukaryota > Metazoa > Chordata > Amphibia > Anura > Ranidae > Lithobates > Lithobates clamitans. Next base: position 2,066,730 of record JBBGZY010000317.1, read on the forward strand.
CACATTTTAGAGCTGGTCTGGTCATGATATTTGCTGCCACAACAGAACAAACACAAACCTGGAAGTTTTGCTGTCGGCTCAGAGAAGTTGGGCCACTCAGCTGGCAGCTGGCAATGTGCTGCTGCAGGCAGCGGCTGCGGGAGTAGTCGACGGCGGCTCCGGGCGTAGGTAATGGCACTGGGCACAGTGACAGGCTGGATCCTGTCAGGAGACTCAGGAGGAGGTACAAAATGAAGACGCTCTAGTGTGGCTGCTCTCTTTCTCTCTCTCTCTCTGCTGCAGCCAGAGGCGGAGTCGAAGAAGGAGAGGGGGTGGGTGGAGTGAGACGCGCTGCTCAGCTGTAAGGTACCCACGTGTCAGCCGACGTCACTGGTTGCTAGACACGAGGCGGGGCGGCCCTAGCAACAAGAGTTCGGCAAATTATTTATCAGGGTGGCGAACTGGCGGTGTGTCCTTTTTTTCATTCCGGGACATTGTATAGTCCCGGAATGAAGGTGCCTGGGACACGGGACAAAAGCACACATTAAGGGACAATCCCGGGCAATGCAGGACACGTGGGCACCCTAGGACACACTGATGGGAAGGGGGCTGCTGATAGGGACACTCTGATGTGAAGGGGGCTGCTGATGGGGACACTCTGATGGGTACACACTAATATGAAAGGGGTTGCTGATGGGGATACAATGATGTGAAGGGGGATGCTGATAGGGACACTCTGATGGGAAGGGGGCTGCTGATGGGGAAAGACTGATGTGAAAGGGGCTGCTGACGGGGACACACTGATGCGAGGGGGGCTGCTGATGGGGAAACTCTGATGTGAAAGGGACAGAGGATAGGGACACACTGATGTGAAGGGGACTGCTGATGGGGAAACACTGATGTGAAGGGGGCTGCTGATGGGGGCACACTGATGCAAGGGGGGCTGCTGATGGGGACACTCTGATGTGCAGAGGGCTGCTGATGAGGACACAGTGATGTAAAGGGGGTTGCTAATGGGGACACACTGATGTGAAGAGGGCTGCTGATTGGGATACACTGATGTGAAAGGGGCTGCTTATGGGGATACACTGATGTGAAGCGGCTGCTGATGAGGACACTCTGATGGGAAGGGGGATGCTGACGGGGACACACTGATGTGAAGGGGGCTGCTTATGGGGACACACTGATACGAGGGGGGCTGCTGACGGGGACACTCTGATGTGAAGGGGCAGCTGATGGGGACACACTGATGTAAAGGGGACTGCTGATGGGGACACACTGATGTTAAGGGGGCTGCTAATGGGGACACTCTGATGTGAAGGGGATTGCTGATGGGGACACACTGATGTTAAGGGGGCTGCTGATGGGGAAACTCTGATGGGGACACTCGTATGGGAAGGGGGCTGCTGATGGGACACACTGATGGGGACACACTGATTTGAAGGGGGCTGCTGATGGGGACACACTGATGTAAAAGGGGCTGCTGATGGGGACACACTGATGGGAAGGGGGCTGCTGATGGCTACACACTGATGTCAAAGGGGCTGCTGATAGGGACACTCTGATGGGAAGGGTGCTGCTGATGGGGACACACTGATGTGAAGGGGGCTGCTGATAAGGACACTCTGATGTGAAGGGGGCTGCTGATGGGGACACTCTGATGTGAAGGGGGCTGCTGATGGAGACACTCTGGTGTGAAGGGGCTGCTGATGGGAACACTCTGATGTGAAGGGGGCTGCTGATGGGGACACTCTGATGGGTACACACTGATATAAAAGTGGCTGGGGGATACACTGATGTGAAGGGGGCTGCTGATGGGGACACACTGATGTGAAATGGGCTGCTGATGGGGACACACTGATGTGAAGGGGGCTGCTGATGGGGACACTCTGATGGGAAGGGGGCTGCTGATGGGGACACTCTGATGTTAAGGGGGCAGCTGATGGGGACACACTGATGTGAAGGGGACTGCTGATGGGGAAACACTGATGTGAAGGGGGCTGCTGATGGGGACACACTGATGTAAAAGGGGCTGCTGATGGAGACACACTGATGGGAAGGGGGCTGCTGATGGGGACACTCTGATGTGAAGGGGGCTGCTGATGGGTACACACTGATGTGGACACTCTGATGTGAAGGGGGCTGCTGATGGGGACACACTGATGGGGACACACTGATGTGAAGGGGGCTGCTGATGGGGACATTCTGATGTGAATGGGCTGCTGATGGGGACACACTGATGGGAAGTGGGCTGCTGATGAGGACACTCTTATGTGAAGGGGACTGCTGATGGGGACAAGCTGATGTGAAGGGACTGCTGATGGGAACACACTGATTTGAATGGGGCTGCTGATGGGGACACACTGATGTGATGGGGGCTGCTGATGGGGACACTCAGATGGGAAGGGGGCTGCTGATGGGGACAAGCTGATGTGAAGGGGGCTGCTGATGGGGACACTCTGAAGTGAAGGGGGCTGCTGATGGGGACACTATGATGTGAAGGGGGCTGCTGATGGGGACACACTGATGTGAATGGGGCTGCTGATGGGGACATTCTGATGTGAAGGTCTAGGTGGAGGGGTCCGCGCTTAGGACAGTGTGAGAGCTGCTGCCTATTCCAAATTGGTATCTCAAAGGATCCAATAATATAGTATAGTGATAAGGGAATAAAGACGGCGCTGCCCTCAATATATTTGAGTGCTAAAACCTATTGCGGTACATAAACCTGAACTGGGTGTTCATATTGCAATCTCACCAGATTTGTGCAAAAGTAACCAAAAACGAAAAACCAAAATATCAAAAAGACAAAAAACCAGTACCGTAACCTTAGTGCAACCGACACTGCTACATTGAGTGAAATAAAATAAAATAAAATAAATTCAATAAATTGAAGTAGATCCCCCCAGTGGGTTGAAAAGTAATGTCAAATTAGAATGATACAGTATACGTGAGCAGTGTTTGACTAAAAAGAAAAGAATTTTTTAAAAGGAAAATGGAAAAAAATTTTTTTGGATTCCTCAATATTCAAAAGTTTTGGGACAAAAATAGCGTCAGGGGTGCTGTGAAATAAGTGATAAAAAAGTATTTAATTGAATAATATGTAGTGTTAATGTGGTCTCAGTGTGTCGTTAGCATGTGTATAAAGATAATGCTACACTTTCCAAAAATATTGAGACACCATGGCATGTGAGATCCAAAAAACAGCTTTTTTGAACCATAGAAAACTAAAATTGTAACACACTATTAGCACACTCCCTATAAGTTAAATGCGATTAATGCGATTATATAAAACAGCATACAGTAGCCATAAATCCAGTTTGACAAACGCTAATGCAGTAATCATTAACTCCTATAAAATCCATGCATGGGGTCATACATAAATAACCAGGTGGAGAAGACAAAGTCCAATAATGTAAATGCTGTTAATTGTATCCTTGGGGACACACTGCAGTGACTTCCGTGCCTTACATACAAGACGGTGACTTTCAGGTGCTCACCCCCCAGTGATACCCCACTCACCAGAGATGATCACCCCTGCAGGGGTACCGAGCAACAGAGTGGGTGTTCCAGGGCAGGTGATATTCACTCCAAGTGTGCTTCCCTTCCTCTATAGCTTTCAGTTGTTACAGCTACTCCAGGGGATAGATGTATGGTAATGTGGTCAGGATATTCCAACGGTTTGCCAGCTTCAACTCTCCAGTATACCGGAGTAAAAGAAACACAAGGGGGCCTCCTTGGTGAAGTACGTTATATAAGTTTATTGCACATAACCGTTACATGAAAGTCCCATAGCAAATATTCACAGGCTCCAAGCCAAAAAACCGAAGTAAAATTTAAAACGAGCTCCGCTGTGTGCAGGGTTGGAACCGGCAACGAGTGATGATAATGCGTTCCACCGTGCGTTCCAGCCAGCACTTCCGGGTATGACGTGTGAGCGTGACTCCGCCTTACGCGTTTCGTCATAGGACGTTTTCAAAGGCAGTGTCGACGCCTACGCTTCACACTCTAATATAGTTCCACAATACACCTGACCACTCCCCTTATTATGGTAATGTCGCTCGGGGGGAGGGTGTAATACGGCCGCTAGACATCAATTGTGTGTTCCTATCTATGCAGGTCTGAGCATTAACCTCTCATTTAACTGACTAAACAGCGCTATCAATGATCCAATCATACACTGCAGTAACGGCCCCCAGCATATTCTGTTATATACAGGGCAGTGATATGTGGTCACAAAGGATTCATATCCTTTAATATATGTGTATATATTAAAACAGCTAGCGGGAAATAAAAATAAAGAATAAATGAGTATAATAAATTTGGTCTGTCATTGTGGAGCTATATTGTTAATACTAAAATACTTATATTTATATAAAATCTGTACATAGAACATATCCTAATAAGGTCCCCAGTATTAAATGGGTATGTTATCATCTACAATTCCTAAAGAACCTTAAAAAATGTTTTAAAAATTAATTAAATACATATATCATAAGATCCCCAAAATTTATTAAACATATATAAAAACAAAATGTAAAAAAATATAAAAAATCTCTGTGTTATAACAGCCTATATGTGCATATACTGACGTAATAAATACTAATAAAAATAAAATTTTTTTTTATATATATATAGAGGTAGTAGTGGTATGGTAGATTTGTGTATACGTAGGTTTTTATTATAAGGATATTGTTAATAATCAAGAGTAGAAACCTATACATCATAGAAATGTTATTATAAAAATATTATTAATCAAGAGTAGAAACCTATACAGCATGGATGAAACACCCATACTACACAATGTAGGTAAAACAGTGTGCACCGTATCATCCTGCTCTCTTAGGTGCACCATGCCCTACAAAGTTCAAAAGTATTGGGACAAAACCCATAAACCAGATATGTTTAAAATCAGATGTTGCTAGAGTCAGAGGATAATAGGGAGCAAGAGAACAAATAGAGTCATAAGAGGATAAGGGCTATTAAAGAGAAACCAGTGAAAAAAGGTAGTTATTTCAGATATCCACTATAAGGTTGTTGCTGTTGTTTAGGGGTTAGCTATATAGCAATTCAAATCTATATCCAGGTTAAGCCCTTTGGGGGCAAGGGAACCCAATCGATATATCCAACTAGTTTCATTCCTGGATATAGAAGTTTCTCTATTTCCTCCACGCCAGTGTTCCTGGACAGAGTCAATACCATAAAAGATGAGTACACTTGGATCCCTATGATGGACCTCATCAAAATGTCTGGATAGACTATGATTTGGGAACCCCTTCCTAATATTTTTAATATGTTCCCGGATACGGACGAACAACTGACGGGTAGTCCTACCCACGTATTGGAGGTGACATGGGCATTCCACAACATAAGTAACATGTGTGCTTCTACAGGTGATCAGCTGGTTAATTGAATATTCTTTATGATCAGTACATGATTTAAATGTGTTCTTTCTCCTGGGTTGTTTTTTAGCTACTTTACATGGTAGACATCTCTGACACCTAAAAAAACCTTTCAATTCTGGACATATTTTAATAGACTTAGGGGGGTCAATAACATTCTTTACTAAGCGATCCCTTAAATTAGGTGCTTTTCTATATATAAATTTAGGTTTAGCCGGTAATAGTTTTGTTAAGATGAGGTCTTCCTTGAGTATGGCCCAGTACTTTTTTATTTTTTTCTCAAACTCTCTATATTGACTATTGAACCCTGTGATAAATGCTACTTCTGGTCCCTTTTCAGCTTTCTTATTCTTTTTATGGAACAGGGAGGTTCTGTCCAGCCTCATGATATCTTCTTTTAGTTTCAAGAGTCTCTCCCTGTCATACCCTTTTTCTTGGAATCTATTAATTAAAATGTCAGCCTGTTTATTAAAATCCTCAACCCGATTACAATTGCGACGTATCCGTAACAGCTGTCCTTTGGGAACATTCGTTTTCCATCTTGGGTGATGGCAGCTGGAGGTCGGGATGTACCCGTTTCTGTCTGTCGATTTAAAAAAGGTGCGGGTGCATAGCTTGTCTCCCGTTTTAAAAATTTCTAGATCCAAGTAATCAATTATCTCCGAACTCCACTTCCCAGTAAACTTAATACCATATTTATTAATGTTAAGGTTATCCAGAAATTTTGTGAGGCTTTCTGGTGTTCCATTCCATAAGATGAACAAGTCATCTATGTACCTTTTATACATCTTGATCTGGGGTATGTTCTTACTGTAGATGTATTTATCTTCCCAAAGGTCCATGAATAGATTAGCTACGCTGGGAGCATAGCGTGCTCCCATTGCAACTCCCTTTGTTTGTACATAAAATTTTTTGTCATGCCAGAAATAGTTACACTCCATGGCCATTTTTAGGCCCTCAAGGATATAGCCAATTTGTTCCTGCTTCATGCTTGTATTCATGTGTACCATACATCTATCCCCTGGAGTAGCTGTAACAACTGAAAGCTATAGAGGAAGGGAAGCACACTTGGAGTGAATATCACCTGCCCTGGAACACCCACTCTGTTGCTCGGTACCCCTGCAGGGGTGATCATCTCTGGTGAGTGGGGTATCACTGGGGGGTGAGCACCTGAAAGTCACCGTCTTGTATGTAAGGCACGGAAGTCACTGCAGTGTGTCCCCAAGGATACAATTAACAGCATTTACATTATTGGACTTTGTCTTCTCCACCTGGTTATTTATGTATGACCCCATGCATGGATTTTATAGGAGTTAATGATTACTGCATTAGCGTTTGTCAAACTGGATTTATGGCTACTGTATGCTGTTTTATATAATCGCATTAATCGCATTTAACTTATAGGGATTGTGCTAATAGTGTGTCACAATTTTAGTTTTCTATGGTTCAAAAAAGCTGTTTTTTGGATCTCACATGCCATGGTGTCTCAATATTTTTGGAAAGTGTAGCATTATCTTTATACACATGCTAACGACACACTGAGACCACATTAACACTACATATTATTCAATTAAATACTTTTTTATCACTTATTTCACAGCACCCCTGACGCTATTTTTGTCCCAAAACTTTTGAATATTGAGGAATCCAAAAAAATTTTTTTTTTCCATTTTCCTTTTAAAAAATTCTTTTCTTTTTAGTCAAACACTGCTCACGTATACTGTATCATTCTAATTTGACATTACTTTTCAACCCACTGGGGGGATCTACTTCAATTTATTGAATTTATTTTATTTTATTTTATTTCACTCAATGTAGCAGTGTCGGTTGCACTAAGGTTACGGTACTGGTTTTTTGTCTTTTTGATATTTTGGTTTTTCGTTTTTGGTTACTTTTGCACAAATCTGGTGAGATTGCAATATGAACACCCAGTTCAGGTTTATGTACCGCAATAGGTTTTAGCACTCAAATATATTGAGGGCAGCGCCGTCTTTATTCCCTTATCACTATTCTGATGTGAAGGTGGCTGCTGATGGGGACATTCCGATGTGAAGGTGGCTGCTGATGGGGACACTCTGATGGGTATACACTGATGTGAATGGGGCTGCTGATGGGGACATACTGATGTGAAGAGGGCTGCTGATGGGGACACTCTGATGTGGACACTCTGATGTGAAGGGAGCTGCTGATGGGGACACACTCATGGGCACACACTGATGTGAAGGTGACTGCTGATGGGGACACTCTGATGTGAAGGGGACTGCTGATGGGGACAGACTGATGTGAAGGGGGCTGCTGACGGGGACACACTGATGCAAGGGGGGCTGCTGATGGGGAAACTCTGATGTGAAGGGGGCAGATGATAAGGACACTCTGATGTTAAGGGGACTGCTGATGGGGAAACACTGATGTGAAGGGGGCTGCTAATGGGGACACACTGATGCAAGGGGGGCTGCTGTTGGGGACACTCTGATATGCAGAGGGCTGCTGATGGGGACACAGTGATGTGAAGATGGCTTCTAAAGGGGACACACTGATGTGAAGGGGCTGCTGATGGGGATACACTGATGTGAAAGGGGCTGCTCATGGGGATACACTGATGTGAAGGGGCTGCTGATGAAGACACTCTGATAGGAAGGGGGATGCTGATGGGGACACACTGATGTGAAGGGGGCTGCTGATGGGGACACACTGATGCGAGGGGGGCTGCTGATGGGGACACTCTGATGTGAAGGGGGCAGCTGATAGGGACACACTGATGTAAAGGCGACTGATGATGGGGAAACACTGATGTGAAGGGGGCTGCAGATGGGGACACTCTGATGTGAAGGGGATTGCTGATGGGGGCCACACTGATGTTAAGGGGGCTGCTGATGGGGACACTCTGATGGGGACACTCGTATGGGAAGGGGGCTGCTGATGGGGAAACACTGATGGGGACACGCTGATTTGAAGGGGGCTGCTGATGGGGACACACTGATGTAAAAGGGGCACTGATGATGGGGACACTCTGATGTGAAGGGGGCTGCTGATGGGGACACTCTGATGTGAAGGGGGCTGCTGATGGGAACATACGGATGTGAAGGGGGCTGCTGATGGGGACACTCTGATGTGAAGGGGGCTGCTGATGGGGACACTCTGATGTGATGGGGGCTGCTGATGGGGACATTCTGATGTGAAGGTGGCTGCTGATGGGGCATTCTGATGGGTACACACTCATGTGAAAGGTGCTGTTGATGGGGACATACTGATGTGAAGGGGGCTGCTGATGGGGACACACTGATGTGAAGCGGGCTGCTGATGGGAACACACTGATGTGAAAAGAGCTGCTGATGGGGACATACTGATGTGAAGAGGGCTGCTGATGGGGATACTCTGATGTGAAGGGGGCTGCTGATGGGGACACTCTGATGTGAAGGTGGCTGCTGATGGGGACACTCTGATGGGGACACACGGGTGTTAAAGGGGCTGCTGATGGGGACACACTGATGTGAAGGGGCTGCTGATGGGGACACTCTGATGTAAGGGTAGAATAAAGAATGAACATCCAATCATACCTATTTGGTCGTCAACATCCCTGGTACAATGGATAGAAAGAGGGGTACCCCCATAAAAAATGGGACTTTAGCGGCAACAAGGTAATGATAAAATACAATTTAATTTATTACATAAAGTATATACATAAATGGCAATATTCAAACCAATAAACCATTAGTGTTGATATTTATGATTCCCATAGGTATCCAGATGGCCCGACGCGTTTCGAGACAGTTAACGTCCCTTTGTCAGGGGCAGATTGTCAGAAAGGGATCACACTATACAATAAAATCATTTATGTTAATTAGTAACCATATACAAAATAATTTTTAATCAGTCATTTACAACATAGGACACATAGCATAATGATTACATAAACAAAGAGCATACCCAGAACGATCAACATAAGGTTTCACTGCTGGGACAGTGGCGGCACTCTTATCACGGCTAAATACCACTGGTGTCCAAAGGACAAAGATGTAACCACTGAGTCCACACTCATCCACACTAGTCCCCCACAGCGGTTCTAGCGGAAACCATACTTTCCTTAGATCTCTTTTTTTTTCTCCCAAAGTATTTTCCTTAGTATATGATCTATTAAGAAAATATAGAGGAATTTGTATTCCTAAATTGTATATTTCGACTGCCCAGTTCTGAAAGAGAAACTCTCTTACTAGACATGGATCAGTTGACAGTGAAGGATATAATTGCATACATGTCTATATATACATGTCCTACCTCCATGCAATCCGCTTTCAGGATAAGACAGGTACTAGTGGTAAAAACACTGTGTTTACCACTAGTACCTGTCTTATCCTGTAATCGGATTGCACGGAGGCAGAACATGTGTATATATAGACATGTATGCAATTATATCCTTCACTGTCAACTGACCCATGTCTGGTAAGAGGGTTTCTCTTTCAGAACTTGGCAGTCGAGATATACAATTTAGGAATACAGATTCCTCTATATTTTCTTAATAGATCATTTACTTAGGAAAATTCTTTGGGAGACACAAAAGTGTGACATCCAGGATAGTGTGTGGTTTCTGCTGGAACCGCTGTGGGGGACTAGTGTGGATGAGTGTGGACCCAGTGGTTACATCTTTGTCCTTTGGACACCGGTGATATTTTGCCGTGATACGGGTGCCGCCACTGTCCCAGCAGTGAATCCTTATGTTGATCGTTCTGGGTATGCTCTTTGTTTATGTAATCATTATGCTATGTGTCCTATGTTGTAAATGACTGATTAAGAATTATGTTGTATATGGTTACTAATTAACATATTTGATTTTATTGTATAGTGTGATCCCTTCCTGACAATCTGCCCCTGACGAAGGGATGTTAACTGTCTCGAAACATGGCGGGCTGTCTGAATACCTATGGGAATCGTTACCATCATTAATGTTTTATTGGTTTGAATATTGCCATTTATGTATATACTTTTTGTAATAAACTACATTGTATTTTATCCTTACCTTGTTGCCGCTAAATTCCCATATTTTGGGGGCGTGGCTTGGCGCACGGCGGTGATGGACGCTTAGAACAGGAGCTCCAGCGGCATCGCAGCCTGATCCCGTCGTTCTGCACCATGTCATGAGCAGGAAAAGCTACTGCACACCGAGCTCCAGATCAAGGAGATTATCAGTAGCCAGCCAGGGGAGGAATATCACGGAGCTCTTTCGGAACACACCGGCGGCCCGAAGCTCTGCCTGGCAGCAAGATGGTGGTGCCACACGCAGAGGAAGAATACAGTGAGGTTTCCCAGTCGGCACGTGAAGAGAATGGTAGGGATATCCCCCATCCTGATCCCCCTCTCACATATGCAGGGATGTCTGGCATTGCTACTGATATTAAAGCAACTTTCTCTGCTGCCATTACGGATCTAAAATCAAGCATGCTTGTACTCACAGATAAGATGGCCTCCACTGAGGCAGCAGGGAGACACAGAGACAAAGCAATCCAGAGATTAGAGAGAGTGACATGCTCACAATCCCAGCATTTAATCAAGATCAATAGGCACCTAGAGGATCTGGACAACAGGGGGAGGAGGAACAATTTCAGGGTCAGGGGGATCCCCAAAACAGTTGAAGCTGCTCAAATATTCCCAGCCCTGGAAAGAGTGTTTAATAGGCTGCTTGAAAGCCCTGAAGACACTACCATTGAGTTTGTCAGGGCTCACCGAGCACTCAGAGCAAAAGGCTCAGACAACATGCCACCTAGAGACATAATATGCTGTCTGCAGAACTTCTCACTGAAAGAAGATATTATGAGGAAGGTGCGCAGGAATATCCAGATTATTTTTAATGGTGAGACAATCATGCTTTTTCATGGTCTTTCTCAGATCACCCTTAAGAACCGCAGAGCCCTGCGGCCATTGCTAGACAAACTGAGAGAGAGGAAGATATGCGCTATACCTAGAGATTCCTGTTTGCCTTGTTGGTTAATCATAACGGGAAACAATATACCCTACATTCCCCAGAGGATCTTCCTGAATTCTGTCATGCTCTTCAATTGGGACAGGTTGAATTACCAGAAAGGTACCAGGAATTCACTCTCCCCCCTCTGGAAAATCTTCACCCCGGATCACCATTCAATTCACCTGACAAGCACCAGTCCAAGAAGATGAAACCCTCTCGCTCAGGTGGCCCACTCGCAGGCACCCCCAACAGCAGACCTCACCCTTTTTCTATTCTCTGATGTAAGGGGGATGCTGTTGGGGACACTCCGTTATAAGGAGGGTGCTGATGGAGACACTCAAAATTAAAGTGGGCCAGTCATGATGAAGTCCAGGGCCAAATTTATGCCCCAGTCCAGCCCTGCCCTAAACCCTCTCTCCCACTGTACATTCTAAAATGTACGGTATTCTACTATCATGTGCATTTCCGGATAGTCCTTTCTATGTCCGAGACTGGGAGCGAGAATTAGGTAAAAACTTGCCTCATGAAGATTGGGATAAGGTGTTCTTCCTCATCTTTAACCATTTAAGGACCAGCTGCTGCAGTTATACTGCGGCAGGTTGGCTCCCCTGCACAAATCGTCGTCATTGTACGGCGGCTCGTGCAGGCGCAGTTGCAGGCGGGTGCGCACTGCCGCCGGCACACTCTCATACCTATTGCACGCTGCAGGAGCGTCCCTGGGGGTAGAGCGAACTCAATGTCCGCCAGCGGCCCTCAATTGCCTAATACAGAGGCAGAATGGGAATCTGCCTTTGTAAACAAGGTGGATCCCCATTCTGACAGGGGACACGTCAGAGATCTACTGTTCCCAGTGGGGAACAGTGATCTCTGTCATGTCCCAGGCAGCCTATCCTCCCTACAGTTAGAATACACCTAGGGAAAACAGTTAAGCCCTTGATCGCCCCCTAGTGTTAACCCCTTCCCTGCCAGTGTCATTTTTACATTTTTATAGCACTGATCAATGTATTAATGTCACTGGTCCTCAAAAAGTGTCATTTGGGTCAGATTTTCCGCCGCAATGATGCAGTCCTGATAAAAATCGCAGATTTCCGTCATTACCAGTAATAACAATAAAAAAAATAAAAGTCACTAAATCTATCCCATAGTTTGTAGACGTGATAACTTTTGTGCAAACCAATCAATATACGCCTATTGTGATTTTTTTAACCAAAAGTATGTAGAAGAATATATATCGGTCTAAACTGATGAATAAATTATTTTTTTATATATTTTTTTGAATATGTATTATAGCAGAAAGTAAAAAAAAAAAGTTTTTTTTTCAAAATTGTCGCTCTTTGTTTGTTTATAGTGCAAAAAATAAAAACCGCAGAGGTGATCAAATACCACCAAAAGAAAGCTCTATTTGTGGGAAAATATCGCAAAAAATGGCCTGGTCATTAAGGGGCAAATCTTTCCGGTCCTTAATTGATTAAAATAACTTTGTCATCTTATTCACAGGAATGCAACTGTAAGATTATGACAAGATGGTATCACTGCCCGTTCTTACTAAATAAAATGTATCCAGCTATGTCTGACCTATGCTGGAGATGCGGTGAATCAAGAGGCACACTATTACATCTATGGTGGTCTTGCTCGAAAATAAAACCATTTTGGTTGGCTATATTTAAACATATGATCACTGGTAAAAATTGGCAGGAGACTCCTGAGGCAGCGCTTCTTTCTCTAATTACGGGATCAATTAAATTAATTAAAAGGGGAATATTTAGATTTTTCTTAATGGCAGGAAGAGCCTTAATTCCAAGACACTGGAAATCCAAAATAACACCAACAATAAGGGAATGGGTTTTAGAGGTAAACCACATAATGCGGATGGAAAAGCTAGTATCTACAGCAAATAACAATGAATGAATGAAGTTTCCGGAACCTCCTCAGCAAAAGGGGAATATTTAGATTTTTCTTAATGGCAGGAAGAGCCTTAATTCCAAGACACTGGAAATCCCAAATAACACCAACAATACGGGAATGGGTTTTAGAGGTAAACCACATAATGCGGATGGAAAAGCTAGTATCTACAGCAAATAACAATGAATGAATTAAGTTTCTGGAACCTCCTCAGCTGTTATCTTTCCTGTGACTGTTGGGATCCTGTCTGCTGGATGCTATATCTATTTTTCTTGTGTTTTGTTTTTTTTTGTTGTTTTTTGCTTGTTTGTTTTGTTCTCTCTATCTTTTTTCTTTCTTTGTGTTTTTTTTTTTCTTTTTCATCTATTTATTTATTTATTTATTTTTTTCCCTTTTTTTCTATATATATATAAAAATTGGCATTGATAGCGAATATGTTGGCATGTTACACCCATGCAATTTTTTAGTTTCTCAGCTAGTGAAAACACAAGTGGGAATGCGGAAATATAAAACTTGGTTAACCTAAGGATATTTAGGTCACAGTCATTAAGCATAGTTATTTCCTTTCCTTTTTCTTTTTTGTTGAACAATGCCATTCTTTTCAATAAAGATATATTAAAATCAAAAATAATTTTAAAAAAGTGTAAAAAATCACACCCAAGCACTTAAAATTCCAGACAGCATTTTTGAGCTCCCCTTCCCCGCCACATACATGAATGTATGAAGTAGATGCATGCGATGGGGCACCTACGCACTAAAACATTGATTGAGAGACACATGTTACATATCACCAAGCATGCCAGAGTGAAATCAATAATTCTAGGTCCATTATTCATGGCTAATACTAAACTGATGACCTGTAGGGGCTTTTATAGAGTTTCCTATACATAGTACATAGTACCCCTACTCATTTACCAAAAAAGTGAGTAAAGACACAACACAAGGATATCGGGGAACTGGAGAAAGTGCAGAGAAGGGCAACCCAACTGATAAGAGGCATGAAGGAACTCAGCTATGAACTCAGCTATGAGGAATGATTAGAGGAACAGAAATGATTGTCTCTTGAGAAGAGGAGATTAAGAGGAGATATGATCAACATATACAAATACATAAGTGGTCCATACAGTGAACTTGGTGTTGAGTTATTCACTTTAAGATCATCACAGAGGACAAGGGGGCACTCTTTACGTCTAGAGGAAAAAAGATTTCATCTCCAAATACAGAAAGGTTTCTTCACAGTAAGAGCTGTGAAAATGTGGAATAGACTCCCTCCAGAGGTGGTTCTGGCAAGCTCAGTAGATTGCTTTAAAAAGGCCTGGATGTACATAATATAACTGGCTACTGACATTCATAGGTAAAGTTGATCCAGGGAAAACTTGATTGCCTCTTGTGGATCGGGAAGGATTTTTTTCCCCTGCTGTAACAAATTGGATCATGCTTTGCTGGGGTTTTTCACCTTCCTCTGGATCAAATGTGGATGAAGGATTGTGTATATGGGATTATGTGATTTTTTTTTTTTATTGGTTGAACTGGATGGACTTTTTCAACCTTAATGATGTAACCTGACCTGATGTAAGTATGTAATAATTCCTTTAATGAAAAATGAAAAAGAAATGTCCCCCCCAGTATAGATCCATCGTGAATCACGATGCCCGCCGCAGCCCTGGTTGATGACAACACAAGGGGACGGGGTCACCCACTGACATAATCAGGTGACTCCACACCTTAGCTATTTAAGAAATGGCAGATGGCAGAGCAGGCAGACAGTGGGAGCCTTCAACGAGACCTGAGAGGGTTTTTTTCCCTTTGTAACGAGCCCCTGCCCGCTCGGTTCCACTCTCCCGACACTCCTCTGCTGCTATAGAATCAAATTGCAGATCGCAACGTCTGATGGTTCAGTCATCCGATGCTCCGGGATTAGAACTACAGCTATGTGCCTTTCGAATCCAGTTGTGATTGCTCAGAACAAACACCAGGCAGGCTGTATGTAAGTTCAAACAGGGATCTCCTTTATTGAAAGGAATACAGGCTCTTTTATACAGTAAAAGAGGAGGTGCATACCTCCTGCTCATATTACTCTGAACATACACCTGTGACCAGAAACCTAATTAACATGGGCTAATTAACTAATCCCTTTAGACAGCCTAGATGACTCAGTCATTAAACTTTAGGCCAGACTGGCCGTCTTTGAGCTCAGAAAACACATTCAACATTATCACAAATCAACAACGAACTCTTCTTCACACAATAGCAGAGTTAATTAACAGAAACAACAATGGGGATCTAATGACTCTTAGATCCCATACTAGACTTATTTACAATACACATTCTAGCAGGCAACAGACAGACAGATGGCTGAAATTGACATCAGCATCTCCTAACAGTATTTGTCCCAGCATTATGAATCAGAGGAGAAATTCCAAGCTTCATGACAATCCAGTATTCCAAGGTTCATGACACCCTTTTTTCGGGTCCGGAGGGCCAGGGGGACATTTTCTTTTTTAATAAAGAAATTTACAAAAACTCATGTCTTTATTCACTATTTACACTCAGCAGGGGCTTTCAGTGGGGAAGCACGCTGACAGCTAATGAGTCATTGGTTGTTAAGCTTCCCGGCCCACTCTTTAACAGCCAGCTATTCTTCACACAGAATTAGAATTAGTCAATCATTTTTCAACTGATCCAAATTCAAATCGTTCCGAAAATATGGAATTCATTACAAAAAGAATATACAAAATGAAATTATATGAAATTCAACAAAATGTGTTATATTTTTATTCAGAGATTTGGATATATCCAGATCGCTGAATAACCACAAAATATGTCTGAGTTTAAAATCGGACTGAAACAAACTGCACATGTCTATGTGGTGGTCCTTAAGTGGTTAAGATTCGTTAACCACTTGACCTCTGAAAGGTTTTACCCGCTTCATGACCAGGCATTTTCTGCTATTCAGCACTGTGCTACTCTAACTGACAATTGCTCGGTCATGCACATGAAATTTATAGAATTTTTTTTGCACAAATAGAGCTTTCTCTTGGTGGTATTTGATCACCACTGAGTTTTTCTTTTTTTTTTATATCCAACTGTTCTATAAAACATATCCAATAAAAAAAATGATTTCTTCATAAATTTGGGCCAAAACATAATCTGCTACATATAAAAAAAATTGTTTGCTTGAAAGTTATAGTGTCTACAATCTATGGTGTATACTGTATACTGGAATTTACGCAGCTATGGTGCTATACTGCTAATGGTAGTGATCAGTGAATTATAGTGGGACTGTGATAGTGTGGCAGGCAATCTGTCACAAACAGACCCTTGTTGGGAGGTACACTAACTGACATCAATTGTGACACTAATACAGTGATCAGAGATAACACTGTACACTGTCACTGTACTAATGATACAAGCTGGAAAGGGGTTAACATTAAGTGGCAATCAAGGAATTAGGTGTGTGCCTAACAGTGTAATGTGTGTACTATGTGTTGTTTTTACTAAGAGATCGGTCTGTTTTTTCTCTCTTCTTTACAGGGAGAAGAAAAAGTCAGATTTTTGCTCTGGGTAAACACAGGACACAATCAGCAGGTCGCAGCCATAAATCATTGGCTGACACTTGCTGACGAAATCACACTGTGTCCAACCATAGCATGGGTCAGCAGGGGGCGTGGGGTGTTTAAGCCACAAACAAACAAAAAATATATATAAAAGTGAGAATAGAAAAATAAAATGGCAGGTGTTTTTCAAATCCATGCTCTGTGCTCCTTATAGCCCCCTAGGTATTGCACTCACCCAAACCACTCACTTCACAAAGGGGTATCTCGCTTTCACAGTATCTGCCACTGTGCAGCAATCTCCAGACCTTTGTCTGCTGTATCAGCTATATCATTCCATGCTTGCGATATCAGATGTATCTTTCTCCTTTAAATCTCCCTCTGCATCACCCACATATAGGAAAGAGACATCTCCATAGTGTAATTCTGTTTTAAATTAAATTTGTTGTTACATAAAAGATTGAAAACATACTCACACTGCTTCAAATGCATATAAGCCTTTAAAAACAGGAAGCTGGGACGATTCTCGTTCCACGGCACGAAACCGGAAGTGATGCGAAGACACTAGATGCTCTGCCCTATGCATTTCGTCATCAAGGCGTCACCTGGAGCGGTCTCTTTCCTATAGGTGGGTGATGCGGAGGGAGATTTATGTTACTGCCGACTGAGAGCCGAGTAAACAGGAGATGACAGCTCGGTGATTTCCTATGAGAAATGGTGAGCTGCATTGATGGGGTGATGAGCACAGATCAGGCTGCAGATGGGCACAGTTCAGGCTGCAGATGGGCACAGATCAGGCTGCAGGTGGGCACAGATCAGGCTGCACTGAATCTGCAGATGGGCACAGATGGGCTGCATTGAGGCTGCAGATGGGCACTAATCAGGCTGCATTGATGCTCACTGACAATTATTTTGCTTTAAAGTGGTTTATCTAAAAAAAAGTTTTTTTTTCCTGAAACTTTTAAATTGGGGTGTGCGTTATACGCCTTTTCGAGTCATACGCCAATAGATACAGTATAAATATATATATATATATATATATATATATATGTATATATATATATATATATATATATATATATATATATATATATACATATATATATGGATCGCAAAGGCAAGGTTTTTGAAGAGCACCTGTCACATTCGTTTTTATTTTATGTATTGGACTATATATGATCACAGCACACTCATTTAAATTTTGCATATGTGCATTGTCAGCACCTGCACACACCAGTGTTTGCACTAAGCATTTGACACTTTACACAAGTTTTAGCAACTCTGATGTTTTTTTATTTATTTTTACATTGGGAGTATAATATAGGGATATACAGAGTATTACACAAGGGCATACAATTATTGCACCCTAGAACAGCGCCACACCTACCTCTTTTTTTTTAACACTTGCACTTACATTCCACCTAGGTGGTTGTCCCGGTAGGGACAGCAGTTCATTTTCCATCTTATTTATTGCCATAAGCGCAGGACCACCAAAATATTTTACATTCAAGTACACTGCTGCTGGTAAACAGACATTTAGAAGCAGCTGGGTGATTTTTTCAGCTGCCCCTGAACTCTCTTCAGTACATGTACACAGGGTTGTTTATAGTCATTTCCATACAGTTGAGTTTAGAAGCAAAAAAAATGCATTCAGGACGAATGTTCAGAGGCATTTGAAATGTCAAGTGTCTGTAACAGCTTGTAAACGAGGTAATTCGCATTTAGCCGCGTTTCGTTTACAGGCGTTTTTCATGGAGATAAATTTTTGACGATTTGCAATATGAAAAATGCTTCTAAATGCAAACGTGGCTAAACGCTGCTAAACGCATCATGTAAACATGGCACAATGGATGTTTTTAAACATCAGTTTCTGTCAAGTTAAATCATTCAGGAGAGGTTTTAAAACGTCCCATGTACATGGTGCTTTAATCTACTGTGACTGAGCGGCAAATAGATAAAGTGTTTGAGCTTTGTGAATTATGGCTTCCTCCATGTGTTCCCATATCATTACTGAACCCAAAAATTATATTAAGGGCTAACATCCATGTCAATAAGAAGTTTAAATGCTAATTCTTTAGCAGTCATCCCTTTTATTATTGGGATCTTATTTATGTTTAAAGGCTCACACACATGCATCTGTCAGCCTGTTATTTGTGATTTATACAGGATGCTGGCCTGTAAACAAACATCTGTGACTTCTGGGTGAAGAACAATGATGCTTCTTGATGGTGTACACCTCTCTGTGCTCATGTACATGAGCCCTAAGGTTGATTTGAGGGAAGCTGTCACTTTTTTCTACTAACCATTTCTAAAACGCACTTCTGTCTCATACTGTATATATTATATGGATATACTGTTTATATTAGGTGATGATAGTTTAGTAGTACTTTAGAGGGTATTTGTTAGCTTGATAACCATCCATTGGTGATTTGTCCTTTAGTTGCGACACCCTTTTACATTATTTAAAAATAAAAATAAAACAAAGTGTAAAACAGTGTGCATCAAAAACACATAACTCTATTTTCCACATTTGCTGCAACCCTCAATTCGCATAGTAAATATAAATGTTAAGGCTATAAATATACCCAATATTGCAGGAGTACCAGACTCTAAGAAAGAAACACTGAGTGTGGCGATAAGTAGGAACTAAGGACTGCCATAGTGGTGGGTTGCACACAGCAACACATCGGTATAGGGGGTACATGACCCCCAGAGCAGTCCATCTCTGCTTCAGAGTGGAAGTATACTTCCATCACTAAATTTTACTTATAGGAAAGCCTATAATAAGGCTTACCTATAGGTAGTGTAAATATCTCCTAAACGTGCACTGTTTAGGAGATATTTGCTGTACATGCAGCCAGTGACATCACAAGTGCATATGCTCTGAAGGAACTTGTGTTGTTCCTTCAGAGCCCTGAAGGAACGGCATGTGCTCCGGCCAATCACAGAGCCGGAGTCTATGAACCTTGGAAAAGCAAGACTGGTGAGGATGGAAACAGACTCCAGCAATGACATTGCATTGCTGGAATACTTTGTTTTCAAGTAAGTTTCATGTTGCAGCTGCAATAATCTATAAATGTTATATTTATTTATATTTTTTTATAAGAAATAAACTTAAAGAGACAGACAAAAGTTGATCGGGGGCATCTAGCATTACAAAACAGTTGATCAGTGTGTTGGTCTGAAAATCTGAGAATGTTCAGCATGACAAGTAATAACTATATGTAGCTTGGGAGATTGAGTAACACGTATGCACGTTATCATAGTGAAAATGTAGGACAGAAACATAAACATAGAGCCAACACTGCAGATGCAGATTCAGATTAAAAATCGAATTGCATTTGTTAAATGCTTCATCTGGTATTCATGCATATTATCACAAATTATGGACTTGGAATAGGTATTAGGTATGGAACAGTGAGCCCTTGCAATCAGACCTTGAACTATACGTCAAAAAGCTACACGTAGTTCAAAATCAACACTATCAATCTGTAGATAGATAGATAGATAGATAGATAGATAGATAGATAGATAGATAGATAGATAGATAGATAGATAGATAGATAGATAGATAGATAGATAGATAGATAGATAGATAGATAGATAGATAGATAGAATATCTGAATGAATATCTGCTGAAAATAACTCTACCAGCATTTTAAACATATGGAAAAAATATTTAGTTTTTCTGTGTAATATTTTAAAGAGACAGATTTACATTGTGCAATAAATTAATAATTCATGAGTACTCAAAAGACATAGCCAATTAGCTGTAGTAATTTGCATTTTTATGTTTCTCTGGTCATTTTACAAGGTCTGCTTTACTATAATAGAAAAGAAAATTCCATTTTTTTATAACTGACCAACCATGTGATAATTCTTCCATAAAATGTTGAAAAAAAAAGACTTTCTCTTTTGTTCTTTTCACATCTGATTTACTTTGATTTTCTAAGCTGCATTTAATAAGACAGCACATTTTAAAGACATATTTGAAACAGCTTTGATTCAAGACCCCTTTAATAATTAAAATCTGGATATTGTAATCTACTGCAAAATATTACTGTCTCTGTTAATGTTTAAACATGATCTGTATTTTTTCACCCTTTTTCCCACATTGAACATTTAGTATTCTGGTTTGGCTCTATGCTGAATATACATGCATTTCAAACATGCTACAGATACTGCATACCTTATACACAGTAGTTAAAGAACACTGTGAATATTTTCCTAACTATGTTGGCATGCTAAATATGTTAAATTGGCATACATTTTTTTCATATACTCTATGTAATGAAGCCCCAATTCCAATGTGCGGATGCATGCAATCCATTCATTAAAGTGATTGTAAAAGTTAGCTTTTTGTTTTTTAAATAACAAACATGCTATACTTACCTGCTCTGTGCAAGGGTTTTGCCCCAAACTCATCTTCTGGGGTACCCCGGCAGCACTTCTGGCAGGAGCTTCTTCATCGGGTGCCCCCATGGAGAGCTGCTCTCCCTGGGGGCACCTGTGTGGGCGTGCTCACTAGTCCTGCTGCTGCATCCATTGACACAGACAGCAGGACTCAGCCCCCCCACACCCACGTCACTGTATTTGATTCACAGCGGTTGGAGCCAATGGCTCCTGCTGCTATCAATCTATCCAATGAGGACAGAGACAGCGGTTGAAGTCGCTGGGCTCATGCACATCTCTGGATTGGATGGTGTCAGGGATGTGCTGGCCATAGTGCAGCCGAAGCTCCTAGGCAGAGGCAAATACGCATGCGCAGAGGTGCATTTGAGGTGCCCATCTTGCTGGGCATATGCTAATGCATATGCACATGCACGCATATGCACATGTGTTAAATTGCGCATGCACGTTAGCCATTAAGGCTGATGCCAAATGGCCTATATAAAGACAGCAGCTGCACTAGTGTGGTGCTGTCTGATCTGCAGCTTTACCTGAGTCTGATCCTGTATCTGCATCTGATTACCTGTGTTTGACCTGGCTTCCTTGACTATGCTTGCTTATCTCCAGTCCTGACCCCGGTTTGCCTTAACCTTGTTATACCAGCTATTCTGCCTGATATCCTGCTGCAACCCCTGCCTGTCTACTGACCAATCTTTGCTTACCGTTTATGCCATATCTGATTATCTGTAATTGACACGGCTTGTCTGACCCTGCTCCAGTCTTGCTCCATCCTGTTCCATCCAGTACCTGGTGACGCTGTCCTTCATACACTGTGCATCTGCACCTGCTGCTACTACCACCCCCTGCTGCTCATGACCCAGCCTGGTCATCTCTACCTTCAACAAGAGATTCCGGGGTACTCCTACCTCACTGTGCTCTGGCAGCCACTGTCGCAATTCCAGTGGTCCCTGAGCCAGGGATGTAACAGAGGTCTCCTTCTACACGTCAGGCTCTGTTACAAGGTACGTGACAGACGGGTAAAGGTAAGAGAAAGGGGGGGCTCTGGGGTCAGCTGCAACACAGAAGGTTTTTCACCTTAATGCATAGACCCCTTTAAACATTTTTTACCATTTGTACTACAAATTTACTTTGCATAAAATGTATGTGTCACTTTTATGAAAGGTTCTTTGTGGTTTAAAGCCTAGTACACACAAGCCAAATGTCGTCGGCAACGGCTGGCTCAATAGGAACTGACCGACATTCTGTTGTGGAAATTTTATTATATAAGATTTATGCTAGCATGTGTGTTTTATAATTTGTCATCTATCTCCCTGTGTCTGAATTAATCGAGGAGCGCTCTAGCACAGCGCACTTGGGTTGAATCGAGACAGGCGATACAAACAGTCAGTATGAAAACCTTCTCATGGGATTTGAGACGTGTTCTCTGTGTGTGGTTGTTTGTTGGTTTGTAGGAATAAAGCACAATGCGCTGGTCTTCTTGCCTTCAAACAGGGGCGGATCCAGAGCCTAGTCTCGGGAGGGGCACTGCCAGAAAATACGTTTTTTGGGGGGTAAATTTAACGGGGAAATGGCTGGTGTTAGCGCTTCAATTATCACGGCACCATGGTTGTTATGGTGTCAGGATGATTGAAGCGCATTATTACTATTATTACATGGTTATAAAAAATTAAATGGTTCAACTCACCATAGAATCAGTGGGAGCCCCGAGCGTGTCACTTGCCACTGTTATCTGCCACACATTGGGGATTGTCACTTGCCACGTCACCTGTCACTAGATGCGGATTGTCACTTGCCACGTCCCATGCCACACGTTGCGGATTGTCACTTGCCACGTCCCATGCCACACGTTGCGGATTGTCACTTGCCACGTCCCATGCCACATGTTGCGGATTGTCACTTGCCACGTCCCATGCCACACATTGCAGATTGTCACATGCCACGTCCCATGCCACACGTTGCAGATTGTCACATGCCACGTCCCATGCCACACGTTGTGGATTGTCACTTGCCACGTCCCATGGCACACGTTGCGGATTGTCAATTACCACGTCCCATGCCACACGTTGCAGATTGTCACTTGCCACGTCCCATGCCACACGTTGCAGATTGTCACTTGCCATGTCCCATGCCACACGTTGCGGATTGTCACTTGCCACGTCCCATGCCACACGTTGCGGATTGTCACTTGCCACGTCCCATGCCACACATTGCAGATTGTCACTTGCCACATCCCATGCCACAGGTTGCGGATTGTCACTTGCCTGCTATAATTGTCTGCTGTGTCCCAGTCAGAGTCAGGCTTATTTAACTGGTGACCCCCTGTCATCAGTGCTGGGCAGGGAGGAATGGGCTGGCTGCTGCCACTGGGAGAGCGATGGGAGCAGAGCGAACACATGGCTCATCCTGAGCGGATGTGTCAGCGCTGCATCCCGCCCCAGGGGGGGCAGCAGAGAGATGATGTAATCTCTCTGCTGCCGCGGCTGCCTGTACATTCAACAGTGTGGGCGGAACTGCAGGGATGCAGGGCGGCGCTGGGCGGTGAGAGATGATGTTATCTCTCTGCTCCCCTGCCCGCCGGCTCCCTAATCGGCCAGCAGCCACTCACAAACCATCACTGAGCCGCACACAGCTGTTCACGTAACGGAGCCGCCCGTGCTCTCAGCTGTGGAGCCGCCCGCCGGCTCTCTCACCCACAGCGATGCCTGCCCTGCCCTGCCCACCCACTCACCCACAATCTCGGAGGGGGCAATTGCCCTGTTGCCCCCCCCCTGGATCCGCCCCTGCCTTCAAATGGCTAAGCACATTAGAGAAGCGAAGTCTGCATAAAGAGAAAAAACATATTATATTTCTCTTGCAGACTTCACTATCCCCTTTTGGATACGTATTTGTTTTTATAACAGGACATTGATATCTGCCGTGTCGGTGTACTCGTACCGTATATTGACAACAACAGTAGCAATGTCCTCTCAGATTGTCTCAAGCCTGTAAAAACAAATAGAATGATCTTACTAGATACTGTTTACTTTGAACAGTATTAAGTGGGCTCCATGCTGATTAAGAATATGCTGTGCACTCCTGCCCTTTCCCTTCCTGTCAGTGCCCTCCCCTTTACTGTTTGTCATTTCCTGTGATGTAATTTTGTATTGAGGAAGCGATTGGCTATTGTGGCCATCACTTCCTGTTTGTCATAGCTTTTGTGATGGTGGAATAAAAACCAAGGGCATGCTGGGCGGAGGGCAGAAGAGCATGTTGCTGAGAACGTGAGCTATGGTGATGTCTGTTTACTTGGGGATATACGGGAAATGGAATGATAGGTAAGGTACATTATATCATTAGATAGAATGTGTGCTTAGGAGCACAGGAGATATGGTGTGCTCATAGCATACAGCCAAATTTCCCAGACATCAATGGCAGGCCAGAAACGAGTCAATAGGGCCTCCTCAGTAGGGATGAGCTTCGTGTTCGAATCGAACACATGTTTGACTCGAACATTGCCTGTTCGGTCGTTCGCCAAATTAAGAACAATATGGGCTGTTTGTGCCAAATTCGAGTGGCGCATCATGGCCCATAATTCACTGCGGCATCACAGTGCATTGCTGGCTGATGATTGGCCAAGCATGCACTATGACCCCCATGCTTGGCCAATCACAGTGCCGTCTGTACAGAGAGCCGTAATTGGCCAAAGCCAGGGTGGCTTTGGCCAATTATGGCTCAGAAGGTTTAGTACACGTCCCACACTATATAAGGCTGCCTGCACGGCGGCCCTGTGTAGTGTGTTCCGGCGTTGAGAGAGAGATAGATAGAAAGAGAGACAGTGTCATTTGATTTAAGTTAGATAGAGTAGGCAGGCGAGTCAGTTAGCTGCACTTACAGTGTATTATGTATATATATATATATATATATATATATATATATATATATATATATATATATATATATATATACATACTAGGTGTTATATATATATATATATATATATATATATACTGTATTCGGTTTAGCTAGATCCGTTCCTGTTATTCTCTTCCCACTACTGACAGGCAGGCAGGTGTTTTTACACTATCTACAGCTACCTGAAGAAAATTGCTGGTGTTCTTCTGATCCTATTAGTCCTATTACCTATTAGCTACAGTATTTACAGTTAGTGTAGTGCATCCTCTGCACAGTGTGCACCTAAAGCTACCTGAAGAAAATGAGTGTTCTTCTGATCCTATTAGTACAGTACCGCAGGCAGCTGCAGTATTTACAAGTCAGTGTAGTGCGTCTGTAAGAGAACTGCTCTGGTGCACACACGTGCGCATGCGCGCACTCATGGGCAACAGAGGTGTAAGAGAACTGTTCTGGTGCTCACACGTGCCCATGCGCACGCCCGCGAGCAACAGTGGACTTCCAGGGAGCTGACGCACACACTTGTGTGCAACGGATTGCGTGCACGCGCAGGAGCGCGTCCCTAACACCAATTGGCACCCAACAGCCTATTTTAAGGGTGCTCTGACTCACAAACAGCACTGACTGGTCTTCAGCTGTGTCCTGATCTTCTGATTCCTGTTATACTCTACCTGATACCTGTTGCTGAACCTGGCTTACCCTGACTCTGCCTCTGGACTCATACATACATTCCTGATTACCGGTTCCTGATCTCGGCTTCCATTTTGACCTTGCTTCTGCTCATGCCTTTGTACTTCAATGCCCGCCTGTTACCGAACCTGGCTATCCTTGAGACCGTGCTCCTGCTCTTCGCCTGGCTCAAACACTGCCTGTTGTCCTGCCTGTGCCACCGAGCCTACTACTCCATCTG
This sequence comes from Lithobates clamitans, assembly GCA_037952925.1. NCBI lineage: Eukaryota > Metazoa > Chordata > Amphibia > Anura > Ranidae > Lithobates > Lithobates clamitans. The sequence continues at coordinate 2,092,728 of JBBGZY010000317.1, forward strand.
CAAGTTCTGCAAGCAACACTTACAGGCACTCATGTTCCTCCTGGCCCTAGCCACCATCTGTTCCACCTTCAGTGGGGCTTGGGCTGGAGATACAAGGGAGGCCGACCTCGTCATATCAGACTCCTACCAGGTACATGACAGCTTCCTCTGCACAGTGTGCACCTAAAGCTACCTGAAGAAAATTAGTGGCGTTTTTCTGATCCTATTAGTACAGTACCACAGGCAGCTGTAGTATTTACAAGTTAGTGTAGTGTATCCTCTGCAGAGTGTGCACCTAAAGCTACCTGAAGAAAATTAGTGGTGTTCTTTCTGATCCTATTAGTACAGTACTGCAGGCAGCTGCAGTATTTACAAGTTAGTCTAGTGTGTCCTCTGCACAGTGTGCACCTAAAGCTACCTGAAGAAAATTAGTGGTGTTATTCTGATCCTATTAGTACAGTACCACAGGCAGCTGCAGTATTTACAATTTAGTGTAGTGCGTCCCCTGCACAGTGTGCACCTAAAGCTACCTGAGGAAAATTAGTGGTGTTCTTCTGATCCTATTAATACTACAGGCAGACAGCTACAGTATTTACCGTTAGTGTAGTGCGTCTTCTGCACAGTGTGCACCTAAAGCTACCTGGAGACTAGGGATGAGCCGAACACCCCCCTGTTCGGTTCGCACCAGAACATGCGAACAGAAAAAAAGTTTGTTCGAACACGCGAACACCGTTAAAGTCTATGGGACACGAACATGAATAATCAAAAGTGCTCATTTTAAAGGCTTATATGCAAGTTATTGTCATAAAAAGTGTTTGGAGACCAGGGTCCTGCCCCAGGGGACATGGATCAATGCAAAAAAAGTTTTAAAAACGGCCGTTTTTTCAGGAGCAGTGATTTTAATAATGCTTAAAATCAAGCAATAAAAGTGTAATATCCGTTTAAATTTCGTAGCTGGGGGGTATCTATAGTATGCCTGTAAAGGGGGGCATGTTTCCCGTGTTTAGAACAGTCTGACAGCAAAATGACATTTCAAAGAAAAAAAGTCATTTAAAACTACTTGCGGCTATTGCATTGCCGGTCCGACAATACACATAAAAGTTCATTGATGAAAACAGCATGGGAATTCCCCACAGGGGAACCCCGAAACAAAATGGAAAAAAAAATGACGTGGGGGTCCCCCTAAATTCCATACCAGGCCCTTCAGGTCTGGTATGGATATTAAGGGGAACCCCGGCCAAAATTTAAAAAAAAATGACGTGGGGGTCCCCCTAAATTCCATACCAGACCCTTCAGGTCTGGTATGGATTTTAAGGGGAACCCCGCGCCAAAATAAAAAAAACGCTGTGGGGTCCCCCCAAAAATCCATACCAGATCCTTATCTGAGCACACAACCTGGCAGGCCACAGGAAAAGAGGGAGGGACAAGAGAGCGCCCCCCTCCTGAACCGTACCAGGCCACATGCCCTCAACATTGGGAGGGTGCTTTGGAGTAGCCCCCCAAAACACCTTGTCCCCATGTTGATGAGGACAAGGGCCTCATCCCCACAACCCTGGCCAGGGGTTGTGGGGGTCTGCGGGTGGGGGGCTTATCGGAATCTGGAAGCCCCCTTTAACAAGGGGACCCCCAGATCCCGCCCCCCCCCCCTGTTTGAAATGGTAAGGGGGTACTTACCCTACCATTTCACTAAAAAACTGTCAAAAATGTTAAAAATGACAAGAGACAGTTTTTGACAATTTCTTTATTTAAATGCTTCTTCTTTCTTCTTTCTTCTATCTTCCTTCATCTTCTTCTTCTTCTTCTGGCTCTTCTGGTTCTTCCTCCGGTGTTCTCGTCCAGCATCTCCTCCGCGGCGTCTTCTATCTTCTTCTCCTCGGGCCGCTCCGCACCCATGGCATGGGGGAGGCTCCCGCTCTTCTCTTTATCTTCTTCTCTTCTTCATCTTCTTCTTAATCTTCTTCTCTTCTTCTCTTCTTCATCTTCTTCTCTGGGCCGCTCCACACCAAAGCTGGCATGGAGGGAGGCTCCCACTGTGTGACGCATCTCCTCTTCTGATGGTTCTTAAATAACAGGGGGCGGGGCCACCCAGTGACCCCGCCCCCTTCTGACTCACGGTGACTTGATGGGACTTCCCTGTGATATCACGGGGAATGCCACAGGGAAGTCCCATCATGTCCCGTGCGTCAGAGGGGGGTGGGGTCACCGGGTGCTAATTTTAAAGGCTTATATGCAAGTTATTGTCATAAAAAGTGTTTGGGGACCTGGGTCCTGCCCAAGGGGACATTTATCAATGCAAAAAAAAGTTTTAAAAACGGACGTTTTTTCAGGAGCAGTGATTTTAATAATGCTTAAAGTCAAACAATAAAAGTGTAATATCCCTTTAAATTTCGTAGCTGGGGGGTGTCTATAGTATGCCTGTAAAGGGGCTCATGTTTCCTGTGTTTAGAACAGTCTGACAGCAAAATGACATTTCAAAGAAAAAAAGTCATTTAAAACTACTTGTGGCTATTGCATTGCAGGGCCGACAATACACATAAAAGTTCATTGATAAAAACAGCATGGGAATTCCCCACAGGGGAACCCCGAAACAAAATGGAAAAAAAAATGACGTGGGGGTCCCCCTAAATTCCATACCAGACCCTTTAGGTCTGGTATGGATTTTAAGGGTAACCCCGTGCGAAAATTTTAAAAAAACGGCGTGTGGTCCCCCCAAAAATCCATACCAGACCCTTATCCGAGCATGCAACCTGGCAGGCCGCAGGAAAAGAGGGGGGGACGAGAGAGCGCCCCCCCTCCTGAACCGTACCAGGCCACATGCCCTCAACATTGGGAGGGTGCTTTGGGGTAGCCCCCCAAAATACCTTGTCCCCATGTTGATGAGGACAAGGGACTCATCCCCACAACCCTGGCCAGTGGTTGTGGGGGTCTGCGGGCGGAGGGCTTATCGGAATCTGGAAGCCCCCTTTAACAAGGGGACCCCCAGATCCCAGCCCTCCCGTGTGAAATGGTAAGGGGGTACTTACCCTACCATTTCACTAAAAAACTGTCAAAAATGTTAAAAATGACAAGAGACAGTTTTTGACAATTCTTTTATTTAAATGCTTCTTCTTTCTTCTATCTTCCTTCATCTTCTTCTTCTGGCTCTTCTGGTTCTTCCTCCGGTGTTCTCGTCCAGCATCTCCTCCACGGCGTCTTCTATCTTCTTCTCCTCGGGCAGCTCCGCACCCTGGCATGGGGGGTGGCTCCCGCTCTTCCCTTTATCTTCTTTTCTTCTTCATCTCCTTCTTCATCTTCTTCTCTTTTTCATCTTCTTCTCTGGGCCGCTCCGCACCAATGCTGGCATGGAGGGAGGCTCCCGCTGTGTGACGCATCTCCTCTTCTGACGGTTCTTAAATAACAGGGAGCGGGGCCACCCAGTGACCCCGCCCTCCTCTGACGCACGGTGACTTGACGGGACTTCCCTGTGACGTCACGGGGAATGCCACAGAGAAATCCCGCCATGTCCCATGCGTCAGAGGGGGCGGGGTCACCGGGTGGCCCCACCCCCGTTATTTAAGAACCGTCAGAAGAGGAGACGCGTCACACAGCGGGAGCCTCCCACCATGCCAGCATGGGTGCGGAGCGGCCCGGAGAAGAAGATGAAGAAAAGAAGAAGTTGAAGAAGAAGATGAAGAAGAGAAGAAGATGAAGTGAAGAGCGGGAGCCTCCCCCCATGCCATGGGTGTGGAGCAGGCCGAGGAGAAGAAGATAGAAGATGCCACAGAGGAGATGCTGGACGAGAACACCGGAGGAAGAACCAGAAGAGCCAGAAGAAGAAGAAGAAGATGAAGGAAGATAGAAGAAAGAAGAAGCATTTAAATAACGGAATTGTCAAAAACTGTCTCTTGTCATTTTTAAAATTTTTGACAGTTTGTTAGTGAAATGGTAGGGGTACTTTTGTACCCCCTTACCATTTCACACAGGGTGGGCGGGATCTGGGGGTCCCCTTGTTAAAGGGGGCTTCCAGATTCCGATAAGCCCTCCGCCCGCAGACCCCCACAACCACTGGCCAGGGTTGTGGGGATGAGGCCCTTGTCCTCATCAACATGGGGACAAGGTGTTTTGGGGGGCTACCCCAAAGCACCCTCCCAATGTTGAGGGCATGTGGCCTGGTATGGTTCAGGAGGAGGGCGTTCTCTCGCCACCCTCTTTTCCTGCGGCCTGCCAGGTTGCGTGCTCAGATAAGGGTCTGGTATGGATATTTGGGGGGACCTCACGCCATTTTTTTTTTATTTTGGCACGGGGTTCCCCTTAAAATCCATACCAGACATAAAGGGCCTGGTATGGAATTTAGGGGGACCCCACATCATTTTTTTTTAAAATTTTGGTTCGGGGTTCCCCTGTGGGGAATTCCCATGCCGTTTTTATCAATGAACTTCTATGTGTATTGTCGGACCGGCAATGCATTAATAGCCGCGAGTAGTTTTAAATGACTTTTTTCCTTTGAAATGTCATTTTGCTGTCAGACTGTTCTAAACACGGGAAACATGAGCCCCTTTACAGGCATACTATAGACACCCCCCAGCTACGAAATTTAAAGGGATATTACACTTTTATTGTTTGACTTTAAGCATAATTAAAATCACTGCTCCTGAAAAAACGTCCGTATATTAAAACTTTTTTTTGCATTGATAAATGTCCCCTGGGGCAGGACCCAGGTCCCTAAAAACTTTTTATGACAATAACTTGCATATAAGCCTTTAAAATTAGCACTTTTGATTTCTCCCATAGACTTTTGAGGGGTGTTCCGTGGCATTCAAATTTGCCGCTAACACCCCAAATTGTTCGCTGTTCGGCGAACTTGCGAACAGCCGATGTTCGAGTCGAACATGAGTTCGACCCGAACTCGAAGCTCATCCCTACTGGAGACAATTGCTGTTGTTCTGCTCCTATTAATAACACAGGCAGGCAGCTACAGTATTTACAGTTAGTGTACTGTGTCCTCTGCACAGTGTGCACCTAAAGAGACCTGAAGAAAATTAGTGGTGTTCTTCTGATCCTATTAATACCACAGGCAGGCAGCTACAGTATTTACAGTTAGTGTAGTGCGTCCTCTGCACAGTATGCACCTAAAGCTACCTGAAGAAAATTAGTGGTGTTCTTCTGATCCTATTAATACCACAGGCAGGCAGCTACAGCATTTACAGTTAGTGTAGTGCGTCCTCTGCACAGTGTGCACCTAAAGCTACCTGGAAACAATTGCTGTTGTTCTGCTCCTATTAATACCACAGGCAGGCAGCTACAGTATTTACAGTTAGTGTACTGTGTCCTCTGCACAGTGTGCACCAAAAGCTACCTGAAGAAAATTAGTGGTGTTCTTCTGATCCTATTAATACCACAGGCAGGCAGCTACAGTATTTACAGTTAGTGTAGTGCATCCTCTGCACAGTGTGCACCTAAAGCTACCTGGAGACAATTGCTGTTGTTCTGCTCCTATTAATACCACAGGCGGGCAGCTACAGTATTTAGAGTTAGTGCACTGTGTCCTCTGCACAGTGTGCACCTAAAGCTACCTGAAGAAAATTAGTGGTGTTCTTCTGATCCTATTAACACCCCCCTGTTCGGTTCGCACCAGAACATGCGAACAGGAAAAAAGTTTGTTCGAACACGCGAACACCGTTAAAGTCTATGGGACACGAATATGAATGATCAAAAGTGCTAATTTTAAAGGCTTATATGCAAGTTATTGTCATAAAAAGTGTTTGAGGACCTGGGTCCTGCCCCAGGGGACATTTATCAATGCAAAAAAAAGTTTTAAAAACTGCCGTTTTATCAGGAGCAGTGATTTTAATAATGCTTAAAGTCAAACAATAAAAGTGTAATATCCCTTTAAATTTCATAGCTGGGGGGTATCTATAGTATGCCTGTAAAGGGGCGCATGTTTCCCGTGTTTAGAACAGTCTGACAGCAAAATGACATTTCGAAGGAAAAAAGCCATTTAAAACTACTCGCGGGTATTGCATTGCCGGTCCGACAATACACATAGAAGTTCATTGATAGAAACGGCATGGGAATTCCCCACAGGGGAACCCCGAACCAAAATTTAAAAAAAAAATGACGTGGGGGTCCCCCTAAATTCCATACCAGGCCCTTAAGGTCTGGTATGGATATTAAGGGAAACCCCAGCCAAAATTTTTTAAAACATGACGTGGGGGTCCCCCTAAATTCCATACCAGACTCATTAGGTCTGGTACGGATTTTAAGGGGAACCCCTTAAAATTGGGCCGCTCAGCACCCATGGCATGGGGGGAGGCTCCCGCTCTTCTCTTCATCTTCTTCATCTTCTTCTTTTCTTCTCTTCTTCTCTTCTTCATTTTCTTCTCCGGGCCGCTCCGCATTCATGCTGGCATGGAGGGAGGCTCCCGCTGTGTGATGGCGTCTCCTCATCTGACGGTTCCTAAATAATGGGGGGTGGGGCCACCCAGTGACCCCGCCCCATCTGACGCACGGTGACTTGACGGGACTTCCCTGTGACGTCACGGGGAATGCCACAGGGAAGTCCTGTCATGTCCCGTGCTTCAGAGGGGGGCGGGGTCACCGGGTGGCCCCACCCCCATTATTTAAGAACCGTCAGACGAGGAGACACGTCACACAGCGGGAGCCTCCCTCCATGCCAGCATGGATGCGGAGCGGCCCGGAGAAGAAGATGAAGAAGAGAAGAAGATGAAGAAGAAGATGAAGAAGAAGATGAAGAAGAGAAGAGTGGGAGCCTCCCCCCATGCCATGGGTGCGGAGCGGCCCGAGGAGAAGAAGATAGAAGACGCCGTGGAGGAGATGCTGGACGAGAATGCCGGAGGAAGAACCAGAAGATCCAGAAAAACCAGAAGAAGAAGAAGAAGAAGATGAAGGAAGATAGAAGAAAGAAGAAGCAGTTAAATAAAGGGATTGGCAAAAACTGTCTCTTGTCATTTTTAACATTTTTGACAGTTTTTTAGTGAAATGGTAGGGGTACTTTTGTACCCCCTTACCATTTCACACAGGTGGGGCGGGATCTGGCGGTCCCTTTGTTAAAGGGGGCTTCCAGATTACGATAAGCCCCCCCCACAGACCCCCACAACCGCCGGCCAGGGTTGTGGGGATGAGGCCCTTGTCCTCATCAACAGGGGGACAAGGTGTTTTGGGGGCTACCCCAAAGCACCCTCCCAATATTGAGGGCATGTGGCCTGGTACGGTTCAGGAGGGGGGCCGCTCTCTCATCCCCCCTCTTTTCCTGCGGCCTGCCAGGTTGCATGCTCGGATATGGTTCTGGTATGGATTTTTGGGGGGACCCCACGCCGTTTTTTTTTCTTTTGGCGCGGGGTTCCCCTTAAAATCCATACCAGACCTGAAGGGTTTGGTATGGAATTCAGGGGGACCCCCACGTCATTTTTTTAAAAAATTTGGGCAGGGGTTCCTCTTAATATCCATACCAGACCTGAAGGGCCTGGTATGGAATTTAGGGGGACCCCTACGTCATGTTTTTTTAAATTTTGGTTCAGGGTTAGCCTGTGGGGAATTCCCATGCTGTTTTTATCAATGAACTTCTATGTGTATTGTCGGACTGGCAATGCAATAGCCGCGAGTAGTTTTAAATGGCTTTTTTCCTGCGAAATGTCATTTTGCTGTCAGACTGTTCTAAACACAGGAAACATGCGCCCCTTTACAGGCATACTATAGACACCCCCCAGCTATGAAATTTAAAGGGATATTACACTTTTATTGTTTGACTTTAAGCATTATTAAAATCACTGCTCCTAAAAAAACGGCCGTTTTTAAAACTTTTTTTTGCATTGATCCATGTCCCGTGGGGCAGGACCCGGGTCCCCAAACACTTTTTATGACAATAACTTGCATATAAGCCTTTAAAATTAGCACTTTAGATTTCTCCTATAGACTTTTAAAGGGTGTTCCGCGGCATTCGAATTTGCCGCAAATACCAAATACCCCAAATTGATCGCTGCTCGGCGAACTTGCGAACAGCCAATGTTCGAGTCGAACATGAGTTCGACTCGAACTCAAAGCTCATCTCTAGTACCTGGTACGTGATTGCCTTCCCGCGGGCAGGGGGTCCGATCGGACCCCCCGGTGCCCGAGGCTGTCGGCTTTGGTCTGGGAGCGTTCAGAGATGAGGGGGAGGCCATCCATTCGTGGCCCCCCTCGCGATCGCTCCCAGCCAATCAGATCATTTCCCTGCCTCTGTATTGTACACAGAGGCAGAGGAAATGATGTCATCTCTCCTCGGCTCTGCATTTTCCGTTTCGGCGCTGAAGAGAGAAGACTGCAATGTGAGTGCACAACACAACACATCACAGTAGAACATGCCAGGCACACAATACACCCCCGATCAACCCCCGATCACCCTCTAATCACCCCTCGATCACCCCTCCCCTCCCTGTCACACTGACACCAAGCAGTTTTTTTTTTTTATGATTACTGCATGGTGTCAGTTTGTGACAGTAATGCCCCGTACACACGGTCGGACATTGATCGGACATTCCGACAACAAAATCCTAGGATTTTTTCAGACGGATGTTGGCTCAAACTTGTTTTGCGTACACACGTTCGCACAAAGTTGTCGGAATTTCCGATCGCCAACAATGTGGTGACGTCAACCACGTACGATGAGACTAGAAAAGGCCAGTTCAGAACCAAGCGCACCACCCCTTGGGCTCCTTTTGCTAATCTCGTGTTAGTAAAAGTTTGATGAGAGACGATTCAGACTCTTCAGACTCGTGGCTTTCAGATCATTTTCTGCGGTTCAGTTTGTACTTGTTGGTTTGTATCTGCTCTTCAGTGTGTGCAAGCAAGCTACACGTGACTTTGTCATTGTGTTCTTGTTCGTTCGTTACTGTTTTTCAGGTCGCTCTTCACAGGCCTTGCTGTTCTTTAGTGCGTTCTGTTACTTCGTTCTGAGCAGCCGACCGTTTTCTAGCCATGTTGCGTATACGTACTCCTCGTAGAGTTAGTGCTGTGTGCGTGCTTGCTGTTGGGGTCCTGACCTTGACACAAGTCCATTCCATGAACAGGGTGGGGAGGAGTTCATGGACCAAGAATTGGTTGCTTCAGCGTGACCAGTTCTCTCATATGCCTTTGCTCCGTGAGATCCGTGAGAATAATCCTGATGATTTCAGGAACTTTCTCAGGATGACGGACCCCGTTTTTCACCGTTTGTTGGCTTCGCTGACCCCCTATATCAGCAGGCAGGATACCTGCATGAGGCAAGCCATCACTCCGGAGCAGAGGCTCGTCGCTACCCTGCGGTACTTGGCGACAGGGAGAAGCCTGCAGGACTTGAAGTTCTCGACAGGCATCTCCCCCCAGGCTCTGGGGATCATTATCCCAGAGACCTGTTCTGCCATCATATAGATCCTGCAGAAGGAGTATATGAAGGTAAGATTTTTATCCTTTTATATCACTCTTTATTGTATTGTATGTTTGCTAATATATTGTATTTCTTTCCTCATTCCCTAATTACCATGATTGTAATATGCTGTGAATGTCCTCTTTGTTCTCATGCATGCTGGATTTTTATGTAATTATTTTTTTAGTCCTTCATACATATTTGCCTTCACTTACCTCCCCAGCATGCTCTCCTGGCCCTATATTCACCTTGTGTAGTCACTTAACAATGTATTTGATCAGCTCCATAGTAGTGCTTTACCCCAAATACCCCCTAAAATGTTTATAAATCTGATTTGTGCCTTAAATTCAGGCTGAGTGCCAGAGGCTTTTTTTGTAGTGTCCCCAAATAATTTTTATTAACCCTCCCTCCCCCCACCTGCTAAGTCAGCTGATCCCAATTCTCTATCTATCCTCAATCATCCATCTGCTGACTTTGCCAAACCCATACACACTATACCCATCTCTTTTGTGGTCAGATGTATGGAAGAATTCCTCAAAGCATGTAGTGCAAGGGCCTGCCTGTATACTTTCAAATGGTACTGTTTAAAGTTTTTGAATCCTATTATTATCTTGATAGGCAATAGCAGAATGTCGAAATGTGCTCAAATGTGTACAGTGTGTATTTATATCTTTGTATTATGACACTTCTTACCTGTGCAGTGGGCTGCCAATAGTGTAACTAAGGAGGGGCTGTTCCAAGTAATACCCTATTTAGGCATTCATCTCTCAATAAAGTGAAGAGGGTTACCTGTCCAAGATTCCCCCCCCTATAATGTTAGAAATTTCCCATGAGAGGGGGGAGGGGAATATGATAGGTGTACCTTATACTTTGGTGTTGTAAAATTCCCCTTAATAAATGTTATCTGGATGTTGGCCAAGAATGTTTGTGTCTAATCTGCTTTCCATGTTTATGCGCAAAAATACTAAGTTTTTTTTGTTTTCCTCAACAGTTTCCTTCCACGCCACAGGAATGGCAGACTGTGGCCTCCCACTTTGCCCAGCGGTGGGACTTTCCTAACTGCGGAGGGGCAATTGATGAGAAACACGTCCAACTCGGGGTCGTACTATTATAATTACAAGGGGTTCGATAGTATTGTGATGTTGGCGGTGGTGTCGGCTAATTACGACTTCCTGTATGTGGACGTGGGGAAGAATGGCCACATGTCCGATGGTGGAGTCATCGCCTAGACGGAGTTTTACAGGCCAGAGCCAGAAGAGTGGTGGAGAACACATTTGGAATCATGGCCAGCCGGTTCCGCCTATTTCTGACACCCATCCATATGGCGGAGTATAAACTTAATCATATAATCCTGGCATGCTGTGTTCTACATAACTTTTTACGGCAACATTCTGCCAACTATGCTGGCTCAGTTGGGCCTGAGGCCGGAATTATAAATGAAACAGAGTTCTTTGTGGGTAGGGAGGCCATCAATATGCCAGACAATTTGTGAAGCCTTTATCAATTTAAAAAAAAGCAAATCTTTGGTGACATTTACTGCTTGTGTTTGTTTTAGCTGACCCTGACAGAAATGTGGGCAGTCCTGAAAATGGCGTGATTGTGTAACCTTATACAAAGCACTGTTGGGTGTTATTTACTAAAGGCAAACACACTTTGCAGTACAAGTGCACTTGAAACTGCACTGAAACTGCACTTGTAGTGCAAAGAGGATTTGCCCTTAGGAAATAACCCCCATTTTCACAGAAAGCAGCAATTACATCACCACAAAAGTGTTGTAGCGTTGAGACAATAATCCACACATTCTTGATTAACAATCTTTTTAATACCTGCACAATCACATGTGCATTTAGAAAAGGTTTTTAAAACAAACCAACGTGTTTGTTGTATAACAATTTTTGGAGTGACATTATCAAAAATAGAAATGTCCATTTAAGATAAAACAGGCATGTGTAAAACCAACAAAAAGACACAAATCTTGAATTTACAAAGCTCACATTTGGTAGAACTTGAAGGCAATATCAGACATGAGTATTTAGAAACTGTGTTTCATATTGCGTTCAGATGGGGTGAAGTCACCCCAGGAAAAGCCAAATTTGGAAGATGCACACAAATTTGCCAATGTCAACATGTGCTAGCTGCCATCACGGGGGATCAAGGGACGTGTTTTGGGGGAGAAACCCCTTCCTCTCAGCTACTTTATTATTGAGGAAGGGGTTGCACCCCCAAAACGCGTCCATTGATCTCCCGTGATGGCAGATAGCACATGTTGGCACACTGTGTGCATCCTCCAAATTTTGATTTTCTAAAAATCGCTAAAACATTTACAACTTTGTAGCACACAAAAGAAGAAAGTGATTTGGAGGGGGTTTAAACTCGCCCCAAAACATCAGTGATGTTTTTATTTTTTTGAATAACATCATTGATGTTTTTCTTGAGGTTTTCCAATTCTAAATTATACCCCATGATCTCCCCGATCAGGATCTGGGCACTTTCTGATGTGAAAGGATCTGGATCCACAACATCATGATCACCTAAAAAGAGAGAAACCAAACAAAAACAGGTATCAAAAATATGCCGGCATCCATCTCTTACCTGAGCCTGTGGTCGCAGACACTCACCTGTTGTGGTAACTAGTTCCACCACGTCTTCTTCCTCCTGCTCTTCTTGTGTTGGGGGATTTCCCCTTCTTCCAGACGGGGGGGGGTCTGTGGTCTCCTTGGATGAGGGGTGTCCTCCGAGTCTTTTCTCCCCTATGTAAAACAAAAATGCTATACTTAGCACACAGATATTTGATGGCAGAACTATAAATAGGAAACATTGCTTGGAAGTGGGGTACAATTGTCAATTTTGGCAGAGTTCCAAAATGTAGCATTTTCAATGTCCTTTGTCAAGCTTCAATACTTTACCTGTTTAGTACAAGCTTCACAGATGGAGACCCCCCTATAGTATACACTGGAGCACCTGTGTGCCCCCCCTAATAAAAATGGTGTTCTGGTGTACCACACTAGTGCTCCAGTGTCCAGATGTGAAAACAGCTGCTCAGTGTCCTCGCCTTACACAGAATCTAGTTTCATTCTAGTAACAAAGCCATCTACACAACCAAATTAGTTTCATACAAGTAGGGCGTAAAAAATGTGGCCAAATGTATATGGCAAAACCAAAATGTTTTATAAGCCGAAAGAAAAATGTTTGATACGAACGAATAATGTGCCCATGAACATGAAAGTTGCCATTTTAAAATGTACACTTTTAAGAAAAACACATGGAGCAGCACGAACGTAATAAACATAAAGAATAGGAGCACAGCACAACTACTTTTTTGCAGCACTCTCCGGATCTTTCTGTACTGCTCATGTTCTCGTAATTTGAGGTCCGACAACCATTTCCTGAGCTGATCTTTCGATCGTCGTACCCCGAAATTCCGGTGCAGACATTGGGGTTGGGGTAAGGTCCATACTTTCCATCATAGTCGGCCTTCTTCAGGATGTCCATCATCTCCAACATCTCCCCAAAGGACATATTTGAGGCCTTAAATCTCCTTCTGGATCGGGACGTGTCCGGATCCGGGCTTTCCTCCTCCTCGTTCCTGTAATTAGCACGCACCTGCTGTGTATCCGCCATGTGCTCTTCCCCCACTGCACAGAACGAAAAGGAACGGGGAATAGACTAGAAAGAACGTCAGGAGCGGACGGAGTTACACGCATGCGCAGTGTGTATAAAGCATAACACGCGTGCATATTACGTATGATCTGTGAGCGGAGGAAGGAGCATCGGAGGCGCCGATCGTAATAACGAAGATAAGAGCCAAACTTGGGCCTATACTGCTTCTAGATTGAGGCCTATATTGTAACAAGATTAGGAGAGTTTTGGCTGACATTAGGGTTTGTCTTGTGTTGTGTCTTGCAGTGAAAATGGATATCTTGAACGATACCGACTTCATGGCAATATTCATTGACATGTTCAGGGAGCTGCCTTGTTTGTGGGAGATCAACCACTCACATTATAAGAACCAAACAAAAAGGAAGGCAGCGCTGGATCAATTGTTGGAAATTGTGAAGCAGGTGATCCCCACGGCAGACATCACCTATTTGAAGATCCTAATTGGTGGCCTGAGGAGCACATATGTAAGGGAGTGCAAGAAAGTCCAGGATTCGCAGAGATCCGGAGCAGCAGATAACATCTATGTCCCCAGGATGTGGTACTATGACAGGCTGCATTTTCTGGCAGGTCAGACTGAACCCAGGCCATAACTCTCCAGTCTTCCTTCCACGCTTCCTTCCCCCCAGCAGAGGCTTCTGACGCCCAACCTGGGCCTTCCAGGCAGCAACATGTGGAGGAGCCCAGATTGAGCCAGGTATAGCATTCCTCTAAATATTTCTGGTTGTCCAATAAATTATGTTAACTAGATGTTAGTTTGGAGTACTAATTTATGATTGTGATTAATGATGCAAAACATTACAACCATGTCCCTTTTTCATACACAGGGAAGTCTCAGGCAGGAGGTGGCCGGGCCGAGCAGGCTGCCTGATATGCAGGTCCCTCCCCTACACCTGCAAAGAGAAAGTGGCAGGAAGAGGAGTACCCTAGAGGAGGCTGCCATAGGCCTCTTTTGGAAGGCTACAGAGGCCCTCGGAGCCCCCCACACTGTGGAGGAGGACTTTGCTGGCATAATTGCCTGTAAAATGCAGCGGATGGAGGAGGGCCAACAACTCATGTGTGAGTCATTAATGTTAGAAGCTCTCAATAAGGGGTTGAGGGGCCAAATAACATCTGATACCCACATTTGTGACCTCACACATGGTCCTCCTCCTCCTCCTCCAGGTCCTACTACTCCTCCTTCTCCTCCTCCTCCAGGTCCTACTAGTCCTCCTCCTCCTCCAGGCCCTACTCCTCCTCCTGCCACATCTCCAACAGCAGAGCCACAGCCAGGAAGGATGCGTGGAAGGAAGACCAGAAAGTGATGACCCTGGATCCAGTCTGGTCTGGCAAAAGATGCAGGCTCTTGTGGTATCACAGCCTGGGGACATAGATGTCATCTGCTGCTTTCTGGATCTCTGGGACTTCTGGACCAGACTGCACTTCTTTACATATGGACTCCTCAGGCCACCAATTTTGATGTTCAAGAATTGATGTCTGCCCTGGGGGTCCAAGGCTTCGCCAATTTCTGCTGTTTATCCAGCGTTGCCTCCCTCTTTGTTTGGTTCTGAGCCCTTAATAAAGGTTTTTTGTTTCAATTATACTTGCCTATGTGGGTTTTCCTTCAAAAAGGACAGTTTGTTTGGGAGGATTTAGGTACATTTCAAATATACAATGTGAAATTAACAAGGGACACTAACACCAAACAATCTCCTTGAGATTAAATAATACAAGATAATAATGGTGTTGTGGTAACTTGACACACAAAACACACACAAAAATATTCTGGAGTAAAACTAAAACTAAAATAAAACAAAGATCAGCCTTGGAAAAAATACAAACCTAAAATAAAAAAAAAATCTGCCTTTAAAAAAAATATATATTTTTGTCAGATGTGACAAATCAAAATATATTAAGGGAATCCCGATAAATAATAAAGAAATAAGTTTGTGAGAAGTCTGTGTGCAGCAAAACTACTTCATTCTTCTCACATTATAAGAAGAAGAGAGTGCGCTGTATTAAACCATTTTTAACATTGCACCGTGATGAAAGTGTTGTATCCATTGCGAACGCTAAGTTTACCAGACCGAGCTGTTCCTTCTCAAAATTTCTTCTGAGCATGCGTGGCACTTTGCGTCGGAACAGGACACACACGATTGGAATTTCCGACAACGGATTTTGTTGCCAGAAAATTTTATAGCCTGCTCTCAAACTTTGTGTGTTGGAAAATCCGATGGAAAATGTCCGATGGAGCCCACACACGGTCGGAATGTCCGACAACACGCTCCGATCTGACATTTTCCATCGGAAAATCCGACCGTGTGTACGGGGCATTAGTGTGGTAGGGCAGTTAGTATTAGCCCCCTTTAGGTCTAGGATACCCCCCTAACCCCCCCTAATAAAGTTTTAACCCCTTGATCACCCCCCGTCGCCAGTGTCGCTAAGCAATCATTTTTCTGATCGCTGTATTAGTGTCGCTGGTGACGCTAGTTAGGGAGATATATATTTAGGTTCGCCGTCAGCGTTTTATAGTGTCAGGGACCCTCATTTACTACCTAATAAATGTTTTAACCCCTTGATTGCCCCCTAGTTAACCCTTTCACCACTGATCACCGTATAACTGTTACGGGTGACGCTGGTTAGTTCGTTTATTTTTTCTAGTGTCAGGGTACCCACCGTTTATTATCTAATAAAAGTTTAGCCCTCTGATCGCCCGGCAGTGATATGCGTCGCCCCAGGCAGCGTCAGATTAGTGCCAGTACCGCTAACACCCACGCACGCAGCATACGCCTCCCTTAGTGGTATAGTATCTGAACGGATCAATATCTGATCCGATCAGATCTATACTAGCGTCCCCAGCAGTTTAGGGTTCCCAAAAACGCAGTGTCAGCGGGATCAGCCCAAATACCTGCTAGCACCTGTGTTTTGCCCCTCCGCCCGGCCCAGCCCAGCCCACCGAAGTGCAGTATCGATCGATCACTGTCACTTACAAAACACTAAACGCATAACTGCAGCATTCGCAGAGTCAGGCCTGATCCCTGCGATTGCTAACAGTTCTTTTTTTTTCACATCAGCAAACGGTAGTTGGAGGGCTAAATCAGTTTGGTGTTCATAAACTGTCGCCTTCTCGTATTCACATCATAGTGGATTATTCATTCTCTCATTACTTTTTATACCGTCACAATGAACAGAGAACTTTATTGCAAATCTTTATCATCAAGTCCCCTATCTCTTCCAACTCATAAGCCCCACTGGCCAAAACACGGTAACCAATGGGTCCTATCCTTTTCTGATTCAGTTTGAAGAGAGAAGGGGCCAGTAAAAAAAAAAGAAAAGGGACAAAAAAACCATAGAAAAATACAAGAAGAGAGGTTTGTAAAAACGAACCTGTGGGCTCCCGGTGCCCATCTTCTACTGACCTAGCCAGCATTGTGCTCTAAGTTACCTATGCCCTAGTACCCTAATCCCCCCCCCCACCCACTCCCCATATTTTGTCCTGTGCCCTACTAGACTATATATTTAACTAACAAATATTCATATCCAAAAACACTCTATTATAGCATCCATTGCCTGCAAGGATTCCAATTGCCCATATACCTATATTAAGCCCATCCCTCAGTCTATTCCATGCCGACCCCGCTATTAATGGCTCTTCGCTTTCTCTATCCACAACTTCCACATACTTTTGAATTCCTGAAGATTGCCCCTTTTTATGTACTCCACTCTTTCCCTACCCAGGGTTTCATTCATTGTAGAGATCCAATCTTTCACAGTGGGGGGCTCCTTTGACTGCCATCTAAGTGTTACCATCTTTCTAGCCTGGAACAAGGCCCGCGTGATCGCTAAGGTAGTGCTCAACCTTTCTCCCATCACTCTTCTATGCCCCAGAATACAAGCTAAGGCCTCCTTTGCCACTGTCATACAGAAAATATTTCTCAAGCTCCCAGTCACCTCCTCCCAGTATATGAACAGCTTGGGACACCTCCACACCATGTGGATGAGATCTCCTGTCCTCCGACACCTGGGGCAGTTGTCATTGGGTCTTCTCCCAAATTCAAAAAGTCTTTTAGGAGTATAATAGGCTTTATTTAACAGCATTAAATGTGAGAGTCTCTGTGAAGGGGACACAGAAACCTGTACTCCCAACTCCAAAATTCTCGCCCATTGTTCCTGGGTCATTCCTCCCACATCCTCTTCCCATTTAGCCTTTAACCCATGGAGTATCTCCCTGCTGTTAACCGATTTACTTAATTGGTCATAAATTCTTTATATTACCCCTCTAGTGGGGGTTATTTGAATAATACACTGAAATAGAGGCATCTCTTCCCATCTCGGAGTCTGGGCTTTAAATTGTGCTTTAAGGGCATGTTCCAACTGGACGTATAGGAAGAAAGACTCCCGGGGAAGCTTAAACTCCCTAACCAATTCCGGAAATTTCTTTAACTTAGAGTCATTATATAGTTGACTTAGCATTCTGATACCAAGCTTCTCCCACTCTCTAAATATACCTATTTTAAGAACTTCCTGCAAATTGCGGTTGTTCCAAATAGGAGAGTAGGCTGTTAGGTCTCCATACCCCATCTTTTTCTTGACTGTTTTCCAGAGTTTAATTATCAATTTAATTGTTGGAAATTTATCATGGAACGTGTCCGCCTCTACGGCTTCAATTATTGTATTATGTGTGGAGCTGAACAATAGTAACTTGCCATTAGGGGTGCCACCTTTCGGTATCCCACAGCCCAATAACTGCTGCAACTGAGTTGAGAAAAAGTAACGCTCGGGATGTGGGAGGGCAAAGCCCCCCTCCCGAGTAGAGAGCTGGAGCACTCCCAGACGAATCCTGGCTTGCTTCCCCTTCCAAATCAATTCCCTAAAGAGGCTATCAATTTTTTTAAACCACTTCTTGCCAATCCAGACTGGAGAGTTGTGCAAGACGTATAGCAATTGTGGCATCCATATCATTTTTATTAAGCTACATCTTCCTGCAACTGATAGAGGCAGGCATCTCCAGATTCCTATTTTTTGTTTAAATTTTGTTAATAGAGGAACGAGGTTTTTACTAATGTATAGAACAGGATCCTTTGTCAGGATGATCCCTAGATACTTCAAAGCTTCCACTATTACCATCTGAGGCATACCACGTGCTATTGTCTCATTTATGGGGTCTATCGGCAGAAACTCAGACTTCTCCCAATTTATCTCTAAGCCAGAAAAACTACCGAAGTCCTCCACTATCCTCATTGCGCCTGGTAGTGACTTTCTCGAGTCTCCCAAAAATAGCAGAATGTCGTCCGCGTACAACGCGATTCTTTCCTCGCCTGTTTTTCTCTGGAAGCCCATTATCGCACAAATACCCCTTATGGCGATGGCCAGAGGTTCCATCGCCAATGCAAACAGCAGAGGAGAGAGTGGACATCCCTGCCTCGTCCCCCTCTCCAGCTTAAACCAGTCCGAGAATTCGTTGGTAATTTTTAATCTTGCCTTAGGTCGAGTATATAGCATTCTGATCCACCCTATAAAGGCAGGGCCGAATCCGAAGTTCGCCAATACACACCACATATAGCCCCACTCCACACTATCAAAAGCCTTGGATACGTCAAGGGTCATCAACGCTCTTGAACCCTCGTTCACCGTTGGGATCTGTAAATTCAAAAACGCCCTTCTAATATTCAGGCTCGTGGATCTATTAGCTATGAAGCCCGCCTGGTCCTCGTGGATCAGCTTATGGATAACTCCGTTCAATCTTGCTGCCAACACTTTGGCCAGAATTTTTACGTCAGTGCATAGAAGAGAAATTGGTCTATAGGCGGCCATATCCAAGGGATCTTTCCCTTCTTTCTGTAATACAATGATAGTTGCTTCCAGCATTGAGGCAGGTAGTTGGCCCGCCTCAAGCGCCCCCCCCCCAAAACTTTCAACAGTTCAGGGATCAACACTTCGCCATAGTGTTTATAGGTCTCAATTGGAAGACCATCTGGCGACTTATGGGTTGCCATGCCCGCTACTGCTTGGTGTAATTCTGCTATAGATTCTGCTAACACCCCTCCCTTCCACCCTCCCCTCCCTACCCTTTCCCCCTCCCATTCCGCCACCTCTACCCTCCCCCCCTTCCCCCCCCACTTTCCCACCCACACCCACCTATCTAGGTGAACCCCCCGGGGGTTTACCATGACCGTTATCACACCCGCTACCAACACCCTATTGCACCAGTCGTCCCACTCACAGCTAACAGCTATGTGCGCCCATCCCCCCCACCCCCCAATAAGCACAAACTTTTAACAAACAGCAGGTAGGGGTGAAATACTAAGGAACAGGGACCACAAAAAAAAGAGAAAGAAAAAATGTAAATAAGTCCCCTGTGCCTCCCCGCTCCCCACCACATCACCCCATTAACACACCGGCCCATTTCATCCTCCCTATCCCTCTAAATAAGATTCACAATTTTTTCTCTGTTGTCTTCGAGCCACTTCTCAACCCCAGCAGGAGAGTTAAAAAATAAAGTTTCCCCCAAGACTGTAACCCGCAGCCTTGCCGGGTAGAGCAGGGCGTATGGCAACTTAACTTTTTGTAGATTGCGTTTTGCCTGAATATATTCCGCCCTACGCCTCTGCAAATCTGGTGGAAAGTCAGAGTAGAACGAGATTTTTACGCCTTTAAAGCGGACCTCCCCTGCCTCCCTGGTCTTCCGTAACAGAGTCACTTTATCCCTATAATTAAGAAATCTCAAAAGAAGGAGTCTGGGGTGGCCCCCCTCCGGCGGTGCCCTGAAGGGAATCCTGTGGGCTCTTACAATGGCAAAGGAGGCCGAAAACAATTCTTTCCCAAATAGCTCCCCCAGCCACTTCTCTAGGAACTCAACCGGGTTGGCGCCCTCGCTTCTTTCAGGCATCCCTACCAGCCTCACGTTATCTCTTCTGCTCCTATTCTCCATCTCATCCAATTTAGAAGCTTGTTTGGATACCTGTTCTTTCAGCCATTCTATTTCTTTAACCATAGGGGACACATTATCCTCTAGGCCACTGACTCTTTCTTCCAGGGCTGTTGTTTTCTCCGCCGTTTTCTGCAAATCTTGTCTAACCAATAGCAAATCTGCTTTTACACCTTTCATTTGTTCACAGAGTTCTTTGAGTGAGCCATTGCACATCCCTACTGCCATGAATACATCTGTTAAGGTTGGTTCTTTATCCAGAGGTTGATTCGGATCTTTTATTGACTCCATATTCAGATTTATATTCTGTTCACTTGACCCGGGCCTTTATTATTTTGCGTTTTAGAGGACTGGGCGATCGGTGCACTCCCGGAGGGCTGTGAGTGAGGCTGTCCCTGGCTTTTCCTATCCGATGCACCCCCCTGCTGGAACTTCAGCTGTGCCCCCTTTTTTGGAGCGGTCAGAGCTGAGGCATGAGCAAATTGCTCCAGTTTTGCTGCTGCAGATGCTGTCACAGTATGTTGCGAGGTTTTCTCTTTCGCTGAGCGTAGCCTCTGCATTCTTTGCTCTTAAATATATTCTCTTATGGCAACTGATTTAGTGAAAAGGGAGGAGGAAGAAGGGAGGAGGAGGGAACCTATACCCTTATCCACTCGCGTTACAGGGCGTACAAAGAGAAGGATATTTTTTAATAGGAGTAATGTCCAGAGCGAAGCAGCTCTCTCCACCCCTGTACACCCCCACCACCTCTGCAGCCGGTACCCCACCCCCTCCTAGCTCCACCATAGAATGCAATGGCTATTCTAAATGGCTCGCTTATACAGCGACAATATATATCGGCTGGAATTAATACACAGCATATCCCATCACCCCCAAGCCTACCGCCCCTTCAGCTACTGAGCCCGTCCTTGGCCACTTACTTTTGTAAGAGCATGGGTAATAAGTAGAGGGCAGCCCCACCTGAGAATGAGGGGATAGGAAATTAATACACAGTCCTACTGCTCCCAGACCCAGCCTGAACTCAGTGCAAACAATGAACGATATTTTACACACAGTATTATAGCATTATAGTATTTAACTCTCAGTTTTTATACCCCCAAACAGTCAAACAGGGCTCTAACAACACCTAGATATCCTGTATCCTATATTGTTTGTTTGTTGCAGGGGGTTGCAGGGGGTGTTGTTATTGCAAGAGTTTGTTAGTATTGTTATTGCGAGAAAGTCATATTACCAGGTGCTGAGCCGATCCACTAAGGAAAAGATAACAGTGATTCTATGTCTCCTCTGTCAGCTTCTGGCATACCTCTCATTAGCAATGATTGTACAACATACTATACCACTCTCGAGGTCTTCAGCTCACTGCTGGATGCGTGAGAATGGGGGATGGAGCTATTGCTGTGTCTCATACCAATGCATGGCCGAGTGCAGGAGATGAGGTCATGCCTGGGGGTTTCCTCAGCGTTTACAGCCCATCATGGAGTGGAGTAGAGGAGTCCAGCGGGGGGAGCGGTGAGGCAAGGCTGATGGACAACAGCTGCTCTACCCACGCTCTAGCGTTACATCGCCCGTCCTGCAGTGAGCCTGCCTCTCCCGGTCATCCGTCTGTGTGCTCGTAGGGGAGCGGAGGTGAGATAGAGCACGCAGTGTCCTCACTCAATCACACTCATTCCATGCTGCAGCGCAGCATGCACCTGCCCTTCCGGTCACGCCCTCCTCAGAAGCCCCTATCTTGGTTCGCTAACAGTTTTTTTTGGTAGCATTTTGGTGAACTGGTAAGCACCCCAGGCAGCGTCAGGTTAGCGCCAGTAGCGCTAACACCCGCACACGCACCGTACACCTCCCTTAGTGGTATAGTATCTAAACGGATCAATATCTGATCTGATCAGATCTATACTAGCGTCCCCAGCAGTTTAGGGTTCCCAAAAACGCAGTGTTAGCGGGATCAGCCCAGATACCTGCTAGCACCTGCGTTTTGCCCCTCCGCCTGGCCCGGCCCATCCAAGTGCAGTATGGATCGATCACTGACACTTACAAAACACTAAACGCATAACTGCAGCATTTGCAGAGTCAGGCCTGATCCCTGCGATCGCTAACAGTTTTTTTGGTAGTGTTTTGGTGAACTGGCAAGCACCAGCGGCCTAGTACACCCCGGTCGTAGTCAAACCAGCACTGCAGTAACACTTGGTGATGTGGCGAGTCCCATAAGTGCAGTTCAAGCTGGTGAGGTGGCAAGCACAAGTAGTGTCCCACTGCCACCAAGAAGAAGACAAACACAGGCCCATCGTGCCCATAATGCCCTTCCTGCTGCATTCGCCAATCCTAATAATTTGGAACCCACCACTTCTGCAGCGCCCGTACTTCCCCCATTCAAATCCCCAACCAAATGCAGTCGGCTGCATGAGAGGCATTTTCTTTATGTCCTCCCGAGTACCCCTACCCAACGAACCTCCCAAAAAAGATGTGTCTGCAGCAAGCACGGATATAGGCGTGACACCCGCTATTATTGTCCCTCCTGTCCTGACAATCCTGGTCTTTGCATTGGTGAATGTTTTGAACGCTACCATTCACTAGTTGAGTATTAGCGTAGGGTACAGCATTGCACAGACTAGGACACACTTTCACAGGGTCTTCGAAGATGCCATCGCATTTTAGAGAGAACCGAACCTAGAACCGGTTACAGTTATAAAAGTTACAGTTACAAAAAGTGTAAAAAAAAACAAAACACAAAAAATATATAAAATAAAAAAAATAGTTGTCGTTTTATTGTTCTCTCTCTCTCTATTCTCTCTCTATTGTTCTGCTCTTTTTTACTGTATTCTATTCTGCAATGTTTTATTGTTATTATGTTTTATCATGTTTGCTTTTCAGGTATGCAATTTTTTATACTTTACTGTTTACTGTGCTTTATTGTTAACCATTTTTTTGTCTTCAGGTACGCCATTCACGACTTTGAGTGGTTATACCAGAATGATGCCTGCAGGTTTAGGTATCATCTTGGTATCATTCTTTTCAGCCAATGGTCGGCTTTCATGTAAAAGCAATCCTAGCGGCTACTTAGCCTCTAGACTGCTTTTACAAGCAGTGTGAGGGAATGCCCCACCGTCTTCCGTGTTTTTCTCTGGCTCTCCTGTCTCAACAGGGAACCTGAGAATGCAGCCAGTGATTCAGCCAGCTGACCATAGAGCTGATCAGAGACCAGAGTGGCTCCAAACATCTCTATGGCCTAAGAAACCAGAAGCTATGAGCATTTTATGACTTCGATTTCGCCGGATGTAAACAGTGCCATTGGGAAATTGGGAAAGCATTTTATCACACCAATCTTGGTGTGGTCAGATGCTTTGAGGGCAGAGGAGAGATCTAGGGTCTAATAGACCCCAATTTAAAAAAAAAGAGTACCTGTCACTACCTATTGCTATCATAGGGGATATTTACATTCCCTGAGATAACAATAAAAATGATTAAAAAAAATGAAAGGAACAGTTTAAAAATAAGATAAAAAAGAAAAAAATAATAAAGAAAAAAAAAAAAAAGCACCCCTGTCCCCCCCTGCTCTCGCACTAAGGCGAACGCAAGCGTCGGTCTGGCGTCAAATGTAAACAGCAATTGCACCATGCATGTGAGGTATCACCGCAAAGGTCAGATCGAGGGCAGTAATTTTAGCAGTAGACCTCCTCTGTAAATCTAAAGTAGTAACTTGTAAAGGCTTTTAAAGGCTTTTAAAAATGTATTTATTTTGTTGCCACTGCACGTTTGTGCGCAATTTTAAAGCATGTCATGTTTGGTATCCATGTACTCGGCCTAAGATCATCTTTTTTATTTCATCAAACATTTGGGCAATATAGTGTGTTTTAGTGCATTAAAATTTAAAAAAGTGTGTTTTTTCCCCAAAAAATGTGTTTAAAAAATCGCTACGCAAATACTGTGTGAAAAAAAAAATGAAACACCCACCATTTTAATCTGTAGGGCATTTGCTTTAAAAAAATATATAATGTTTGGGGGTTCAAAGTACCGTACTTTTCTTGCAAAAAAAAAAAATTTTTTTCAGTAGACACCCCAAGCTATTTGCTGAGAGGCATGTCGAGTCCATGGAATATTTTATATTGTGACACAAGTTGCGGGAAAGAGACAATTTTTTTTTTGTTTGCACAAAGTTGTCACTAAATGATATATTGCTCAAACATGCCATGGGAATATGTGAAATTACACCCCAAAATACATTCTGTTGCTTTTCCTGTGTACGGGGATACCACATGTGTGAGACTTTTTGGGAGCCTAGCCGCGTACGGGACCCCGAAAACCAAGCACCGCCTTCAGGCTTTCTAAGGGTGTAAATTTTTGATTTCACTCTTCACTGCCTATCACAGTTTCCGAGGCCATGGAATGCCCAGGTGGCATTCGCTATTTGCTGAGAGGTATAGTGAGTATTTTGCAGACCTCACTTTTTGTCACAAAGTTTTTAAAATTGAAAAAAGAAAAAAAAAATTTTTTCTTGTCTTTCTTCATTTTCAAAAACAAATGAGAGCTGCAAAATACTCACCACGCCTCTCAGCAAATAGCTTGTGGTGTCTACTTTCCAAAATGGGGTCATTTGGGGGGGGGGTTGTGCCACCTGGGCATTCCATGGCCTCCGAAACTGTGATAGGCAGTGAAGAGTGAAATCAAAAATTTACACCCTTAGAAATCCTGAAGGCGGTGTTTGGTTTTCGGTTTTCGGGGCCCCGTACGCGACTAGGCTCCCAAAAAGTCCCACACATGTGGTATCCCCATACTCAGGAGAAGCAGCTAAATGTATTTTGGGGTGCAATTTCACATATGCCTATGGCCTGTGTGAGCAATATATCATTTAGTGACAACTTTGTGCAAAAAAAAAAAAAAAAATGTCACTCTTCCACAACTTGTGTCAAAATATAAAATATTCCATGGACTCAACATGCCTCAAAGCAAATAGCTTGTGGTGTCTACTTTCCAAAATGGGGTCATTTGGGGGGCGGGTTGTGCCATCTGGGCATTTTATGGCCTTCAAAACTGTGATAGGTAGTGAGGGGTAAAATCAAAAATTTACCCCCTTAGAAATCCTGAAGGCGGTGATTGGTTTTCGGGGCCCCATACGCGGCTAGGCTCCCAAAAAGTCCCATGTGGTATCCCCGTACTCAGGAGAAGCAGCTGAATATATTTTGGGGTGCAATTCCACATATGCCCATGTCCTGTGTGAGCAATATATCATTTAGTGACAACTTTTTGTAATTTTTTTTTTAGTCATTATTCAATCACTTGGGACAAAAAAAATGAATATTCAATGGGCTCAACATGCCTCTCAGCAATTTTCTTGGGGTGTCTACTTTCCAAAATGGGGTAATTTGGGGGGGGGGTTTGTACCGCCCTGCCATTTTAGCACCTCAAGAAATGACATAGGCAGTCATAAACTAAAAGCTGTGTAAATTCCAGAAAATGTACCCTAGTTTGTAGACTCTATAACTTTTGCGCAAACCAATAAATATACGCTTATTGACATTTTTTTTACCAAAGACATGTGGCCGAATACATTTTGGCCTAAATGTATGACTAAAATTGAGTTTATTGGATATTTTTTAGAACAAAAACTGGAAAATATAATTTTTTTTCAAAATTTTCGGTCTTTTTCTGTTTATAGCGCAAAAAATAAAAACCGCAGAGGTGATCAAATACCATCAAAAGAAAGCTCTATTTGTGGGAAGAAAAGGACGCAAATTTTGTTTGGGTACAGCATTGCATGACCGCGCAGTTAGCAGTTAAAATGATGCAGTGCCAAATTGTAAAAAGTGCTCTGGTCATTAAGGGGGTAAAACCTTCCGGGGCTGAAGTGGTTAACAGGGGTGTGTAATTACAATTTTTGATGCAATAGTTTGCAGCAGGGCTCGTTCCTGCGCTCCAACTAGAGTATCTGTGAGGGGTTGCAGTGTTGTGGCACCAGCACCAGTGCCTAAGGCCCAATTTTGCAGCCCCTGTTTAACAGGGGCATGTAATTACAATTTTTGATGCAATATTTTGCAGGAGGGCTCATTCCTGCGCTCCAACTAGAGTATCTGTGAGGGGTTGCAGTGTTGTGGCACCAGTGTCTAAGGCCCAATTTTTCTTCCCCTGTTCAACAGGGACATGTAATTACAATTCTTGATCTAATATTTCACAGCAGGGCCCGTTTCTGCACTCACCAAGAGTAACTGTGAGGACTTACAGTGTTGTGGCACCAGCACCACCACCACCAAAGGCCCAATTTTTCTGCCCTTGTTCAACAGGTGCATGTAATTACAATTCTTGATCTAATATTTCACAGCAGGGCCCATTCCACCTCCCACCAAGAGTAACTGTGAGGACTTACAGTGTTGGGGCAACATCACCACCACCTCCAAAGGCCCAATTTTTCTGCCCCTGTTCAACAGGTGCATGTAATTACAATTCTTGATCTAATATTTCACAGCAGGGCCCATTTCTGCACCCACCAAGAGTAACTGTGAGGACTTACAGTGTTTTTGCACCAGCACCACCACCACCAAAGGCCCAATTTTTCTGACCCTGTTCAACAGGGGCATGTAATTACAATTTTTGATCTAATATTTCACAGCAGAACCCATTCCTGCGTCCACCAAGAGTAACTGTGAGGGCTTACAGTGTTGTGGCAACACCAACACCTAAGGCCCCAATTTCTGCAGAGTATATAAGGCAGGCCCCTACTTTCAAACATCCAACTTACAAATGACTCCTACTTGCAAACGGAAGGAGACAACAGGAAGTGAGATGAAATCTACCCCTAGGAAGGGAAATTCTCTCCTGTAAGAGTTAATATGGGAAAAACGTGTCTCCTTTCCACTGATGCTTTATCACCAATCCTTGTTTCACTAAAACCCCCAAATTGTCAAAAAACATTTGTCATTGGGACAGAAAGTGAGGTAAAATCTTTTGAAGAGGTGCACAGACAGCAAAACAAATGTCACAGGGGTGATAACCCTTCCCTATGTTTTCCAAAAAGCTTAAAAATAGATTTTTTTGGCTGGAGCTACACTTTAAAAATGTACCAGTTCAAAATTACAAACAGATTCTACTTAACAACAAACCTACAGTCCCTGTCTTGTTTGCACAGCCTGTATACTGCTTTTCAGAGGGCCTGGGGCCCCATGCCTTTCCTTTTTTAATTTGGGTGCGGGGTTCCTCTTAATATCCATACAAGACCAAAGGGCCTGGTAATGGACTGGGGGGGTACCCATGCCGTTTGTCATACTGATTTTCATGCATATGACCGGGACCCGACATTACATTAAAGCAGTAAGCAGTTTTAAATGACTTTTATACCTTTAAAAATGTCATTTTGTGCAGGGACTGTTCTAAGCACGGGAAACATGTGCCACTTTACAGGCATACTATAGACACCCCCAGGTATGATATTTAAAGGAATATTTCACTTTTTTTCACTTTAAGCATCATTAAGATCACTGCTCCTGAAAAAATGTCAGTTTTTAAAACTTTTTTTTGCATTGATACATGTCCCCTGGGGCAGGACCCGGGTCCCCAAACCCTTTTTAGGACAATACCATGCAAATTAGCCTTTAAAATTAGCACTTATGATTTTGAACATTTGAGTCCCATAGACTTCAATGGGGTTCTAACGTTCGTGCGAAGTTTCAGTCCCTTCGCAGGTTCTGGTGCGAACCGAACCAGGGGGTGTTCAGCTCATCCCCAGTTGTTACAATAGAAAATGTTTTGTGTTGAAAGCACTATGCCCTGTGGGTATGTTCTGAGCAAACATGCAAGCAACATTTTCCTGTGTGTCTGGTGAACTTTCAGGGTGAGAATGTGAACTTTGTTTGGGGACAAGAGTGTATGTTCCAGCCGTGTAATTTTGTGGTTTATGTGGCATTGTTGTTTCATTGGATAGCATGTGTGCATTCTCAATTGTGCAGTCAGTCTTTGTGGAGAAAGATTTTTGTTTTTCTAATGAAGAAATCCTGGTTTAGGCAGGATTACATACTTTTCAGTGGAACTGTTCCTAAAGTGTTTGTCTACGGTTTAAGCGTTAATTGTTTTCAAAATAGATTTTTATTAAATTTTTTCAGTTTGACAATAATGTAATGCATATTTTTAGTACATCTGAAGATATTGTATTGTGCTTTAGTCATTTAAAAACAGTATTACACATGTCTTGTTATAGAAAACAGGAATGGTGATAAAATAACAATAGTGTAATTAAGGAACTTTTGAGAGAAAGGGGTGAGTAGAATAATAGGGGTAGGAGGAGAGGAAGGGGGGAGAAGGGTGAAAGGAGGGTGATAGCACTATTTCGAATATACAAATATGTGTACGTAGATTGAGAAGGATGATTTTGTGGAAGTAAAATGATGCTATTCTTCCATTATAGCAGTTTTGCCATTGCATCCATCTTGTTTGGATGTTGTAGTGTGATGCAGAACCTCTTGTTCCTATAAGTTCGTAGGTGTAGTGTGAGTGAACCAAAGTGATCACGTCTAGTATAGTTGGGATGATAGGTGTTTTCCATTTTCTAGTTAAAAGTAATCTTGTTGCTAGGAGAATGTGAGTGAGGATTTTTTTGAATGTATGAGGAACTGTATCTGGGATCATATTTAGTATAGCCAGCTGTGGTGTGAGAGTGATGCGGAAGTGACCTATTTCTTGTATCAGGTGTGTCACTTCTATCCATAGATTTGCTATTATTGGACAATGCCATAGAATGTGAATTAGAGTTCCTATGTGGTTGCATTGTCTCCAACAGAGTGATGTGGTGTTGGTTTGGAATTTAGCCAGCATAAGTGGTATCAAGTACCATCTGAGTGTAATTGTGTTCATTAGTTCCCATAAGGAATCATGTTGCTTTATAGATCGATTTTAGAGCCTGTTGCCATTGTTGGTCTGAGTATTGTACCTGGGTGTATGTTTCCCAGTCAGTGAATGGTTTATATTTGTAAAAGGTTTTTTGTCTTGTAATGTGGAGTAGATGAGAGAGATGCCTTTTGAATGGGATTCTTGTGAGAAATAGAAGTTCCAGAGCTTGATAGGTAAGGATCCTTCTATATTCGGGTGCTTAGATAGGCATGTTTGAATTCGATGGTAAGTGAGAAAGTCTGATGTAGGTGCTTTGTGGGTGGATTGGATTAATGAGAATGGTTTATGTTTGATTATGTTTCTAAGTTCCGCAGAGGATGACACCTGTTTAAGCAGCCAGTTGGGGATGTTGAGATCAGGAGATAGTAGATGGAGGGTTTGTAGTTGTACAGGTATATGTTTAGTGATGAGTGAGGATCACTTAGTGTTGTGGAGAATTCTCCAGGTTTTGATCGATGCCTGAATGTTTGGAGAGTACAAGTGAATATTTGTAATCAGAGCAGAGGTACTAAACAACCAGTATGTGAGATTTGGACCAGGTGTGGCATTGTTTTCAATATTTCCCCATAGCGTGTTTTGGTGGGTTTGTGTCCATTCTTGCAGTTGAGAAAGGATAGTGGCTAGATAGTAGGGATGAGCTTCGAGTTCGAGTCGAACTCATGTTCGACTCGAAGATCAGCGGTTCGCAAGTTCGCCGAACAGCGAACAATTTGGGGTGTTCGCGGCAAATTCAAATGCCGCAGAATACCCTTTAAAAGTCTATGGGAGAAATCAAAAGTGCTAATTTTAAAGGCTTCTATGCAAGTTATTGTCATAAAAAGTGTTTGGGGACCTGGGTCCTGCCCCAGGGGACATGGATCAATGCAAAAAAATTTTTAAAAACGTTTTTTTCGGGAGCAGTGATTTTAATAATGCTTAAAGTGAAACAATAAAAGTGTAATTGTATGGATGGGTGGTGCAGCGCTAATCCTATATATAAACCTCTGGTGGCTTAAAATTGGGTCATATTAAAGTAGACTAAAGTGTGTATAAATAATCTGGAAAAAACAGTGACGTGTTCTTACAAGTGATGTATCTCAATATACAAAAAATAAAAAATAAATAATAAAATAAAATTGTTGATGTAAACAAAATATCAGCCTTAGGTCATCATTTCAATAACTAATTCACCATAAATGACCATACCAGTGACTGGTTCAGCATAAGTGAGAAAACTGCTTGCAATAAAGTGCAACGTGAATGTTACTAATTAATTAGCATTCAAAATAAGCAAAGTGCATTGTGCAAAACACTGTGCAACATAAATAACTACATCACATGTTGGCTTATAGTGTTAGACAACAGACATTTCATATAAAGTGCAAATGTGCAAAAAAACTCCAAGCTATATGATTAAAATATTAGTGAATGTCCCAAAAAATTCTGATGCATAAAAAAGAAAAAAAAAAAAAGAAAAAAAATCCCACAGAAAAACGTCCTTATTCTTGATGAAATCTGTGATAATAAAGTGCTGACATGCGTATGTGGCAGTTAAAGTGCCTGGTGACTTAAAATCTCATGCAGCTTCGTGTGCAAACACTACAGTGGGTAGTGGCCCCTTACCTCAAAGTAATGGGGCAACAGCTTATGACCAAACAGGTTCTATATTTCTTCCACCTAGGGGCTCCTGCGCATTCCTCACCGTCCAGAGGTAAGGTTCCCTCAGATGTGATGCAAGATGGTATTTATAAATAAAGTAGAGTAGAAAAGAACCCAATAGTGTAATTCTGTTTTCATAGGTACTGGTTTATTAGGTAAAGAAAACAGGTACTCACATTGGCAATTAAATGATACAATGTTTGTATCCGACGAGCGGCGAGCTCGTAACCTTCTCTCAGTGTGTCCAGCCTATCCCGTCCCTACGCGTGACGTCACACTACACCATGAAGGATTCAGGGTCCAGAAGAGAGAGCAAAGAAGAATTTGTGGTCCTGAAGAGGGACTGAGGAGATATCTGGGGTAGTTTTCAGGCAGCTTCTCCTGAAAACTACCCCAGATATCTCCTCAGTCCCTCTTCAGGACCACAAATTCTTCTTTGCTCTCTCTTCTGGACCCTGAATCTTTCATGGTGTGGTGTGACGTCACACGTAGGGACGGGATAGGCTGGACACACTGAGAGAAGGTTACGAGCCCGCCGCTCGTCGGATACATACATTGTATCATTTAATTGCCAATGTGAATACCTGTTTTCTTTACCTAATAAACCAGTACCTATGAAAACAGAATTACACTATTGGGTTCTTTTCTACTCTACTTACTTTCTCCATACCAGGCCCTTCAGGTCTGGTATGGATATTAAGGGGAACCCCGCACCAAAATAAAAAAAAAAACGGCGTGGGGTCCTCCCAAAAATCCATACCAGACCCTTATCCGAGCACGCAACCTGGCAGGCCGCAGGAAAAAAGGGGGGGACGAGAGAGCGCCCCCCCTCCTGAACCGTACCAGGCCACATACCCTCAACATTGGGAGGGTGCTTTGGGGTAGCCCCCCAAAACACCTTGTCCCCATGTTGATGAGGACAAGGGCTTCATCCCCACAACCCTGGCCGGTGGTTGTGGGGGTCTGCGGGCGGGGGGCTTATCCGAATCTGGAAGCCCCCTTTAACAAAGGGACCCCCAGATCCTGGCCCTCCCCCCTGTGTGAAATGGTAAGGGGGTACTTACCATCCCATTTTACTAAAAAAGTGTCAGAAATGTTAAAAAAGACAAGAGACAGTTTTTGACAATTCCTTTATTTAAATGCTTCTTCTTTCTTCTATCGTCCTTCATCTTCTTCTTCTTCTTCTTCTTCTGGTTCTTCCTCAGGTGTTCTAGTCCAGCATCTCCTCCGTGGCGTCTTCTATCTACTTCTCCTCGGGCCACTCAGCACCCATGGCATGGGGGGAGGCTCCCACTCTTCTCTTCATCTTCTTCTCTTCTTCATTTTCTTCTCTTCTTCTCTTCTTCATCTTCTTCTCCAGGCCGCTCCACACCCATGCTGGCATGGAGGGAGGCTCCCGCTGTGTGACGCTTCTCCTCGTCTGACGGTTCTTAAATAACTGGGGGCGGGGCCACCTAGTGACCCCACCCCCCTCTGACGCACGGTGACTTGATGGGACTTCCCTGTGGCGTCACGGGGAATGCCACAGGGAAGTCCCGTCATGTCCCTGTGCGTCAGAGGGGGGCAGGGTCACCGGGTGGCCCCGCCCCTCATTATTTAAGAACCGTCAAAAGAGGAGAAGTGTCACAGCGGGAGCCTCCCTCCATGCCAGCATGGGTGCGGAGCGGCCCGGAGAAGAAGTTGAAGAAGAGAAGAAGAGAAGAAGATGAAGAAGATGAAGAAGAGAAGAAGATGAAGAAGAGAAGAGCGGGGGCCTCCCCCCATGCCATGGGTGCGGAGCGGCCCGAGGAGAAGAAGATAGAAGACGCCACGGAGGAGATGCTGGACTAGAACACCTGAGGAAGAACCAGAAGAGCCAGAAGAACCAGAAGAGGAAGAAGAAGAAGATGAAGGAAGATAGAAGAAAGAAGAAAGAAGAAGCATTTAAATAAAGGAATTTTTTAAAAACTGTCTCTTGTCATTTTTAACATTTTTGACACTTTTTTAGTGAAATGGTAGGGGTACTTTTGTACCCCCTTACCATTTCACACAGGGGGGAGGGCCAGGATCTGGGGGGGCCCCTTGTTTGTTAAAGGGGGCTTCCAGATTCCCATAAGCCCCCCTCCCGCAGACCCCCACAACCACCGGCCAGGGTTGTGGGGATGAGGCCCTTGTCCTCATCAACATGGGGCCAAGGTGTTTTGGGGGGCTATCCCAAAGCACCCTCCCAATGTTGAGGGCATGTGGCCTGGTACGGTTCAGGAGGGGGGGCGCTCTCTCGTCCCCCCCTCTTTTCCTGCGGCCTGCCAGGTTGCGTGCTCGGATAAGGGTCTGGTATGGATTTTTGGGGGGACCAAACGCCATTTTTAAAAAAAAATTTGGCGTGGTGTTCCCCTTAATATCCATACCAGACCTGAAGGGCCAGGTATGGAATTTTGGGGGACCCCCACGTCATTTTTTTTTTTTTACATTTTGGTCAGGGTTCCCCTTAATATCCATACCAGACATGAAGGGCCTGGTATGGAATTTAGGGGGACCCCCTCAACGTCCTTTTTTTTTATTTTGGCTCGGGGTTCCCCTGTGGAGAATTCCCAAGCCGTTTTTATCAATGAACTTCTATGTGTATTGTCGGACCGGCAATGCATTAATAGCCGCGAGTAGTTTTAAATGACTTTTTTTCCTTTGAAATGTCATTTTGCTGTCAGACTGTTCTAAACACGGGAAACATGCGCCCCTTTACAGGCATACTATAGACACCCCCAGGTACGAAATTTAAAGGGATATTACACTTTTATTATTTCACTTTAAGCATTATTAAAATCACTGCTCCCGAAAAAATGGCCATTTTTAAAACTTTTTTTTGCATTGATCCATGTCCCCTGGGGCAGAACCCAGGTCCCCAATCACTTTTTATGACAATAACTTGCATATAAGCCTTTAAAATTAGCACTTTTGATTATTCATGTTCGTGTCCCATAGACTTTAACGGTGTTCGCGTGTTTGAACAAACTTTTTTCCTGTTTGCATGTTCTGGTGTGAACCAAACAGGGGGGTGTTCGGCTCATCCCTACTAGATAGCAATCTTTAATATCTGTGTATCCCATTCCTCCCACCTGTCTGTATTTAATGAGTTTAGAGTGGTTGGTTCTTGGTCTTTTACTCTGCCATATATAGTGGCTATTATAGTTTGTAGGGAGTTAAGGTAGGAGTTGGATAGTGGTATAGGAATTTTCCAAAGGTGTAGAGTATTCTGGGTAATATAAGCATTTTAAAAGCTGCTAGCCTACCCGAACATAAGAGTTCAAACCTGATGTTTGAACGTAGGTAAGTAGAATGTTCTGGAGATTGGATGATTGATGCGTTTGCCCTCCACACTATATGATGAGGAGGATATGGGTGGTCAGCTATTTCAATTGATACTGGGGCATGGTCCGACCATGTGATTGATCCAATAGAAGAATCCTTTAAAAATAGAAAGTAGTCAATCCGGGTGTACGAATTATGTCTGTGGGAAAAGAAGGAGTAGTCTCGTTCTGTGGTATGGTGACATCTCCAGACGTCATACAGGTTGTTATTTCTTATGAAGGAACTCATAGGAGATGAGGGTCTGGAAGTACGGGATGAAGTGTCCAATTCGGTATCAGGCGCTATGTTAAAGTTAACACAAGCAACAAAACATCCTTGGTGAAATTTATCAAGTTTTTTCAGATCTAAATCTAATTTGGCCATTGTTGGGTGTGTAGATATTGACAATGGTATATCTAGTTTTGTCTAAGGTACAGTCCAACGCCAGATATCTCCCCTCATCATCTGTCAAGCTATTGTGTAGCATGAAGGCGAGGGAATTCTTGATTGCTATCATGACCCCATTTTTCTTGTTCGGGCCTGACGCTTTAAAAGTGTGGGTAAATTGGTGGTTTGCACAGTGAGGTTCAGCTGATTTCTTAAAGTGAGTCTCTTGGAGACAAAGGACTTCACATTTAGATTCTATAGCTGTTTTCCACATGGAGGATCTCTTGGCTGGGTGATTAAGCCCTTTAACGTTAAGCGAAAGGAATTTTGGCATCTTGCGTGGTTTGTGGTAGCGTCAAACAAAATAGGTAGTACTCACGGTTGGAAGAGATTGCTGTTTGGTCCCGGAAGGTTTCGTGGAGTGAGTTTCTGGTATTTCTTCAGTAGGAGCTCTCAGGGAAGAAGGAGATGAGGATGGGGTAGAGATGAGAGGAGGAAGATAGGTTAAACAACGCGTATCAATATAAGCAGAACTGTATGAAATATAACATAACTACTGCTTCAATCAGCCTATCAACACCAGGCTGTGTTAACTGAATGGGGTGAGAGTTTGAGGTTTGAGCTGCAACGAGCAAGGCATCCGACCGGATGGTATGGTATTTGTGTTTTAATTGGCATCTCCTGCTAGAGTCGTGTCAACATTAGGGATGGGCTTCGAGTTCGAGTCGAACTCATGTTCGACTCGAACATTGGCTGTTCGCAAGTTCGCCGAACAGCGAACAATTTGGGGTGTTCGCGGCAAATTCGAATGCCGCGGAACACCCTTTAAAAGTCTAGGGGAGAAATCAAAAGTGCTAATTTTAAAGGCTAATATGCAAGTTATTGTCATAAAAAGTGTTTGGGGACCTGGATCCTGCCCCAGGGGACATGGATCAATGCAAAAATTTTTTTTAAAAACAGCCGTTTTTTCAGGAGCAGTGATTTTAATAATGCTTAAAGTCAAACAATAAAAGTGTAATATCCCTTTAAATTTCGTACCTGGGGGGGTGTCTATAGTATGCCTGTAAAGGGGCGCATGTTTTCTGTGTTTAGAACAGTCTGACAGCAAAATGACATTTTGAAGGAAAAAACTCATTTAAAACTACCGCGGCTATTGCATTGCCGACAATACACATAGAAGTTCATTGATAAAAATGGCATGGGAATTCCCCAAAGGGGAACCCCGAACCAAAATTTAAAAAAAAAAAATGACGTAGGAGTCCCCCTAAATTCCATACCAGGCCCTTCAGGTCTGATATGGATATTAAGGGGAACCCCGGCCAAAATTAAAAAAAAAAAAATGACGTGGGGTTCCCCCTAAATTCCATACCAGACCCTTCAGGTCTGGTATGGATTTTAAGGGGAACCCCGCGCCAAAAAAAAACAAAAAAAAACGGCGTGGGGTCCCCCCAAAAATCCATACCAGACCCTTATCCGAGCACTCAACCTGGCAGGCCGCAGGAAAAGAGGGGGGGACGAGAGTGCGGCCCCCCCTCCTGAACCGTACCAGGCCACATGCCCTCAACATTGGGAGGATGCTTTGGGGTAGCCCCCCAAAACACCTTGTCCCCATGTTGATGAGGACAAGGGCCTCATCCCCACAACCCTGGCCGGTGGTTGTGGGGGTCTGCAGGTGGGGGGCTTATCGGAATCTGGAAGCCCCCTCTAACAAGGGGACCCCCAGATCCCGCCCCCCCCTGTGTGAAATACCTACCATTTCACTAAAAAACTGTCAAAAATGTTAAAAATGACAAGAGACAATTTTTGACAATTCCTTTATTTAAATACTTCTTCTTTCTTCCTTCATCTTCTGGTTCTTCTGGTTCTTCTGGTTCTTCCTCCGGCATTCTCGTCCAGCATCTCCTCCGCGGCGTCTTCTATCTTCTTCTCCTCGGGCCGCTCCACACCCATGGCATGGGGGGAGGCTCCCGCTCTTCTCTTCATCTTCTTCATCTTCTTCTCTTCTTCTTTTCTCCTCTTCTTCTCTTCTTCATTTTCTTCTCAGGGCCGCTCCGCACCCATGCTGGCATGGAGGGAGGCTCCCGCTGTGTGACGGCACTCCTCGTCTGACAGTTCTTAAATAAGGGGGGGGCACCCGGTGACCCCGCCCCCCTCTGACACACGGTGACTTGACGGGACTTCCCTGTGACGTCACGGGGAATGCCACAGGGAAGTCCCATCCTGTCCCGTGCGTCAGAGGGGGGCGGGGTCACCGGGTGGCCCCGCCCCCCGTTATTTAAGAACTGTCAGACGAGGAGCGCCGTCACACAGCGGGAGCCTCCCTCCATGCCAGCATGGGTGCGGAGCGGCCCGGAGAAGAAAATGAAGAAGAGAAGAAGAGAAGAAGAGAAGCAAAGAAGAAGAGAAGAAGATGAAGAAGATGAAGAGAAGAGCGGGAGCCTCCCCCCATGCCATGGGTGCGGAGCGGCCCGAGGAGAAGAAGATAGAAGACGCTGCGGAGGAGATGCTGGACGAGAACGCCGGAGGAAGAACCAGAAGAGCCAGAAGAACCAGAAGAACCAGAAGAACCAGAAGATGAAGGAAGATAGAAGAAAGAAGAAGTATTTAAATAAAGGAATTGTCAAAAACTGTCTCTTGTCATTTTTAACATTCTTGACAGTTTTTTAGTGAAATGGTAGGGGTACTTTTGTACCCCCTTACAATTTCACACAGGGGGGGGCCTGGGATCTGGGGGTCCCCTTGTTAAAGGGGGCTTCCAGATTCCGATAAGCCCCCCGCCCGCAGACCCCCACAACCACTGGCCAGGGTTGTGGGGATGAGGCCCTTGTCCTCATCAACATGGGGACAAGGTGTTTTGGGGGGCTACCCCAAAGCATCCTCCCAATGTTGAGGGCATGTGGCCTGGTACGGTTCAGGAGGGGGGGGCCACACTCTCGTCCCCCCCTCTTTTCCTGCGGCCTGCCAGGTTGCGTGCTCGGATAAGGGTCTGGTATGGATTTTTGGGGGGACCCCACGCCATTTTTTTTTTTTTTTTTGGCGCGGGCTTCCCCTTAAAATTCATACCAGACCTGAAGGGTCTGGTATGGAATTTAGGGGGAACCCCACGTCATTTTTTTTTTTTATTTTGGCCGGGGTTCCCCTTAATATCCATATCAGACCTGAAGGGCCTGGTATGGAATTTAGGGGGACTCCTACGTCATTTTTTTTTTTAAATTTTGGTTCGGGTTCCCCTTTGGGGAATTCCCATGCCGTTTTTATCAATGAACTTCTATGTGTATTGTCGGCAATGCAATAGCCGCGGTAGTTTTAAATGAGTTTTTTCCTTCAAAATGTCATTTTGCTGTCAGACTGTTCTAAACACAGGAAACATGCGCCCCTTTACAGGCATACTATAGACACCCCCCAGGTACGAAATTTAAAGGGATATTACACTTTTATTGTTTGACTTTAAGCATTATTAAAATCACTGCTCCTGAAAAAACGTCCGTTTTTAAAAAAAATTTTTGCATTGATCCATGTCCCCTGGGGCAGGACCCAGGTCCCCAAACACTTTTTATGACAATAACTTACATATCAGCCTTTAAAATTAGCACTTTTGATTATTCATGTTCGTGTCCCATAGACTTTAACGGTGTTCGCGTGTTCGAACAAACTTTTTTCCTGTTCGCATGTTCTGGTGCGAACCGAACAGGGGGGTGTTCGGCTCATCCCTAGTCAACATCCATGAGGAGGTTGCTTAACACCTGAGGATTGTGTAGGCCCTCTGTGGGTATTGATTGGCATTTCAGGTGCATCCGGGATGATGCCCCATTGTTTGAGGAGTTTTATTCCTTCCTGGACTGTGGTGATGACTTGTTTGACTCCGTTTTGGTGACAATGATTTTAGTTGGGAATCCCCATTGGTATGGGATTTTGTGATTGTTTAGAGGTTTGGTTATGGTGTTCAGTTGTCTTCGGAGATGTCGCGTGTACTGCGACAAGTCTGCAAACAGCTGCAGGTTATTGAATGGCGCATGGAGTTTGCCAGATGTCAGGTTTTGAATAGAAGTTGATCCTTAGTGTGAAAAAAATGGATCCTCATTAGTACATCCCTGGTTATATCTGCCGCTAGGTGTGCCGGTTTGGGTATGCGGTGGATGTGGTCTATTATGGTCTCCATTGGAGATAGATCTGGCAAGATAGTGGAGATCAACTTTCTGGCATACGAGTTAAGGTCGTGTGGCAGGACGGTTTTGGGTATGCCTCTGATTTTGACGTTATTACGTCGGGACCTGTCTTCGAGGTCTGCCATCTTGGATTTTATCCATTGCTGTTCAACATGAGTATGGTCTTGTGCATCCACAAGGTCATTCACAGTTGCAGTCAAATCACTCATGTGGTTCTCAAGGTGGTGTATTTTGTTCCCCATAAGGTGTACATGAGAGGAGAATTTTTTAAATATGGATACTATCTCAGTGTGTAGGGAGCTCCGTAGGGAGATGAGCATCTCCTTCATGGTACTGTCCAAGACAAGCTGGTCAGAGGTGGGGAAAGCTGCTATGGCCGATGGCTGTGGTGAGGTAATGAGGGATGCAGGGCTTTCCTCAGTGTCGTTTCCTGCTGAATCCATTGGCATCCTCGCTTTCGCTGGGCTGTTGCAGGTTGAGGTGGATGTATATTGATGGGATGACTCTGGGGAGTGCTGATAAGGCAGCATTTCATTTTCATCTGCATCAGGAAGGTCTGTGTAAGCAGAGTATTCTTGTGCAGGGTTGTGGGCGCCATCTTGGATTTCTGTGTCCGGCAGCAGTGTAAAGTAATCTGTCAGTTTCTTTGGCGGCCTGTATTCTTTTCTCTTGTGGTTCGGCTGAGGCATTGCTGGGCTCTGTGGCAGTGTCTCTGTGTGCTCAGGAGTTGGTAGGAGCTTTCTGAGTGGGGATGTCACTGATGTTCGGTCCAGTCGGTGCAAGAGCTGAGGGTTCAGACATCCATCTTGCTCGGCAGTAAGCCACGCTCTCTAAGTGTTCATTTTGATGTCTCAATTGTTTGTCAGTTTTTGTGGGGAGAAGTTTGTGTAGCTAGTGAAGAAATCTTGGTTTTGGCAGGAAAATGGTGCCATTTTGTCGTGGCCTGGCTTTTGTTGTTGTCTGCCATGTGGTCATGATCGGTGGCCATTTTGAGAGGCGCAGTTTAAGGATTTTGTGCTGTAGGACCTGTGGGTCATCCTAGAGGGGAAGCTGCTCCAATTCCTTTGTATGTGTGTGTAGCCATGCGGTCTACTTTGCACTAAATTTCCCAGGAGATACAGTACCTGACCGCGAGAATGTGTTTCCAGCGCAATCCCATCACGCTGGTTCTCGGTGACAGGGTACTGTACATCTCGCGCTGGCTCGCTCATCGGGAAAGGAAAACTGCGTTTTTTCCTTTTGCGATGAGCGACAAGCATTGCTGACAGGTGTCTGGTATGAATCATGAGGGGGGATGCAGCGCAAAATTTTAAATAAAAAAACGACATTAGTTCCCTTCCAGGGGCATACCAGGCCCTTAAGGGGAACCTCCTATGCCGAAAAAACATTGTGGGGGTCCCCCCAAAATCCATACCAGACCCTTATCCAAGCACGCAGTCCGGCCGGTCAGGGAAGGGTATGGGGATGAGTGAGTGCCCCCCTCCTGAACTGTACCAGGCCGCCTGCCCTCAACATGTGGGGTGGATGCTTTGGGGCAGGGGGGCGCCCTGTGCCCCCCAACCCCAGAGCACCTTGTCCCCATGTTGATGAGGACAAGGGCCTCTTCCCAACAACCCTGGCCGTTGATTGTCGAGGTCTGCGGGCAGAGGGCTTATCAGAATCTGGGAGCGCCCTTTAATAAGGGGGCCCCCAGATCCCGGCCCCCCAACCTATGTGAATGAGTATGGGGTACATCGTACCCCTACCCATTCACCTGGGGGAAAAAGTGTCAATAAAAAAAACGCACTAGACAGGTTTTTAAAGTAATTTATTAGGCAGCTCTGGGTGTCTTCTTCTGACTTTTGGGGTCTTCCAACTTCTCCGACCTCTCCGGCCTCTTCTCCTGGTGTCTGGTTCATCTCCCGCTCTCCGGCCTCTTCTCCCTGTGTCCTGTTCTTCTCCCGCTCTCCGGCCTCTTCTCTTGGTGTCCGGTTCTTCTCCTGCTCTCCAGTTCTTCTGCCGGGCTCCTCCGCTATCTTCTGCTCTTTTGCTGCTCTTTTGCTAGTGGTGGCCCAGTCTTCTCCGTCATCTTGTTCCCTCTTCTCTTCTTTCAATGTTGACACAACGCGCTCTCCCGTTGTAATGCTGTGTGCAAGGTGCGCAATGACTTATATAGGCATGGGGCGTGGTCACCGGAGCATTATGGGACTGTGAAGCCATAAGGGGGCTTGAAACGAGGCTTCCCCTCTCCCTCCCTCTTCCTGTTCAGGTATGTAACAGGAAGTTGGTGGGAGGGGCTTGGGGTTTGTTTTAACTTGTGTTTGGAAGGACAAAATCATTTTGATTAAGGTTTATACTGTAATATAGTTTTGGGTAGAGAGCAAACAGGATTCATCCAAGTTATTGTTGTAATATCGAGATACAGAGAGACGCCACATTGTTTTGTAGAGAAAGCGGGCATAAGTGCTCTGTGTAGTTTAGTCTGGCGATGCAGTGTACAGTCGTACAGTGCAATGCGCTTGTGTATTCATACACTGTGAGGGGTAGAGACATAATTTGGGGGTTCATCTGTGGTTGTTGACGAATCATTTGGCATAGTTAATAGTTGGTTGTTAAAAGAGTGGTACTCTGTAGTTCTGTGGCAAAAGTGTTAGGACAACAAGCCGTAGAGCTGACGCCTCAGTTCGGGTTTCAAGTTGGGGGACTGGACCAGATATAGTGGTTGTAGTCCGTCGATCCACCGTAAAAGAAGGCACTAGGCGGTGCTCTCCTAAATGGGTGCAAGGGTTTCTCTGGACGTAGGGGTAAGACGCTAAGCCGATTTGAATCGCCATGGGCAATGGCAGTCCATGCAAGGGAAGGAATGTGAGGCTTCCCACAGTCAGACGGTTGCACAGTACATGAAGTCTAGTTTCGGGGAAAAGGCCATTAAACCCTTTAAAGATTGGCAGATATGGTCAGAGGGTACAGTAAGGTGTATTCCTTTGGAAGGTACTTTTGATGTCTGGAGGTACGAGACCCCAGAATAAAAGTACCTTGAAAGTAGTTCAGCTGTGGCTTCAGAAATCTGTAACGATGAGTGAGTTGATGGATGTGTAGTACACGTTTGTGTGTTTAAAAATTCTCAGGCCTGTTTTTGGACTTTGTGTGACTTGTCCATGCAAAGATTTCGTGTTTCCCCCATTGTATTTTTTTTCTATCGCTAAAAGAGTGAAGGCAGCATTCCATCTGGTTGTTTTTTCATTTTTGTTTTGGGAACTATGAAATATCTCCCCCACATTTGCATCTAAATGTTTGTCTCATTGTTTGTATGTAGTAACAAGAATATGTTTGAACCTACCGCGACAGCCCCCTTACGTGTCGCGGGTGTTGTATTTTAGTAGGAACATAAAAGTAAGGGTTACAGAGGGTTTAGTTATTATCGGTTTTGAGGAATGTCAGTGACAATTTACCAATGTACACAAATGTTGTATTGTTTACCATTCTTTGCAGGTTAAATTTGAAGGATAGAGTAATAACTTTTGTTTATAATTATCTTTTTAGGTCCAAGGAGTTTCTGAAAGTGTACGTACATAGAAAGCAGGTGTATGAGAAGGTAAAAGTATCATAGGCTATTTTACTGTTTTCATTGTTTTTTTCTGCACCATTCTAAAGCCTCCGTGTCTTCCTCCAGAATGTAATGAGGAGGAAAAAAAAGGGGGGATGATAATGGTGAGAATCACAATTTTCAAACGAATACTACAGCTCTCATGCTAGCCAAGTTTGTGACAGGTGTCTAGGTCGTGGTAAAGAAGCTTGAGGGACGGGACAACTGGGTCAATGCCAGCCACTGCAAGAAGCTGCTCAACTACACCAAAGGATGAGGAGTATCTTTGTTTATTTATATTTTTAAAGTGTATTTCCCAACTAGTTAAGAAAGCGAACAGGGCACACGGTTGGGTCTACTCTGAGTCTCCACCAAGCTCTAGTGCCCCAGCGATGACAGCGGTACATGATATATAGGATGTTCATATTGGTATGAAGAGTTTTGACAAACTAGTAAAATCCAAACAGACACTTGTCAATAGAATTTAACAATACATTTCTAGCGTGTAAAATTAATTATAATTTTAACAATATCTCTGGTTCTTGCCAGCTTTGGTATCGGGATAACTAGGTAGCCCACAAGTGTGCTTCAAATTTAGTTTGGTATTAATGCGGATCTACAGCTTATACTGTAATTCCCCTAATGCAAGAGGTTCATGCTTGCTGATGAAACTCGTCCCAGCATCTTATGTTGCAGCCGATCGTGAGGATCTGATGGTGCGAGAGAAGGTAAGAATGGCAGGGAAAGCTAGAAGGGAAGTGTTTACCAACCTCAACCAGGTCTGGGCATGGTTTCCTGCGTGTACAAGGTGGGGGCTTGAGCTTATGAAATGATTGAACAATTTCTCATCCATTGAGGATGGGATGTTTCATGTAACTGTTGAAGCTACAAGGAAGTTCGCACCGCCCAAGGGGGGTTTCTGGGAATTCATAAGTAAAGATTGTTATACCTGGATCAGGGATACTAGTGACAAAGTTCAGGTCCATATGGATAAGGTTTAGATCCCTGCAAGGCAAAGCCAGAGCTATAGCTAGTGAAGGTTGGAATCCTTTTAAGCGTCTGGGAATCTTTGGGGATTTAATTTTTTATTTTGCAGTGGATCATAAATGAAGGAAGTAGGGGTATATTTACTCCTATATTGTTTTTGTTTCTATTCCTTCTATGTGCATTGATGAGGTGCTACTGTTGCCTGATTGGACGAGTGAACAGAGCCCGAGCAGATGACCACATCTTCCCCACCGAGATGAGACGTCCTGAAGCCCAACCCACGAACAAGACACAGAGGATCCCAGACGACCGGTGATTACTACAGCTCACCATGTTGTGTCCTCCCTATAAGTCATTCCTCCTGAAGAACAGAGTCTACAAGTCAAGCCATTTTTTTCGTTTTTATGGACTCATATGGATGTAAAGACTGATTAATTTTCAGGTGTAAGAAGAAGATCAAGATTCATCGAGGGTCACATGGGAGCATATGACAAAGAGGAGGAGCTGTTGTGGAAATTTTATTATATAAGATTTATGCTAGCATGTGTGTTTTATAGATTGTCATCTATCTCTCTGTGTCTGCTTTAATTGAGGAGCGCTCTAGCAGAGCGCACTTGGGTTGAATCGAGACCAGCTGTAAAAACGGTCAGTGTGAAAACCTTCTCATGGGATTTGAGACGTGTTCTCTGTGTGTGTGGAGGTTTGTTGGTTTGTAGGTATCAAGCGCAATGTGCTGGGCCTTGTCGGTGTACTCGTACCATATATTAACAACAGCAGTAGCAATGTCCCCTCAGATTGTCTCAAGCCTGTAAGAACAAGTAGAATGATCTTACTAGATACAGTTTACTTTGAAGAGTATTGAGTGGGCTCCATGCTGATCAAGATAGGGCGTGTGCACCCCCCCTTTTCCCTTCCTGTGAGTGCCCTCCCCTTTACTGTTTGTCATTTCCTGTGATGTAATTTTGTATTGAGGAAGCGATTGGCTATTGTGGCCATCGCTTCCTGTTTGTCATAGCTTTTGTTATGTTGAAATAAAAACCAAGGGCATGCTGGGCAGAAGAGCATGTTGCTGAGAAAGTAAGCAATGGTGATGTCTGTTTGCTTTGGCATATACGAGAAATGAAATGACAGGTAAGGTACATTATATCATTAGACGGAATGTGTGCTTAGGAGCACAGGAGATATGGTGTGCACATAGAGTACAGCCAAATTTCACGGACAATTTGGCCTGTGTGTACTGCAATCAGTCCGGCTTCTGACTGTGATGGCAACACTCATGCAGCCCCAGACCATGACACTCCCACCACCATGCTTGACTGTAGGCAAGACACCTGGTTGCTGCCACAGATGATCTGAACCAAATAAGTATTTTTTGGTCACATCAGACCACAAGACATGGTTCCAGTAATCCATGTCCTTAGTCTGCTTGTCTTCAGCAAACTGTTTGCAGATCCTCAGAGAGTTGCCATGAGGTGCCATGTTGTGCCATGTTGAACTTCCAGTGACCAGTATGAGAGAGAGAGCGAGAGTGATGACACCAAATTTAACACACCTGCTCCCCAGTCTGCTTGTCTTCAGAAAACTGTTTGCGGGCTTTCTTGTGCATCATCTTTAGAAGAGGCTTCCTTCTGGGACGACAGCCATGCAGACCAATTTGATTCAGTGTGCGGCGTATGTTCTGAGCACTGACAGGCTGGCCACCCACCCCTTCAACCTCTGCAGCAATGCTGGCAGAACTCATATGTCGATTTCCCAAAGACAACCTCTAGATATGATTCTAAACACGTGCACACAACCTCTTTAGTCGCCAATGGCGAGGCCTGTTCTGAGTGGAACTTGTGCTGTTAAACCGCTGTATGGTCTTGGCCACGGTGCTGCAGCTCAGTTTCAGGG
Source organism: Lithobates clamitans (assembly GCA_037952925.1). Lineage (NCBI taxonomy): Eukaryota > Metazoa > Chordata > Amphibia > Anura > Ranidae > Lithobates > Lithobates clamitans. The sequence goes on from JBBGZY010000317.1 coordinate 2,137,478, forward strand.
TCTTGGCAATCTTCTTATAGCCTAGTCTATCTTTATGTAGAGCAGTTGTTCTCAACTCTTGTCCTCGGGACCCACTAACAGGCCAGGTTTGCATGATAACTGTAATACATCAAAGGTGATATCATTTGCTGCTCAGTGATTGCAGTATTCTAGTCTGCATCTTCCCAAGGTAATACTTAAATTCTGGCCTGTTAATGGGTCCTGTTCAACAGGGACATGTAATTAGAATTCTTGATCTAATATTTCACAGCAGGGCCTGTTTCTGCGCCCACCAAGAGTAACTGTGCAGACTTACAGTGTTGTGGCACCAGCACCACCACCACCACCACCAAAGGCCCAATTTTTCTGCCCCTGTTCAACAGGGGCATGTATTTACAATTCTTGATATAATATTTCACAGCAGGGCCTGTTCCAGCGCCCACCAAGAGTAGCTATGAGGACTTATAATGTTGTGGCACCAGCACCACCATCACCAAAGGCCCAATTTTTCTGGCCCTGTTCAACAGGGGCATGTAATTACAATTCTTGATCTAATATTTTACAGCAGAGCCCTGTGAGGGCTTACAGTGTTGTGGAAACACCAACACCTATGGCCCAAATTTCTGCTGAGTATATAGGGCAGGCCCCTACTTTCAAATATCCAACAAATGACTCCTACTTGCAAACGGAAGGAGACAACAGGAAGTGAGATGAAATCTACCCTTAGGAAGGGAAATTCTCTCCTGTTAGAGTTAATATGGGAAAAACGTTTCTCCTTTCCACTGATGCTTTATCACCAATCCTTGTTTCACTAAAAACCCCAAATTTTCAAAAAACATTTGTCATTGGGACAAAAAGTGAGGTGAAATTTTCTGAAGAGGAGCACCGACAGCAAAACAAATGTCACAGGGGTGATAACCCTTCCCTATGTTTTCCAAAAAGCTTAAAATATTTTTTTTTGCTGGAGCTAAACACATTTAAAATGTACCAGTTCAAAATTACAAACAGATTCTACTTAACAACAAACCTACAGTCCCTGTCTTGTTTGCACCGCCTGTATACTGCTGTTCAGAGTATATAGGGCCTGGTGGCCCCACACCTTTCCTTTTTTAATTTGGGTGCAGGGTTCCCCTTAATATCCATACAAGACCCAAAGGGCCTGGTAATGGACTGGGGGGTACCCATGCCATTTGTCTCACTGATTTTCATCCATATTGCCAGGACCCGACATTACAAGCAGTTTTAAATTACTTTTATTCCTTTAAAAATGTCATTTTGTGCGGGACTGTTCTAAGCATGGAAAACACGCGCCACTTTACAGGCATACTATAGACACCCTCCAGGTACGATATTTAAAGGAATATTTCACTTTTATTTTTTTACTTTAAGCATCATTAAAATCACTGCTCCCGAAAAAACGGCTGTTTATAAAACTTTTTTTTTTGCATTGATATATGTCCCCTGGGGTAGGACAATACCATGCAAATTAGCCTTTAAAATTAGCATTTTTGATTTAGAACGTTCAAGTCCCATAGATGTCAATGGGGTTCTAATGTTCATGCAAATTTTCGGTCTGTTCGCAGGTTCTGGTGCGAACCGAACGGGGGGGTGGGGTGTTCAGCTCATCCCTACTGTAGTTGCTGACTTTTAATATTAGCACACTTATCTGTCCTTAAATCTTATGTTTCCATCGGCTCTCGGGGTGCTGCCATCACCATTCGTGGTAAGGGAAACCGGCAGTGAAGCCTTTCAGCTTCACAGCCAGTTCCCTACTGCGCATGCACTTTCTGAATGGCCCGGCAGCGGGGGAAGGAGGAGGTGGGCCGAACTTCCGAGCGATCTTGCCGTGGTGAGATCTTTCAGAAGTAGGCATGGGTACCTGTCAAAAACAGGTACCCGCTCCCCTCCGAAAGGTTCCAAAAGGGGGAAAAGAGGCAAATAAGCGGAGCTTCCACTTTTGGGTGGAACTCAGCTTTAAGTTGAATTAGCTTCAAATTGTGAGTGTTGACACCATGTCCAAAAAGCACAATTTAAAAATACAAATATGCCAAGTTTAAAAGTTAAAGATTAGCAAGCAAGAAATAATGGGCCACACATTTCTGGGTCAACACATTTTAAGTTCAAGCAAATCTCCAGGGGATGTTGTAAGGTGCTTGCCATTAACATATATGTTCAGACACATTTCTCCTGTTTATTTTTGAAGCAGGCATGTAACACATAGAAAATAACATATGTTATACCATAGAGAAGAAATTCTGTGTCTTTTATCCATGTCAGCATTAACAAGCTACTGTATATGGCAATTCACAACTCTCCACCTTGCCAGTGTTAGTAATTGTGTGCATTATTGTAGGCCATCCAATCTTGAATATGCAGAGGTGCTCTGGAAATAAGTTTTGTTAATAATTATGAGTAGAGATTAGTGTAACTTGCTACACAAAGTATTTTGTCAGCCACCAATTGTGCAAGTTCTCTCACTTAAAAAGATGAGTGAGGCCTGTAATTGTCATCATAGGTATACCTCAACTATGAAAGACAAAATGTGGAAACAAATCCAGACAATCACATTGTCTGATTTTTAAAAGAATTTATTTGCAAATTATGGTGGAAAAAAAGTATTTGGTCACCTACAAACAAGTAAGTTTTCTAGCTCTCACAGACCTGTATCTTCTTCTTTAAGAGGCTCCTCTGTCCTCCACTCATTACCTGTATTAATGGCACCTGTTTGAACTTTTTATCAGTATAAAAGACACCTGTCCACAACCTCAAACAGTCACACTCCAAATTCTACTATGGTGAAGACCAAAGAGCTGTCGAAGGACACCAGAAACAAAAATGTAGACTTGCACCAGGCTGGGAAGACTGAATCTGAAATAGGCAAGCAGCTTGGTGTGAAGAAATCAACTGTGGGAGCAATAATTAGAAAATGGAAGACATACATGATAATCTCCCTCGATCTGGGGCTCCACGCAAGATCTCACACCGTGGGGTCAAAATGATCACAAGAACGGTAAGCAAAAATCCCAGAACCACATGGGGGGACCTAGTGAATGACCTGCAGAGAGCTGGGACCAACGTAACAAAGGCTACTATCAATAACACACTACGCCGCCAGGGACTCAGATCCTACAGTGCCAGACGTGTCCCCCTGCTTAAGCCAGTACATGTCCGGGCCCGTCTGAGATTTGCTAGAGAGCATCTGGATGATCCAGAAGAGGATTGGGAGAATGTCAAATGGTCAAATGAAACCAAAGTAGAACTGTTAAAAGTAGTTGGATCTGTATGTGCATTATAATTAATCGAAATTAGTCGATTTATCGATTAAAAAAAATGTATTAATCGAACACGAACATTTTAATCAGTAACAGCCCTATATAGATATATATATATATATATATATATATATATATATATATATATATATATATATATATATATATATATATATATATATCTATATATATATATATATATACAGTATATCTATATATATATCTATATGTATAGATATATATATATATATATATATATATATATATATATATATATATATATATATATATATATAGATATATATATAGATATACTGTATATATATCTATATATATAGATATATATACACATTGCCTTGAAAAAGTATTCATACCCCTTGAAATTTTCCACATTTTGTCATGTTACAACCAAAAACATGTATTTTATTGGGATTATTGGTATTTTAAGGAAAGTGATAAATGGTTTTCAAAATTGTTTACAAATAAATATGTGAAAAGTGTGGCGTGCATTTGTATTCAGCCCCCCTGAGTCAATACTTTTTTAGAACCACCTTTCACTGCAATTACAGCTGCATGTCTTTTTGGGTATGTCTCTATCAGCTTTTCACATCTAGAGAGTGAATTTTTTTCCCATTCTTCTTTGCAAAATGGCTCAAGCTCTGTCAGATTGGATGGAGAGTGTCTGTGAACAGCAATTTACAAGTCTTGCCACCAATTCTCAATTGTATTTAGGTCTGGACTTTGACTGGGCCATTCTTACACATGAATATACTTTGATCTAAACCATTCCATTGTAGCTCTGGCTGTATGTTTAGGGTCATTGCCTTGTCTCAAGTCTTTTGCAGATTTTAAAAGGGTTTTCTTCTAAGATTGCCCTGTATTTGGCTCCATCCATCTTCCCATCAACTCTGACCGGCTTCCTTGTCCCTGCTAAAGAAAAGTGTCCCCACAACACAATGCTGCCACCACCATGTTTCACGGTGGGGATGGTGTGTTCAGGGTGATGTGCAGTGTTAGTTTTCCCCCACACATAGCATTTTGCTTTTAGGCCAAAAAGTTTCTTTCTGCTGTCCTCTGACCAGAGCACCTTCTTACATACGTTTGCTGTGTCCCCGTATGGCTTCCCGCAAACTGCAAACAGGACTTATTATGGCTTTCTTTCAACAATGGCTTTCTTCTTGCCACTCTTCCATAAAGGCCAGAATTGTGGAGTGCAGGACTAATAGTTTGCCTGTGGACAGATTCCCCCACCAGCTGTGGATCTTTGCAGCTCCTCCAGAGTTATCATGGGCCTCTTGGCTGCTTCTCTGATTAATGCTCTCCTTGCCCAGCCTCTCAGTTTAGGTGGACGGCCATGTCTTGGTAGGCTTGCAGTTGTACCATACTCTTTCCATTTTTGGATGATGGATTGAACAGTTCTCTGTGAGCTGTTCAAAGCTTGGAATATTTTTTATAACCTAACCCTGCTTTAAACTTTTCCACAACTTTATCCCTGACCTGTCTGGTTTGTTCCCTGGCCTTCATGATGCTGTTTGTGCATTAAGGTTCTCTAACAAACCTCTGAGGGCTTTACAGTACAGCTGTATTTATACTGAGATTAAATTACACACAGGTGGACTCTATTTACAAATTAGAAGACTTCTGAAGACAATTGGTTTCACGAGAATTTAGTTAGAGGTATCAGAGTAAAGGGGTCTGAATATAAATGCATGCCACACCTTTCAGATATTTATTTGTAAAATATTTTGAAAACCATTTATCATTTTCCTTCCACTTCACAATTTTGTGCCACTTTGTGTTGGTCTATCACATTAAATCCCAATTAAATACATTTACATTTTTGATTGTAACATGGCAAAATGTGGAAAATTGTAAGGGGTATGAATACTTTTTCAAGGCACTGTATATACACTATATTGTCAAAAATATTGAGACGCCTGCCTTTAATGAATATGAATTTTAATGGCATCCCAATCTTTTTTTGTTTGTAGAGTTCAATATTGAGTTGGCCCACCCTTTGCAGCTATAACAGCTTCAACGCTTCTGGGAATGTTTTCCACAAGGTTTAGGAGTGTGTCTATGGGAATGTTTGACCATTCTTCCAGAAGCACATTTTTAAGGTAAGGCAATGATGTTGGACAAGAAGGCCTGGCTTGCAGTCTCCACTCTTATTCATTCCAAAGGTGTTCTATCAGGTTCAGGTCAGAACTCTGTGCAGGCCAGTCAAGTTCCTCCACCCCAAACTCACTCGTCCATGTCTTTATAGACCTTGCTTTGTGCACTGGTGCACAGTCATGTTGGAACAGGAAGGGGCCATCCCCAAACTGTCCCCACAAAGTTGGGAGCATGAAATTGTCCAAAATGTCTTTGTATGCTGACACCTTAAGAGTTCCCTCCACTGGAACTAAGTGGCTAAACCTAACCCCTAAAAAACAACCGCACACTGTGATTTGGACCTAAACCTTGTGGTTAGCCTTCCCAGAAGAGTTAAAGCTGTTATAGCTGAAAAGATGGGCCAACTCAACATTGAACTCTATGGACTAAGACTGGGATGCCAATAAAAGCCCATGTGCGTGTAAGGGCTAGACATGTGCATTCATTTTCGTCCAAATGCATTTTTGTCCAAATTTCTGGTACTTTTAACAAACGATAACGAAAGTGCAGGATCCGAAAAACGAAAGATCAGACATAAACAAATGTTTATTTTCGTTTTAGTTGTGACAACAGTTCGATATAGATAGGAGATTCGACATGATGCTAACAATAACAATCTGTGTCCATCGAACCTGTGGTTGAATGTGCCTAACCTTAGCTCTATTAGTCCAAGATTATTCTACATAGAGAGAAAAGATTTGACATAGGTGTCCGTTTATGAAGCAGTGAAATCTATTCACTGCTTCGTTCTCCGGCATTCACAGTGAAGATCTTTCTCCTCTGTGTGCCAGTTTATGAAGCGGTGTAGATCGCTTCACCTTTGGAGGAGTGAAGAGATCTACAAATGCTTCCAACAGTGGAGAACGGCCCCTGATACTGGAATCTCGTGAGACTTTAAGAGATTACAGTACCAGAAATTCACCGAAATACAAAGATGTCAGTTTATTAAGCAGTGATAAATTATCACCGCTCAGTACACTGACAGACCACGTGGATTAATGTTAATAAAATAAGTTGAGTCCCCCTACATTATATACATATGTATACACACACACACATTATATATACATGTATAAACACACATGATATATATATATACATATACACATTATATGTATATATGTATATATATATGTATACACATAAATATGACAGGGGGACATGCTTACCATGTTGGGGGGTCTGAACGAAGCATAAGGAAGTTAAAAATCTTCCTCCTTCCCCCTCAGATCCCCCCAGATTTCCTCTTCACTCCCCGATTCACCACCTCTGAGATGGTGAACCTGGGAGTGTGAATTCTGACTCAGATCGCCAGTGAAGCGGTGAGATCACCGCTTCATAAACTGGCCGTTACTGTGTCATTCAATGAGGATTCTCCGTGTGTAGAGATAATCGGCGGGAGAACAAGTTCAAACATGTTCTCCCCCGATTATCACTGTTTCATAAACTGTTTATGGACTGTGATCAGCGGCGATCCTCGGGATCACTGCTGATCACTGCTTCATAAACGGATACCATAGAGAGAAAAGATTTGACATAGAGAGAAATGATTCAACATAGAGAGAAAACATTGCTGCTGGAATTGGGTGGGGGAAGTAAAATAAAAATAATGATAATGATGAATATTATTGGCTGATTGTAAGCAAAGAGGAGGAGCAGTAAAATAGCTAGAATTAAGTACACACAAACAGCCAACTTACTTTCACTTACGATTTGCTAGCAGAAAGAGACACACACACTGAATCATTTCAGAAGACAGTCAATCTCAGTTGGTCCGTTTGTCAGAGAACCTGAATTATTTAGCAATTAAGCTTAAGCACAGCAGCAGAACAATAGTCAAGCAAGCTACAGTTCAACTTAACTTTTTCATAATAATATGCTGCTATTGTGTTAGTGTTGTGAACTTGATAGTGATACTAGTGTTGCTAGTGTTGTGATAGCCTCAGAGGCTGCCCGTGTTGTGGGGGGGGGGATTTATTATTATAGATTCTATATTATAGATTGAGATTCTATATAGTTTCTATATACCCTATCTTGTTACCTGTCTGATCAGTGAACTATCACCAGTCCATTTTCTGTTTGAACTATATACATTCAACATGAACGACGAAGATTCGACAAAGCAGCGAAACATTCGACAGACACCATAAGCCTTCAATGACAGATTCGACCTTAATTAATTTGTATTTTGGGACAAATAAAATTTTTAACGAAAAACTAAATAAATAAAAACAAATTTTGGGAGTAACTAAATAAATGTATTTTTCAGCCGAAAACAAAATTCTGAAAAAAATATTTCAGTGTGCACATGTCTAGTAAGGGCAGGCATCATGATACTTTTGACAATATAGTCTGTATATATGTATATATATATATATATATATATATATATATATATATATATATATATATATATATATATATATATATATATATATGGGAAGCAGAGAATGAAGGCGGGACTTTGTGTGAGGCATGTTGGTGAATGCATCCAAATTGAAAAAGATGTCATAATGAGATATCTGGGGCAAATCTTGTATACAATAATGTTATTCACAGAAAATATTGCAGGGTAATACTGGTATAAAATTTAATAACATAGATCTTAAAACCAGATACAGTCGTGAGTGGACACGTTATAAATCATCATGGAGCATATTGTAAACAATATATAAACAGACATAATTCAATTACTAATTGTACAGTTGCAAAAAAGAATACATTGTACAATAAAATATTATGTGCATCATTAGTTATTAACTCTACGCGTTTCTTGGCTTGTAACCAATCATCAGGAGTCCGATGCAATTTGGCTGCATTAAAACAATAAACGTATATTAGTATATGAACAGAGGTGTGGAGGAAAGAGATATTGGGGATGCAAATAACTGATATACTCACAAATAATGCATTGGTCAGTATTGACCCATACATAGAAATGCAACGTTGATCCGGGTCTGGGTGCATTCTTATAAAGATTATTGGACAGGTCACAACCCCATTTTTTGTTTTATATATATATATATATATATATATATATATATATATATATATATATAGTATCTCACAAAAGTGAGTACACCCCTCACATTTTTGTAAATATTTTATTATATCTTTTCATGTGACAACACTGCAGAAATGACATTTTGCTACAATGTAAAGTAGTGAGTGTATAGCTTGTATAACAGTGTAAATTTGCTGTCCCCTCAAAATAACTCAACACACAGCCATTAATGTCTAAACTGCTGGCAACAAAAGTGAGTACACCCCTAAGTGAAAATGTCAAAGTTGGGCCCAATTGGGCCATTGGGCCATTTTCCCTCCCCGGTGTCATGTGACTCATTAGTGTTGCAAGATCTCAGGTATGAATGGGGAGCAGGTGTGATACATTTGGTGTTATCGCTCTCACTCTCTCATACTGGTCACTGGAAGTTCAACATAGCACCTCATGGCAAATAACTTTCTGAAGATCTGAAAAAAAGAATTGTTGCTCCACGTAAAGATGGCCTGGGCCTGAGCTGCAGCACAGTGGCCAAGATCATACAGCAGTTCAAGAGGACAGGTTCCACTCAGAAAAGGCCTCGTCATGGTCGACCAAAGGTGTTGAGTGCACATGCTCAGCGTCATATTGAGAGGTTGTCTTTTAGAAATAGATGTATAGGTGCTGCCAGCATTGCTGCAGAGGTTGAAGGGGTGGGGGAGGGGGTCAGCCTGTCAGTGCTCAGACCATACGCTGCACACTACATCAAATTGGTCTGTATGGCTGTCCTCCCAGAAGGAAGCCTCTTCTAAAGATGATGCACAAGAAAATCTGCAAACAGTTTGCTGAAGACAAGCAGACTAAGGACATGGATTACTGGAACCATGTCCTGTGGTCTAATGAGACTAAGATAAACTTATTTGGCTCAGAAGTGTGTGTGTCGGCAACTAGGTAAGGAGTACAAAGACAAGTGTGTCTTGCCTACAGTCAAGCATGGTGGTGAGAGTGTCATGGTCTGGGGCTGCATGAGCGCTGCCGGCACTGGGGAGCTACAGTTCATTGGGGGAACCATGAATGCAAACATGTACCATGACAAACTGAAGCAGAGCATGATCCCCCCTTCAGAGACTGGGCCGCAGAGCAGTATTCCAACATGATAACAACCCCAAAAACACCTCCAAGACGACCACTGCCTTGCTAAAGAAGCTGAGGGTAAAGGTGATGGACTGGCCAAGCATGTCTCCAGACCTAAACCCTATTGAGCATCTGTGGGGCATTCAAATGGAAGGTGGAGGAGTGCAAGGTCTCTAACATCCACCAGCTCCGTGATGTCATCATGGAGGAGTGGAAGAGGACTCCAGTGGCAACCTGTGAAGCTCTGGTGAACTCCATGCCCAAGTGGGTTAAAGCAGTCCAGGAAAATAATGGTGGCCACACAAAATATTGACACTTTGGGCCCAGTTTGGACATTTTCACTTAGGGGTGTACTCACTTTTGTTGCCAGCGGTTTATACATGGGTGTTGAGTTATTTTGAGGGGACAGCAAATTTACACTGTTATACAAGCTATACACTCACTACTATAGATAGATAGATAGATAGATAGATAGATAGATAGATAGATAGATAGATAGATAGATAGATAGATAGATAGATCTATCTATCCATCTATCTATCTATCTATCTATCTATCTATCTATCTATCTATCTATCTATCTATCTATCTATCTATCTATCTATCTATCTATCTATCTATCTATCTATCTATCTATCTATCTATCTATCTATCTATATATATATATATATATATATATATACATATATATACATATATATATATATATATATATATATATATATATATATATATATATATATATATATATATATATATATATATTCATTCAATCCTGATGTAGGATAATATAAACACATTAGTAGCTTTGGTAATGAAGGTTACAACTTTTTCCTACCCTTGCAAACTGAGTATGTTGCCTAGTGCCTAGGAGCAGCGGTCAAGGCTATTTCAAGGACCCCTTTGCCTCATGTGGCTGTGTCATCATCCAGGTCTGTAAGCCTCAGCACACCTGCACTTGTATTTAAAGTGTGTTTGCACCAGCAGCACTGCCTTGAGTTTCCATGGGGTGCTCAGTCAATCCTGGCTTACTACCTATTCACTGGCCCATATATATCTTTTATACATTTAAAATTCATTGAGTAGTATGTAACCACTCATGTGTATGTGTATCTATCTTACAGCAGCTCTGTTGCATATGGGTTACCAATGCCTGTTAATAGGAAATATCTTGTATTATACTCTATTATTATCTACTATCTCTTATGTGCTGCCAAGTTGACATATATTTATCTATTACGTTTATGCCATGTATATGTGCAGATATATGAAAATACTTTTTTATCTGTTTTACATTATTGTTACAAATAAATAATGTTTACCAAATACTCTACCTCCACAAGTCAATTGCCTCATTTAAAGTCCCACATCCCCCCTTTTTTGGTTACATACTCGTATTCGGGATGGAGGTACATATAATGTGCCTCATTTAAAGTTCCAAACTCCCCCTTTTGATAGATGTTTGAAAGTAGAGGCCTGACCTATATACTCTGCAGAAATTGGGGCCTTAGGTGTGGGTGTTGCCACAACACTGTAAGCCCTCACAGTTACTCTTGGTGGGCGCAGGAACGGGCCCTGCTGTGAAATATTAGATCAAGAATTGTAATTACATGCCATTGTTGAACAGTGGTAGAAAAACTGGGCCTTTGGAGGTGGAGGTGGTGGTGCTGGTGCCACAACAGTGTAAGTCCTCACAGTTACTCTTGGTGGGCATTGGAACGGGCCCTGCTGTGAAATATTAGATCAAGAATTGTAATTACATGCACCTGTTGAACAGGGGCAGAAAAATTGGACCTTTGGTGGTGGTGGTGTTGCCACAACACTGTAAGCCCTCACAGTTACTCTTGGTGGGCGCAGAAATGAGCCCTGCTGTGAAATATTAGATCAAGAATTGTAATTACATGTCCCTGTTGAACAGGCCTTAGGCACTGGTTCCACAACACTGCAACCCCTCACAGATGCTATAGTTGGAGCACAGGAATGAGCCCTGCTACAAAGTATTGCAGCAAAAATTGTAATTACCTGTCCCTGTTAAACAGGAGCTGAAAATTTGGGCCTTGGGCACTGGTGCTGGTGCCACAACACTGCAACCCCTCACAGATACTATAGTTGGAGCACAGGAATGAGCCCTGTTGCAAAGTATTGCATCAAAAATTGTAATTACACGGCCCTGTTAGACAGGGGCAGAAAAATTGTGCCTTAGCCACTGCTGCCACAACACTGCAACCCCTCACAGATGCTATAGTTGGAGCGCAGGAATGAGCCCTGCTGCAAAGTATTGCAGAAAAAATTGTAATTATACGTCCCTGTTATACAGGGGCTGAAAAATTGGGCCTTGGACACTGGTGTTGGTGCCACAACACTGCAACCCCTCACAGATACTATAGTTGGAGTGCAGGAATGAGCCCTGCTGCAAAGTATTGCATCAAAAATGGTAATTATATGCCCCTGTTAAACAGGGGAAGAAAAATTGGGCCTTAGCCACTGCTGGCAGTGCCCGTAACCAAAAATGTTCTTACAAGCTTTCGGCATGAAAATTGAGGAGGAAGAGGATTGTCACTCAACATAACAGGATAGTCACTCAGCATCAGCATAGGCAGTCTTGAAGGAATCTCACATAAAAAAAAAAATCAATCGGTTACATCAGCATCAGGTGCTTGGTAGCTGGTGATCCAAGACTGATTCATTTTTATGAAGGTCAGCCGATCGACCGATTCGGTGGACAGGCGCACCCTGTGATCGGTTACAAAGCCTCCAGCAGCACTGAATGTGCGTTTAGAAAGAACACTGGATGCAGGACAGGCAAGTAGCTCAATTGCATACTATGCAAGCTCTGGCCAGTGATCCATACTCAAGACCCAGTAACCCAGAGGATTTTCGGTGGGAAAGGTGTCCAAGTCTGATCTTGCCCCTAGGTAATCCTGCACCATGTGAATCAGATGCTGGCGATGGTTGCTGGAACTGATCAGACCTTGGGGCTGCAGACTAAAAAATTGTCTGAATGCATCGGTCAGATGGCCACCTTCTTCACCGCTCCTTCTTTGACTGACCGAAGCCTCAGCAACACGTTGTCCAGGAGGACCAGGAAATTGAAACCTCCCAGGCTCTGGAAACGAGTTGCACAAACCTTTCTGCAAGGCCTCCCGAAGATGGTTCATCCTCTGCTCCCTCTGCGATGGCAAGATAAGGTCCGCAAACTTACCCTTGTAACGTGGATCAAGGAGGGTTGCCAGCCAGTAATCATCCCTCCTCTTGATACCACGAATACGAGGATCCTTCCCAGGCTTTGCAGGAACAGGTAGGCCATGCAGCATAGGTTTTCTGAGGCATTCAGTCCTCTGGGTAACTAAGGACTAGGGATGAGCCGAATACCCCCCGGTTCGGTTCACACCAGAACCTGCGAACGGACCGAAAATTTGCACGAACGTTAGAACCCCATTGATGTCTATGGGACTCGAACGTTTGAAATCAAAAGTTCTCATTTTAAAGGCTAATTTGCATGGTATTGTCCTAAAAATGGTTTGGGGACCCGGGTCCTGCCCCAGGGGACATGTATCAATGCAAAAAAAGTTTTAAAAAGGGACGTTTTTTCGGGAGCAGTGATTTTAATGATGCTTAAAGTAAAAAAAAAAGTGAAATATTACTTTAACCACTTCAATACCAGGCACTTATGCACCTTCCCGCCCAGACCAATTTTCAGCTTTCAGCATTCTCACACTTTAAATGACAATTACTCAGTCATGCTACACTGTATCCAAACAAAATGTTTATAATTTTCTTCTCACAAATAGAGCTGTCTTTTGGTGGTATTTAATCACCACTGGGTTTTTTAATTTTTGCGATATAAGCAAAAAAACAGCAAAAATTTTGAAAAAAACATACTTTTTTTTAGTTTCTATTGTAAAATTTTGCAAATAAGTCATTTTTCTTCATAAATTTGTGTCAAAATTTATACTGCTACATATCTTTGGTAAAAATAACCCAAATCAGTGTATATTATTTGGTCTTTGTGAAAGTTATAGAGTCTACAAACTATGGTGCCAATCACTGAAAATTGATCACACCTGATGTACTATCTCCCCTGAAGGCCTATCTCATTTCTTGAGACACTAACAAGCCAGGAAAGTACAAATACCCCCCAAATGACCCCTTTTTGGAAAGAAGACAGTCCAATGTATTTATTAAGAGGCATGGTTAGTTTTTTGAAGTTGTAATTTTTTCCCACAATTCTTCTTAAGATTTTTTTTTTTTTTTTTACACAAACTGGTCATATTAACAGGTTATTTCTCTCACACAGCATATGCATAATTGCAACTACACCCCAAAATACATTCTGCTACTCCTCCTGAGTATAGCGATACCACATGTGTGAGATTTTTACACAGCCTAGCCACATACAAAGGGCCAACATTGAAGTAGCACTTTCATGCATTTACAAGCATAAATTGCACATATCCTTTCTCAACCACCTTTTACATTTTTGAAGGCCCTGGAGCACCAGAACAATGGAATTATCCACAAAATGAACCCATTTTGGAAAGAACACACCCCAACATATAATCTGTGAGGTATAATGAGTCTTTTGAATAGTTCATTTTTTTCCAGAAGGTTTTGAAAAAAGTGAAAAAAAATGAAAATGCTTTTTTTTTTACACAAAGTTGTCCATTTATAAGATATTTCTAACACATAGCATGTACGTAGCAAAAATGACACCCCAAAATGCATTCCTCTACTCCTCCTGAGTATGGTGATACCACATGTGTGAGACTTTTACACAGCCTGGCCACATACAAAGGCTCAACATTGAAGTGGCACTTTCATGCGTTTTACAAGCATAAATTGCACATATCCTTTCTCAACCATCTATTACATTTTGAAGGCCCTGGAGCACCAGAACAATGGAATTATCCATAAAATGAACCCATTTTGAAAAGCACACACCTCAAAGTATAATCTGTGAGACATAAAGAGGCTTTTGAACGGTTCTTTTTTTTCCAGAAGGTTTTGGAAAAAGTGGAAAAAAAATGAAAATGCATTTTTTTTTACACAAAGTTGTCCATTTATAAGATATTTCTAACACATAGCATATATACGTAGCAAAAATGACACCACAAAATGCATTCCTCTACTCCTCCTGAGTATGGCGATACCACATTTTTGAGACTTTTACACAGCCTGGCCACATACAAAGGCCCAACACTAAAGTAGCACTTTCAGGCGTTCTACAAGCATAAATTGCACATATCCTTTCTCAACCACCTATTACATTTTTGAAGGCCCTGGAGCACCAGGACAATGGAATTATTCACAAAATGACTCCATTTTGGAAAGCACACACCCCGACGTATAATCTATGAGGCATAATGAGTCTTTTAAATGGTTAATTTTTTTCCAGAAGGTTTTAGAAAATGTGGAAAAAAAATGAAAATGCATTTTTTTTACACAAAGTTGTCCATTTATAAGATATTTCTAACACATAGCATGTACGTAGCTAAAATGACACCCCAAAATGCATTCCTCTACTCCTCCTGATTATGGCGATACCACATGTATGAGACTTTTACACTGCCTGGCCACATACAAAGGCAAAGCATTGAAGTAGCACTTTCAGGCGTTCTACAAGCATAAATTGCACATCTCATTTTTCCTTGTCAAAAGAAGTTTATTGAGTATACAATATTATAAAGATACATAAAGTAAGTTTACAAGGATCTATAAAGTAAGCTCATTGTTTTACAGTAGGGTTTATATAGGTAAATATCATGAAATTTCAAATATTAAACATTGGGTTCACGTAAACCTAAATTAAAGATATATATCATTTCCTTAGTTACTTTTGTAGGTATTTAAATGATTTATACCTACTATACATATTGTTTACAGGTAGAGTGTATATAGGTCAAATAAATTCTGATAATGAGCTTTGATCGTAAGGTGGAGAAAAGGAAAGAGAAAGAAGAAAAAGGGTAGAAAGGCAGAGGTATGGTCCACAAGGTTGTCCCGCTCGTCAGTTTATTATTCTTTTTAGTTCTCTTTGAAGCCTTAGAATGGGTATCTCTGTAAGTCATTTAATCTGTTACCATGGCAACAGGACGGAGTCATTGAAATTTGACAGGAACTGCTGTTTTATCCAAGGATGCCAAAGTTTTTCAAATTTTGGAATTTGATTTTGATCGATGGCTACCATCTTAGCATGGGACATTGTATTATTCATTCTGTGAATTGTTTCTGCTAGTACCAATGTAGGAGATTTCCATGCCTTGGCCACTGTTTGTTTTGCAGCCGTTATTAGTTGGATCATAAGTTTGAATTGAGAGAGTGTTAACCATTCCGGTTTTAGATTAAGTAAAGTTATATATGGATCTGGTTGTATTATTTTTTAAAATATTTTAGATGCAATCACGAAGACTTCCTTCCAGAAGGTTTGGATTACTGGACATGTCCACCCACGTTTATGTGTAAATGTGTGCATATTTCTGGGCATCCTCGAAAACAAAGAGCTGAGGTATTAGGTGAATATTTTGCCACTCTAGCGGGTACAAGGTACCAGCGAGTTAGGACTTTATAGTTTGTCTCCAGTGCTAAGATGTTGGGTGAAGATGACTTAGATGTGAGCCATATGTTAGACCAGTCCGTGTCTTCTAAAGTTCGTCCCAGGTCCTCCTCCCACCTCTGAACGTAAGAGGGTCTATTAAGATTTACTACTCCATAAAATTGATTATAAAGTGATGAAATTGTACCTTTAGCAAATGGATCTTTTGTACAGATTGATTCAAAAATGGATAATTGGGATAATGGTGTATCCTCCTTTAGGAATGGTGTATAGAAATTTTTAATTTGGAGATATCTAAATATCTCAGAGTTTGGTAGATCATATTTTTCTCTAAGCGATGGGAATGAAAGGAATGATTTAGATGCTATGAAGTCATTTAGTGTCTGAATGCCTGATGTTGTCCAAGCTTTAAAAGAATTTGGGTAGATCCATGCTGTATAAAAGGCCTGATTTCTGATAAAAGAAAGGAGAGGATTGTGTGGAGATTGTAACTGATATTTGGTTTTTAGTTTATCCCAGAGAGATAAGAAGTGTTTAGTTATGGGATTATGAATTTTAAAGCGGTCTTTAGGATCAAGCCATAACAAGTTTGATATTAATAGAGGGTCATTTTCTGAAGCCTCTATAAATACCCATAATGGGATTTCCTGTTTTGCATGGTATTTGGACAGACTGGCCAAATGTGCTGCTCTGTAGTAGTTAGTAAAATTAGGGTATCCCAGGCCTCCTTTATTTTTGGGAAGATGTAGTGTGTGTATAGGTATACGTGGTTTAGAAGAGCCCCATATAAACGAAGTTGCTCTTTTTTGTACTATTCTCAAAAAATAGGAAGGGATTGGAATAGGGAGGACTCTGAATAGATAAAGCAATTTGGGTAGAATAGTCATTTTGAGTGCATTAATCTTCCCTATCCAGGATAAAGGAAGTTGCGACCATTGTTTTATTAGATTTGTGATCTGTCTTAATACAGGACTATAATTGGTTGAGAATAAGTCAGAATGAGATGCTGTTAAATGAATTCCAAGATATGGGATTGATTTTTCTGCCCATGTGAATGGGAGTGCAGCCCTAGCCGGGATCAATTCCATGTTTGTGAGCGAAATATTAAGCACTAGGCATTTCTTAGGATTAATCATAAGGCCGGATAGGGCTGCAAATCCATCAAGAGCTGGTATTAAGTTAGGACCAGAGACCTGTGGTGATGATAGAAAAAGTAATATATCGTTTGCAAATATACATAATTTGTGTGTAATACCTCCTACTTCAATGCCAGTTATAGTTTGGTTTGTTCTGATGTATTGGGCCATGGGTTCGAGTATAAGGGCAAATAATAAGGGAGATAATGGGCAACCCTGTTGGGTACCTCTTTCGATATTAAAGGCATCAGATTTGTATCCAGCATATTTTATATAGGCTTTGGGTTTATTATATAATGCTTTGATCCATGTTAAAAAGGATACTATATCAGGATACTATATCAAATGCCCTCTTAATATCGAGAGATAGAAAACATAAAGGGATTTTCCGTTTTTTAGCAATATGTGCCAATAACACTGCCCTGCGTATATTATCGCCTGCCTGTCTATTTGGCATGAAGCCTACTTGATCCCTATGTATTAATTTTCCTATAATGCTATTGAGGCGTTTTGCTATTATTTTTGCTAATAATTTAATATCAAGGTTTAACAGAGAGATAGGCCGATAATTCACACAGGAAGTATCATCAGAAAGGGGTTTTGGGATCATACAAACAATTGCCATTAATGTTTCTTGTCGAAAAGAATGTCCTTCTAGAAGTTTGTTAAAAGTTTCAGTGAGAATGGGAGAGAGTATTTCTGAGAATGTTTTATAGTATAAAGCCGAGTAGCCGTCTGGGCCTGGTCTTTTGTTAAGTTTTAGGTCTTTTATGGCGTTAGCAACTTCATCTATAGTTCTAGGCT
This sequence comes from Lithobates clamitans, assembly GCA_037952925.1. Lineage (NCBI taxonomy): Eukaryota > Metazoa > Chordata > Amphibia > Anura > Ranidae > Lithobates > Lithobates clamitans. The sequence continues at coordinate 2,155,490 of JBBGZY010000317.1, forward strand.
CATCCAAACTGCTTTTTTGATTCTGAGACAACTCAGGTAAGGTTATTTTTGAGAAGAAGGATTCAGCCTCTGTAGGATTAAATTCATTGTTTGTCTTGTATAAAGTTGCGAGGTGTGAGTGAAATTTATGGACTATTTTAACTGGATTACAAGTATAAACATTTTTTGATAATTTCAAACGTATTGGTTTGAAAGATTTGTTAGTTGAATTTAATGCCCGTGTCAAATATGTGCCTGGTTTGTTTGTATTCATGTAGAAATTGTGTTTGGAGCGTTTGAGGGATTTATCAACTGACTCAGTAAGAAATAGATCGTATTCCAATCTAGATTTTTCCAGATGAGATTTTGTACTCTGAGATGGATTATCTTGGAATGATATGTAGGCTGCATTAAATTTGAGTTCTAGTTTTTTTGCTAGATTTTTGCGTTCCCGTTTAAATAGTGCCATTTGTCTTTGTATTGTACCACGCAAGACAGGCTTATGAGCTTCCCACAGTGTTATTGGGGAAATGTCTGTTGTATTATTAATTGATATGTATTCCTTTAAAGCTTGTTCAATGGCCATCTGATGTAGTGGGTGTTTGAGCATTATGTCCGGTAAGTACCACGTTGTGTCATGCGCTTTTGGTATGGCTGAGGCTATAGTAGTGTATACTGCATTATGGTCAGACCACGGAATCGGAATTATATCTAATGCAATAATTTCTGGTATCATTCCTATTGTTAGAAAAATATGATCTATTCTGGTGAAGGTTTGATGAGGGTGCGAGAGATAAGTGAATTTCTTTTTCATTGGGTTACTTTCTCTCCACGAATCTACCAGATTGTATTTGGAAAGAAGTTGAGGAAAAGGTAATCTAGAGGTTATTTTAGATGGTGTAAAAGGTGATTTATCTAAAAATGGGAGGAGGACCTGGTTCGAATCCCCGCACATTATCACTGTTCCTATTTTGTGTGTATTAATCACTAATATATGTGAGAGGAATGGTGTAGGTTGTTTGTTAGGAGCGTAGTAGGAAATCACCGTGATTGCTGTATCCATTATATAACCCATGAGTATCAGGTATCTACCTTCTGGGTCTTTAATTTCTGATGATAAGTTGAATGGTGTGGATCGGTGAAATGCAATTAGAGTACCCCTTTGTTTGGTACAGGCAGAAGCCGTGTAAATTTGTTGATAAAAAGGAGAAATATATTTTGGAGTAGAATCTTTGGTGAAGTGTGTTTCTTGGAGGCATACTATGTGAGCCTTCTTGTTATGGAAAGTACAGAAGGCTTTGGTCCTTTTTTGAGGGACATTTATTCCCTGAACATTCAGGGAAAGTATATTCAGTGGTGCCATGGTAACAGATCAAATAGTTTTGACTTACTTTTTGTTATGCAGAGCTGACTGCGCAGATCAACCTGTGTGGACTGAAGAGATGAAAAGATAGGAAAGAAAACAGTGAATTCTGGAGTAAAGAGTAAACAAAAAACATATGAGATTAGATGATACATTGTATAAATTATTTTTTGCAACTAATCACAATTTACCCGTGAAAGAGAATAAATATCTCTCTCAGGGGAATAAGTGCCTTTGTCACACTCCAAATATGGTTGGGAGAATGAGGAGGGCTAATGGGGGTACACGGATCTTCCGCTTACAGGAGAGAAGTGCTATGTCAAAAGACATCAAAATGATGATTCATTAATTGGAGTGCAGAATATAGTTTTTGTTGAAATTATTTATTCCAGGGTGGTTGTATATGGTTAGTCTTGCCCTAGGCTAAATAATTCAGTTAGAAAGGTACTGTTAATAACTTTGGTATTTATGAAGATGGTTTGAATTATTTTGGGATTTTAACCCTTTTAGAGTAAACAATTACATATTTTATTCATATGTAACTGTTTAGATATGTTAACTCATAAAATTGAGGTTGTATTGCTTCAGATTAGAATAAACAAAAACATAGTTCTAGGAACTAGTTAGGTAATAAAATATTTGTTTTAAGAAAAGAAAGAAAAAGCTTCAATTACTTCTGGATTATTGAACATATTTATCCTAAAAAGTAATAAATCTATTGTTATTACCTGAAAATATATAACTGAACAAGAATTTCATTGTTTCACTTATATATTCTAAGGCTATATGAATCAGAAGTAATAAGAAATATAACTGGGATGTAACATGATCCCACACAGTGTGTGCCTATCAGAATGCAGTTACATTCAGTTATAAATACAGGTTTTTTTATAGAGAACCATCTCTTAGTATAATAAATGAAGCGATATCAGGAAATAGGATGTCAGTCCATTGAATCTTCTTGGTCCATGGATGATGTGGCATAACGGCCTCTTTTGTGAGAATGATGATTCCCATTTTGTTCTGATATTTTCTGGGTGCTGCCTGAAGGTGAAGATGATGCCATTCTTCTGCGTGTGAGAGAGTTGCTGCTTGTGGGTTCTGTCAGATTTAATTTTAAAAGGGTTTGTTGTAGTTCATCTGCTGATCTGCTTCTGTAAATTGTACCTTGGTAGTTAAATCTGACTGAAAAGGGGAAACCCCATTGATACATAATGTTGTGGCGTTGCAGTTCCATTAGTTGGGGTTTCATGGATCGTCTTTTAGTAATAGTAAGTTGGGATAGGTCAGCAAAAATTTGATAATTGTGTCCTTGAAAATTAAGTTCCTTTTTTTCTCTTGCAGCAATTACTATTTGTTCTTTCGTTCTGTAATAATGAAATTTTGTGATTATATCACGTGGGGGTCCATCTTTCTTTTTGGCTGTGAGGGCTCTGTGTACTCTGTCCAGTTCTAAACGTTCAATAGGGATATCTGGCTTTAGTTCTTGTAATAGAGCAGTAATAGTAGATTGCAGGTCTGTCACAGTTTCAGGTATTCCCCTTATGCGCAAGTTTGAATGTCTGGCTCTATTTTCGTATTCTTCCAGCTTAGTTTGAAGTATTAAATTCTCTTCTTTTAATTGTTCCAATTCTGTTATATTTTCTTGGGTTGTAATTTCAATTTCATCCATTTTTATTTCTAAGGCTGCGGTGCGGTTTCCCAGCTCTCTTATTTCTTTGGTTAGGCTGTTTGTTATTTGGTCTGAGGTTTGTTTTAAAGCCTTATGAAGCATCTTTTCAAATTGTAATAATATTACTGGGGATGCTGAGGAGGCTTGTGGAGAAGTTTGTGAGAGGATTTGTTCTGTATCTGACTCAAATGGAGAGTCTTGCTGTGACATTTTCTGTCTGTGAGAGCGCCCTGATGCTGTATATTGTGAGGTGACTGGAGCTGCTTTAGTTGCAGTGAATGCCTGTGAGCTCTTTGTGAGGTGATTATGTTTTCTGCCACGGCTTCCTCCCAGTACCATTTTTCCTGCCCAAACTTTCACAGTTTGTTCCCTGGGGCAAAAAGGTTCAAATGGATAGCTTTTGAGCCTGCAGGCTCCGCTTTGTCCTTCTCTTCTCTCCTCAGCGGTGTGGAGCTCTAACAATGCATGTCTGCCCTGCTAGACTCCGCACACGCACCTCGCACATCTCATTTTTCAACCACCTATTACATTTTTGAAGGCCCTGGAGCACCAGGACAATGGAATTGTCCACAAAATGATCCCATTTTGGAAAGAAAACACCCCAAGGTATAATCTATGAGGCATAATGAGTCTTTTGAATGGTTCATTTTTTCCAGAAATTTTTGGAAAATGTGGAAAAAAAATGAAAATGCATTTTTTTTACACAAAGTTGTCCCTTTATAAGATATTTATAACAAATAGAAAAGTAAAAAAGTTGCGCTAATGGTGTGATATAAGCAACAAATAAATGCCTTAAAACCTCGTGCCGAAATATAAGTAAAAATGTAAGCAATAATCAATGTATACAATGAATTGGTGATAATCAATGTTGTGAAACAAATTAAAAATGTAGATGATGTCCATAAAGTCTGTGCACAATGAACAGTGATTGATTACAGTCCATATATTGTGTATGGCAAAAAACGGAAACCAAACAGAAAAACCAGGAAAAAGGACCAAAAAGAGGAATATCCCCAAGTGACAGGTGAAAAAATAATACTCTTGCTGCAGTGAATGGGGTGCGTAGATAAAACCTCGACCTTCAAAAAACTGCTGCCTCTTACCAGAGAGCGTTGGTCCCTTAATTATAGGAGACCTCACTGGGCAGGCGGCTGTAACCCCAGCCAGGGATCTCAGAGACAGGCACTGGGTGTCATCTGGTCCACAGGAACCCTCTCCACAGACCGCAGCAGGATGGATTGGATGTGTCAGCGTGAAAGAGATAAATAGCTCCACATGGCAAAAAATCCTCACATTTATTGAGTAAATAAAGCAATAAAATACACTTACAAACAGCGGTTGTAAGAAAGCATATAGGGAAAGCCGGCCGGCTCCAAGACTGCCCGTAACTTTCGGGTGCTAGAATAGTGGTGTCGTCAGGATGTAGCTCCTCCTCCCTATGTCGTTTCGTCGCTACAGGACGTGGTCACGGGATACGAGCTACGTCCCGACCCACCGCTTATATACAGAAAACAACAACACCTCATTACTGCAGGGAAAATTAAGGCGCCATCTTATCTGAGGGAAACAATGAGGGCGGATACATAAGATCATGTCCCCAATAGCCTTTCAGAGACATGGTAACAGTGTGTATTTCGCCGCTGTCAAAACTGCAATACAGACATCAAAAGCCTGCAGGCTAAAGAGCTGCTATTGTGAAGTTCACTAAAAATGAGAACAAGTTAAATATGATATAATACAGAAATTCAAATGAGTGATTATTGTTAAAAAAATATATAAGATTGAACAGCAGCACCATTAGTGCACAATCCGTGACTGGTCATTGAGGGACATAATTTAATCGGCCCAGGTAGTCTAACCCAAATAGCCTAGGTCATGTGTGGAAAAGATAAAAAATAATATAGAGTTGAATATAAAGAAAAGAAAAATTGAACTGGATCATGACTTAAATGGCCTAGGTCACTAAACCAGCATAAATAATCCCATATTTCATAGCCTCCACACGGCTAAAAAAATATGTATAGATGATCCGTAAATAGGGTTATTAATGCTCGAAAAGCAAATAAAGGTATTGTCGTCTCCCTGAGATGAGAAGGCACCCCAAACTCATACAGAGTCATACAGACATCAGATATTAAATCAAAAATAACTTATACAATCAAATTCACATGTGTGTGATATCATTTTTCAGAAATTAAAGTGAAAAAATATAATAATAAAAATACAGTATTGAAAAATAGAATACGGTATTAAAATAAAAATAAACTAAAAAATAAATTAAATATGGGAGTAAATGTGAAATTAATCTGTTATAGCCATAGTAACCCAAACTATCTAGGAGTTGTCAATGAAGGAATTAACATTGACATTGATGTTAAGGCCAAAAGGGGTGTAAGTCTTTACTTTGTGAACCCAGGCCATCTCTAATCTCGAGATACTCCAAACAAGGACACTACCCCTCCAATGGGGCCTAAATTTCTCCATATATAACGAATAGCATGTACAGCAAAAATGACACCCTAAATTACATTCTGCTACTCCTCCTGAGTATGGCGATACCACATGTTTGAGACTTTTACACAGCCTCAAACATGTAGCACCTCCAGGCATTCTAGCAGCATTAATTACACATATCATTTTCTGACTACTGATCACATTTTTGAAGGCCCTTCATATTTCTAACACATAGCAGGTACATACCAAATAACAAAAGATTACCTGTGGTTTTAGAAGTGCAGTGGTCCACAGAGGAGAGCATCGGTCCAGGCAGCAGGCAGGAATGAGGTCAGCGACAGCAAAAGCAATCATCCAGGCAGCAGGCAGGAATACTGTCCATAGTTCGTACAGGCAGAGATACTGTCAGCACAGCCAGAGCACAGCCAGAGCACAACCAGAGCACAGCCAAAGGACAGGTCCAGGTAGCAGGCAGAGGTGTCCCGGCAGAAATACTGTCCAAAGTCAGCAGAGGCAGCAGGCAGATATATGGTCAACACAGCCAAAGTATTAGTCCAAACAGCAGGAAGAAACATGGTCTATAATGTCATGGGTCATTACTGGCAGCAATATGGTCAACACAGCCAAAGTATTGGTCCAGGCAGCAGGAAGGACCATCAAGCTTAGGGCCAAGGGGACAGGGGTAGAGGCTTCTCCCACCCAAATCACTTTGAAGCCTCCGGGCAACCAGACCCTGTTCTGGGAGCACAGAAAACGAAAAACTGTTTTTCTCTACTCAGAACGCTATTCTGAAGTCCCTCACATATGTGAGACCCCTGTGTACTAAAGTAGATGGCCAAAAGATCAGTCCAACTGTCAGGCAAAAACATGGTCGATTAACAGGCCAAGATCTGCGCATGTGGAAGTCAGAAACGTGGTTTAAATCGGCAGGCAGAGGCATCGTCGGTAAACAGGCTGAGGTCGGTGCACGTGGAAGTCAGAAATGTGGTTTAAATTGTCAGGCAGAGGCATCGTCAGTAAACAGGCTGAGGTTGGTGCACGTGGAAGTCAGAAACGTGGTTTAAATCGGCAAGCAAAGACATCGTCGGTAAACAGGCCAGGGTCAGTTAATTAACATGGTAGCAGGCAAGTGGGGAAATGGTAGTCTGGTAATAATAAAGGGAACTAATATTGGATGGATGTATGATAATTTTGAAGCATCATCCTGATGCCCTGGATGGGGTTGTTGGACCAATATGCATGGACTTCGTTCTTTTTTGTAAGCCCCATATTGAAAGTAAGGCCCAAAAACAATTTAAATTCATGTAGTGTGACACATCGCCACTGGAACATGCGGGCGTAGGAAGAATTGGGGTTGGCAGCAATAAATTGGGATGCATACAAATTAGTTTGATCCACCATTTTTTGCAGAAAATCTTGTGGGAAAAATAATCGAATAGAGAAAAATTTGTAGTGTCGGGCTGCACACCTGGCTGTGCGGTGAAAGGGGGGATGATAGCAGATCCTGAGTTGGCAGGCAACCATAAGGGAATTGCCAGGGCATCGGGAAGGTAGGACTGGGGCTGGGTTCTTCGGGTTGGGCGTGTAATTCCAGTACTTGTACTGGGCTCCTCTTCCTGGGGTCTGGCGCTGGTGGTGGTGGGCATATCTCCTAATCTTGGTCCTTATCTTGGTCCTGATCTTGGTCCTGATCTCGGTCCTCATCTCGGTCCTGATCTCATTCTTTTGGGAGGGACGGTTTCCTCCCCGGACTCGGACTCTGATCCACTATCCTCCACTGGCTCGTATTCTGAACCAGAATCGGATGATGGGAGCTCCCCGCTGCTCTCATCATCCGACATGGCAAGAATCTCATATGCCTCCTCAGGTATGTAAACCCTTTGGGACATTATGGCAATGCTTATTGGCGGACCTGGGTAATGGTACTGCTGGTGGTAGTGGTACCGATTGAGGTATTAGTGGCAGGCCTGTGTGGTGGTACAGATGGCAGTGTGGGTGGTGGTGGTACCGATGGCGGTACGGGTGGTGGTGGCGGTACCAGTGGTGGTATGGGTGGTGGTGGTACTGATGACGGTACAGGTGGTGGTACCAATGGCGGTACGGGTGGTGGTGGCGGTACAGGTGCTGATGGCAGTACAGGTGGTGGCATGGGTGGTGGTGGTACCGATGGCGGTACTGACGGTGGTACGGGTGGTGGTGGTACCAATGGCATCACTAGTGGCGATACTGGTAGCAGCCTGCGTGGCAGTATAGATGGTGTGCCTGATGGCGGTACTAGTAGCGGTACTGGTGGTGGTACTGATGGCGGTACTGGTAGCCTGTGTGGCGGTACCGATGGCGGTGGGCCTGTGACAGATGGGCTGATTGACAGATGGGCTGATTGACAGATGTGCTGATTGACAGATGGGCTGATTGACAGATAGGCTGATTGGCTGGGCTGTGGGACAGGTCCTCTTTATTGGGGGACAGTGTTGTGCACAGTACAATACAATACAATAAAATGTCAGACAGACACTGATTTCACTCACTGATCCCTGCTCTCTCCTCACACGATCGGTGTGTGAGGAGAGAGCAAGGATCAGATAGTAACAGCTACTCAATGTTTACATTTGTGACTGGCTGTGATTGGACACAGCCAGTCACATGGTAAACAGCCAATTTCATTGGCTGTTTACCCTGATCGGGGAAGCGCTGTGTCCAAGCATAAATTGCACATATCCTTTCTCAACCACCTTTTACATTTTTGAAGGCCCTGGAGCACCAGAACAATGGAATTATCTGCAAAATGAACCCATTTTGGAAAGCACACAACCCAAAGTATAATGTGTGAGACATAATGAGTCTTTTGAACGGTTAATTTTTTTCCAGAAGGTTTTGGAAAAAGTGGAAAAAAATGAAAATGCATTTTTTTTACACAAAGTTGTCCATTTATAAGATATTTCTAACACATAGCATGTACGTAGCAAAAATGACACCCCAAAATGCATTCCTCTACTCCTCCTGAGTGTCTGTAGTATGCCTGTAAAGTGGCGCGTGTTTCCCGTGCTTAGAACAGTCCCTGCACAAAATGTCATTTTTAAAGGAAAAAAGTCGTTTAAAACTGCTTGCGGCTTTAATGTAATGTCGGGTCCTGGCATTATGGATGAAAATCAGTGAGACAAACGGCATGGGTACCCCCCAGTCCATTACCAGGCCCTTTGGGTCTTGTATGGATATTAAGGGGAACCCAAATTAATAAAGGAAACAGCAGTATACAGGCTCTGTACTCTGAACAGCAGTATACAGGCGGTGCAAACAAGACAGGGACTGTAGGTTTGTTGTTAAGTAGAATCTGTTTGTAATTTTGAACTGGTACATTTTTAATGTGTTTAGCTCCAGCCAAAAAATCTATTTTAAGCTTTTTGGAAAACATAGGGAAGGGTTATCACCCCTGTGACATTTGTTTTGCTGTCTGTGCTCCTCTTCAGAAGATTTCACCTCCCTTTTTGTCCCAATGACAAATGTTTTTTGAAAATTTGGGTTTTTTTGTGAAACAAGGATTGGTGATAAAGCATTAGTGGAAAGGAGAAATGTTTTTCCCATATTAACTCTTACAGGAGCGAATTTTCCTTCCTAGGGGTAGATTTCATCTCACTTCCTGTTGTCTCCCTCCATTTGCAAGTAGTAGTCGTTTGTAAGTTGGATGTTTGAAAGTAGGGGCCTGCCCTATATACTCAGCAGAAATTTGGGCCTTAGGTTTTGTTGTAGCCACAACACTGTAAGCCCTCACAGGGCCTTGCTGTGAAATATTAGATCAAGAATTGTAATTACATGCCCCTGCTGAACAGGGCAGAAAAATTGGGCCTTTGGTGGTGGTGGTGGTGCTGGTGCCACAACACTGTAAGTCCTCACTCGCTCTTGGTGGGCGCAGAAACGGGCCCTTCTGTGAAATATTAGATCAAGAATTGTAATCACATGCCCCTGTTGAACAGGGGCTGAAAAATTGGGCCTTAGGCACTGGTGCTGGTGCCACAACACTGCAACCCTTCACAGATACTCTAGTTGGAACGCAGAAACGAGCCCTGCTGCAAAGTATTGCATCAAAAATTGTAATTACACGCCCCTGTTAAACAGGGGCAGAAAAATTGGGCCTTAGGCACTGGTGGCGGCGCCCAGAACCAAAAATGTTCTTACAAGCTATCAGCGTGATCATTGCAGAGGAAGAGGATAATTACTCAGGATAGTCACTCAGCATCAGCATAGGCAGTCTTTGAAGGGATCTGAGATTTCAAAAAAAAATATTTGGTTACATCAGCATCAGGTGCTTGGTAGCTGGTGGTGATCCAAGACTGATTCATTTTTATGAAGGTCAGTCCATCGACTGAGTCAGTGGACAGACGCACCCTGTGATCGGTTACAAAGCCTCCAGCAGCACTGAATGTGTGTTCCGAAAGAACGCTGGATGCAGGACAGGCCAGTAGCTCAATTGCATACTGTGCAAGCTCTGGCCAGTGATCCATCCTCAAGACCCAGTAACCCAGAGGATTTTCGGTGGGAAAGGTGTCCAAGTCAGATCTTGCCCCTAGGTATTCCTGCACCATGTAAAACAGACACTGGCGATGGTTGCTGGAACTGATCATACCTTGGGGCTGCAGACTAAAAAATTGCCTGAACGCATCGGTCACCGAAGCCTCAGCAACACGTTGTCCAGAAACAGGAGTTTGTAACCTCCCAGTCTCTGGGAACGTGTTGCGCAGACCTTTCTGCAAGGCCTCTCGAAGATGTTTCATCCTCTGCGATGGCAAGATAAGGTCCGCAACCTTACCCTTGTAACGTGGATCAAGGAGGGTTGCCAGCCAGTATTGGTCCTTCTCCTTGATACCACAAATACGAGGATCCTTACACAGGCTTTGCAGGATCAGGGAGGCTATGCAGCGTAGGTTTGCTGAGGCATTCGGTCCGGAGTCCTCTGGGTCACTAAGGACGACATGGTCCACAGCCACCTCCTCCCAGCCACGTACAAGTCCATGTGTTTCTTGGGACTGATCCCTTAAAGAATGCTGCTGATGCTGAGTGCCAGGCTCCACCTCCATACTGACACAATCCTCCTCCTCCTCCTCTTCCTCCTCGTCCTCTTCCTGTGTGATCGGTGGGCACGCAGGAACACTGTCTGGATAAAGGGGGCCTTGAGAGCTAAGGAAGTCCTCCTCTTCCTGCCTCTCTTCTGCCTCAAGTGCCCTGTCCATTATTCCATGCAGCGTGTGCTCCAACAGGTGGACAACGGGGACAGTGTCACTGATGCATGCACTGTCACTGCTCACCATCCTCGTGGCCTCCTCAAATGGTGACAGGACAGTGCATGCATCCCTGATCATGGCCCACTGGCGTGGGGAAAAAAAACTAGCTCCCCTGACGCTGTCCTGGTGCCATAGTCGCACAGGTACTCATTGATGGCCCTCTGCTGCATGTGCAGCCGCTGCAGCATGACCAACGTTGAGTTCCACCTGGTGGGCATGTCACAGATTAGGTGGTTCTTGGGCAGGTTAAACTCCTTTTGGAGGTCTGCCAGCTGAGCACTGGCATTATATGACCGGCGGAAATGCACACAGACTTTCCTGGCCTGCATCAGGACATCCTGTTAGCCCGGGTACCTTCCCAAGAACTGCTGCACCACCAAGTTAAGGACGTGAGCCAAACAGGGCACATGGGTCATTTGTCCCTGTCGGAGGGCAGAGAGGAGGTTGGTGCCATTGTCGCAAACCACCATTCCTGCCTTAAGTTGGCGTGGCGTCAACCACCTCTGAACCTGCCCCTGCAGAGCTGACAGAACCTCTTCCCCAGTGTGGCTCCTGTCCCCCAAGCACACCAGCTCAAGCACGGCATGGCATCTTTTGGGAGAGAGGTGTGTCACAATCATTAGTAGTGGCATTTTGGAGGCATGGTGGCAGAACAACCTCCAACACTACTGCACCTTGTCCTGCATCCTCCCCAGCTGCCAGCAGAGTCACCCAATGTGCCGTGAAACTTAGGTAACATCCCTGTCCATGCCTGCTGGACTATGAGTCAGCGGTAATATGCACCTTACCGCTGACCGCCCTGTCCAGCGAGGCATGGACATTGCCTTCCACATGCCGGTAGAGAGCCAGAATCGCCTTCCGTGAGAAAAAGTGTCGTTTGGGTACCTGCCACTGAGGAACCGCACATTCCACAAACTCACAGAAAGGGGCAGAGTCTACCAACTCAAAAAGCAGCAGTTGAAGTGCTAGCAATTTTGCCAAGCTAGCATTCAACCGCTGGGCATGTGGATGGCTGGGAGTGAACTTCTTGTGCAGCAGCTGGGGCAGGGAAATTTGCCTGGTACAATTTGACGTTGGTGTACCGAAAGCAGATTGCCCACATGTACTTGGCTGTGACACACCTAATTCTACACCTTCATTCCCCTCTGCAGGTCTCAGAGAGGACTGAGGTATAGTGGGGTTGGAGATCTCAGCTGATGAGGAGCAAGGAGAGGTCCTCCTTGTTCTTTGGTGGGGGTCTTTTAGATACGCTTGCCAATGAACTGCATGGCAGGTCAACATATGTCTGGTCAAGCATGTGGTGCCCAAGCGGGAGATGTTTTGGCCACGCGAGATACACATTTGCAACTTGGCTCTTTCTCAAAGTGGTGATTTCTATAAGTGGAATGCACTTCTGACTCTGCACTTCAATGAATGCACAAAGCGAAGGGACACACGAAGATAAACACTTTGAAAAACAGCACACAGACATCAGGTGAACTTGTTTACTCCTTTAGCTCTTTTTCCTTGTAACATGCATTCTCTACCACTGCTTTTGACAACTCTGTCCCCCATCCTAAAACTATCTCTCCTTCACCCCTCTTCTCCTCCCCACAGCATATATATATCACCCACACTTCTGTCCTGTCCTTATTACTGCACCCACCATCTCCTGCTAATTCTAATTCCACACACACTAAAAATCTCCAAGACCCTGGGGCATGTCCCTTCATATAAATCCCATTCCCATATTACCTCCCTCACCCTCTTGCTTCTCCTAACCTCTGGAGATATATCCCCAAACCCTGGACCTCCATCATTTAACTGTACCCCATGCACCCATCACCCTGCAATCTCTGGCAGCAGCCACAATCAACACAATTTAGTTCCCATTTCTATTCTTCCCAAGACCAGACTCCCTTTCTCTTGTGCCCTTTGGAACTCCCGCTCTGTCTGCAACAAAGTCACCTCTCTCCATGACCTCTTTATTGCCAACTCATTTAACCTACTCGCCATTACCGAAACCTGGCTCCACGAATCCGACACTGCATCTTCTGCTGCCCTATCCCATGGTGGTCTTCTCTGGACTCACTCCCCCAGATCCAGCAGACGTAAGGGAGGAGGTGTCGGAATCCTTCTAGCCCCACATAGCACCTTTCAGGTACTTCAGCCACCTCCCTCTCTGTCACTCTCCTCTTTCGAAGCACACTGCATTCGTCTTTTCACTCCAATTTCTCTAAGGATAGCTGTGATCTACAGGCCCCCTGGAACAGTATCAACCTTTCTTGAAGACTTCTCTGCCTGGCTACCCTACTTTCTTTCTTCTGAAATCCCCACAATCATTCTCGGGGGACAACATCCCTAATAATACTAACACTCCTTCCACTTCCAAACTTCTTAGCCTAACATCCTCCTTTGACCTAAAGCAGTGGATACATGCTCCAACTCACTCAGAAGGCAATATCCTTGACCTCGTGTTCTCTCACCTTTGCACTCCATGTAACCTCTCTAACTATCCATTGCCTCTCTCTGATCACCACCTTATTAGTTTCACTCTCTCCCTTTCCGTCACCTCCTCTCCCTCCAACCACCTTAAAGTTACCCGAAGAAACCTACATCATCTCAACCCTTCTCTTCTCTACTCTGCTATCAACAACCTCTACGACAAAATCTCACGCCTATCCTGCACCAACCTAGCCACTTCTGTGTACAACGCTTCACTTCTAGCCTCACTGAACTCACTGGCCCCCCTCACTACACACAGAATCAAGCCCAGACCCCTTCAACCTTGGCAAACAGATGATACTAGAAGTCTGAAAAAATGTAGTCGTGCTTTTGAGCGCCTGTGGCGTAAGACTAAGTCCCAGAGAGATTTCAACCAATATAAATCTGCCCTCCAAAAATACAATTCCAGCCTCCTCTCTGCCAAGCAGACCTATTTTACCACTCTCATTAGCAACCTATCATCCTGTCCCCGTCAACTCTTCTCCACCTTCAACTCTCTACTTCGTCCTCCACCGCCTCCACCCGCCAACTCACTCACTGCCCAGGAGATCGCCAATCACTTCAAACAGAAGATTGATACTATTTGCGCGGAGATCTCTACTGTGCCGACACCCTCCACACTTTACACTTCATGCCCACAGGCACAATCATTATTTCCCTCTTTCAACCCCACCACTACAGACGAAGTTGCTAAACTACTTGCTAATGTCCACCTTACCACCTGCCCTCTGGATCCTGTTTCCTCACAAATGCTACGTTCACCCTCTGGCCCTATGCTACACTCTCTAACCCACATCTTCAATCTCTCCCTCCAACCTACGCCCCATCTCCTTGCTCCTCTTCTTATCCAAACTCCTTGAACGTCTGGTCTACAACCGACTGAGCGTCCACCTCGCTGACAATGGCCTTCTTGATCCCCTTCAGTCTGGATTTCGTCCTCAACACTCCACAGAAACTGCTCTCCTAAAACTAACAAACGATCTACTAATGGTCAAAACCAATCGACACTATTCTGTACTCCTACTCCTGGACCTCTCTGCTGCCTTTGATACAGTTGACCATCCCCTCCTCAAAAAACTACACGCCTTTGCTCTCCGTGACTGTACACTTCGTTGGTTCTCTTCCTACTTATCCAACTGCACCTTTAGCGTTTCTTATTACTCTACTTCCTCCTCTCCTCTTCCTTTCTCTGTTGGGGTCCTTCAGGGTTCTGTTCTTGGACCTTTACTATTTTCAATCTACACCGCTTCCCTGGGTCAACTGATAGCCTCCCATGGCTTCCAATACCACCTCTACGCTGACGACACCCAAATTTCTCTACCCCTCAGCTCACTCCCTCTGTCTCCTCACGTATGACTAATTTACTCTCAGACATATCAGTCTGGATGTCATACCACTTCCTCAAACTCAATCTAGCCAAAACCGAACTTATAATTTTTCCTCCCCCATATCCCTCTTCCCCTGATCTCTCTGTCAAAATTGATGGCACAACTATAAGCCCATCCCCACATGCCAAGGTTCTAGGTGTAGTCCTAGACTCTGAACTCGCCTTCAAGCAACACATCCAATCACTGTCCAAATCCTGCCGCCTCAACCTCCGCAACATCTCCAAAATATGCCCCTTTCTAACCAATGACAAAACAAAGCTCTTAATTCACTCGCTGGTCATCTCTCGCCTCGACTACTGCAACTCCATTCTCATTGGCTTACCTCTACATAGTCTATCACCTCTTCAATCCATTATGAATGCCGCTGCCAGACTCATCCACCTTACCAATCACTCTGTGTCTGCCACTCCTCTCTGTCAATCCCTCCACTGGCTTCCGCTCGGCCAAAGAATTAAATTCAAAATTCTAACAACTACTTACCAAGCCGTCCACAATTTCGCCCCCAGCTACATCACTAGCTTAGTCTCTAAATACCAACCTACTCGCTCTCTTCGTTCCTCTCAAGACCTCCTGCTCTCTAGCTCCCTTGTCACCTCCTCCCATGCTCACCTCCAGGCCTTTTCCAATGTCTCTCCAATCCTATGGAATGCCCTACCCCAATCTGTCCGCTTATCTCCTACTTTATTAGCTTTCAGATGCTCACTGAAAACCCTTCTATTCAGAGAAGCCTATCCCACACCTAACAACTGTATCTTCATTTTTTCCATCAGCTCATCCCCCACAGTTATTACCTCTTGTTTCTACTTAACCCTCCCTTCTAGATTGTAAGCTCTAACGAGCAGGGCCCTCTGATCCCTCCTGTATTGATTTGTATTGTAAGTGTACTGTCTGCCCCCTGTTGTAAAGTGCTGTGCAAACTGTTGGCGCTATATAAATCCTGTATAATAATAATAATAGTAATATGTTGCAAATAGCAGTGGTGTGATCTGCACATGCGGAGCTCTGCGGTGTGATGCAGTCAGTGTGCTGCCCTTAGGCTGGCCCCTGGAGGGAATCCTGTCTCGTTGGTGATGTGCCTCCTCCTCCTCTCTCCTATCAGGCACCCGTGTTGAGTCAGTGACCTCATCATCCCCTCCCTCCTCATCACTGGAGCAAACCTGGCAGTATGCTGCAGCAGGGGGAGCATGACTGCCAGATTGTTGTCCTTCTTGGGCACCCCCTCTGTCCATGCATACGTTACTGCCTTCATCTAGCTCAGTATCATCATCAGAGCCTTCTAAACGCTGGGCATCCTCCTGGAGCATGTACCCAACACTGTGGTCGAACAGTTTGAGGGACTCCTCAGGAGGACATGGTGGGGCTAGGGAAGGAATCACTGATGCCATTGAGCCGAGGGAAGAGGCCACGTTGGCAGTTGCTTTGCCAGCCAAAGTATCCTGAGCATGGGTGAGAGAGGATGAGGAGGATGAGGATGGCTTGGTCATCCACTGGACCAAGTCTACCGCATGTTGCGGCTCAACATGGCTAGCTGCTAAAAAAAAAGGCCAATCGTGTCCCACGGCCACGTGCGTGCTGATGAGGATGCACCGTCTCCATGACCAGCACTGTTGCCTCTAGACACAGAGCCTACTTGCCCTCCTTTATTGGCTTGTGACTGTCTGCCTCTCCTTGTTGGCCTTCCAGACATACTAATGGCCTGTAGCTGCACTAAGCTGGGATATATATATATATATAATACTGATACTGCAACTAGCAAAATCAACTGCCTGCCTGTAGTATAAAAACACCACCAAACTTCTACAGGTAGCTTTAGCTGAACACTGTGCAGAGCTTGCAAAAAAACTAACTTGTAGCTTATTTAGCTGCCTGCGGTAGTGATAGGATCAGCTGCATCCTTCTACAGGTAGCTTTAGCTGAACACTGTGCAGAGCTCGTAAAAAAATAACTTGTAGCTTATTTAGCTGAATGCAGTAGTGATAGGATCAGGAAAACACCACCAACCTTCTACAGGTAGCTTTAGCTGAACACTATGCAGAGCTCACAAAAAACTAACTTGTAGCTTATTTAGCTGCCTGGGGTAGTGATAGGATCGGGAAAACACCACCAACCTTCTACAGGTAGCTTTAGCTGAACACTGTGCAGAGCTCGCAAAAAACTAACTTGTAGCTTATTTAGCTGCCTGCGGTAGTGATAGGATCAGGAAAACACCACCAACCTTCTACAGGTAGCTTTAGGTGAACACTGTGCAGAGCTCGCAAAAAAATAACTTGTAGCCTATTTAGCTGCCTGCGGTAGTGATAGGATCAGGAAAACACCACCAACCTTCTACAGGTAGCTTTAGCTGAACACTGTGCAGAGCTGTCAAAAAACTAACTTGTAGCTTATTTAGCTGCCTGTGGTAGTGATAGGATCAGGAAAGCACCACCAACCTTCTACAGGTAGCTTTAGCTGAACACTGTGCAGAGCTTGCAAAAAAATAACTTGTAGCTTATTTAGCTGCCTGCGGTAGTGATAGGATCAGGAAAACACCACCAACCTTCTACAGGTAGCTTTAGCTGAACACTGTGCAGAGCTCGTAAAAAAATAACTTGTAGCTTATTTAGCTGAATGCAGTAGTGATAGGATGAGGAAAACACCACCAACCTTCTACAGGTAGCTTTAGCTGAACACTATGCAGAGCTCGCAAAAAACGAACTTGTAGCTTATTTAGCTGCCTGCGGTAGTGATAGGATCAGGAAAACACCACCAACCTTCTACAGGTAGCTTTAGCTGAACACTGTGCAGAGCTCGCAAAAAACTAACTTGTAGCTTATTTAGCTGCCTGCGGTAGTGATAGGATCAGGAAAACACCACCAACCTTCTACAGGTAGCTTTAGGTGAACACTGTGCAGAGCTCGTAAAAAAATAACTTGTAGCTTATTTAGCTGCCTGCGGTAGTGATAGGATCAGGAAAACACCCCCAACCTTCTACAGGTAGCTTTAGCTGAACACTGTGCAGAGCTGTAAAAAACTAACTTTTAGCTTATTTAGCTGCCTGTGGTAGTGATAGGATTAGGAAAACACCACCAACCTTCTACAGGTAGCTTTAGCTGAACACTGTGCAGAGCTTGCAAAAAACTAACTTGTAGCTTATTTAGCTGCCTGCGGTAGTGATAGGATCAGGAAAACACCACCAACCTTCTACATGTAGCTTTAGCTGAACACTGTTCAGAGGACGCACTACACTAACTTGTAGCTTTACCTGAACACTGTGCAGAGGTCTCACTACACTAACTTGTAGTTTTAGCTGAACACTGTGAGGAGGACGCACTATACTAACTTGTAGCTTTAGCTGAACACTGTGCAGAGGTCGCACTACACTAACTTGTAGTTTTAGCTGAACACTGTGAGGAGGACGCACTACACTAACTTGTAGCTTTAGCTGAACACTGTGAAGAGGTCGCACTACACTAACTTGTAGTTTTAGCTGAACACTGTGAGGAGGACGCACTACACTAACTTGTAGCTTTAACTGAACACTGTTCAGAGGACGCACTACCCTAACTTGTAGCTTTAGCTGAACACTGTGCAGAGGTCACACTAAACTAACTTGTAGCTTTAGCTGAATACTGTGAGGAGGACACACTACCCTAACTTGTAGCTTTAGCTGAACACTGTGCAGAGGTCACACTAAACTAACTTGTATCTTTAGCTGAACACTGTGAGGAGGACGCACTACACTAACTTGTAGTTTTAGCTGAACACTGTGCAGAGGTCACACTAAACTAACTTGTAGCTTTAACTGAACACTGTGAGGAGGACGCACTACACTAACTGTAAATAGTCTATCTGCCTGACTGTGGTACTAATAGGATCAAACGAACACCAGCAATTTTCTTCAGGTAGCTGTAAATACTGTAACAAGACAAGCCTGCCTGTGAGTAGGAAGATAACAGGAATGGATCTAGCTAAACTGAATTCAGTGTGTATATATATATATATATATATATATATATATATATATAAACAACACCTGGGATGCATATATATACACAATACACTGTAAGTGCAGCTAACTCACTGACTGTCCTGCCTAATCTAGCTAACTTAAATGAAATGACACTGTCTCTCTCTCTCTCTAAGCACGCCGGAACACACTACACAGGGCCACCGTGCAGGTGGCCTTATATAGTGTGGGGCGTGTTCTAAACCCCCTTGAGCCATAATTGGCCAAAGCCACCCTGGCTTTGGCCAATTACAGCTTTCTCTACTGATGGCGCTGTGATTGGCCAAGCATGCGGGTCATAGTGCATACTTGGCCAATCATCAGCCAGCAATGCACTGCGATGCCGCAGTGAATTATGGACTGTGACGCGTCACACGAATTTGGCGCGAACGGCCCATATCGTTCGCAATTCAGCAAACGGGCAAACAGACGATGTTCGAGTCGAACATGGGTTCGACTCAAACACGAAGCTCATCCCTACTAAGGATGACATGATCCACAGCCACCTCCTCCCAGCCGCGTACATGTTCATGGGTTTCTTCCAACTGTAAATGATCCCTTGAAGACTGCTGCTGATGCTGAGTGCCAGGCTCCTCCTCCATGCTGACACAATCCTCCTCCTCCTCGTCCTCTTCCTGTGTGATCAGCGGGCACGCAGGGACACTGTCTGGATAAAGGGGGCTTTGAGAGGTAAGGAAGTCCTCCTCTTCCTCCCTCTGTTCTGCCTCTGTTCTGTGGTGCCATTCTCGCAAACCCCCATTCCTGGCTTAAGCTGGCGTGGCGTCAACCACCTCTGAACCTGTGCCTGCAGAGTTGACAGAATCTCTGCCCCAGTGTGGCTCCTGTCCCCCAAGCACACCAGCTCAAGCACCACATGGCATCTTTTTGCCTGCATGCTTGCGTAGCCCCTTGAACTTTTGGAGGCATGGCGGCGGAACAACCTCCAACACTACTGCACCCTGTCCTGCATCCTTCCCAGCTGCCAGAAGAGTCACCCAGTGCACGGTGAAAGATAGGTAAGGTCCCTGTCCATGCCTGCTTACTGCTTATGCACCTTACCGCTGACCGCCCTGTCCAGCGAGGCCAAGACATTGCCTTCCACATGCCGGTAGAGAGCTGGAGTCACCTTCCGTGAGAAAAAGTGGCATTTAGGAACCTGCCGCTGAGGAACCGCTCATTCCAAAAACTCACAGAAGGAGACAGAGTCTACCAACTGAAAAGGCAGCAGTTGAAGTGCTAGCAATTTAGCCAAGCTAGCATTCAACTGCTGGGCATGTGGATGACTGGGAGCGAACTTCTTTCGGTGGTGCAACCTGGTACAATCTGACATCGGTGTACCAATAGCAGATTGCCCGCAAGTACTTGTCTGTGACACACCTAATTCTACACCTTCATTCCTCTCAGTGCAGGTTTCAGAGAGGACTGAAGGTATAGTGTGGTTGGAGATCCCGGCTGATGAGGAGCAAGAAGATGTCCACTTTGTTCTTTGGTGTGGGTCTTTTAGGTATGCTTGCCAACGAACTGCATGACAGGTCGACATATGTCTGGTCAAGCATGTGGTGCCCAAGCGGGTGATGTTTTGGCCATGCGAGATACGCATGAGACATTTGTTGCAAATATCAGTGGTGGGATCTGATGCATTGGTCTCAAAAAAGGCCCACACCAAAGAACTTTTGGAATAACGTGCAGAGACAGCAGCGCCCTGCACATGTGGAGCTCTGCGGTGTGATGCAGTCGGTGTGCAGCTCTTAAGCTGGCCCCTGGAGGGCATCTTGCCTCGTTGGAGATGTGCCTCCTCCTCCTCTCTCCTATCAGGCACCCACGTGGATTCAGTGACCTCATCATCCCCTCCCTCCTCATCACTGGAGCAAAGCTGGCAGTATGCTGCAGCTGGGGGAACATGACTGCCAGATTGCTGTCCTTCTTGGGCACCCCGTCTCTCTGGGCTCACGTTACTGCCTTCCTCTAGCTGGGCACCCTCATTGGAGCCTTCAAAACGCTGGCCATCCTCCTGGAGCATGTACCCAACACAGTGGTCAAACAGTTTGGGGAATCCTCAGGAGGACATGGTGGGGCTAGGGAAGGAGTGACTGATGCCATTGAGCCAAGGGAAGAGGCCGTGTTGGCAGCTGCTTTGCCAGACAAAGTACCTTGAGCCTGGGTGAGAGAGGATGAGGAGGATGAGGATGGCTTGGTCATCCACTCGACCAAGTCTTCCGCATGTTTTGGCTCAACACAGCCAGCTGCCAAAAAGGCCAAGCGTGTCCCACGGCCACATGCTGATGAGGATGCACCATGTCCACGACCAGCACTGTTGCCTCTAGACACAGAGCCTGCTTGCCCTCTTTTATTGGCTTGTGACTCTCTGTCTCTCCTTGTTGGCCTTCCAGACATACTAATGGCCTGAAGTGAGATGTAGCTGCACAAAGCTGGGATGTATAAATATGCTAATACTGCAGCTAGCAGAATCAACTGCCTGCCTGTAGTATTATTAGTATGAGGACACCAGCAATTGTCTTCAGGTAGCTTTAGGTGCACACTGTGCAGAGGACACAGTACACTAACTATAAATTCTGCAGCTGCCTGCCTGTGGTATTAATAGAATCAGAACACCACCAATTTTCTTCATGTAGCTTTAGGTGCACACTGTGCAGAGGGCACAGTACACTAACTGTAAATACTGTAGCTGCCTGCCTGTGGTACTAATAGGATCAGGAGAACACCACCAATTTTCTTCAGGTAGCTTTAGGTGCACACTGTGCAGAGGACACAGTACACTAACTGTAAATACTAATGCCGCGTACACATGGTCTGACTTTTCGGCTACAAAAGTCCGACAGCCTGTCCGACAGACTTTCGACGGACTTTTGGCGGACTTGCGGCAGACTTTCTAATGAACGGACTTGCCTACATACGATCACACAAAAGTCCGATGGATTCATACGTGATGACGTACACTGGACTAAAATAAGGAAGTTGATAGCCAGTAGCCAATAGCTGCCCTAGAGTGGGTTTTTGTACGTCGGACTAGCATACAGACGAGCGGATTTCTGGGTCCGGCGTAGTTACGACGTAAAGATTTGAAGCATGTTTCAAATCTAAAGTCCGTCAGATTTGCGGCTGAAAAAGTCCACTGAAAGTCCGGGGAAGCCCACACACGATCGGATTGTCAGCCAGCTTTGGTCCGTCGGCGTCCGTTGGACTTTTGTAGAAGAAAATTCCGACCGTGTGTACGCAGCATAAATTGTCCTTTTTTACATTTTTCCTATGTTTAGGTATTGGCTTAATTTTCTCTGTATGTATTATTGTTTGATGATTGTGCATTGATTTCTCTTGATAGGGGAATTAATTGGGCCCATGCACCTGTGTTTTTTCTGAGCGGCTACTGTCATGGCGGGGTTCTGTGGGGAGGCTTGGGATGGCCTCATGTCTAAGATCCAGTCATCCCAGACAGAGGCCAATATTCCTGATGCAGATCTGGATCGTGCCTTTATAAGGTTACAACCCCTTCTTGAAAAGAAGGTACGCATTTATTGGCATAAGTCAATAAGGCCTAAGTCATATTTCGAAAAATATTCTGAAAACTCAATTGTTTCTTGGGGTTTAAGTATTCAAATGTTTCCTAACATCAAAAAGGTTAATGATTCCCTAAAACAGTCTTGGGAACATAACCTCCAAATGTGTTCATTCAAATGATTTCTCTTCTATGTAAGCAGTATGAGTCTGAACTTGCTCAGTTAGACCTTCAGATCAACAATTGGTATCAAGAACTTGTTCTCCATGTGACTTCCACCAGATTCACCAAGCGTGAATCCGAACTGCAGGTGCATCTGGAGGAATACACCCTTGGTGTGAATAACACCAAGGAAAACAAGTTTCTTCGTGACAAATCAGCCCATGATAACAGCTATGTGTATAAATGGAGTCAAACATCCTCTAACAAACCTAGTTCTAAACCCTCCAATCCTGGTGGACTCAAAACTGATACTGTTGCACCTGATGCACCTAATAATATGTTCTTCTTTTTCACCTAGTAACTCAACCACCTATCGTGAATTATCCCAGGATAGATTCTACGGACTCTCTTCATCGTACTTTTAGACCCACCCCTACACGACAACCTTCGGGATTTCATACCCATTCTAACAATATGCACTCCTCCACCCCTTTCCCTTTTCCTGGTAAAATTTCTTCCACATCTTCATCACTTCAGCCACAGCTACACTCTTCCATTGGCGTCACCATCTCTGGCGCTTCTATAGTGCCTCCTACTATCACCCATAGGGTAAGTGAACCCACTTTATCTACCTTGTTTCCAGTAAGCACCCAATCAATTGATCCTAAACTTGCACCGATTTTTTTAGGGAAGAATCCCGATCAGACGCACAATCATGCACAACCCTTGCAAACCCAGGAGCCCCTGGACTAGAGGTTTTAAATTTGTCCTCAGTTCCTCTAACTGAGGAACAAATTTTTGTACTCAAACTTGGATTAACGTTTTGCCCTACCACTGATCTTGACAGATTCCAACTAATTAAAGACATACACCTGTTTGCTAGACGTCTGATGTCCAAAGTCATTTATGATAAACCTATGGAGATTGAACCCTCTAACCCCTCTTCACTTGAACTTTCTTTAATTGAACGACAGACCGGGGAAGATCTTATGTCATTATGGGAGGAGAGTCACATTGGTGACGACGAGCCACCCAACACGATGTTGTCTGGTGTTGTCATGTCTGGTGTCTCCTTTCCCCCACCAACCACCCTAAAGCACAAGTCTCGTGCGTTTCCATCACTTAAGTCCAACCCCAACATTTGGGTGTTTGTTCAACAAACTACCCAGGAGATTAAACTCCTTAATCTGGACAATTCTGAGGGACATAATTTATCCCTCAAACATCGTAAAGCTCTCAGGGACCTTCAATGTCACCCTAGCTTAATCATTAAGCTGGCCGATAAAGGTGGCAATGTCGTTCTCATGGATGTCCAGGCCTATGAACATATGTGCCTGGACATTCTTGACAATCGACATTGGTACCGGCCCATTTCCAAAACTCTGATTCAAAACTTTACTCATGAATACTATAGTCTAATATTTAAGGCTTATCAACTTGGCATTATTGATCTTAACATTTGGAATTATTTGAATGTAAAAGATCCCAAGACACCCACTTTCTACTCCCTTCCCAAAGTGCATAAGTCCTTACAGCACCCTCCTGTACAACCGATTGTATCGGGTTGTTCCAGCTTAACCGAGAACGCCAGTGCCTTAGTAGACAAGTACTTAAATCCACCTACTGTAGATATTAAAATACTTCCCCCTCACACTTGGTTGGTAGCCTTGGATGTGGAAAGTTTATATAACTGTATTCCACATACAAAAGGTTTGGATGTCATTCGTGAACAATTGAGTGAACGTGGACCATCACCCAGTTCATATAGCCAGTTCATTCTTCAGTTGTTGGAATTTATACTAACCAGAAATGTATTTATGTTCGGTTCCTCCCACTACCTCCAGGTGCGGGGTGTGGCTATGGGGACCAAATGTGCGCCATCATACGCCAACAGGGCCGGATTTGCCACAAGGCCACCGAGGCCAGGCCTCGGGGCGGCAGTGGTGCAGGGGCGGCGCCGCTCCTGCGGCGACTTCGCGGCCGCCCCCCTATTCGGGCTGCCCATTAAACTCTATTAATGGCACCGGTGCCCACAGAAAAGATGGCCACGAGCCAACCACGCAACTGCGCTTGCGCCGTTCCGAAGCTGGCCGGGCTCGGGAAAGCTCGTATGCGCTGGGCCGGGCGGCGCATGCGCAGTAGTGTGATTGCGCAGCCCGGCGGCATTTTTGAAAAAATCAATGTATTGTCAGCGGTGCGGCAGCGGGGCAGAGAGATGAAATCTCTCATTGCCCGCACCGCTGTTCCGCCTTCCTCCATCTGATAGAAGGCAGCATGGCAAGTGACATCCCCATCTGGTGGCAAGTGACATCCCCATCTGGTGGCAGGCATGGTGGCAAGTGACATTCCCATCTGGTGGCAGGCAGTGTGGCAAGTGACATTCCCATCTGGTGGCAGGCAGCGTGGCAAGTGACATTCCCATCTGGTTGCAGGCAGCGTCGCAAGTGACATCTCCATCTGGTGGCAGGCATAGAGGCAAGTGACATCCCCATCTGGTGGCAGGTATAGAGGCAAGTGACATCCCCATATGGTGGCAGGCATGGTGGCAAGTGACATCCCCATCTGGTGGCAGGCATAGAGGCAAGTGACATCCCCATCTGGTGGCAGGCATGGTGGCAAGTGACATCCCCATCTGGTGGCAAGCATAGTGGCAAGTGATATCTCCATCTGGTGGAAGGCATAGAGGCAAGTGACATCCCTATCTGGTGGCAGGTATAGAGGCAAGTGACATCTCCATCTGGTGGCAGGCATAGTGGCAAGTGACATCCCCATCTGGTGGCAGGCATAGTGGCAAGTGACATGCCCATCTGGTGGCAGGCATGGTGGCAAGTGACATCCCCATCTGGTGGCAGGCATGGTGGCAAGTGACATCCCCATCTGGTGGAAGGCATAGAGGCAAGTGACATCCCCATCTGGTGGCAGGCATAGTGGCAAGTGACATCCCCATCTGGTGGCAGGCATAGAGGCAAGTGACATCCCCATCTGGTGGCAGGCATAGTGGCAAGTGACATCCCCATCTGGTGGCAGGCATAGAGGCAAGTGACATCCCCATCTGGTGGCAGGCATAGTGGCAAGTGACATTTCCATCTGGTAGCAGGCAGCGTGGCAAGTGACATTCCCATCTGGTGGCAGGCAGCATGGCAAGTGACATTCCCATCTGGTTGCAGGCAGCGTGGCAAGTGACATTCCCATCTGGTGGCAGGCAGCATGGCAAATGACATTCCCATCTGGTGGCAGGCAGCGTGGCAAGTGACATCTCCATCTGGTGGCAGGCATAGAGGCAAGTGACATCCCCATCTGGTGGCAGGCATGGTGGCAAGTGACATCCCCATCTGGTGGCAAGCATAGTGGCAAGTGATATCTCCATCTGGCGGAAGGCATAGAGGCAAGTGACATCCCCCTCTGGTGGCAGGTATAGAGGCAAGTGACATCCCCATCTGGTGGCAGGCATGGTGGCAAGTGACATCCCCATCTGGTGGCAGGCATGGTGGCAAGTGACATCCCCATCTGGTGGCAGGCATAGAGGCAAGTGACATCCCCATCTGGTGGCAGGCATAGTGGCAAGTGACATCCCCATCTGGTGGCAGGCATAGAGGCAAGTGACATCCCCATCTGGTGGCAGGCATAGTGGCAAGTGACATCCCCATCTGGTGGCAAGCATAGTGACAAGTGACATCCCCATCTGGTGGCAGGCATGGTGGCAAGTGACATCCCCATCTGGTGGCAGGCAGCGTGGGAAGTGACATCCCCATCTGGTGGCAGGCATAGAGGCAAGTGACATCCCCATCTGGTGGCAGGCATGGTGGCAAGTGACATCCCCATCTGATGGCAGGCATAGAGGCAAGTGACATCCCCATCTGGTGGCAGGCATAGTGGCAAGTGACATCCCCATCTGGTGGCAGGCATAGTGGCAAGTGACATCCCCATCTGGTGGCAGGCATGGTGGCAAGTGACATCCCCATCTGGTGGCAGGCATAGTGGCAAGTGACATCCCCATCTGGTGGCAGGCATGGTGGCAAGTGACATCCCCATCTGGTGGCAGGCAGCGTGGGAAGTGACATCCTCATCTGGTGGCAGGCATAGAGGCAAGTGACATCCCCATCTGGTGGCAGGCAGCGTGGCAAGTGACATCCTCATCTGGTAGCAGGCATAGAGGCAAGTGACATCCCCATCTGGTGGCAGGCATAGTGGCAAGTGAAAAGCGATGGTGGCAGGTGACACGCTCAGGGCTTCCAATGATTCTACATTATGGTGAGTTGAACTATTTCATTTTATATTACAATGTAATGATAGAAATAATGCGTTTCAATCATCCTGACACCATAACAACCATGGTGCCGAGGATGATTGAAGCACTATCACCAGCCATTGCCCGAGAAAAATCCTTACCCCTCGCGCGCTTACCCTGAAGTATTTTCAGTCTGTACAATTAAAGCCAGTTATTTTCAGTGTTCTTGT
Organism: Lithobates clamitans; assembly: GCA_037952925.1. Taxonomy (NCBI): domain Eukaryota; kingdom Metazoa; phylum Chordata; class Amphibia; order Anura; family Ranidae; genus Lithobates; species Lithobates clamitans. The sequence continues at coordinate 2,182,225 of JBBGZY010000317.1, forward strand.
GTGTAGAGATATGTTTTTAATTGATCTATTGTAGCAGTCATCGATAAAGGACGAGAATGGTGGTGTGTGTGTGTGGGAGGGGTGGCATTGAAGGACCCGGCAAAGGGAGTAAATCTGGGCCTGTACGCCAACCTGTACCTGGAGGGTGGGAGAGAAACCTTTTTTCAAATGACCGCCTGTCCGAATTATTGAAACATGTCATCGCCTGGCACAGGTATATTGATGACATTTTGATATTCTGGTCTGGAACACGGGATGAACTCACACAGCTGATTGACCAACTGGCCACTAATGATTACAATCTTACTTTTACGATGGAATGCAGTCAGTCAAAGATTCATTTCTTGGACCTGCAGATCCATGTTGACCCTGATGGAATTCTTCATACGTCCCTGTATCGTAAGCCCTCTGCGGGCAATACCTTATTACACGCTACTAGTGCACACCCGCAATCTCTTTTAGACAGTATCCCTTATAGTCAATTCCTCCGACCTAGGAGAAATTGCACTCTGGATCAGGATTTCTATCAGGCATCCAGAGATTTATCTGATAGACTACACCAAAAAGGTTACAGTCGATCCTTACTTAAATGGGCCTTTAGCAGAGTGGTTAAACTCAACAGGCGAGACCTTATCCACTCTAAACAATCCTTTAAATCTAATCAATCAGTTTGAATCATAACTCAGTTTTCCAAACAACACATGCAAACTAGTGCTATCCTCAAAAAATTTTGGCCCTTGTTAACGGCGGATTCCCCCATTAGCAAGTATGTCAAGGCCTACCCCGAAATTACTTACCGTCGGGATCCCTCTATGAGGGACCGACTGGTTACTAACCATCATATACGAAAACAACCTTCCAACATGGCCAATACAGGTACTTTCTCTTGTGGGCGTTGCGACATCTGCCCCTTCATCAGTAACTCTAAAACAGCAACCCTTCCCAATAGCCAAATTCGGTCTATCAAACACCGAATTACTTGTAGTACCATTGGAGTGGTCTATTTGGCCCTGTGTATTTGTGGATGTTTTTATGTCGGCAAGATGAAATGTCCCTTTTTCAAACGTATCAGGGATCATATTATGCCACTTTATAAATGACTTGCCACTACGGCCCTTAATAGACACATTGTTACTCAACACAACTGTGACCCCAATGTTGTGCGATTTACGGCACTTGAGCATGTGCCCTCACATCTTCGAGGTGGCAGTATTGACATTGCCCTCCTATGATTAGAAACTAGATGGATACATTGCTTAGATGCTACCTAATATCCCGGTCTAAACGAGTATGTAAGCTTTAAACCCTTTCTACAACGGAAATGTCCATGTAATCTACAAGAATTGTTACTTCAACTATTCAATTGGTTCTTATTAGATTCCACTGTGACTTGATCTGGTTCTTGCATTTGTTCCCTCCCTTTTCTCCCTTCGTTGTACCGCCATGACAGACGCTGCTTTATTGGCCCTTCCATCTTTAGGCTAACACATCTGCCGGCGCCCTTCCCCTATTACTCATTTTTTAAATAATTCATATTCAATTTTATATTTGTCTTTGCCTTATTCGTGTAATTGTTCCTTCCTCTCTCTCTCTATTCATTTCCTTCTCATTTTCTTGATTTGGTTTACCACTATACCAGCTGGATATAATTGTATCATGCATTTATAGGATTTATTACATATTTCTGCTTATGTACACTGCTCATACAGTAGGTGACCGCGATATTGTGTCAATCTCGCCGCATTTCTCTGCGAGATTTGACACCTGCGAGCCCCATTGCGGGAGCCAGCGCCGAGATGGCTCACTCATCGGGAAAGGAAAACTGTCACGGAACGTCCCACACTCCGATTGAGTGCTTCCGTCAGTGTACCGCTTCCTAAGTTCTGGAATACGAGCCCAATGGATCTGGCTATAGGAACCCCCAAGAACTAGACAACACCAGTCTTGGAGTACATCAGAACTAACTCTTTATTTGAGATCTCACACACATTTATACAGCAGGTTGACCCAAAGCTAACCTAATTAACATGAGCTAATTTACTATAAAAGACCAGATGACAGACTTGTGGGCACCAAGCTTCACACAGTAGTATAAACACAATAGCTGGAGCTAATTACAATTAACAATACAAACATAACCTAATTAACCTAATTAACCAGGGTGACTTAGACATAAGATGTATTCTGAGTTCCACAGGCCCTCCCGTCACATCTCTCCCCTTTCGGGAGAAGACTAACACAGGAGGAGACCCCAGACGGGTTGACTCCGAAGTTAGTAAGTAGCTCCAGTCCTCTAATGCCTGTACCCACACAGTACCCCAAGTAAATTGTTCCAAACAAAGCATTACTCAACCAGCCAACCTCTGCCTCTCTCAGAGAACATATCTGCCGCTGGGGAGAGGCCTGGACTGGCCCTTCTCCCTGGAGTCCTTTCTGCCGCTGGAGAGAAGACAGGGTGACTGGGCTCACTTTGTCATGCTGTTGGAGATCTGGGCCGACTGCCCAGCATCCCTGGTGTATACAGGTGGAGACTGAAGTCCCATCCACCTTCACAGGAAATCCATCCTCTGTTAGTTGAGGGCAGAGTCCAGCAGTCCTCGGCCCTGTTGCCAGCCCTTCTGCTGGAAAACCCCACACCATCTCTTCCAGCTAACTGTTGGGGAGGGAGGCCGACTGCCCCGCCTCCCTGGAACTCTGTAGTTGTTGCCGGTGCTGGGCAAAGGTTGGTAACACTCTGCCCTGTTGCCAGCACTTCTGCTGGGGACTCCGCATCCTCCGCTCCAGCTAACAGTTGGGGCAGGAGGCTGGCTTCCTCCACTCCCAAACTGTGTAGCTGCCATTGGGGAGGTGAGCCGGCTGCTTCCTTTTCCATTCCCTCATCTGGTTGCTTGGACGACATGTCTTTGGTACTGTCTCCCAGGTGCACTGATCTTTGCTGGGGAGAGAAGGCCGCTTCCTCCACCCTGGCCAACTGTTGGGAAGGGACAACACACACCTCCTCTCCCTTCTCCCCCTGTATCTGCTGCTGGGAAGTGATTGCCACCTTCTCACCCTGGGCCTCCGAAACTGCCACAGGTGTGGGGCAGAGGTCTTGGACCCTCTGTCCGGTTGCCAGATCTTCAGCTGGAGAAGTTTGTTGTAACTCCACAGATACTGCTGTTGGTGCTGGGCAGAGCACTGTGAAGTTTGGCCCTAATACCAGCTCTTCTGTTGGAGGCTCATCAGGTTGGTCTTCCTCAGCAGAAAAGTCTATCAAATCCCATGTCTCTGCAACTGATGTCTGGGGATAGAGGTTCACCATCTCCTGTCCATGGAACCCAGAAGATGCTATAATTTCTGGGCAGAGGTTAGCAGAGCTCTGCCCTGTTGTCATCACTTCAGGTTTGGGGATGGCAATCTCCGGATTTTCCACTGCCGATTCTCTGGCATGCTGCTGAACTTGTTCTAGCAGTTTCCTGTATGCCCTTTCCAGATGCTGTTCCTTCTTTAGCAAATGGTCCAGATCAGGTTTGAGCTCTGAGACCCCTGCAAGACCGAGCATAGCCTCTCTATATTCTCTCAGGTCCTCAAGGTCAGGTTCCCCTTCATCGCCAAACATAAAATGATCTGTAAGGTTCTCCCACAGCAATCCAGGGCCGCCAAAGTCATATCCCTCCGGAGAGCATTCTGTTGTCTCCCCTAAATATCCCTCCTCTGCATGCCATTGCAGAGCCCGATAACGATTGTCCAGCTCTATCTCCTGCTGGACCAGCCTGTCCAACTCAGTCACCCATTGCTCCTGGGGCCGCTCTCCCAGGAATGCCATCCGCAATGCCCGTTGGTCACTGGCCCGTTGCTCTTGGGTTGGAAAGCACATGCGCTGTTTTATACCAGCGAGCTGGAGGGCTCCGATCCAGAGCCCCACCCGAATCTGCTGCCTGAGCTCCAGGTATTCATCCTCAGACACAGTCCTGGTGTATGTTGAAAGGATGATCCGCAGCAGCCCCGGAAACTCTGATGCCAAGTCCATATCTCCACTGGGGTGACTGAAGTCTGCTATGCTGATCTTGGATCCAGTTGGAGGTTTGGATGTCCCAGACTGCAGGAAGCTTTCCCGCTGCTTGCCACCAATGTCACGGAACGTCCCACACTCCGCTTGAGTGCTTCCGTCAGTGTACCGCTTCCTAAGTTCTGGAATACGAGCCCAATGGATCTGGCTATAGGAACCCCCAAGAACTAGACAACACCAGTCTTGGAGTACATCAGAACTAACTCTTTATTTGAGATCTCACACACATTTATACAGCAGGTTGACCCAAAGCTAACCTAATTAACATGAGCTAATTTACTATAAAAGACCAGATGACAGACTTGTGGGCACCGAGCTTCACACAGTAGTATAAACACAATAGCTGGAGCTAATTACAATTAACAATACAAACATAACCTAATTAACCTAAGTAACATGAGCTACAATAGGAGTCGTCCCGTCTCCTACATTGTATAGAGGACAATGTGATCAGCTCACTCAATTAACAGGTTGAGTTCACAATCAACCAAACCAATAATAGTCTCTACATACATCCTGGGGGATATTGTGGACAAATATTACTGTCCCATTTTAAGTAGTCCAAGATATATTTTCTCACTCACCCTGTGCCAGGATGGCACAGGGTGACTTAGACATAAGATGTATTCTGAGTTCCACGGGCCCTCCCGTCACAAAAACTTTTTTTCCTTTCGCGATGAGTGACAGGCATTGCTGACAGCTGTCTTGTATGAATCCTGAGGGGGAACGCCGTGCCAAATTTTAAATGAAAAAATCGGCATGGGGGTCCCCCCAAAATCCATACCAGACCCTTATCCGAGCATGCAGCCTGGCCGGTCAGGAAAGGGGATGGGGACGAGCGAGCGCCCCCCTCCTGAGCCATACCAGGCCGCATGCCCTCAACATGGGGGGGTGGGTGCCTTGGGGAAGGGGGGCACCCTTCTGGCCCCCCCACCCCAAAGCACCTTGTCCCATGTTGATGAGGACACGGGCCTCTTCCCAACAACCCTGGCCAGGGTCTTTAATAAGGGGGTCACCAGATCCCGGCCCCCCACCCTATGTGAATGAGTATGGGGTACCCATTCACCTAGGGAAAAGTGTCAATAAAAAAAACACACTGCACAGGTTTTAAGAGTAATTTATTAGGCAGCCCCGGGGTCTTCTTCCGACTTCGGGGTGTGGGGGTCTTCTTCCGACTTCTCCCGGTGTTCCGCCTCTTCTCCCGGGCCCCTCCGCTATCTTCTTCCAGCTCTTTTGCCAGCAGGGGGCCCAGTCTGCTTCCGCTGTCTTGTTGCCGCTGTCTTGTAGCCGCTGTCTTGCCATCGCTGTCTCGTCGCTTCTTCTCTTCTTCTCTTCTTCCGATGTTGACACGACGCTCCCTCTGGCTGGAATTCTTTGTGCGAGCTGCGGAGCCATTTATATAGGCGGTGACCCCGCCCCCTTGTGACGTCACGGTCCCAGCATGCGCAGGTATTCTGGCGTCATAAGGGGGCGTGACCCCAGAGTCCCTGCGCATACTGGGACCGTGATGTCACAAGGGGTGGGGTCACCACCTATATAAATGGCTCCGCAGCTCGCACAAAGCATTCCAGCCGGAGATAGCGTCGTGTCAACATCGGAAGAAGAGAAGAAGAGAAGGAGCGGCGAGACAGCGAGACAGCGGCGACAAGGCAGCGGCGAGACAGCGGCGTCAAGACAGCAGCAGCAGACCGGGTCCCCCACTGGCAAAAGAGCTGGAAGAAGATAGCGGAGGGGCCCAGGAGAAGAGGTGGAACACCGGTAGAAGTCGGAAGAAGACCCCCACCCCCCCAAGTTGGAAGAAGACCCCAGGGCTGCCTAATAAATGACTCTTAAAACCTGTGCAGTGTGTTTTTTTTTATTGACACTTTTCCCTAGGTGAATGGGTAGGGGTACCATGTACCTCATACTCATTCACATAGGGTGGGGGGCCAGGATCTGGGGACCCCCTTATTAAAGGGGGCTCCCGGATTCCAATAAGCCCTCTGCCCGCAGACCCCGACAACCAACGGCCAGGGTTGTCGGGAAGAGGCCCTTGTCCTCATCAACATGGGGACAAGGTGCTTTGGGGTGGGGGAGTCCGCAGGGTGCCTCCCTCCCCCAAGGCACCCACCCCCCCATGTTGAGGGCATGCGGCCTGGTAAGGCTCAGGAGGGGGGTGCTCGCTCGTCCCCACCCCCTTTCCTGACCGGCCGGGCTGCGTGCTCGGATAAGGGTCTGGTATGGATTTTGGGGACACCCCCATGCTGATTTTTCGGCGTGGGGGGTTCCCCTTACAATCCATACCAGACCTAAGGGCCTGGTATGCCTCTGGTGGGGGGACCCACACCGGTTTTTTCATTTAAAATTTGGCACAGCGTTCCCCCTCACGATTCATACCAGACAGCTGTCAGCACTGCCTGTCACTCATCGCGAAAGGAAAAAAAAGTTTTCCTTTCCCAATGAGTGAGCCAGTGCGACATGCACAGTACCCTGTTGCCGAGAACCAGCATGATGGGACCACGCTGGAAACACAATCTCGCGGTCAGGTACTGTATTTATCTTGGTATTTTATTATGATCTTTTCCTTTATAACATTGAGCATTATGTCACTTGGCGACCGTGCAGTTGATTGAACTGCCCGGCTTTAGGAGCATGCCTCGCATTTCCCTGTCCGGTTCTCCCCCTCCCTTCCCTTCATTCCTGTCATCTCATTGTTTCTCCCTCCATGTCCCGGTTCCCCCACGGCTTTTGGCTTCTCCGATGTTTGGGTTGGCTCCTTATCACAGCCTCGTGGCTGTATGGACACCCAAGGGCTGGCCCTCTTCGAAAGCCAGCCCACTTTTCGGCTTGTTTCCTCCCCCTATCCTCCGCCCTTTCCAACTGGCTACCATACCACTCTTCCCCTCAGGCTTTGGGCTGCCCCCACCCTGTGGGTTGTCCCATAGCCAAGCCATGCCCCTGTCTGATTGCATCGGATGATCGCCGCTCTCCAGCGCATCTAGAGGATGCTTGGCATTATGGGAGTTGTAGGCCTATTGCTGTGGTTAGTGCGCAGGCGCACGGGCCGCTTTTTGTCCACTCCTGATTGGCGAAATCCCTTTCACTAGCATATTGTCCGTTGTTGCGGACACACCAGGGCGCTATGCAAGCTGAAGTTACTGCACAAGTAAATTTGTTTCCAACTGACCACATTATTGGCATATGTGGGGATAATTGATCCCAATATCACCTACTATTATGTTTGTTCACTGGAGGCTGCCCTTTGTGTCTATTAGGCTCATGCACTTTATCTGATGTGTATTTGCTGTGCACTCACTCCAGTTTGTGTATCAACTTGAAGCTATCACCCTTTTTTGATTATCCTCTTATTGCGGTTTGGCTTCTTGATTTTCCTCTGCAGGTAGGATTTTTCTAATCAAGCCCTTTTAAGTACCTCTGTTGTACAACATGAACACCCTCCATTATTGGTAATTTTTATTATTATTTTTCCCAATTTTTATCCAGTATAGCCAGCATACATATCAAGCAATTTGCTCAAATTGATCAATTTCCGTTGACCCCTTTAGCATCCCGGTTATTCATTAGTATACCTTGATTTCTGTAAGTATCCAGGACTGATTTGTCCTTCTTTTATTTTATCATATATTGTTGAGCTTCTATAGCCTTATATGTCCATATTTTACAATCTTTTTCAAGGTTTTTTTATAAAGCCCCCTGCAGCCACATTACTAGGTGGTGAGGGACGACCATTGCATTGGAGTTGGTCCATCTGGCTCATGGGGGTTTTGTGGGTATGTTGTGACAATCTTTGATCGATGTTATTACATAGATTACATAGTGATTACATAGTTAGTAAGGTTGAATAAAGACACCAGTCCATCCAGTTCAACCTGAGTGAGTGTGCGTGTCTACAATTATCCCTATCCCTGTACATTGCATCTCATTAAGATGCTCATCTATTATATTATTTATTTAAGGTACCCATATAGCGCTATCAATTTTACACATACATCACACACTCACATTGGTCCCTACCCTCAAGGAGCCCACAATCCAAGTTCCCCAACCCACATTCATACACTGGGACCGATTTTGGACAGAAGCCAATTAACCTACCAGCATGTCTTTGGAGTGTGGGAGGAAACCGGAGTACCCGGAGGAAACCCACGCAGGCACAGGGAGAACATGAAAACTCCAGGCAGGTAGTGTCGTGGTTGGGATTCGAACCAGCGACCCTTTTTACTGCTAGGTGAGAGTGCTAACCACTACACCACTGTGCCGTTATTTCTATCTTGATTGGTAATATTGGTTGGGGGAGACCGTAGTAATCTCCTTCACAGTCGCTTAAGTGATATGCATAATGTTGTTTACTTTTCCTCTTATTATATTATACTAATTTATGATTTTTTCTCTGTAGAACTACAACCTATCATATCCCCTGAGGAAGCCAATGTTTTGGCAAAACTAGTAGGGATAATTCGTTCATTGCCATCTACTGATTGTATTCATCTGCCTATGCTCCTTTTTGTACTCTATACTTTGTATGAATTGTAATTTTAACCTTTTGCAATAATAATAAAAATAATTAATTTTACCGTTTGTATTGTTGCTCTTTTGGCACCGTAATAATCCCATATTCCTAGCCCTCTACTGCAATTTAACTGTAAATACTGCAGCTGCCTGCCTGTGGTACTAATAGGATCAGAAGAACACCACCAATTTTCTTCAGGTAGCTTTAGGTGCATACTGTGCAGAGGATACAGTACACTAACTGTAAATACTGTAGCTGCCTGCCTGTGGTACTAATAGGATCAGAAGAACACCACCAATTTTCTTCAGGTAGCTTTAGGTGCACATTGTGCAGAGGACACAGTACACTAACTGTGAATACAGCAGATGCCTGCCTGTGGTACTAATAGGATCAGAAGAACACCACCAATTTTCTTCAGGTAGCTTTAGGTGCACACTGTGCAAAGGACACATTACACTAACTGTAAATACTGTAAAAACTGTAAAAACACCTGCCTGCCTGTCAGTAGGAATAGAATAACAGGAAAGGATCTAGCTAAACTGGGACATCGACACAAATCTAATCTTTTTGGCTCTATACACCACCACAATGGATTTGAAATGAAACCAAGAAGATGTGCTTGAACTGCAGACTTTCAGCTTTAATTTGAGGGTATTTAAATCCAAATCAGGTGAATGGTGTAGGAATTACAACAGTTTGTATATGTGCCTCCCACTTTTTAAGGGACCAAAAGTAATGGGATAATTGGCTGCTCAGCTGTTCCATGGCCAGGTGTGTGTTATTGCCTCATTATCCCATTTACAAGGAGTAGATAAAAGGTCCAAATTTAATTTCAAGTGTGCTATTTGCATTTGGAATCTGTTGCTGTCAACTCTCAATATGAGATCCAAAGAGCTGTCAATATAAGTAGCAAGCCATCATTAGGCTGAAAAAACAAAACAAACCCATCAGAGATATAGCAAAAACATTAGGTGTGGCCAAATCAACTGTTTGGAACATCCTTAAAAATAAAGAACGCACCGGTGAGCTCAGCAACACCAAAAGACCCGGAAGACCATGAAAAACAACTGTGGTGGATGACTAAAGAATTCTTTCCCTGGTGAAGAAAACACCCTTTACAACAGTTGGCCAGATAAAGAACACTCTCCAGGAGGTAGGTATATGTTTGTCAAAGTCAACACTCAAGAGAAGACTTCACCAGAGTGAATACAGACAGTTCACCACAAGATGTAAACGATTGGTGAGCCTCAAAAACAGGAAGGCCAGATTAAAGTTTGCCAAAACAACATCTAAAAAAGCTTTCACAGTTCTGGAACAACATCCTATGGACAGATGAGACCAAGATCAACTTGTACCAGAGTGATGGGAAGAGAAGAGTATGGAGAAGGAAAGGAACTGCTCATGATCCAAAGCATACCACCTCATCAGTGAAGCATGGCGGTGGTAGTGTCATGGCGTGGGCATGTATGGCTGCCAATGGAACTGGTTCTCTTGTATTATTGATGATGTGACTGCTGACAAAAGCAGCAGGATGAATTCTGAAGTGTTTTGGGCAATATTATCTGCTCATATTCAGCAAAATGCTTCAGAACTCATTGGACGGCGCTTCACAGTGCAGATGGACAATGACCCGAAGCATACTGCAAAAGCAACCAAAGAGTTTTTGAAGGGAAAAAAAGTGGAATGTTATGCAATGGCCAAGTCAATCACCTGACCTGAATAATACTGAGCATGCATTTTACATGCTGAAGACAAAACTAAAGGGAAAATGCCCCAAGAACAAGCAGGAACTGAAGACAGTTGCAGTAGAGGCCTGGCAGAGCATCACCAGGGATGAAACCCAGCGTCTGGTGATGTCTTTGCATTCCAGACTTCAGGCTGTAATTGACTGCAAAGAATTTGCAACCAAGTATTAAAAAGTGAAAGTTTGCTGGATGATTGTTAATCTGTCCCATTACTTTTGGTCCCTTAAAAAGTGGGAGGCACATATACAAACTGTTGTAATTCCTACACCGTTCACCTGATTTGGATGTAAATACCCTCAAATAAAAGGTGAAAGTCTGCAGTTAAAGCACATCTTGTTCATTTCATTTCAAATCCATTGTGGTGGTGTATAGAGCCAAAAAGATTAGAATTGTGTCAATGTCCCAATATTTATGGACCTGACTGTATATATACAACACCAAGGATGCATATATATATATATACACAATACACTGTAAGTGCAGCTAACTGACTCGCCTACCTATTCTATCTAACTTAAATCAAATGACACTGTCTCTCTGTCTATCTCTCTCCGCCGCAACACACTACACAAGGCCGCCACGCAGGCGGCCTTATATAGTGTGGGGCATGTACTAAACCCCCTGAGCCATAATTGGCCAAAGCCACCCTGGCTTTGGCCAATTACGGCTCTCTGTACGACGGTGCTGTGATTGGCCAAGCATTCGGGTCATAGTGCATGCTTGGCCAATCATCAGCCAGCAATGCACTGCGATTCTTCAGTGAATTATGGGCTGTGACACGCCACTCGAATTTGGCGTGAACGGCCCAAAACATTCACAATTCGACAAACAGGCGATGTCGCTCATCCCTAGTGTAAACACACAAATCCCTGTTCTGTGAGGAGAGACAGATTGTGTGTTCCTACTAGCTAGGAACAACGATCTGCCATCTCCTCTAGTCAGTCCCATCCCCCTACAGTTAGAACACACACAAGGAAACACAGTTAACCCCTAGATTGCCCCTAGTGTTAACCCCTTCCCTGCCAGTGACATTTACACAGTAATCAGTGCATTTTTTTAGCACTGATCGCTATATAAATGTCAATGTTCCCAAAAAAATGTCAATATGTCAAAAGTGTCCGATCTGCCTGCCACAGTCCTGATAAAAATCGCTGATCACCGTCATTACTAGTAAAAAAGTAGTAATAACAAAAATGCCATAAATCTTTCCCCTATTTTATAAATGCTATAACTTTTACGGAAACCAATCAATATACGCTTATTGCGATTTTTATTACCAAAAGCCACTCCCCCAGTGGGTCAACAGATGAAAAACACACAGCCGGCGGCACTGCGTCTGTTTTTCACAAATTTTTTGTCACATGTATCACAGAGGTCTCTCACTAAGGTGGCTACCCCTTCCAACACCATCACCATACACACCCACATCCACATGGGGCGTTGCTCGTATTTGGCCTTGCTGGCCGCATCACGTCCCCTCAGCTCCCGGTTGGGGCCCTGTTTGGCTGGTCTTGGAGTTCCATGCCTGCACCGCCATTGCGAGGACCCACATGTAAGTGCGTGGGATAATTCAGTTCATGGGGGGATCTGCCATGTCCTGGGTTGGCCCTTTGATTTCTTCTAGAATTTTTCTATATTCTATATTTTTATAATTTATTTTGTTTTCTTTATTCATAGACAATTACCAAGGTTTTGCTCCTGATGATAGGCTATAAGGCCTTGAAATGCATAGATCTAACAACAACCGATGTGTATACATTTATGAAATATTCTGTATGGCCGTTCCTTTTCATTTTTAATTTGTTCCCTATTCCAATCTCATTTTGGTGGTATTTTCACTGTTATAATTTGTATAGTTATTCTCATCCATATAATCATGTCTTATTCATTTCATGTATTCTATAATCCGTATTAACTCCTTGTTGGAATGTTTATTCATGTGCAATACTTGGTTCTAATGAATTGTAATAAAATATACAGATATTTATATATAGCAAAATGCATTAAATGTTTTGATATGAAAATTTATGATAATTTGAACCAATTAAAAGCAATTTTATCCAATTAATTTTTTGTTGCTGCCGTGTGCTTCGTGCAAAGTCCCACTAATCCTTCTCTTTATATATACAATTGCCCGGGATGGAGGAGGGGACTTGAACGGCCCCGTCTAGCCTCATTTAAAGTCCCAATTTTTTCATTTTTTATTTTCCTTTCTCTAAGTCAAAATATAATACCTCATATTGGGTGATGTAGCTATAGTCCAAGTGTAAAGTGGCCCAACCAGAGAGGGGAAAAAAACACATGGTGAGTATGCGCCCTAGAGTGAGTGGTATAAATACCAACAGTGTAGCCAAGGGTGGCTCCCAATATCACGCCAGCCCTCGTAATGAGGGGGAGGCACCACACCTGGGTGTAGGATTTGCATAAGTGTTGGCGCCAAACCCTCCTCATGGAATGAGCTCCAAGGTGGACTCAGAACACGCCGGCGCTATGGCGTCAATGGGTTGACACCACACGTTCGGCATGGAGGCCGTGACATCAATGTGAGTCAGGAAGCCCACCCAAACTGCCAAGTGCTCAGTTCACAATGGAGATTTACAAACACTCTGAAGTCCTCTTGTGTTATGCTCTATATCCATGGGCAGCACCCCCTCAGCTCCCGGTGTAGGCCTTCCCATGCTGCCCCCATCTGACAGCACCACATGTTGATTGATGTACCGACTGTGAGATACCTTAGGGTAGGATATCCCATTTATATGGTGGCTTCCCTTATTTTTCTTTATCCACTTTATATACTGTATATTGTCATTTACACTATATTAGATTTTATTGTTGTTTTTATATATTTTTCATAGAAACACATCCATCTGCTCCTGAGGAAGTGGAGTTCAATCCACGAAACACATCAAGCTTACTGATGCAATTCCACCACATCACTGTGTGTTTCTATACACCATTGCATTATGTTATTTTGTTTGTTATGTAAATATTGTTTATTGACGCATTTCAGTATGTTACAATCCAGTCGTATTCTTTATACATTATTGCATCTGGGACTGAGATTCCAATTATGTAAACAAACCATTTATTGGGTTTTCCAATTAAACCAGATTCCAACATTATCCTTTTCATTATTTGATTATGTTATCATTTTATTTATGTACTAAGTACCACAATACCATCTGCATTCATCAGTGGTATACCCACTGGAAGCTATGCACCTCATTCAAAGTCCCAATCCTTTTCTCCTTTTCAATAACATGAGCTGTTAATAAGAAGATAAATTAATAAATGCCTCAGACAGGTTCTTTTGTATCTAAACATAATACTTACCTACCCTGTGCATTGTTTGGAGGAACCTTCTCACCCTTTTCATACCTACGCTACTATGAATGTCCATACTGAAAAGACCCTGTTATGTTGGCACTCATATGTCTGGGGCTACCAAGCTATGCTACCTGTTGACTCAGCTCCTTCCACCTCCCCCTTCTCCAAGGCTAGGCACTATATATTATGTACATTAGCACTCTATGTGTTTCCACCTTTGGAAGACAAATGTCAGAAACCATGAATCAGACCGAGACAGAAGTACAGTTAAATCACACTTGTTTAATAATAAAAGTAAATAGAACAAATGTAGTCAAAACATTGCCAAAGTTTGGTAACCGGAACGGATAGTCAGACAAGCCAGAAAGTCAGGAAGCCACGAATCAGCGCAGTGGAACAGCAAGCAGGATCTGGAGCCAGAAGGAACGTCAGCCATGCAAATCTTTAACAGGCATGCAGGAAAGAATCTCTGTGATGTTGACCAGGTGAAGGCAGAAATCATCTGGGCTGGATGGCTTAAGTAAGCAAGACTGACAAGCAGGATATCATCAACAGGTGAGTCACTGTGGAGAGATAGGAACTGGCAATTAACCAACAGCTGAGCGGCCAGCTCAGAGAAGGAAGGGCTGAGCCCAGCCCTGACAACAAACAGGTGATAGCTGCAGCATTTTTGCTAAATACAATGTACATGTCAATACAGATAAACAATATTTGGGGAATATCCCCCAGACTTTCTTCTCTTTGTGTATCTCTTTGGCCATTACTCTGAATTATGTCAGGGGATGTTTCACCCAGGACTTCAATATCTGAGCTTGATCCAGGTGACAGCTGCCATGGCTCAAATCCAGAAGCTTTGGGGAGATCTTCAATGGCCAATGTATCTGAAACATACAAATCTCACATCAATGATGATAATAAGCTACAAGTTTGGAAATTGCTCACATTTAGCCCAATTTTTAGGCAAATCTTGAACTTGCTATTGTGGTAATGTGGTGTTTTCCTGAGTTGCCTCCACAATGCCATACTCTGGGCTACATGTCAGCTTTGGTTGATCCACAGTGTTCACATTGGAATTTTGGGGAGTCAGTACTGAATAAAAACAACAGGAAACATTAAGGAGATAACATTTTTCAGGGGTGAAGTTTACAAATCATGACATTATGCAAACCTTCCAAGTGCCAACATTGTTAAACTGCTGCAGCTGGCTCCCGTTATCTCAAACACAAATATAAACGCATGGACACTTAGCCAATAGGCCTTCTTTCTGTAAATGTCCGGACATGATATGTTCTTCCTCCCAGGCTCCTGCTCCACATCACTCATAGGAGCCAAAGAGGATCCTAGGGGAATCTTCTACAGTTCTCTTTGAGCAGTGGGGCAGTGGGGACATATCATGCAGGTTTTGGTGACTGTAACAGCCCAGTACCTGGATGTCCAGTGCTATTGATGGTTCTGGGGCCCCCACATACAGTACACCAGCTATGTACCAGCCCTGAAAGGAGTTCAGCGGCCAGCCACAGAGTCCGGGAGGAGGGGGGGCAAATTAAATATGGGGGTGGGCAGCCCAGACCAAAACAGCCTCCCCCTAGATCCAACCATGGTGGCTTGCAGCTCTCAATGAACTTTAACGGCGCTGTTGAGTGCTGTGTTAGCTCAATGCATATTCCTGGCAGTGTGTATCTGCCTGCCCGTACAAGGTACAAGCACACAGATACACTGGCAGGTCTGCAAAATTCCTGCATGGCACCCACAATATGCTGCTCATCGTTGCAATGCTTTCCAGCCTTTACAAAACCAAAAAAGTAAATGTACATGTTTTAACCAGATCCAAAATGTGAATTTAGGACTTAGGGGTCACAGGTGAATTTATCCTTCAAAGATTGGACTTACCTGTTTGTTGTGAATGTTCTATTTCATCTGGGATAACTTCTTCATTCATTTCCTCATGTGCTATTGGTACAGGTATGCTAGATTCCCTTCTTGCTTGAGCTGCAGTTTCTTCTTTTATCCTGTTTAAAGTATAAATTGACAATGTTTGAGAAATATGAAATAAACATTTTATACATTAACAAATAATATTGTTCATATATGCTTTATATTTGAAATCATATTTAACCACTTCCCGCCCGCCGTATAGTAATATGACGGCGGATGGGATACACTCTCGTTCTGGGACGACGTCATATGATGGCGCCCCAGAACCGCTGTTCCCACATACCTAGGACACGGTGCAACCCCGATCTCAGCAAAGAGTCTATGACGCGGCCCTTTACCCAAGTGATCGGCTGTGTCCAATTACAGCCAGTCACATGTAAACAAGGAAGTGCCATTTATCGGCATTCCTCACCCCACACTGACAGAGTGTGTGGCGAGGAGAGCTGATCAGCACTCAGCGGCATCTCCTAGCAGGGGAGACTGGTACAGGTAATCAAGGCACTGATCATCAGTGGCTTGATTACAGTACAGCCTGAGCAGTGCCCATCAGTGATCCCAATTAGTGCCCTTCAGTGACACCAATCAGTGCCCTTCAGTGACACCAATCAATCAGTGTCCATTAGTGATGCCAGTCACTGCTGCCTTTCAGTGCCCATCAGTGCCTGCTCATCAGTGCCACCCATTAGTACCCAACAGTGCACATCAGTGCTGCCTATTAGTGCTGCCTATCCATGCTGCCTATCTTTGCCCACCAGTGACACCTATCAGTGCCCATCAGTGCCATCTATCATGCTCAGTGACACCAATCAGTGTCCATTAGTGATGCCAGTCAGTGCTGCCTTCCAGTGCCCGCTCATCAGTGCCACCCATTAGTCCCAATCAGTGCCGCCCATTAGTGCCCATTAGTGCTGCCCATTAGAGCCACCTATCCGTGCTGCCTATCTTTGCCCACCAGTGCCACCTATCAGTGCCCATCAGTGCCACCTATCAGTGCCCATCAGTGCTCATTAGTGCCACATATCAGTGCCACCTATCAGTGCCCATTAGTGCAGCATATTAGTGCCTCCTCATCAGTGCCCCTCAGTGCCTCCTCATCAGTGCCCCTCAGTGTCGTCTCATCAGTGCTGCCTCATCAGTGCACATCAGTGAAGAAGAAAAATTACTTATTTACAAAATTTACTGACAGAAACAAAGAAAAACTTTTTTTTCCAAAATTTTTTGTCTTTTTTCTTGTCTTTTGCAAAAAATCAAAAGCCCAGCAGTGATTAAATACCACCAAAAGTAAGCTCTACTTGTGTGAAAAAAGATAAAAATTTAGTTTGGGTACAGTGTTGCATGACCGCACAATTGTCATTCAAAGTTTGACAGCACTGAAAGCTGAAAATTGGCCTAGGCAGGAAGGAGGTAAAAGTGCCCAGTAGATAGATAGATAGATAGATAGATAGATAGATAGATAGATAGATAGATAGATAGATAGATAGATAGATAGATAGATAGATAGATAGATAGATAGATAGATAGATAGATAACACCGGCACAATTTTAGTTTTTTCAGGTATTTACCAAAACTTATTCAAGCTTTAGTTATATAGTGGATATGTGCTGAAAGTGCACACTCTCAGGTTTAATTTGAGGGTATGTACATCCAAATCAGAGTAAGGATTTAGGAATTACAGCTCTTAAGAATAGCCACCCATCCTTTTTCAAGGGACCAAAAGTAATTGGACAATTGAATCAAAAACTCTTTCATGGCCAGGTGTGGGCTACTCCTTCGTTATTTCTTCATCAATGAAGCAGGCAAAAGTTCTGGAGTTGATTCAAAGTGTGGTATTTGCTTTTGAAATCTATTGCTGTGAACCTACATCATGCGGTCAAATTAGCTGTCCATGTGAAACAAGCTATTCAAAGCTTCAAAAACAAAACATATCAATCAGAGTGCTAACAGCAATATTAGAAGTGGACAAATCAACAGTTTGGTACATTTTGAGGCCTGGATGTCCACGGAGGACAACAGCGGTGGATGATCGCAAGATCATCTGTATGGTAAAGAAAAACCCATTCACAACATCCAGACAAGTGAATGGTACTCTCCAGGAGGTGGGCGTATCATTGTCAAAGTCTACAATCAAGAAAAGGATTTAATGAGAGCAAATATAGAGGGTTCACCACAAGGTGCAAACCATTCGTAAGCCTGAAGAATAGAAAAGCCAGATTAGACTTTGCCAAAAAAAAAAAAACCTAAAAAAGCCAGACCAGTTCTGGAAAAGCATTCTTCGGATTAGATGAAACTAAGATTAATCTGTGCCAGAATGACGGAAGAAAAAAAAGTGTGGAGAGGGATCGGAAAAGCTCAAAATCCAAAGCACACAACATCATCTGTAAAACACGGTGGAGGCAGTGTGATGGCATGGGCATGCATGGCTTCCAGTGGCATTGGGTCATTGGTGTTTATTGAGGATGTGACAGAAGCAGCCAGATTAATTCTGCAGTGTTTAGAGATACACTGTCAGCCCATATTCAGCCAAATGCAGCAAAGTTGATTGGACAGCGCTTCACAGTACAGATGGACAATGATCCAAAACACACTGCAAAAGCAACCCAGGAGCTTGTGAAGGAAAAGAAGTGGAATATTATGCAATGGCTGAGTCAATAACCTAATCTCACCCCAATTGAGCATGCATTTTACTTGCTGAAGGCAAAACTAAAGGCAGAAAGACCCACAAACAAAGAACAACTGAAGACAGCTGCAGTTAGAGCCTGACAAAGCATCAGAAAGGAGGAAACACAGTCTTTGGTCCATGGGTTCCAGACTTCAGGCAGTCATTGACAGTAAAGAATTCTCAACAAAATCATAAAAATGAACATTATATTTATGATTATATTAATTCATCCAATTACATTTGAGCCCCTGAAAATGGGAGGGGGGGGGTGTATAAAAATGGTTGCAGTTCCTAAAATTTGTACTTGATACTTATGTTCAACCCCTGTAATTAAAGCTAAAAGTCTGCCCTTCAAATTTATTTGGATTATTTTGTTTTAATTTTATTCTGGTTACATACAGAGCCAAAAGTATGAAAATTGTTCCTGTGTCCAATTATATATGACCTAACTGTAGATTTATATTTATATTTATATATATGTATATATGACCTAACTGTAGATTTATATTTATATTTATATATATATATATATATATATATATATATATATATATATATAAATATATATATATATATATATATATATATACACACACAGTATATCTACAAGGGGAAAAATAAGTATTGATTATGTCACCATTTTTCTAGGTAAATCTATTTCTTGAGCTTCTATTGAAATTAAATGTTCACCACATGTCGGTAACAACCCATGCAATCCATAAATACAAAGATACCAGCACAAATAAGTTCAGAAATGAAGTTATGTGTAATAAGGATGAACCGAACACCCCCCCGGTTTGGTTCGCACCAGAACCTGCAAATGGACCAAAAATTTGATGTCGATGGGACTCGAACGTTCGCAATCAAAAGTGCTCATTTTAAAGGCTAATTTGCATGGTATTGTCCTAAAAAGGGTTTGGGGACCCGGGTCCTGCCCCAGGGGACATGTATCAATCCAAAAAAAAAGTTTTAAAAACAGCCGTTTTTTCGGGAGCAGTGATTTTAATGGTGCTTAAAGTAAAAAAAAAGTGAAATATTCCTTTAAATATAGTACATGGGGGGTGTCTATAGTATGCCTGTAAAGTGGCGCATATTTCCCATGCTTAGAACAGTCCCTGCACAAAATGACATTTTTAAAGGAATAAAAGTCATTTAAAACTGCTTGCGGCTTTAATGTAATGTTGGGTCCTGGCAATATGGATGAAAATCAGTGAGACAAATGGCATGGGTACCCCCCAGTCCATTACCAGTCCCTTTGGGTCTTGTATGGATATTAAGGGGAACCCCACACCCAAATTAAAAAAAGAAATGTGTGGGGCCCCCAGGCCCTATATACTCTGAACAGCAGTATACAGGTGGTGCAAACAAGATAGGGACTGTAGGTTTGTTGTTAAGTAGAATCTGTTTGTAATTTTGAACTGGTACATTTTAACGTGTTTAGCTCCAGCCAAAAAATCTAAAATAAACGGGGCAGTGGCCAATAGCTTTCATCTCTTTATTTATTCTGAGCATGCGTGGCACTTTGTCCGTCGGATTTGTGTACACACGATCAGAATTTCGGACAACGGATTTTGTTGTCGGAAAATTTTATATCCTGCTCTCAAACTTTGTGTGTCGGATAATCCGATGGAAAATGTGTGATGGAGCCTACACACGGTCAGAATTTCCGACAACAAGGTCCTATCACACATTTTCCATCAGAAAATCTGACCGTGTGTACGGGGCATTAGTCCTCTCAGTTACTCTTGGTGGGCGCAGAAACGGGCCCTGCTGTGAAATATTATATCAAGAATTGTAATTACACGCCCCTGTTAAACAGGGGCTAAAAAAATTGGGCCTTAGGCACTGGTGCTGGTGCCACAACACTGCAACCCCTCACAGATACTCTACTTGGAGCGCAGGAACTAGCCCTGCTGCAAAAAATTGCATCAAAATTGTAATTACACGCCCCTGTTAAACAGGGGCTGAAAAATTGGGCCTTAGGCACTGGTGGCGGCGCCCAGAACCAAAAATGTTCTTACAAGCTATCAGCATGATCATTGAGGAGGAACAGGATAGTCAGCATCAGCATAGGCAGTCTTTGAAGGAATCTGACATTTCAAAAAAAATTATTCGGTTACATCAGCATCAAGTGCTTGGTAGCTGGTGGTGATCCAAGACTGGTTCATTTTTATAAAGGTCAGTTGATCGACCGAGTCGGTGGACAGATGCACCCTGTGATCGGTTACAAAGCCTCCAGCAGCACGGAATGTGCGTTCCGAAAGAACGCTGGATGCAGGACAGGCCAGTAGCGCAATTACATACTGTGCAAGCTCTGGCCAGTGATCCATCCTCAAGACCCAGTAAACCAGAGGATTTTCTGTGGGAAAGGTGTCCAAGTCAGATCTTGCCCCTAGGTATTCCTGCACCATGTAAAACAGATGCTGGCGATGGTTGTTGGAACCGATCATACCTTGGGGCTGTGGACTAAGGACTGCGTACTTGTGTAGCCCCTTGAATGCCTACGGAGCACCGCTGGTTCAGAGGGCAAAGCATAGGAAGAGGCCATGGAAGAAGAAGAGGCGGGGGTGGAGGAGAGAGATGTGTCAGAATCACTAGTAGTGGCATTTTGAAGGCGTGGTGGCGGAACAACCTCCAACACTACTGCCCCTTGTCCTGCATCCTTCCCAGCTGCCAGAAGAGTCACCCAATGTGCCGTGAAACTTAGGTAATGTCCCTGTCCATGCCTGCTGGACCATGAGTCAGCGGTAATATGCACCTTACCACTGACCGCCCTGCTCAGCGAGGCCAAGACATTGCCTTCCACAGCCCGGTACAGAGACGGAATCGCCTTCCGTTAGAAAAAGTGGCGTTTGGGAACCTGCCACTGAGGAACTGCACATTCCACAAACTCACAGAAGGGGGCAGAGTCTACCAACTGAAAAGGTAGCAGTTGAAGTCCTAGCAATTTTGCCAAGCTAGCATTCAACTGCTGGGCATGTGGATGGCTGGAAGTGAACTTCTTTTTGCGGTGCAGCAGCTGGGGCAGGGAAATTTGCCTGGTACAATCTGACGTCGGTGTACCGATAGCAGATTGCCCGCAAGTACTTGGCTGTGACACACCTAATTCTACACCTTCATTCCTCTCAGTGCAGGTCTCAGAGAGAACTGAAGGTATAGTGGGGTTGGATATCCCAGCTGATGAGGAGTAAGGAGAGGTCCACTTTGTTTTTTGTTGTGGGTCTTTTAGGTACGCTTGCCAATGAACTGCATGGCAGGTCAACATATGTCAGGTCAAGCATGTGGTGCCCAAGCGGGAGATGTTTTGGCCACGCGAGATACGCTTGAGACATATGTTGCAAATAGCAGCGGTGCCATCTGATGCACTCGTCTCAAAAAAGGCCCACACCAAAGAACTTTTGGAATAACGCACAGAGACAGCAGCGCCCTGCACATGCGGAGCTCTGAGGTGTGATGCAGTCAGTGTGCTGCCCTTAGGCTGGCCCCTGGATTGCATCCTGCCTCGTCGGTGATGTGCCTCCTCCTCCTCTCTCCTATCAGGCACCCACGTTGAGTCAGTGACCTCATCATCCCCTCCCTCGTCATCACTGGAGCAAACCTGGCAGTATGCTGCAGCAGGGGGAACATGACTGCCAGATTGCTGTCCATCTTGGGCACCCGCTCTGTCTATGCTCACGTTACTGCCTTCATCTAGCTCAGTATCATCATCAGAGCCTTCTAAATACTGGGCATCCTCCTGGAGCATGCACCCAACACTGTGGTCAAACAGTTTGAGGGACTCCTCAGGAGGACATGGTAGGGCTAGGGAAGGAGTAACTGATGCCATTGAGCCGAGGGAAGAGGCCGCCTTGGCAGCTGCTTTGCCAGCCAAAGTACCCTTAGCATGGGTGAAAGAGGATGAGGAGAATGATAACGGCTTGGTCATCCACTCGACCAAGTCTTATGCATGTTGCGGCTCAACACGGCCAGCTGCTGAAAAAAAGGCCAAGCGTGTCCCACTGCCACGTGCTGATGAGGATGCACCGTGTCCACGACCAGCACTGTTGCCTCTAGACACAGAGCCTGCTTGCCCTCTTTTATTGGCTTGTGACTGTCTGCCTCTCCTTGTTGGCTTTCCAGACATACTAATGATATATATATATATATATATATATATATATATATATATATATATATATATATACTGATACTGCAGCTAGCAAAATCAACTGCCTGCCTGTAGTATTATTAGTATGAGAACACCACCAATCTTCTGCAGGTAGCTTTAGCTGAACACTGTGCAGAGGTCGCACTACACTAACTTGTAGCTTTAGCTGAACACTGTGCAGAGGTCGCACTACACTAACTTGTAGCTTTAGCTGAACACTGTGCAGAGGTCGCACTACACTAACTTGGAGCTTTAGCTGAACACTGAGCAGAGGTCGCACTACACTAACTTTCTAGCTTTAGCTGAACACTGTGCAGAGGTCGCACTACACTAACGTGTAAATAATGTAGCTGCCTGCAGTAGTGATAGGTTCAGGAAAACAACACCAACCTTCTACAGGTAGC